>JARKIP010000156.1:0-714488 GCA_029990175.1 Petunia secreta
AGAGTATCCATCAATGAACGAGTGAACGTCCGTGTAAAACTCAATTAAGTTAGAAGATTTCGTTTGAGCGGGTACTTGCACGATTATATCTAACCCGGGTCTTCACTTGATCGAATGGACGATTTTAACTTATAAATAAAAGTATAACAAAGGTTCAATGTTTACACGAAACTCATTTATATCAAGATTCGAATGGACAACGCGTCCGCGGTTAATCTCTGGTAGAGTTTTCGTCAATGAACGAGCGACCTTCATCCGAATCAAAGCGCAACAAATAATAAATTGGCAATTAAAACAAACAAACATAACTCACAAGCCGGAGAGCGTAAATAAAGAAACTGTGCTCGGCACAGGACTCGAGGGTGCCTAACACCTTCCCGAGAGTCAACCGAGATCCTTACCCGGAACTATGACGCAGACCACTAAACGAGTCATAGGTGTTCTAAGGTACCTCTTTGGTGACTTGGCACACTTTTGAACTATGTCAAGTGGCGACTCCGTAAATCTCAATAATTTGTACCTTTAAAACACCTAAGTCACTGTGCCTATTTTAGTAAAATTTTAGGGCGTGACACACTGTGCATACAGTAACAATACAGAGAATATATAAATATATAATAATTGTAAGTGTGTGTATCTACTGTATTTTCACTATATGTACAATGTATCATTGTCCATACAGTGAAAATGCACGAAGATCTACCAAAAAATTTATAAAAAAAATTCTAGCAACTGGCCGCCGGCCGTATGGCAGTGATGGTGCGTGGTGGCTGGGGGTGGTAGGAGGTAGATCTAAGGTTTTATCACCATTTTGTATGTATTTTACTATATTTTGAAAAAAAAAATGTTGCTATGCTTTGGAAATGAGATACTATTGACATTTTAGTGTAAAAAAGAGTATTAGATTGTATAGTTTCTGTAAATTGCCCATCTTTTTTAAAGAAAATTAAAAATGGGCCCTTCCCTTTGCTCCATACCAGACGAGCAAAAGACCAACTTGCGCAAATATTTCAAAATTTTTGCCCAGTAACCATTTTTTGGAGGGGTTACGTTATTTACACTTATGTACAATGTTGAAGCCTTGACGACAAATAAAATAGAAATATTGCTGATATTACAAAACATAAAAATATTTTTTTATATACAAGTTGCTAAAAATAACTAGAAAAGGAAAACTCTAGCCTCCACCTTACATCCCTCCCTCTCCTCTGTTATCCTCTTCCCCTCCCCCCTCCTATGCTTGAACAAAATACACCAAACTTGAATCAAAATCACTAGATTTGATAAAAATACCAATCATGGTGGAACAAAAGAGCATGTCATGGAGCAGACCACCAGTTTATGGTCACCGAAGAAGAAGGGTTGTACAACGAAGAAGAAAATAGAGGAGGAGATCAACACCGTAGGGAGAAAACACCAGAGGAAAGAAAGTGGACGCGGACGTCAAAGAAAGTGGTCGGTGCCAACAATGCCAAGAGTGGCAGAGAGGGAGAGAATATGGGAAGGAGGAAGTGGGAGAAGGGGACTTGAGTTTTTTCTCTTTTGATATATTTTGTTATTAAGTTCTCTTTTCCTCTATATTGTGTAATTATACCAAAATGTGTATATATTTTATTATAAAGGTCCCCAATTAATACTTTTGTTTTACTTTTCTTTTTGGAGCTATGAATGAGGAATAGTCAGCATTTGTAAAGTTGAGAAAATGACCATTATTTAAAATACTGACTTTATTTTTGATTAATAGCCATTAAAAGTCCATCAAAATTGTAAAAATTTTGCCCAGCAGCCACTTTTAACACTGGTATTTGGTTTGAGGCCATTATTTTCTTTGGTCTTACACTAGAGGCCACTTTTGGGCTTTTACTAAATAAATATTGACTTAAGTTCTGATAATTGACTGAAGTTCAGTCCATACGGCCCCTGGACTGAAGTTTCATCTTTAAGGACTGAAGTTCAGTCCATATGGCCATGGACTGAACTTCAGTCCATGGTATGGCCATGGACTGAAGTTCCATCTTTAAGGATTGAACTTCAGTCCATATGGCCCTGGACTGAAGTTCCATCTTAAGGACTAGACTGAACTTCAGTCCATATGGCCCTGCATTGAAGTTCAATCTTTAAGGACTGAACTTCAATTCAGCCTCTGGACTGAAGTTCTATCTCTTTAAGTAAAAGTGGCCACAAATAAATATTTTGGTATTAATGGCCTGTGCCCAAATACCAGTGACAAAAGTGGCCTTTCGTGCACTACGACCTAGAACTATATTTGACTTGAGCCACCGAGAGGAATACTTTACATGTTATCATTCTATTATAGTTCTCATGAAAGTCTATTATATTCTTTTGATTATTTAAAAATCACTTTATATATTTCGGCTCACTCATAAGTTATTCAGGTCAAGTTTTTCAAAAGCCTCGCATGAAAGCTCACGGGGTTTTCAAGTGTCTTAGGTTATAATTTTGAATAATCTGACCCGGAAGGACTTTTGAATGAACCATACCATTGTTAAGTAACTTTTAAGTAACAAAAAATAAAAGAATTATTAATTTTTGTGTAGTGATTTGAAGGAGTAATTGAAATGAAATAGAGTGGAAGTTTTTCCTAATCAAGATGAAGTTTAGTACAACTTTAATTCAGATTCTTAGTCAAGTTTAACCATCAATGTCTTCTGAATTTTTTTTTTTTTTTTATATTTCCTAAAACTTGTGTTCAGATTTAACAATTAAACTAGATGTGTCTGAAGGCACACTCTCTATGTTCAATTTTCGCACTAAACTTTCTTCAATCTATTAGCACCAATGACTAAAGTCTGATTAGTTCGCAAAAGTTAATTAACTATTGGGAAACATGCATTCGAAGATTAATGCATGATTAAGATAGATGTCAAGCAGAAATTATATTTTTGCTTTTAGTTCTACTTTGCAAGATATATAAGTATTCCTACCACATATATTTTTCTCCTAATAAAATGAAGTAAAAACTCAGGTGAATTAGATTTAAAAAGTACATGCCGTTATCTTTGCCGCTAATGCTACTCGTCCCCCCTCTCTCTCTCTCTCTCTCTCTCTCTCTCTCTCTCTCTCTCTCTCTCTCTCTCTCTCTCTCTCTCTCTCTCTCTCTCTCTCTCTCTCTCTCTCTCTCTCTCTCTCTCTGTGTCACGATGCTTTGCAAGGAAAGAACAAAATTCAAACACAAATCATGACAAAATCATGACGAATCCGAATCAATCAAGTCAAATCGGAATAGATATATTATGTACAAGACAAGAAAGATAGATTTCCAAACTTGAATCCCTCAAATCAAGCATAAAATGAACAGAAATGAAGCGGGCCGATCCGACCCGACCTGAACTCAATTTTGGGTAACCTCTTTCATCTTTGTTATTTCATGAACCTATGTGCTAACATACTGTATTTCTTTGGATTTGTCTTAGCAAACATGTTAAAAATTTTCTATGGAAATTAGTATAAGCATTTGTTTTGCTTTAGTAATTAAGAGAAATTCTCATTGCTATAGTCTGCGTGTTAAACAGTCGCTTCGATATCTTAATTACCCTTTTTGCGTCTTGGTACATGATGAAGCATGTTAATATGCATCTTTGATAGCTTATTGCAATATGACAATTGAGATATTCTGTTATTGAATTAAATAAAGCAGAAAATGGAAATGTATTGATTCGATTACACAAAATCTCGCCTAATTGTGGTACCGATTAATGTTTATAAATCCTGAAAATCAGCATGTCTATGTATAAGAATTCATGGCTATATATGTGCAAAGATAGTCACTCCTGTGTGAACACTATTACTGGACTGTTTGTTACGTTGAATATGTTTCAAATTCGAATTTCTGAACATCCAGATCACTCAAAATAAGGATATTAAGACATATATAAGTAGGCAATATTCTGATTTCTATTGGAAAAGGTAAATCGTTTGAAACCTTAAGTAAATGATCTATTTTTGGAGGAATCGCATATTGACATCTTTTCAATTAAGATGATTCTGACAATATGTTTAAAGTTGATTGATAGGTTGTAGACATACTTCCTTATTTAGATTTATAGCTGTTGGGATTCAAATTAGATTGACAAGTATAATTCCCTTGCCTTGTGTAGATAATTTTCCATATAACTTGGACTAAAATCAGCCCTATTTGGCACTATGAATACTCATTCTTTTGGACACTTTGGAACACCTTTCAACATCTCTCTCTACTCTTAAGGCTTTACAGCTTTCTTCTCTTCTTTTTTTTCTGAAAGAAAACACCCTGTGCTCTCTTTGTCTTCTCTGAAATTTTGTCATTGGAGTTCTTTCTTCGTTTGCTGATAAGCTGAGGAAGGCCCTTGTGGTTCTTGTTGTTGTTTGTTACTCTGGCATCCATATTAGTATCCATGTTTCTGTTATTTTAAAGCTCCTAAAGTATGCATTCCAAAATCTGAATGAATGGATTCCTATGCTTAGTTTATGATCGTGTATGTGTGTGAAACCTGCATGTCATTCTTTAGGCCATTAGGCCATCTCTAATCATCTTATGCAAGTTAGTTGTGGTCCGGTATGGACAAAATCAGGATAGCCTTTAGAGCTATACCAGCCTAACAGTATTGCAGGTTTGTGAAAGTTAAATATAAAGACTTTCGTTGGTTTAAGGAATCTGCCAAGTCAAGGGACGAAGACCCTTTTCTCCTTCCATTTTCTTATTTGATGTGTATTTAGAATATTAAAACTCTAAATTGTGTATTCATTAGGTTCATTTCTTGTATAAGCACGATAAGGTGCATGTTAGATGTTAGGACATGTGAAACAGTTTGTACACTGCTAAATGCGGTTGAAATCGGCTGACAATGGCCATTCCTAACTCTGTCTTTGCTTGTTGTGTGTTAAAAGGGTCAAAATTGTAATACAGGCTGAAATTAGAGTATTTGTGCAAAACGTGTGTTGAACCCCAAAAATTACCCTTTCTTTGAGAAAAGGATAGGTTTCGGGCATATTTCAACAAAATGGGACTCCAAAGGTTTTCTTTGGAGTCGCCACCTAATTTAAGGATTATTAGGAACCTAAGTTAACTAAGGAGTGCAATTTAACTTTTATTTAAAAGAAATTAAATTAAATTCAGAGATTCTTAGGTAAGCGGTTCTATTAAATTCGAAAGAAGGTCCTTATTACGGGAGCACTTTCGAAAATCCGCTAAAAGCGGTTAATCCGGCGATTTTCACGAATTTTACTTGAAATTTTGGTTTGGGATAAATTTTAAATAAAAAAAAAACGAATAGATAATATAAAGGAGATAAAATTGATTATGACAATACTTGAACAAAATTTAAGATTAATTAAATGAAATGATGAGATAAGGGTTGATTGATTAGTTGATTAAATAAATAAGGATAAATAAATTAAATAAATAATATAAATAAAATAAAATAAAATAAAATACTCTAAGTAACTAATTAGATAAATAATTGATTAAATGATCGCTTAAGTAAATGGATAAATAAATAGATAACTTAATTAAATAAATTAATGTTTATATTAATTTAATTAAACAAAAAATAAATTGATAATAATTAATGAAATAAATGAATGAGCAAATAAATAATCATTATTAATTAAATAAATAAATAAATAACTAATTAAATTAAATTAATAAATAAATAAATGATTAATTATATTAAATAAATAAATAAATAAATGATTAATTAAATTAAATAAATAAATAAAATTAACTAAATAAATAATTTAATAAATAAATATCGCATAATTAATCGGATTAATGAATAAATGAGTAGATGGTTTAAATAAATGTTTAATAAACGGATGAATATAAATAACAGATGGGAATGTATAATTTAAGTAAATTTAATTTCTTTTGCACTCGATAATTAACCATAGATTACCATTAACCTAAACTAATTGGCGAGTCCCAAAGGAAGCGGGATAATCAATTATATAATCATTTTAAAACATGCAATAAGTTAACAATTCGATCAAGCGACTATCCTACCAAGTTTCTAACATGCAAATCCTAGTCCGGTTTCAGGGCTTCCTAAAACATGCTTTCTAAAGGGAACAGGAAGGCGGGAGTTTAGAAGGTAGAACCCGGGATAGCGAACTCGATGCGAGCCTTGTATTTCACAAGGTTTTCATTTATTCATTTCTTTTTTGTTTTACATTTTCGGGGATATCAAGTCCCGAAAATGCGGAGCGATTCAAGTAACTTCGAAATGCACGCCACCCCCATTTGTGAGTTTTCATTCAACTCGATCCCAAGAGTATATCATGCCAAAGAAAACAAAAAAGGAATTAGTTATCAAATAAGGAAGTACCTAAAAGAATTAACAATCACATATGGGAATTAAATGTGAATAAACTAGCTTAAATACAACTATACTTGCAGACAAAGGGAACAAGCGATCACAGGTACCAAGATTCATTAATTATTTAACCAGTCATTGAATATTGAGGAGAGACAACAAGTGTTGGGTTTTCTTTTTGATAACACAACCAGGAAAGACTAACTTAGTCTAAAACTTGTAAACAACAGAGGTAAATGTTTAGGAACCACTTTTCATGCACTTCTCACATTACCAGGTAAAGGAAATATACCCACATAGTGTCCTTATTCTTTCACTTGATAGGACAGCCTCTAGATCACACTATCATTCATGAAAGAATACGAAAGAAACAGAGCAGAATTCCATTCTTAAGGCGAGGCAATGACAACTGAGGACCAGGCTCTAACTATAGCACATCCAGGTTCATACAAACACCAAGACTAAACATACCAGCATTCTCACAATGTGATGAAACATCTTGCTTAACACATAATTGAATGGTAAAAATTATTATGCGATTCTCAGTTTTATAATCCAGTTTCAGAACATTCTTTTAATAAAATCAACACACTTACCCCTTTTAGCATTGTTATATTTCACTGTAAAAGGAAATTTTCTTAATTGAATTAGTAATGCGACATGCATATAGGCTACCAGGTTTAAAGATGCAAACTTCCCTTTCATTGTTCATTATTTGAACAGGACATAACTTGTTTACCATGGCATAGATCCCAACAACAAGATAAACGTTAAAGCTGCTAAGCCAAAAGGAAAGCAAGCAAGGATGAGCATGCTGCTGGAATTTTAGGATATCAACAGGGAAAAGAATTCACCTTAGAGCTGAACATTTGACATACTAAGAAACTAGTGAGAAAGGATTCTCACCTGAAAAACACCTTTAAGCCTAAACAAACTAACACCCACTCATACCCTGCCAGAAATACCAAGGCAAGAACAGACTTCTATGCCCTGAGCTAGAAAAACTAAAGGAGGGAAAACAATGCTAAATTTTAAGGCACAGGGGCCTCCTCTATTCTCCTGAAGCCTAACAATCTGACTCCTCTTGCTCAGATACCTTCACCAGGACACTCCGCTCCTTATAACAGACAGAGACAGCCCCTACTATTCCAGGACTGCAGCACCTACATCTCTTCTAATAGAACCTGAAACCAGCTCTACAGCAAACAAGACTGCCCACCATATCAGACATCACCTAAACTCATGAACAACCCTGAAACAGACTCTAATCTACCACTAAACCTGCTGCAGCCATCTACACTCCCTCTTGAAGCTCTTACTCCCTCACAGACCTCCAGAAACCATCTAACATACCCTGAACTGCCAGAACACCTCACTATACACCTGAGGCAACTCCCTCTGCTTCCTCTCCCTCACAGACAAGCACACCTGCTTCAGGCAAGCAAAGAAAATTCCCAGGCCAAAACCAGGACTCCAAACTATACCAGCCTACACCCTACAGCACCTCTGCATACTTTCAGAACCCGCAAGCTAACAAACCTCTCCAAGCTCCCTGAACCTCCTCTTTTACACCTGAACACACCTAAACATACTCCCTCACTCACTGAATCAAAACAGCCCAGAACAGACTCACTAAACTCCCTTAGCTTACAAAAAACACTGGCACACACCTCACAGGCTACACTACACTATCTCCATTACTGCTCCAGACTTCTCCTTAAAGGATCAACCTTCAGCTGCTCCTTCTATCTCACAGAACCAACCTCTTCCCCATTATACTCCATCTATCACACATGAAAGAACCAGGGAACCAGAACAACAAACAATGACCATAATCCATTTTAAAACCATAAACAAACTGAGAAACTAGGCAATCTACCAACTCTAATATGAACAAGCTAACTTCTTCTACATTCTTCACAAAGATTTGCTAGTAAAAATACCTTAACTCCTTCATTTAAAATACCATAACAAACCAAAGATATCAGCTTTAAACATTGATGGCCAAAATAAGTTCACACATATACACAAGGTTCATGTTTTCATACCTTTTTTAGGGCAGTGAACTGAAGCGACGAACTGAAAAATGCGACTCGAGCGCAAGCGACGACTCAGGTTCCGAAGAAATATTATGCGACACGCAAAAAAAGAAATAGTAACAGTGACACTATGTATATTCTCCAAGAAAGAACTTAAATTCCAAAAAAAATTCTTTCTATTTTCCCTCTGCCTCTTTTTTTATCTCCCCCCCAAAAATGAACCAAAATAAGAATATATATACCTGAGATTAGGGTTTCGGATTCTTTTCTGAATTTCCCATAATCTCCCAAAGAAAAAGCTATTCCCTTTACAAAATAAGGGTAAAACTTGTCCAAAATTCCTAGAATTTGTACAAGTTTTATCCTTACATGTAAGGATTTGCCCGTTGGATGAAGTTAATGGTTCGGATCGATTTGCTTTTGAAATGAACGATCGAGATTGATACAGCTATATCTAGTACGGGAAGATGATGAAGTGGAGGGGACCATTCGTACGAGATTTGGACTGATTCGGAGAGGGAATCGAAGGGGTTTGAAGGTATTCGGGTTCGGGATTTCTGGGAACGGGTTAAGGGGAATCGGGTTTAGGAACAGAAATTGGATTAGGGATTTGGGTAGAAGAACTGAACCGGGTAATGTGTATGTATATCATGGGTTGCATGGTTAGGCCAATTTTAAATGATAAGAACGAATTTAGCCTCATTTTAGGATAAATTAAGGAAATTGAGGGGGTTGCACGAGGTGGGTAGAATTAGGCTACACATTGCAATTTTAAGCACTTTTTGCTTTAAAATCAATCAATTACCCTTAATTTCAAAAATTAATTTTAATTTAAAATAATTAGACTTTAGTAAACACGACCGGGACAAAATTGGGTGTCAACAGCTGCCCCTCTTTACCCGAAAAGGATGAAAGAGTTTTCAGGGTAAAGAAAGTTGACGTGAAACCAATTTTGTCACGGTAAAGCCAAGGACTTTGTTTCCAAGAACCAAAATGCGAGGCTTATGGACATGGCCGAACTCCGGTTTCTGAGTTGCCTACATATCTCGGGCTGAAAGAGAATCAGGCCATATGTAGTTCGACGACACTTAGATAAGAAGATTCGCACGATTGATAGAAAGAGGCGCACGAATAGGAAAGAATTCAAACTGACACCTAATCTGAAATGAAAGATTAGGTAAAACTTGTTTGTTCGAGTGCGATTCTTCAGATCCTCGTTGACGAGTCTAGCTCAAATCAACGATTGCCCCAGTTCACTGCTAAGAAAAAGTTCCACGTTATGCTCCAAATGCTACTGCGGTATTGCCAAAATTCTGTAAAGACTTAACAAATGGTAAGCGAGCAACTGCTAATAAACTACAATAATATTTGGAATAAGAAATAAATAAAAGTATAATATAAAATTGTAAATGCTGGTCGTGATGCTCAATAAGTTCTTCTCTCGATCAACTGACGAGATGCTCCGCCCGGAGAACCTTTAGGCTGATTATTATTCTGAAACAGTAAAGTAAGACAATAAGTAAAGCGAAAATGAATTGTAAAATGCAAGGCTTTCATAAGATGAGTTGACTAACGAGACGTGATGTCTCGAGTCGAATCATGCATTTCAAATACAATATGTCAATATTGCAAGACAACCGACATTGCGAAACACTCCGAGGGCGGTGCTCTAGCCGACTTGTCTTAAATTATCAATCTACTTTAAACATAAAATGCTAATATTGCAGGACAACCGACATCGCGAAACACTCCGAAAGTGGTGTTCCAGCCGACTTGTCTTAAACTATTAATAAATATCAGATATAAAATGCCAATATTGCAAGACAACCGACATCGCGAAACACTCCGAAAGCGGTGTTCCAGCCGACTTGTCTTAAATTATTAATAAATGCCAATATTGCAAGACAACCGACATCGCGAAACACTCCGAAAGCGGTGTTCCAGCCGACTTGTCTCAAACTATTAATCTACTTTAAATATAAAATGCCAATATTGCAAGACAACCGACATCGCGAAACACTCCGAAAGCGGTGTTCCAGCCGACTTGTCTCAAACTATTAATAAATTTAAAATATAAAATGCCAATATCGCAAGACAACCGACATCGCGAAACACTCCGAAAGTGGTGTTCCAGCCGACTTGTCTCAAACTATTAATAAATTTAAAATATAAAATGCCAATATCGCAAGACAACCGACATCGCGAAACACTCCGAAAGTGGTGTTCCAGCCGACTTGTCTTAAACTATTAATCTACTTTAAACATAACATGCCAATATTGCAGGACAACCGACATCGCGAAACACTCCGAAAGTGGTGTTCCAGCCGACTTGTCTATCAGTATCGCGAGATAAATTCTATCGCAATGTCAAGATTCAAGAAAAGAAAAGCGCCGCCTTTTCGGCAATAATCCAATGTAATGCTTAGATGTCAAGCCAGCCAAATCATTTGCATTATCAACTTGATTGGTGTTGCTTGCACGGATAGTGGTGTAAAGTTTTGAATGATCTCTTCAGTTCATATTGAATCTGATGTTCAATTCTTTGAATGCGCGTTCAATAAATTGTTCATCCATAGTGCGAATGAACCTCCCATTGCAAGCTTTCCGGTTCCTGCTCTCAAAGAAAAATTTGTTAGTTTTGGGGAGGGGTGTTTGATTTATGCTGATTCATCTTGAATTTGCTGCTATCGCTTCCTCTTCTTCGTGAAACTCGGGCTTTGAAAACCATCCTCGGAAACTTGGTTTATGAACTCAATAGTATAACTCATCTTAATATAGAGGCAAAATAAAATAATTTGATAAAATAGTAAGCAAGCAATCATTGATATGCAAGTGAAAAGTTTATAATGCATGTAAAATTCCTGCTTTAACTCAAACTCATGACATATCTCGAAACAAACTGAACATCCTTTGTATCGCAACTTGTGCTAATCTTGAATACTTTCAGAACTTTGTTGTTCCATCCTTTGATAAGCAAACCAATTCTTGCAAAGATCTGCCCCAGTTATGAACTTCCAAATCTTCAACTCATTTTGCAAAATTTGCCCCAGTTGATATCTTTCAAATCTTCCATATCTTCAAATTATCTTTGCAAAAATTGCCCCAGTTTCTTGCCCTAGGGGGGGACTGAAAATTTTAATATTATAGAGTCGAGCCCGTTAAGAGCGCCTACGTATCCCTCCACGGGAATCAGACCGTGCGTAGTTCTGCATTACATCAAAGATTACATTCAAAACCAATGCTAACTTGCGATCGCCTCAAACATAGTATCTTTTGACGGCATCTGCGTTGATTGCTTTTGGCCAAACTTGACCATCCATTTCTGCCAGAATCAGTGCTCCTCCGGATAAAACCCGATGAACCACATATGGACCTTGCCAATTCGGTGCAAATTTGCCCCTTGCTTCTTCTTGATTAGGAAAGATCTTCTTTAACACCAATTGCCCCGGTTTAAAGTCTCTCACTCTCACTTTCTTGCCAAAAGACTTGATCATGCGATTTTGATAAAGTTGCCCATGGCAAATTGCATTCATTCTTTTCTCATCAATAAGCATCAACTGTTCATATCTGATCTTCACCCATTCAGCATTTTCTAATTCAGCTTCTTGAATGATTCTCAAGGAAGGAATTTCTACCTCCGCGGGTAAGACTGCTTCTGTGCCATACACCAAAAGATAGGGAGTTGCCCCAGTTGAAGTTCTAGTGGTGGTGCGGTACCCAAGAAGTGCAAATGGCAACTTTTCATGCCAATCTCTATAATTATCAATCATCTTGCGAAGAATACGCTTGATGTTCTTATTTGCCGCCTCAACAGCTCCATTCATTTGAGGGCGGTATGCAGTAGAGTTGCGATGAGTAATCTTGAAACTCTCACAAGTTGCTCTCATCAAATCACTATTTAGGTTTGCACCATTATCAGTGATGATTGATTCAGGAACTCCGAATCTACAAATGATATTGTTGCGCACGAAATCTGACACCACTTTCTTGGTTACAGACTTCTGAGAAGTTGCTTCCACCCACTTGGTGAAGTAATCAATAGCCACCAAAATAAAGCGATGTCCATTTGAAGCGGCCGGCTCAATAGGACCAATAACATCCATTCCCCAAGCAACAAAAGGCCAGGGAGAACTCATTGCATGAAGTTCAGAAGGAGGTCTTTTGATCATATCTCCGTGAATTTGACATTGATGGCATTTTCGCACAAACTGAACACAATCAGTTTCCATAGTTAACCAAAAATAACCGGCTCTCAAGATCTTCTTTGCCAAAACAAAACCATTCATATGCGGCCCACAAACTCCCGCATGCACTTCCGTAAGCAATTTATTTGCTTCAACTGCATCAACACATCTTAAGAGTCCTAAGTCTGGGGTCCTCCTATATAGGATTTCACCGCTTAGAAAGAATTGATTTGCTAACCTCCGAATGCTCTTCCTTTGGACACTTGTTGCATTTTCGGGATAACTCCCGACCTTGAGATAATTCTTGATATCAAAATACCAAGGATGGCCATCTCGCTCTTCCTCAACTTGAAAACAATAAGCTGGCCTATCGTGCAATTCAATTTCGATAGGATCAATATAATTCTTGTCAGGATGTTGGATCATAGAAGATAAAGTTGCCAAAGCATCGGCAAATTCATTCTGAAGTCTTGGAACATGCTTAAACTCAATCTTTGCAAACCTTTTGCACAATTCCTTGACACAACGCAAATAAGGAAGAATCTTTGCGTTCTTGGTGTTCCACTCGCCCTGTACTTGGTGAATCAGCAAGTCGGAATCCCCAATCACTAAAAGTTCTTGAATATTCATATCAACTGCCAATCGAAGACCCAAAATGCATGCTTCATATTCAGCCATATTGTTAGTGCATGGAAATCTGAGCTTGGCCGAAACAGGGTAATGCTGACCCGTTTCAGAAATTAAGACAGCTCCAATACCAACACCTTTGAAATTTGCTGCTCTGTCAAAGAAAAGACGCCAACCATCATATTCAGAAGAGATGTCTTCACCTAGAAACAAGACCTCTTCATCGGGAAAGTAAGTTCTCAATGGCTCATAGTTGTCATCAACAGGATTTTCAGCTAAATGATCCGCCAATGCTTGTGCCTTTACCGCCTTTTGGGTGACATAAACTATGTCAAATTCACTCAACAAAATCTGCCATTTTGCTAATTTTCCCGTGGGCATCGGCTTTTGAAAGATATATTTCAAAGGATCCATCCTCGAGATAAGATAAGTTGTATATGATGAGAGATAATGCCTTAACCTTTGTGCGGTCCAAGTCAGAGCGCAACAAGTTCGCTCCAAGAGAGTGTACCTGGCTTCATAAGGAGTGAACTTCTTGCTTAGATAATAAATGGCTTGTTCTTTCTTCCCGGTCTTGTCATGTTGCCCCAAGACACATCCAAATGCATTTTCCGAGATAGAAAAATATAAGATCAATGGTCTTCCGGGTTCAGGAGGAACTAACACAGGCGGATTAGATAGATACTCCTTGATCCTATCAAAAGCCTTTTGACAATCTTCCGTCCACTCAATAACAGCATCTTTCTTCAACAACTTGATTATTGGTTCACAAATAACCGTGGATTGTGCAATGAAGCGGCTTATGTAGTTCAAGCGGCCAAGAAAGCTCATCACATCCTTCCGGCTCTTTGGAGGAGGCAAGTCTTGGATAGTCTTGATTTTAGACGGATCCAATTCTATACCCCTCCGGCTTACAATAAAACCCAACATCTTACCAGCAGGAACACCAAACGCACATTTTGCAGGATTAAGCTTCAAGTTATACCGTCGAAGGCGGTTGAAGAATTTTCTCAAATCAGTCAAATGCTCTTCTTTCTTCTTGGATTTGATAACAACATCATCTACGTAGACTTCAATCTCTTTGTGAATCATATCATGGAAAAGAGTTGTCATTGCTCTCATATATGTTGCCCCGGCATTCTTCAAACCGAAAGGCATAACTCTATAACAGAACACACCCCAAGGCGTGATGAAAGCGGTCTTTTCAGCGTCATCTTCATTCATTAGAATCTGGTGATAGCCAGCAAAGCAATCTACAAAAGACTGAAGCCCATGTTTTGCACAGCTATCAATAAGGATATGAATATTTGGCAATGGAAAATCATCCTTTGGACTTGCTTTGTTGAGATCACGATAATCAACACAAACTCTAACTTTGCCGTCTTTCTTGGGCACCGGCACAATATTCGCTAACCAAGTGGGATATTTGAGAGATCGAATCACCTTGGCGGTCAATTGCTTTTGCACTTCTTCCAATATTTGTTTGCTTGTGGAAGTTTTGAAGTTTCTCTTCTTTTGCTTAGTAGGCGGAAATGAAGGATCAGTTGGCAATTTGTGAGTGACAAGATTGGTACTCAAACCGGGCATATCCTCATAAGACCAAGCAAAGATGTCTCGATACTCGTTCAATAGTTCAATATAAGCTCTTCTTTCTTCCGAGGTCAGATGAACACTGATTCTGGTTTCTCTAACATCTTCTGAAGTCCCCAAGTTGATTGACTCGGTTTCTTCCAAGTTAGGCTTTGGTTTGTTCTCAAATTGATCCACTTCTCTTGTTATTTCATCAAGAACAAAATCTTCATCAAACTCCCCAATACTCAATGCATCAGTGCCAGTTTGTTCAGTTGTTTCATTATATGTCACAAGCAAAGTTTCGGCAGTTTTGTTAAGTGGAAAGCTGAAACAGAAACAAACATTAATCAAAAGCGTAAAATAAAGTAAATAATTGAAGCATATCAAAATAATAGTAGGGAGAATGCAATGCATTTTATTTGTTTCAAAAATCTAGTTTAGGGAGGCATACATTAAAGTAAAACGTGCAGAATGTAAACAGATTATTTTGAAAAGACATAAACGTAAACCAAAAGCGAAACACAGTTCAGGGCCTCAATCTGACTGTGACGCCAAAATAAACTGTTGAGTTCATTCACCAGGTCTCTTCCACTGGGACACAGGTCCAATTGGCCATCGGATCCTTTGCCTCAACATTTTGCACAGGTGACTCCTCCGCACAGTCTTCAATAATAACATCGCATTCCAAATCATCACTCAGAAACAAATCGCCAACTCCCTCTATCAGATCCGGTATAATGACTTCCGGTGCCTTGACAAATGACTGGTACAAGGAAGGAAAGGGTTCTGGCATGGCAATGGCTGGTTTCCTTTTGGCCTTCTCAATCTCCTTTTTGGTGGGGCAGTAACCCAAGCCAAAGGTACCCAGATTCTTGGGCAAGCAGATGGGTTCGGTTATGCCGTTCAGATTTGCTCCCAATCCCGAACCAGGTTTGAAACCATTTTTCAACATCTCCACAGCAATCATCTTGGGAACTCTGGGTAGGGTACCTTTCTTTGAATCCTCATTTGATGCTCGGGTCACATTCATCAGCTCAACCGTGTGAAAGGTAGTCCCATCAAGTTCTGTGGCGCTGTCCACCATGGGGATTGTGGTGCTAGCATGCATGGGGCTGTTTCCCTCGCCCTTGACCACTACTTCTTCATTATCCCATATAAATTTCACACTTTGATGCAAAGTGGAAGGGACGGCTCCGGCCATGTGAATCCAGGGTCTTCCTAATAGCATGTTATAGGTAGACGGGATGTCGAATACCTGAAACTCCACAGAGAAGTTCACAGGACCTATCTGCAGATCAAGATCAATCTCTCCAAAAGTGCACCTTTGAGCCCCATCAAAAGCCCTTGCTTTCACATTGCTCTGTCTAATTTTGCCAGCGTCAATTCCAAGCTCCTTCAGAGTTGCCAATGGACATATATTGAGCCCGGAACCACCGTCAATCAGTACCCGCCCGACAAATTTGTCCCTACATTTGACAACGATATGCAAGGCTTTGTTGTGTCCAAGACCCTCCGGTAGAAGCTCTTCTTTGAAGAAGGACACCTTGTGAGGTTCTAAGATTTGGCCAACCAAGACAGCTAAGCTCTCACCCGTGGTCTCAGCGGGCACCTCTGCTTCCTTGAGCACTTTTAGCAATGCATTTCTATGCGTTTCAGAGCTCATCAGCAAAGCCATAATGGATATGCGGGAAGGAGTATTCTTTAGGTGCTCCAGAATAGAGTATTCCTTTGACTGCATTTTCCTCCAAAAGTCCTCAGCTTCGGTGTCAGTCACTCTTCTTACAACGCCCTCCTTTTCCCTAAGGCCTCGACCCAACTCCTCAGGCGTATAGAATCTACCAGATCTGGTCATGCCTTGTGCAGCAGCAACAGCAACAGTTACCTTTCCACTTCCGATAGGCACTTCAGAATAGTTCCAAGGAACCCTCTTGCTATCATATTGAAGGGGTGAGGCAAGCATGACGGTGACAGTTGGCCTCGGGATACCCGCTTGCACCAGAATGGGAGCTCTAACTTGCACAGATACTTTGGCCTCGTTAGCAACCTTCACATTGCTAACGGGAACAATGGTCCCTTTCAAATCGACTCCCTCCTCAAGGGAAATGACATTGACAGCATTGTTTCCATAGGCGGGAAGAGGATTATCTTGCACATTAGGCTGAGTTCCAGTAAGCTGGATAGTGCCTGATTTGATCAAAGCTTCCACTCTATCCTTGAAGGCATAACACCTTTCCACATCATGGCCCGCAGCCCCAGAATGATAAACACAATGCTTATTAACATCATACCACCTTGGAGGAGGATTTGGAGTATTGTCAGGAACAGGCTGCACAACTCCGGCACTTCTTAATCTTTCAAACAATTGACCATAAGATTCAGCTATAGGAGTATAGGTTTTGGGTGCTCTCCTCTCATAGCTTTGGTTAGGTCCTTGCATATTTGGACGGACAGGAGCACGGGGTTGGTAATTTTGTGGGCGAGGAGGGTATTGTTGTGGTGCTGGTGCTCGTGGTGGATAATAACTGGGTTGTGCTTGATAGACAGGATATGGAGCGGGAGGAATTTGATAGTGACTAGGATAATTTGGGGGTGGTGCATTTGGGTAAGGAGAAGGAATATTTGGGTAATGAGGAGGTGCATTTGGGTAATGAGGAGGGACGTTTTGGTAAGTAGGGTAGGCTGGTGAATTATCAAAGTTCAACCTCCTAGCCGGGCGGCGGTCAATGTCTGCGGCAACAGCTGTGACTTCTTCCCTCTTCTCTCTTCTTCTAGCATTGTTTGAGCTGACTTGAGCATTTTCAGCACTTGACTTCATTTCAGCAAAGCTCACAATCCGACCGGATTTGATGCCTTCTTCCACCATCTCCCCCATTGTGAGAAGTTCAGCATAAGGTGCACCCATCATAGGAAGCATATGCATATAATATGAGTCGTCTTGAGCACGAATAAAATACTTTACCATATCCCTCTCAGTCATCGGGGGTTGCACCCGTGCAGCCTGTTCACGCCACCTCAAGGCGTATTCTCTAAAAGATTCTGTTGGTTTCTTCTTCAAATTGGCCAAAGTTATGAGGTCAGGGACCATCGCCACATTATATTCAAACTGCTTTGTGAAATCACCAGCTATATCATCAAATTCGTGCCATTTGCTTATGTCTTGTCTGGCAAACCATTCAGCGGCAATACCTTCCAGACTGTGGCTAAAGTAAGCCATCAGAAGTTCTTCTTTGCCTCCCGCCGCCCTCATTCTGTTGAGGTACTTGGTTAAATGAGCAAATGGGTCACCATGACCATCATACATGTCAAACTTCGGCACTTTAAAACCGGGAGGAGGAGTAATGTCCGGGAATAGATAAAGACTGCGGTATGAAGTGCTTTGCCGTTTCTTAGTCACCTGCAAGTCCTTAATAGATTGTTGCATGACTTTCATTGCTTGGATTATCTCATCTTGTTCGCTTGTCCTTCCCTGTTTTTCCACAGCTGTGGGCATTTCATTCTGTGTCGGATAATCTGTGAAGTCCGCATTCTTCCCATTAGGGTCATGCTCATAATATAACGCCTCGGGATATCCCTGCCTTGGATCATTGGCGTTTGGAGGAGCAACGGCTACAGGAATGGGCGCTTGAGATTGTGGAGGACGGGGAGTGTCTTTAGCAGGCAAATATTGGTAGTGAGGAGGAGCGGGGTCGTTAGGATATGGATAATATGAAGGATAACCAGCGGGTTGGGCATTTTGCTGAGCGGGCGGGGTATTTTGACTAACTTGTGGGCGATTTTGTGGTGGTGGTGTTTGATTAAGTGGGTTGTTTTGGTATGTGGGTATATTGTGAACAGGATTGGCATTTAAAGGTATGTTTTGAGGGGCTTGCCCTTTAATGGCTGCTAGCTCATCGCTCAGCATCTGTATCTGTTTGGTCAGGTTCAAAATAAGGTCATCCTGAGCAAGGAGGATGTTTCCTCTCGAAGATCCGGGAGTTTCGAGAGTCTTATCATTGAGGACGGGAGGCTGATCATCATTACCGGACATTTTGTCGAAATTCTGAAGTGTATATCAATGTGCAGAGGAAGGCCTTTGGATCAGCTCAATCAGCACAAATCAAACCTCTGTTTAGGAATAAACAAAACAAAAGAAAAATTCAAAAGGTAACTGTGTTAGTTTGCATGTTGTTGGTAAAATTTGCACGTAAGCACATAGCGCGCGTCACGTAGTGCTTTTGCATTTTAAACGGGCGATAAATAAGGCATGTGGCAACCACAAATAATGTGCGTAAAATAAAATGCGGACGCGTCCTACCCTGTAAGGTGCCTCTTTGTGCTAGAGGCGAGCCTAATCGCGCAAATAAATGATAACGAAAAATAGTCACAGCCATTTTTTAGCAATTCAAATTTAGAGTAAGATATTTCATTAAAATAGATAAAGTTGATACAAAATTGTCTTTCATAACATAACATCATACTTTCATCTTCTTCTTTCTTTTTTTTTTCTTTTTTTCTTTCTTTCTTCTTTTTTCTCTTCTTTTCTTTTTCTTTTCTTTCTTTTTCTTTCTTTTCTTTCTTCATACATAACCCTTACATAGCAAATGAAAAATACAATAAATATAAAGACATAATTGAGAATACATCAAAACTAAAATAAAAGCCGTCACTCTGCCGATCAACTGCATCATGCCGGTGTAGGTGCACTGTTGTGACTGAATTCTGCTTTCTTTGCTTCATCTTCATCATCAAGTCTGCATCATTGTAATCAGCTTCTTTCATTCTTTCCTGCCTTCTTTTCCCTTTTCTCTTTTCTTTTCTCTTCTTTTTTTTTTTCTTCCATCATTACATAATAAGTGAAAATACAACAACAGAAAGTATAATAGAAAGTACATCAAAAGTAAATAACTGCCATTTGTCCAAGTTATGCATCATCTTCCCGCTTGCTTCATCTTCTTGCTTGTCGGGGCGGATGTTTCATCAAAACTGGTTTCTGCCCTTGCCTGTCTCATTTTCTTCGTCATATCTGTGTCTTCATAGCCAACTCTTCCTGGAGGACTGAGACCCGAGCGCCGCTCTTCTTTGATCCAGGCGAGATATTCTGATGTGCAGCTCTTGTGCTTTGTTGCCACTTCTACTGTTTGCAGATTTCTCCAATCTTCGAGTATTTCTTTCATTCTTGGAATTGCATTCGGCAGGTTGTAGCGAGTTTCTGATTTTGACATATCGGCACGGAGGGGAATAAATTGCTCCATCCCAAACTGACGGAGGACCCTCAAAGGTGCATAAGGCTGAAGCCCAGTTAAACCAGTCAACTCAATATAGTATCGCTTAGAGGTCCTAAGCACTATCTCATCTCCAGGAGCATAAGTTAACTTCCACATTACTTTCTTATCAGTAAGGCAGGCTAAGAAATCATACCATCCCGCAAAACTTTCAGGTTTTTCACACCATCTCGTTCTTATGTTTTGGGTAGCAAATGGATTTGTTAATTTCTGGCTATCTAACCCTTTACAGATATCCATCATGGGGTTTCGATGGCACACTTGGTCTATCGCCCATACCTGAAGGAGAAGATTACAACCTTCGAAATATTTCGAACCCCTTCTGCATTCATTTAGAGCCCGGTATATTTCCGCTAGAATCATAGGAATAATTGTGGTGGACTTGTTCTTGTTAATCCCATCAAACATTGCGTGAGCCACTGAACCAATACATGTTCTAATGTGTCCTTTTTCTTCAGGGAAGACTATGGCACCCAAAAAAGCGACCACAAAAGCTCTCACACGCCTCTCCCCCCAAGTCTCTTTACTACAAGCGAACTCCGTCCCGAAATCACGGTAACCCCACCTACTTCCAAACCTCGTATACAAATAATCTAAATGAACCCAATCTCTGTCAACAAAACCCAATCTATTATCTCTGTCTAGCCCCAGCTTCTGCTGGAATTTCATTCCCCCTTGATGATTTGGGAAGATCATATCCCTGCCCTGACATTTTAAACCGGTTATTCCAACCATCTCCCCTAGAGTGGGTGTCAGCTCAAAATCCTTGAATTTAAAAACAGCTCGTGTCGGACACCAGAACGGGATCAGAGCCTGAACCAAATTGCGATTTGGGGTGACACAATAAAGCAAGTCCACCATTCTACCTAGTTTTTCCTGAACTGTTGCTTGCTCTCGATCAGTAAAGCTTTCCCACCACAACTTTAACTTCTCTGGGATCTCAGTAACCATGTAAATTTTGTCAAACTGCTGTTCCATTTTAACCTACAAGACAATGAAAACAAAGTTTCTAAATTCGATTGTGCTCAAAATTCGGCTGGGACTGGAGATTCGTTATCACAAAACACATAATATGCGGGTCACCGGGTTACAAGAGCCCGTTGACATAAGGGCGGATTCCTAACTATGGAGGCGGTACCAAGGACCGGGTCCAGACTAAGGTGTAAATGCATGCATGCTCCTAATCTCCTTCTAAGAATGGGTTAACGGTTGAGGCTAACAGGTGAGTGGCAAGCGGTCTCGCAGTCGAATTACTCCTACGATGGCCGCCGGTGTACCAACTCGTCACAAGGGTTCTTTAGTGGAAGAAAGTGCGGGTGCGCATGGGCGCACCTCGCGGATATTTGAGTGAGAATGCAAGAGGTTCCCAGGAGTGGGGGAAATATGAACGGAATGCCAGTTTATATGCGCGCAAAGAGGGTGTAGTGACATGCTTTCGTGACACACAGCAATCAATTAAATTGACTAAGCATGCTCGCAAATAAACAGTAGATATAATCATGCTAGTTTCAACAATTATTAAATAAGCTACGCATACTAATATTGGCATACAACTCAAACAATACAAACAAACAAATTCGTGAAAGCCTTTTGGTTAGAACCATTTGTGTATCCCCAGCGGAGTCGCCACGCTGTTGAACCCCAAAAATTACCCTTTCTTTGAGAAAAGGATAGGTTTCGGGCATATTTCAACAAAATGGGACTCCAAAGGTTTTCTTTGGAGTCGCCACCTAATTTAAGGATTATTAGGAACCTAAGTTAACTAAGGAGTGCAATTTAACTTTTATTTAAAAGAAATTAAATTAAATTCAGAGATTCTTAGGTAAGCGGTTCTATTAAATTCGAAAGAAGGTCCTTATTACGGGAGCACTTTCGAAAATCCGCTAAAAGCGGTTAATCCGGCGATTTTCACGAATTTTACTTGAAATTTTGGTTTGGGATAAATTTTAAATAAAAAAAAAACGAATAGATAATATAAAGGAGATAAAATTGATTATGACAATACTTGAACAAAATTTAAGATTAATTAAATGAAATGATGAGATAAGGGTTGATTGATTAGTTGATTAAATAAATGAGGATAAATAAATTAAATAAATAATATAAATAAAATAAAATAAAATAAAATACTCTAAGTAACTAATTAGATAAATAATTGATTAAATGATCGCTTAAGTAAATGGATAAATAAATAGATAACTTAATTAAATAAATTAATGTTTATATTAATTTAATTAAACAAAGAATAAATTGATAATAATTAATGAAATAAATGAATGAGCAAATAAATAATCATTATTAATTAAATAAATAAATAAATAACTAATTAAATTAAATTAATAAATAAATAAATGATTAATTATATTAAATAAATAAATAAATAAATGATTAATTAAATTAAATAAATAAATAAAATTAACTAAATAAATAATTTAATAAATAAATATCGCATAATTAATCGGATTAATGAATAAATGAGTAGATGGTTTAAATAAATGTTTAATAAACGGATGAATATAAATAACAGATGGGAATTTATAATTTAAGTAAATTTAATTTCTTTTGCACTCGATAATTAACCATAGATTACCATTAACCTAAACTAATTGGCGAGTCCCAAAGGAAGCGGGATAATCAATTATATAATCATTTTAAAACATGCAATAAGTTAACAATTCGATCAAGCGACTATCCTACCAAGTTTCTAACATGCAAATCCTAGTCCGGTTTCAGGGCTTCCTAAAACATGCTTTCTAAAGGGAACAGGAAGGCGGGAGTTTAGAAGGTAGAACCCGGGATAGCGAACTCGATGCGAGCCTTGTATTTCACAAGGTTTTCATTTATTCATTTCTTTTTTGTTTTACATTTTCGGGGATATCAAGTCCCGAAAATGCGGAGCGATTCAAGTAACTTCGAAATGCACGCCACCCCCATTTGTGAGTTTTCATTCAACTCGATCCCAAGAGTATATCATGCCAAAGAAAACAAAAAAAGGAATTAGTTATCAAATAAGGAAGTACCTAAAAGAATTAACAATCACATATGGGAATTAAATGTGAATAAACTAGCTTAAATACAACTATACTTGCAGACAAAGGGAACAAGCGATCACAGGTACCAAGATTCATTAATTATTTAACCAGTCATTGAATATTGAGGAGAGACAACAAGTGTTGGGTTTTCTTTTTGATAACACAACCAGGAAAGACTAACTTAGTCTAAAACTTGTAAACAACAGAGGTAAATGTTTAGGAACCACTTTTCATGCACTTCTCACATTACCAGGTAAAGGAAATATACCCACATAGTGTCCTTATTCTTTCACTTGATAGGACAGCCTCTAGATCACACTATCATTCATGAAAGAATACGAAAGAAACAGAGCAGAATTCCATTCTTAAGGCGAGGCAATGACAACTGAGGACCAGGCTCTAACTATAGCACATCCAGGTTCATACAAACACCAAGACTAAACATACCAGCATTCTCACAATGTGATGAAACATCTTGCTTAACACATAATTGAATGGTAAAAATTATTATGCGATTCTCAGTTTTATAATCCAGTTTCAGAACATTCTTTTAATAAAATCAACACACTTACCCCTTTTAGCATTGTTATATTTCACTGTAAAAGGAAATTTTCTTAATTGAATTAGTAATGCGACATGCATATAGGCTACCAGGTTTAAAGATGCAAACTTCCCTTTCATTGTTCATTATTTGAACAGGACATAACTTGTTTACCATGGCATAGATCCCAACAACAAGATAAACGTTAAAGCTGCTAAGCCAAAAGGAAAGCAAGCAAGGATGAGCATGCTGCTGGAATTTTAGGATATCAACAGGGAAAAGAATTCACCTTAGAGCTGAACATTTGACATACTAAGAAACTAGTGAGAAAGGATTCTCACCTGAAAAACACCTTTAAGCCTAAACAAACTAACACCCACTCATACCCTGCCAGAAATACCAAGGCAAGAACAGACTTCTATGCCCTGAGCTAGAAAAACTAAAGGAGGGAAAACAATGCTAAATTTTAAGGCACAGGGGCCTCCTCTATTCTCCTGAAGCCTAACAATCTGACTCCTCTTGCTCAGATACCTTCACCAGGACACTCCGCTCCTTATAACAGACAGAGACAGCCCCTACTATTCCAGGACTGCAGCACCTACATCTCTTCTAATAGAACCTGAAACCAGCTCTACAGCAAACAAGACTGCCCACCATATCAGACATCACCTAAACTCATGAACAACCCTGAAACAGACTCTAATCTACCACTAAACCTGCTGCAGCCATCTACACTCCCTCTTGAAGCTCTTACTCCCTCACAGACCTCCAGAAACCATCTAACATACCCTGAACTGCCAGAACACCTCACTATACACCTGAGGCAACTCCCTCTGCTTCCTCTCCCTCACAGACAAGCACACCTGCTTCAGGCAAGCAAAGAAAATTCCCAGGCCAAAACCAGGACTCCAAACTATACCAGCCTACACCCTACAGCACCTCTGCATACTTTCAGAACCCGCAAGCTAACAAACCTCTCCAAGCTCCCTGAACCTCCTCTTTTACACCTGAACACACCTAAACATACTCCCTCACTCACTGAATCAAAACAGCCCAGAACAGACTCACTAAACTCCCTCAGCTTACAAAAAACACTGGCACACACCTCACAAGCTACACTACACTATCTCCATTACTGCTCCAGACTTCTCCTTAAAGGATCAACCTTCAGCTGCTCCTTCTATCTCACAGAACCAACCTCTTCCCCATTATACTCCATCTATCACACATGAAAGAACCAGGGAACCAGAACAACAAACAATGACCATAATCCATTTTTAAAACCATAAACAAACTGAGAAACTAGGCAATCTACCAACTCTAATATGAACAAGCTAACTTCTTCTACATTCTTCACAAAGATTTGCTAGTAAAAATACCTTAACTCCTTCATTTAAAATACCATAACAAACCAAAGATATCAGCTTTAAACATTGATGGCCAAAATAAGTTCACACATATACACAAGGTTCATGTTTTCATACCTTTTTTAGGGCAGTGAACTGAAGCGACGAACTGAAAAATGCGACTCGAGCGCAAGCGACGACTCAGGTTCCGAAGAAATATTATGCGACACGCAAAAAAAGAAATAGTAACAGTGACACTATGTATATTCTCCAAGAAAGAACTTAAATTCCAAAAAAAATTCTTTCTATTTTCCCTCTGCCTCTTTTTTTATCTCCCCCCCAAAAATGAACCAAAATAAGAATATATATACCTGAGATTAGGGTTTCGGATTCTTTTCTGAATTTCCCATAATCTCCCAAAGAAAAAGCTATTCCCTTTACAAAATAAGGGTAAAACTTGTCCAAAATTCCTAGAATTTGTACAAGTTTTATCCTTACATGTAAGGATTTGCCCGTTGGATGAAGTTAATGGTTCGGATCGATTTGCTTTTGAAATGAACGATCGAGATTGATACAGCTATATCTAGTACGGGAAGATGATGAAGTGGAGGGGACCATTCGTACGAGATTTGGACTGATTCGGAGAGGGAATCGAAGGGGTTTGAAGGTATTCGGGTTCGGGATTTCTGGGAACGGGTTAAGGGGAATCGGGTTTAGGAACAGAAATTGGATTAGGGATTTGGGTAGAAGAACTGAACCGGGTAATGTGTATGTATATCATGGGTTGCATGGTTAGGCCAATTTTAAATGATAAGAACGAATTTAGCCTCATTTTAGGATAAATTAAGGAAATTGAGGGGGTTGCACGAGGTGGGTAGAATTAGGCTACACATTGCAATTTTAAGCACTTTTTGCTTTAAAATCAATCAATTACCCTTAATTTCAAAAATTAATTTTAATTTAAAATAATTAGACTTTAGTAAACACGACCGGGACAAAATTGGGTGTCAACAACGTGTTCTCTGAAAATTGCAGCATTATTTTAGCAGGTGTAAAACTAAAATTTGAGAGTCTAAATATATTTTTTATGCAATTTAAGAACCTTTGAAATTAGATTATTTTCTGCAGAGGCTAAAAATGCAAGACAATTTAAAAACTAGGTTGTTTCTGCAAATTTTATCCTATGGAAATGCAGCAGTACACATTTCACATGAAACTTAATTCTATTTTTTTTTAAAGTAGATTCAATTTGGAGGCTTCGTTGAATTTAAAACTAATTTTATTACTTAACACTATATGTATATAATTTTGTAAAGCATGATCGTATTTTTGTGATGCCTAGAGGTTTAGTTATGGGGCTTTTAACACAATTAGAGAATTTAGATGTTTTACATTTTAATTAGTTGTCCCTATGGCCTCCGGGACTTTAAGTTGGGACATTAGTAAAACGTTTAGGATGTTTAAAATATTAGGAATTCGCTTTAGTTGAATACTTAAAGAGGGTATGGGAGTTAAGGGTATATTAAGCCTCTCGAAAATGATGGAAATAACCCAAGCTATATATGATAGTGGATTCTGAAACTATCTTCTCCGATAAAAGCTGGGTTCTGATTCGAATAGGATAATAAAACCTAGGGCTATTCTTCAAATAGGTTAATTAGCTATCTTAGCTAATTCTGCAATTCATTGTTATATTTACAATACTATTGCTATATAAGCTTATTCTTGCAAAACTATTTAAACTGCTTGTTGCCTATTTTACCTCATATAACCTACCTTGAATTTAATTTCAAAATTATCCCTATTTTACTCAATTCTACTTATTGGTATATTATAATCCTCTTTTAGGTTTTAGTTAACTTTTTGTCCTCTTATAGTTAAAATTGCTTATTTAAGCTCAATATAGAAATCGGTCGGGAACTACATTTAGTGGAACTTAGGAGGTGCCTAACCCCTTCCTTCTAGGTTATTTCGAACACTTACCCGAATATCTAATTAGTAGATCAACCCGGAGTTATTCTTTAAATTGAATTAGAAATGCTTTTAGGTGACCTAATACGCCTAGGAAATTTATTAGGTGGCGATTCCAAAATTCTAACTCAAACGAGTTACCCAAGTCGGAAACCACTTAATTTTTCTCCGGGTGAGCGGTCCGGAGGTAGAAAAGTGGGTTGTGACAACCCTGGGGTGAAGCAACAATCACCTTAGAGGACACGTTTGTATTGGGAGGTCATTCTCTACTAGGGGAGTATCTATTAACTCCTCTCAATACAGATGTTGAAAGAAGAATAAAGGATCAGTTATTGGAGGTAAGGCGTAGAGGAGTGAGAACTCAATCCCATAAGGCAACTCATGGGTGGTGTCTAAAGGAGTTCATTGGGGGAAAACAGTGAGACAGAACACGAAGCCTTTCTGTCTCTATGGCTTTCTCGATTTGTCTTCACTGGAACTAATAAAGATAGCACTGAAAAGAAGTTTTCCCAATCGCTATTCATCTTGCTAACGGTGATAAAGCCTTCCTTGCACCTGTCGTACTGGCAAGCATATATAGAGGTCTACGCTTGCTAAAAAAATACTATACTGGAAAGGAATAATGGAGATAATGCTAAAACAATTAAGATTACAGCTCCTTTCCAATTAGTTCAAGCATGGATATGGGAAAGATTTCCCACCTTACAACCTAGACCTAATAGATTAGAGCCTAGCCAACTGAGGATGGCTTGATAGGTTTTGACAAATAAAAAAATTGGAAAGCAAGATATCAGAATGGCTATCGATGAAGCAACATCGTCTTTCTTATGGCGACCTTAGGAAAAGGCATTGGATTGGTTCTTGCCACCACATGAATTTTACAAAAAATAAGAAGAGTTGATATTGATTGGGGAGTTCGTAAGTTTAAAAGATTGGTCACTTGTTGTGTCCATAAGGCCAAGTGTGTTGATGGGGCTGAAACTAAAAGATGGATTTGAAAACTACCTTCCACATTGAATGGCAATGCAATTTTGTTATGATCAAGATATTCCAGCATGTGTGGACTTTAAAAATGCTAATAATCAACCGATCGCATGAGAACACTTTACAAGGAATGTTAACGACATGAGCATTTACATTCCATCTCAACGCTATGTCCATGGAGTTACTGATAGATACGATATATGGTGGAAAGTTTTTATTCACCACTCTAGAAATATTATATTGCAAAGGGTTTAGAAATACTAATAGGATTTAGTTCCCCTTCAGTTTTCAGATGATGACCTGAAAAGCTGTGCTTCACCTGTTAGATATTATGCATTTGAAATTCTTCCTTCTATAGTTTATTAGTGGACTTAATTTATTTTTTAAGCATTAGAATACTAAGATTTTACATTGTAGTTTATCTTTCTAATACTTATTTCTTCGTTTTTCAACCACTGGAGCTTATACCTTTTCAAGAGATTTGTTTTAGTTGCATAACCTGAGTGTAACAACATTCGAATGAAAATAAAATAAAAAGTTAAAAAACAAAGAAGAAATTTGATGACAAAATCTACGATTGATTATATGAATTCTGAACCAGCTACATTCCCTGGTCCTTTACAGTTTTCAATAGAACAAAATGATCTTACAAAGACTTCTTTTTTATTTTATTTTCATATCATAATTATACAAATCTTTTGGGATATTTGACATTAAAAAAAGGCATAATACATAAATAGCCCCTTCAAGTTGACACCAATTCCCACTTGAACACCTCAAGTTACCAAATGACCAGACAAACACTTTTTCTTGACCGAAATGTGTCTCGCAAGCACCTCATGCTGACAAGACAAATCAAGTATTTTTCACATATCTCAAAGCGCGTGAGACTTTAATTTTTCATTTCTTTATTTTATTTTAAGATAAGAATTAGTTTTTATATGGGCCCGACACTACATTGTCTTCCCCATCATCCACAGCCTACCTCTGTCACCCCCTTTCTGGCAGTAACACCATCATCCACTCCCTTAATCTCCAAAATCACCATTACAATAACAATTGAACATTTATTTACCATCACTATAATTTAATCGGTTACTAATTTTTCTGTCTTGGAATTTGAAGTTGCATCAACATTAGCTGTAAAGCCGCCGAGAGTTCAAGAAACACTGGCAGAATTAGCCTCCGCCACCGCGAGGCCGATGCAATACAAAGGACCAAGAAACCGTGAAAACAACATACGCAATTAAAAATTATCCATACTGAAACATAATCCCAGTATGGCCTTGCCAATTGAAAATTTCTCATCCATATCCACAAAATTTCATGCAACTGAAAATA
This sequence comes from Petunia secreta, assembly GCA_029990175.1. Lineage (NCBI taxonomy): Eukaryota > Viridiplantae > Streptophyta > Magnoliopsida > Solanales > Solanaceae > Petunia > Petunia secreta. Next base: position 29,210 of record JARKIP010000156.1, read on the forward strand.
ATCCATATGAATTAAAAGATAAAAGATAGCACATGATAGAGATTTCAGACCGCCACCACCACATCCGTTGTTATCTATGGTTTCCCGAAGCTTTATTCTATGAATAACAACTTATGGTGATGTAATGCACAGGTGTTCAAGATTGTGAATTTGTGATCCTATTTGCTGATGGAAATAAAATATGTATCTATTTTAATTTGGTGGATAGAGAAGTAGGTCTTGAGTGGTGGTAGAAGAAGCAACAGTAAAGAAGATAAGAAGGGGACGGGGGTCGAACTTTGAAGGGCTTCCTAGTCTTTATTTTTTATTGTTTTTGTTTTTCCCTTCCTTCTCTTTTTTTTTCTTCTTTAAATTAGGTTTTAATATTTTAAAATTAAGTAATTTTAGTCCTTCCCATTACATGTGTCATATTTCCATTGGTTACTCTGCCACGTCATCTGCGATTGTAGTTCACGTATATGGTCTTTTGAACTGAGGTGTTCATGAGATGTGTTTCTGCCAAGATATGGTGTCTATATGATCATTTGGTAATTTGAGGTGTTCAACTGAGAATTGGTGCCAACTTGAGGGAGCTATTTATGTATTCTGCCTTAAAAAAAACATAACAAAAAAAATAAATTATGATGAGCCACAAAATTGTTTGACCAACAGGAGAAAATGATTTAAAGTATAAATTATTAATGGAAGTAAAGCAATAAGCAGATTGACCAAAAATGATAAGGTGAGATATATCCCAGAAATTTGGGATTATAATCCCGTGATTAAATTTGAGATTGGTTTATCCCACATTTGGTAGTAAAGATAAGATGAGATATCCCTGAAAAATGCTTAAAAGTCATCATAGTAAATATATTGTATATTTTAGTTCATGTTACCAGTCCAAATGTCATTATTAAAAGAGCTTATGTTATAAATCAAACTCTTTTTACTGCTACTAATAAGTACTCTAAAACTTTTTCTTGTATAAGAGAACTCAATGGTCTCATTACTCTTTGAACATTTGCTACCTTTAATATTTCAAAATAATTAGATTCATGCAATATTTAATATGGTGTCATTGTGTTATCGTTTCCTTACCTTTCTATATATGTGGGGTAACTTCTTAGAAATTTAATCTAATTTGACTGCATCCTTATGCTGATTCCGTATCAGAGGTCACAAAGTAATTAATGTTGAATATTAATTGCAACATTTATTTATACTTTACTTTATGACTATGCTTTAGCTACCCAAGCTTCTTCTCATTTTCGTCATTCTTTTTAAAAATATTGTTCATGAGGTTATTCATTCAGGCAGGAGTAAACATATCTCTAATTTTTCTTTCAAAAAGTAATATAAATATACGAAGTTTTAAATTAAACCCAAAAAGCATTTCGTCAAATAAATATTCAAATCTAAACCAAATAAAATCAAAACATCACGTACATGTTTGTTCTAAACAATGATCCAATCGATTAGTCCATGATGATCATGTACTTTATCATGATTCACACAATCAGATATTAATATAGATATAGTTTTCTACTCGAAAATTTTGCTATACTCTTATTATATTCCTGCACCACCTAAAAAAAAGTCAATTTTTCATGTACTCCTTCATTAGACTCGAACGACAAATCCGCCTGAAAACTTTGGTAGGAAGCTAATTAGATGAAAAAGGAAGATAAATAAGCTGAATAATGTCAAGGCTACAAAAGATTTCTAAGTCTCTGAAAAAATATCCACAAAACTCTATTTTCTTGTACCATTTTAAGATTTTTTTCTCCAGTAACATAATAGTGCACTCCGTTGCCCTCTACATTCATTTTCTTAAGACGGCTTACTCCTAACAGGTCTTTTCACTCTTTAAAAAAATGAAAATCATTTCTAGGCTATAAAATTTGTTCTTTAACATGATGAAAATGAAAGAGGTTAGTCTTATTAGTAATTAATAATAAAATCTTTAAACACCATATTCATCTTTGAAGAGATACAATTTTGTTCCTTAATATGATGAAAATAAATCTTACATCCATCTATAGTACTCTTGCACGTGATTTACTGTCTTCAATTCCTTCTCCTCTCGCATATCCTATCATGAAGTATGCTTTTCACAAAAGAAAAAGGACATTATCATCAAATTTATAATAATCAACAAACAAAAATTACTAATGAAGGTTGTTATAGTAATTAGATTAAGAAGGGAAATTAACACAAAACACCATATATAAAGATTTATTTTCTACATTTACCCAATAATGTAATTGATTCACAAAAATACCACTTTCTTAGATTTCATACCATATTTTTATAAATTAATTTCAAAAGTACCACTTTCACAAATCCTCCTAAATGTAAGTTTAGATATACTAAATAACTCTCTCCTAAAATAGCATAGTTATACTTAAAATACAAAAAATTCTTTACAATACACTAGATCACCCCTATGAAATACAGTACACAATTTATCATTACTTCTTCTATTTGTGAAATACACTAAAATGCAATATATTGTATATTAGTATATGGTATATTTTTAGTATATCTTTTTTATATATGAATATGGTATACCTTATATTGATATATGATATATTTGTATTATATATTACCTAAATAGGATATAATTAGGGATTGGAAAGTAGACTATTAGAGTAGAAAGTGGGCATGTTTTATATATACATATGTGGTGGGCATAAAGAACGAAGAAGAAAATGAGAATCTTTCGATAAAGGAGAGAACAATAAGAGTAAATTGAAATTTGGAGGTGATACACAGTAAAGTAAAGAAGAATAGGGAAGAAAAAATATCCTGGTAATCTTGTAAGATCTTAGAGATTGACATGAATGAGATTAATAGATCCATAATCCCTCAAAGCTTATCAGGAATATTATGTAATAGAGATTTAAATGTGGTATATTTGTCATATTAAAATGGTACCATATTTAAATGGTACTAGATGAAATTTAATCTTATACATAAGGTATTTATGAAAAAATCCCTAGACTTATTCATGTAAATTGTAGCACAGTCTAGGTTAATTGTTTATTGGGCCAAGCCCATTATGAATTAATTTGGGACCAAGCTAAGTTTTCTATTTTTTTCTTGTATATATAGGGTTATTCATTAATGAAAAATATAAGAATTTCACCCAATATTTCTTCTCCCTTTCTTTATTTTAGCTTGGTATCAGAGCCTAAGCTCGATCAATAATTATTGTAAAATTTATCCATTAAATCAAATGTTGTATTCATGGCATTACCGCTACCTGGAAAGGGGACAACTCCCGATGGAGCCGTCTCCAGGAAGATAATATCACCTTATGATATTACTTCCAATGATAATCTCGGTATCATTATCACTCAGGTTATTTTGAATAGAGAGAACTATGATGAATGGGCAAGGTTTGTAAGAACAACCTTACGTGCTCGAAAGAAATTTGGTTTCATTGATGGGACCTTGAAATAACCAGCTAAAGATTCACGAAATTCAGAGGATTAGTGGACTATTAATTCAGTGTTGGTATCTTGGAACCGAAACTCGGTTGAGTCCACACTCCGGTCTACTATCTCATATATGGAAGTCGCCAGAGATTTGTGAGAGAGTATTCGTGAACGATTTTCTATTGAAAACGGATCCAGAATTCAAGAACCAAAGGCAACACTGGCAGGTTGAAAAAAAAAGAGAATGTCTATAGTGAATTATTATGAAAAGCTGACATCCCTTTGGGAAGAGCTCGAAAACTATGAACAGTTCCCCACCTGTTCGTATGGGAAAGTACGTGTAATCTGGGGACTGCACTAGATAAGAAGAAAGAAGAAGATAAAGTGCATCTTTTACTGATGGGATTGGATGAGGATGTGTTTGGAAAAGTGCGTGCGAATTTATTGACTCAAGATCCATTGCCTTTGTTGAGTAAGGCGTATCAGAAGTTGGTACAGGATGAAAGAGAGAAGGGATGCACAGGGACAAGAAGAGAAATGGGAAGTAGTGGCCTTTGCTGCAAAAACTGACTTCGTCCTCGTAAAAATTTTGAAGTCGGAGACAAAAGACCGAAGTGTCCACATTGTGATTGCTATGGTCACCGATCGGAGTGGTCCTTCGAGGTTATAAGGTATCCAGATTGGTGGAAGAACTCGCCTACAACCGACAAAAAGTCAGGAGGACGTGGATGAGGTGTAAATGCTAATGCTGGCCGTGGACGGGGCACTGGACGCGATGCTTGACGTGGACGTGGCCCTCCCCATTCTAATATGGCTCACCTGAGCCCAAAGTGAGTGTGGAATCCGGGCAATCAAGTCTCCTCGGATTAAGCAATGAGCAGTGGCAGATGTTAGTTGGACTGTTGAATCAAGCGAAACCGGGCTGTAGTGACCGAGTCAATGGTAAGAATGTTGGTTCCTCGTGGATAATTGACATGGGGGCTTCATATCACATGACCAGAGAGTTAAAATTGTTGGAAGGCTTAAAAGAAATTCCACATTGTCCGGCGGGTCTACCCAATGGAAGCAGTTCCTTTGCTACGAGACAGGGATCAATTAAAATTAATGAGTGTTTGACTCTCCGAGAAGTTATTTATGTTCCTGTAATGACTTGCAATTTGATTTCTATTTCTCACTTGATTGATCAATTTAATTTTAATATACAATTTACTCATAACTTGTATGTTATGCAGGACTGGACCATGGGGACGTTGATTGGCGCGGGTGAGCGAAAAAATAGACTTTACTACTTCCGGACTGTACCCCAAGTAAAAGCTTTGAGACCAGACGTGTTGAATCTATGGCACCAGAGGTTAGGGCGCCCTTCGGTTAAAATAACAAAATCTCTTCCAGTTCAAGATGTTAGAAATAGTAGTAATATTTAAATGAAAAAGTTTGTGATGTATGTCACCAGGTAAAACAAACAAAGGGTGTATTTTCTTTAAGTGATTATAAATCTTCTGCAGTTTTTGATTTAGTACATTGTGATTTATGGAGTCCGTATAGAATTGAATCTTCATGTGGTGCATCATATTTTTTGACAATTGTTGATGATTGTTCCCGGGTTGTGTGGGTGTTCCTGTTAATTAGTAAGAAAGATGTGAGCCAGATGTTGAAAAATTCCTTTGCTATGGTAGAGTGTCAATTTAATAAAAAGGTTAAGACCGTCCGGTGTGATATTGGAACAGAATTCACAAGCATGAGAACTCACTTTAATAAATAGGGAATTGTGTTCCAAACATCTTGTGCCGGCACACCACAACAGAATTGGAGAGTTGAGAGGAAATATAGACACATCTGAAACATTGGCCGAGCACTCAAATTTCAAGCACACTTTTTGATTGAATTTTTGGGGGAGTGTGTCTTGACAGCTTTTACTTGATTAATCGGACGCCTTCATCCATTTTAGTGGGAAAACTCCTAATGATATTCTTTTTGGTGTGATACCGAATTACGATCATGTGAAAGTGTTTGATTGTCTTTGTTATGCTCATAAGCACGGGCACTTGGGGGGTAAGTTTGAAAGTATGAGTAAAAGGTGTGTGTTTGTTGGATACCCATCTGGAAAGAAAGCTTGGAAGTTATATAACTTAGACTCAAAAGAAGATTTGATCTCCTGGGATGTTACATTTTATGAGACCAAATTTCCTTTCGCACCATACACTAGAGGTATTGAGCCCCCGAATCAATCATTGATTCAGAGTTCGAGAGTGCTTGATAAGGATGAAGCCTTTGGAGTAAGGGGAGAATTGAGCCCCCAAATCTGTCAAGCACCCACGAGGATGAGATAGATGATATTCTAGTGGAACAGAATACAGAGATTATTACACCGGACATGGATGATCCGATTGCAGAAGCTGTGCCCGAAAATTCTAGTGATGATGTAGTGGAGGAATTGGGCCGTGGAAAGCGAGTTAAGAAAGACAATATTCTTCTTCGAGATTTTGTTACTGATTCAGTTCGGAAGGTTTAGTCACCATGCTTCGACATGTGTCCAAAAGACTGATCGTTCATCCAAGCCACAACGAGCCTTAGGTGCGCCTTATTCTCTTACACACTATGTTAATTGTGACAATTTTTCTTCAAAACATGTAAGTTTTCTTGAAATTATTACGGAGGGGTGCGAACCGACCTCTTTCTCTGAGGCTGTGAAAGATGAACAATAGAGAAAAGCTATGCAACAAGAGTTGCAGAACTTGGAAGATAACAAAACTTGAGTGGTTGGTTACTTAGTACTCGGGAAGAAAGCACTCGGATGTCGTTGGGTGTATAAGATCAAATACAATTCCGACGGATCAGTGGAATGTTACAAGGCCCGTTTGGTTAGTTTTGGCAATCATCACCTTGAAGACATTGATTATATGAATATATTTGCTATGGTCGCTAAAATAGTGACTGTAAGGATATTTCTGGCAGTTGTTGCAGCTAGGGGTGGGCGTTCAGTCGGATCGATTTGGATTGGATTATTTCGGTTTGGTTTTCGGTTTTCAGGTTAGTAATATTAGGAACCAAAATCAAACAAAAATATACTCGACTTGGTTTGGTTTTTAAGAATTCAGTTCGATTTAGTTTAGTTTAGTAGTTCGATTTTAACATATTAACTAATTTGTCAAAATTATTCCAATTAGTTGGTTTTTGAGAACATGGATATATAAGTTAAGAGTAAATGTATTTATAATTTATTTCTTACTTAGCTTTGTATGTAATTTGTAAGAACATGAAAATAGAGTTTGAGATATAGGCTTACTGCTTGATGTTATGGGCTTTAGTTTTAAAATTTAATAACAAAGAAAACCCCTCTCTCTCTCTCTCTCATATATATATATATATATATATATATATATATATATATATATATATATATATATATATATATATATATATATATTTCGATTTTTCGGTCTTAACCGAATTTTTTTATCCAAACCAAAAACCAAACAGTAAAACCAAAAGTTTTAAAATATAAAACCAAAACCAAACCAAAAATCGAAAAACCAAAATCCAAATTTTAAAAAGTTACGGTTCGGTCGGTTTTTTCAATTTGGTTTGTGCCCACCCCTTGCTGCAGCTAAGAATTGGGAGTTGCATCAAATGGATGTTCATAATACATTTGTGCACGATGATACTCATGAAGAAGTCTATTTGAAGCTGCCTTTGGGTATCTGACTAACAGTTATGGTAGTGTTTGCTGCCTCCGAATATCATTTTACGGTTTGTAACAGGTAACGAGATGTTGGTTTATAAAGTTATCGGTCGCTTTGAATACCTATGGTTTCCGAAAATCGTATTCAGATTATTCTCTTTTTACACTTCGTAAAGGGACTATCCACTTAAGTATGCTAATGTATGTGGATGGTTTGATTATTGCGGGCAATAGTTCCGAAGCTATTAGTCTCTTTAAGTTGTATCCCTCCACTTTCTTTCACATGAAAGATTTGGGTTTCCTCAAATATTTTCTGGCTGTCGAAGTGGCTAGAGGTCCTAAAGGCATTTTTCTATGTCAACAAAATATGCCTTGGATATCATTTCTGAGGTCGGCTACTGGGAGCACGCCCGATTGGTACTCCTATGGAGCAGAATCATCGTTTGGCTCTTGCCACCAGAAGGTATATTAATGACCCCGAACAACATCAACGATTACTTGGTCGTCTGATCTACTTTGTTTTACGCGTCCTGATTTATCTTATAGGGTGCATGTGTTGTCTTAGTTTATGCAATGACCACGGATTGAATATTGTGATGCAGCTCTCCGGGTAGTGTGCTATTTGAAAGGGTGTCCGGGACAAGGTACTATGATGAGTTCTCACTGTGATCTCTGTTTATATGGATGTGTAATTCTGATTGGGCGGGGTGCCCGTTGACTTGGAGATCTCTCACAGGTTAGTGTATTTCACTCAGAGACACGCCTATTTCTATGAAACGACCTCGGTCAGTCGTTTCAGAAGTTAGGATTCCGATTGGCGTACCGATAATTTTAAAATATTCGTAATGTCCATTAGGACATGTTTGTAAAATTTGAGCTGAAACAGACCTCGTTTGGTAGGCATCGGAAGAAGGTTTCAGTTTTTAGTGTCGATAAATATTAAAAAGAGATTTTCGAGCTCGGTTTTGGCGAATGAGCTTCGATTTGAAATTCGAAAGCGGCGTTGGGTTCATATGATTATTTATGACTTTTGTGAACTTTCGAAAGTGAATTTCGATGTTGTTCGGCTAGTTTCCGCTAAAATGCCGAAAGTTAAATAATTTGACTTTTTTCATTTAAATTCGCATCTTGAGTTTCGGGAGTCCGATTTGAGATCCGCCTTCGCGAGTATGTTACATATATTTTGTATAACTTGTATGCAAAATTTGAAATTATTTCGAATATCATAGGGTACCGTTCTAATTTTCGTTAAGAAAAGAAAATAAAATAAAAGAAAAAAGAAAAAAGAGAAAAAGACAAAAAGAAAGAAAAGTTGGGCGGTAGCTGATATATACATATCAGCACCTTTACAGTTAAGAAATGAAAGAGGAACAGAGAAGCAGAAACGAAAATTTGAGAAACGCAACAAATAAAAATGCCAGAAAATGAGAAGAGGGGCCGGAGAAAAGTAGAATTTTCACCCTGAAACATTCAGGTAATGATCCTAATATATTATTTGAGTTTATTACGTGTGTTTGAGTATATTTTAACTGTAAAACTTGGAATATTAGACATCATCCTAATAAGTTCAATTAATAGTTTAAAGGGTCAAATGGACCCCGATAATGGAATTGAATATATATATTCGTACTCAATGAGTTATGGGCAACATATAAATATAATTTATTTAGGGTTTGGTTATGTGACCATAAACCCTATACATAGGCCTGGCCTGCGTATTGTGTATGCGAATAGGGTATCAGGTTCCTAACCGGATTGCCCTAAGATGTGAGGAATGAAGCCTTTAGCCTAATTTGATATATTTTTCTGCTTATTGAATAGAGTGGGATCGTTAGGCAATGAAACCAAAGGATAAAGCGGTTGTTGATTAGCAGAGCTAACTTTTGGAAGATGTAAGTGTTTATATCCATTTCTTTGGAGGCACTTGGCCTCATGGATTTTCTACCACGTGTTCTTTACGTGTGTAGCTGCCGATAGGCGTACTCATTACGCCTTAGCTTTGAATTTACATTGTATATTATATGTTAAGCCTTGTTGTTGGTATTGCATTAAGCATATGAGGATTGCACTCTGGTTTTCATCATTGCATATACTTTCCGATGATCGATGAGAGTCCCGAGCCGGTGAAGGGGTCATCATTTCATATACTTCCTGGTAATCGATGAGAGTCCCGAGCCGGTGAAGGGTCATCATTGCATATACTTCCCGGTAATTGATGAGAGCCCCGAGCCGGTGAAGGATCATTATTGCATATATCTCCTGGTAGACGATGAGAGTCCCGCGCCGGAGATAGGTATCAGGCATATGTGACTGCATTGCATCGTACCGCATTCATTTCATCTCATTGCACCGCATACTGACTATTGCGTGTATTGTGTTGTGTTTTATATATGTGGTATGTATACTATGTCGTGGACATATCTCAGTTTGCCTATATATTTCTGGCTCGTATTCTGGGTGTCGGGGATCGGGTTGCACGCCGCAACAGTACAAATATATGGATCAGGTTGCACGCCGCAATAATATAACTATATGGATCGGGTTGCATGCCATGATAGTATGAATATATGGATCGGGTTGCATGCCACAACATGATGAATATATGGATCGGGTTGCGCGCCGCAACAGGATGTATTTCTGATTGTTAATGTGTTCGGGATACCAATATGTTCTGGCTATCTTACGTTCCTGGTCGTTGATGAGTTTGTGATTCCATATGTATTCCTAGTTATAATCTGGTTCTACCTTTTCATAATTTAAATAAGAGGAATTTGATTTATCTGTTTCTTTCTCCCTGGCTAGCTATCCTATTCTTTGAGGTGGCTAGTCTGCCCCACTTATTGAGTCCTTTTGACTCACCCTTGTTTGTTGTTTGTTTCTTGTTTATCTATTTCGTTTCGGCAGGTTCGCTGCAGGATTGAGTTTGCCACGTTGTGAAGGAGCGAAGATGACTTCAGCTGTCAAATTGAGCCAGCTTTTATTCCCGATGGCCACCAGTTTATTGGTTATTAGTTCAGTTGCTTTTTGCTTCCTTCAGGAGGTCTGTCTTCTTTTGTACTCTTAGATGTCTAGTCTGGATAGCCCTAAATCTAGTATGTTGGGTAGTCAGCTGTAATTCTTTTTGTACAGCTTAAGAGGTATCAGTATGTCTGTGTTTTTATAGTCTTGTCCTTATTTATGTATTGTTATATTTATTTTCCTAATTTAATTGGTAAGGGTTCGCCCGACGGGTCTAGGGGAGAATGTCGGGTGCCCGCACAGCCTAACAGAATTCCGGATCGTGTCAGTTGGTATCAGAGCCTGGTTTAGAATCTGTCCAGACTAAGACAGTGTCTAGTAGAGTCTCGCTGATGGGTACGTAGACGTCCGTACTTCTCTATGAGAGGCTATGATGGCATTTAGGAAGTTTCACTTCCTTCTTTTCTGATCGTGCGTCAGTCTAGGATGCAAAAGTATTTTCGTTAATCCCTTCGTGGTAATTGTGAACCCTCGTGCGACAAATCAGCAAACGGTATGAGTTCAAGAAGAAGCAGTCTAGCCTGGGCCTAGCACTGACGAAGCCCTGAGAGTTTTGATCGTGCTGACGATCTAGTTACGGAGGTCCCATCTGTACGAGTTCGCGATGGGAAATGGAGCAGGGCTTTGTGGTTCCCTTGGCTCTCTACGATGTTTTTACGAGAATCTTGGCGGTGCATATACCGCAAGAACCTCTTATTCACTAGGCAGCTTACCAAGTTGCTGGAGATGCAGATGTTCGGTCTTAGGGAGCTCCTATTCCAGTTCTTAATATTGCCGCAGTAAAGTATGTTCCGGAGGCAGCATGTGTTGTGCCTCCAGATATTCTGGCTTGTTAGCTAGCCCGAGTAATGGCTCGGTCCGAGTGTCCGAATAGGCTGCATCATTTTACCTAATTAAACCTTTTGATATTCTTAGACCATGCATCAAATAATCACTGTGTAATTTTTTTTAATAAAATGATGTCAGCGTATCCTTCAGGCTCTTGATTATATCGAGCGATATGGTGTTGATTATTCTGTTTTCCAGTTTCAGGGGTCCAACCTCAAATTGGTGGACCGCTCTCTTATTAGCTAACTTGGTTCGATTTTTCTTCTACATTCATGGAAAAGTTCCATTTGAGTAGCGAGAAGATTAAAAATGTTTCCAGTTTAAGTGGATTGGACAGGGTAGCCTGTCGCTTAGCCTGTTGGTAATTCAGAAAATGAGATTGAATTTTATAGAATGGCTGAATATGCATTAAAACTAGTCCATGAACCTTCCGAGAATGTTCAAAGATTTATTGGTGACCTTTCTCCTTCTTTGAGATCCCAGAGGGTTCGAGAAATTGAGGTTGGGACTTCATTTGATGTCGTTATTGATATTGCTTAAAGGTATTAGGCATACCATAAGTTAGAGGAGGAAGAGTTAGAGCGGAAGAGCAAGAAATTCCGTGGCCATGGTGGACAAACATGGTACCTCATTTGGAGGTAAAAGTTCTGATTATTTTGGGAGGTCACCTTCCAGGTTATCTCAGCTTGTGTCACGTGATTCTTAAAGTGCGCCATTAGTTCATCAAGATCAGATCCTGTTTTTTCTCTTTATAGTTATCAACATTCTGTCCAGCTTCTATTTTCAGTGAAAAGGTGTTATCATTGTTGTGAGTCTAGTTATCCTTTGAGGAGTTTTTCCTTACTCTAGCAAGTAGATAATCGTCCTTCTTCTCGTCATCAGGCACCTGCACAGTCGTGGGGAATTTCATTTAAATCTTAATCAACCAGAGAAATACCACCATCCAATAGAGTTCGAGAGCGTGGTGGTTGTGGTTCTTGTGGAAATAATTATCAGGGTAGCGGCTCAGCTTAGCTCCAGAGGCGGTTCTATGAACTGCTAGTCTGGCAGGATGCTGAGGCATCTGATGTAGTAGACCCGTGTGTTTCTTCTTCTCTTATATGTAAGTAAGATTTATTTTTCCGATCGATCTGGAAATGGTTTGTCATATCATGTTTCCATGGTTTCCTTATTATTTCTATTAAGAATCGGTTGCAGTAGAGGGGCGAGCTTCTGGTATGATTTAATCCTGGCATTAACCCTACTAGTTGATCTGGTTTAAATGTGAGAAATTTGGGAGAGAGTGTCGGTATGGTCTGGTTGGCATCTTTTTGTGCCACCTTCTGTTATTATGTCAAATTAGTTTACCTCTCTTCTCAGAATTCCGTGTTGGTTGGATGATGGGATTCTAGTTCATCACCATCAGAGAGTGTCATTGTTTCTTCCGGTGTAAAACGGTTAGTAAGTAATATTCAACTACGTATCTCCTCTTGGTTCAAAACGCTAGTAAAGTTATGTTATTCTATGAGCTTGTTTCGATTATAAAAGGGTTTTCTGGAAAATTATCGGAGTTTCCTTCTTATTGGGAGGTTAAATTGGCATGGATGTTGTTCCATAAAGCTCATTTAATGTCTATTTCTTCAATTGTGATTCTTTGGTTAGCCTGACTTGTAAGTAATCTAGCTCCGGTAGCCAAGAAAATAAGAAGATAAGATTCCTAAAGCTTTAAATATTCCTATCCTCAGTTTATTTCCATCTATTCTTCTTCCGGCACTAGTAAGCTTGGGCGGTTAGTAGTCGCTTGTGATGTTCCCTGTGTTGAGACAGTGCGTGTCAAGGTAGCCGGGTAAGCAGATTGTTGTTTTTCAAGGCTATTAAGGGTAATGAGAGGCGTCATTTGATCCATCAGGCGGTGGTGCTTATGGCAAAGGTATGGAGTTGTGAACTCGACAGTTGCAGTTGTTTGGAAACTCGAAAGGGTAGTTTGGTAGCTTAGGTCTGCCTACGTTTGACTTTTAGCTAAATCTTCTTTAGTCTAGCAGACTATGCGGGGATGGGTATTCCTATTCAAATAGCTGCATGAGTTTGTGCTTTAAGTGGAGGAGTATTCCTCCAAATACTGAATGGTAATACTAAATCTCTAAGGCGTTGATATCACTTTTGTCACGACCCAACCTAGGGCCACGACACTAAACTCACTAATAATCTATTAATGCCAGATATAAGCTGGCGACCTGATCCTATATACGTACCTATCTGCTGAAAGCATAAAGTCTGGAAAGATGACACGACTTTAACTTGCTGGAATTAGAACACTGAGCCGCAAGTTCTGCTATGTCACACTTCATTCCGTCCCACCAATAAATCTTCTTAACATCATAGTACATCTTAGTCGAACATGGATGAACAGTGTATTTGGAATAATGTGCCTATATCATAATCTGTCCACGTAAATCTGCAACATCAGAAACACAAAGTCTATCTTTGTACATGAGAATACCGTCAGTAGTAACCATGTAAGGTGACGCTGGTTTTCTTCTGGCTATCTGTCTGTATTCAACTAGAACTGGATCCTCATACTGACGCTGTTTTACTTCATGAAAATTTAGAGTTAAAGGTCTAGTGCAGCTTATCGTCCATCCATCATTGGCATATCTCCTTCACACCTCAACTCTTTGAGAAGTTACTTTAGCATTATAAGTGCACATGTAATCAACTTTGTTGCCGGTATTCTGCCTCAGCTCATGGTCCAACTACATGTCTCTTTTATTTTCACTTTTGCAAGACATAATATTTCCAATTCAAAGACAATACCCTGAAGTAGATGTTCAGTCTGAAGATCATTCCTGGTCTGCATCATACTATCCAGTAGTATTTGCATGATCCTTATCCTTATATAATAGAACCTGTTCAGATGAACCTTTGACATACATTAGGATATGAGTAACTACATTCCCGCAAGGAGCTTGTGGAACAGCACTAACGTCAACTGAGATGTTGCATAGTGCGTTCGTAAAAATAATATAGCTTGCATCAAATCTTCTATAGTGTGTAGTGACAAGTTACTTCAAAAGCTTCCCCTATTGTATCAAGCGTGAACTAATTCTTAGTTCCATCGACCTGTTCTATATCGAAAGGTATATCGAAGAGGTGATTATCGGCTGAATCATGTTAAATCATTCAAAGTTCCGTGTATCTTTGCTTCGAAAATGTAGAACTCTCTTCTCGTGATCGAGGAAGGATCAGCTTAGTCAGAATAAGTTGCGCAACGGTATTATCATATTATCCAGATATATTTTATTCCAAAAGTACGATATGCGTGTTATGATTTTGATCCTGTAATAAGAAGATAATACCTGTTGAGCAGTTTATAAAGGTCGTGCAAGTTCTGTTGTTATCAGCGTGAATTTTTCTTTAGACTTAGGCTCGTTCGAGGATGAACGAGAGTTTAAGTGGAGGAGAATGAAACGACCTCGGTCAGTCGTTTCAGAAGTTAGGACTCCGATTGGCATGCTGATAATTTTAAAATATTCATAATGTCCATTAGGACATGTCTGCAAAATTTGACCTGAATCAGACCTCGTTTGGTAGGTATCGGAAGAAGGTTTCAGTTTTTTAGAGTCGATAAATATTAAAAAGAGATTTTCGAGCTCGGTTTTGGCGAATGAGCTTCGATTCGAAATCCGAAAGCGTCGTTGGGTTCGTATGATTATTTATGACTTTTGTGAACTTTCGAAAGTGAATTACGATGTTGTTCGGCTAGTTTCTGCTAAAATGCCGAAAGTTAAATAATTTGACTTTTTTCATTTAAATTCGCATCTTGAGTTTCGGGAGTCCGATTTGAGATCCACCTTCATGAGTATGTTACATATATTTTGTATAACTTGTATGCAAAAGTTGGAATTATTTCGAATATTGTAGGGTACTGTTCTAATTTTCGTTAAGAAAAGAAAATAAAATAAAAGAAAAAAAGAAAAAAGAGAAAAAGAAAAAAAGAAAGAGAAGTTGGGCGGTGGCTTATATATATATATATCAGCACCTTTACAGTTAAGGAACGAAAGAGGAACAAAAAAGCAGAAACGAAAATTTGAGAAACGCAGCAAATAAAAATGCCAGAAAATGAGAAAAGGGGCTGGAGAAAAGTAGAATTTTCACGCTGAAACATTCAGGTAATGATCCTAATATATTATTTGAGTTTATTACGTGTGTTTGAGTATATTTTAACTGTAAAACTTGGAATATTAGATATCGTCCTAATAAGTTCAATTAATAGTTTAAAGGGTCAAATGGACCCCGATAATGGATTGAATATATATTCGTACTCAGTGAGTTATGGGCAACATATAAATGTAATTTATTTAGGGTTTGGTTATGTGACCATAAACCCTGTACATAGGCCTGGCCTGCGTATTGCGTATGCGAATAGGGTATCAAGTTCCTAACCGGATTGCCCTAAGATATGAGGAATGAAGCCTTTAGCCTAATTTGATATATTTTTCTACTTATTGAATAGAGTGGGATCGTTGGGCAATGAAACCAAAGGATAAAGCGGTTGTTGATTAGCAGAGCTAACTTTTGGAAGAGGTAAGTGTTTATATCCATTTCTTTGGAGGCACTACCACGTGTTCTTTACGTGTGTAGCTGCCGATAGGCGTACTCATTACGCCTTATCTTTGAATTTACATTGTATATTATATGTTAAGCCTTGTTTTTGGTATTGCATTAAGCATATGAGCATTGCACTCTTGTTTTCATCATTGCATATACTCTCGGTGATCGATGAGAGTCCCGAGCCGGTGAAGGGGTCATCATTTCATATAATTCCCAGTAATCGATGAGAGTCCCGAGCCGGTGAAGGGTCATCATTGCATATACTTCCCGGTAATCGATGAGAGTCCCGAGCTGGTGAAGGATCATTATTGCATATATCTCTTGGTGGACGATGAGTGTCCCGCGCCGGAGATAGGTATCATGCATATGTGACTGCATTGCATCATACCGCATTCATTCCATCTCATTGCACCGCATACTGACTATTGTGTGTATTATGTTGTGTTTTATATATGCGGTATGCATACTATGTCGTGGACATATCTCAGTTTGCATATATATTTCTGGCTCGTATTCTGGGTGTCGGGGATCGGGTTGCACGCTGCAACGGTATAAATATATGGATCAGGTTGCAGCCGCAACTGTATAAATATATGGATCGGGTTGCACGTCATGATAGTATGAATATGGATCGGGCTGCACGCCGCAACAGGATGAATATATGGATCGGGTTGTACGCCGCAACAGGATGTATTTCTGATCGTTAATGTGTTCGGGATACCTATATGTTTTTGCTATCTTACATTCCTGGTCGTTGATGAGTTTATGATTCCATACGTGTTCCTAGTTATTATCTGGTTCTGCCTTTTCATAATTTAAATAAGAGGAATTGGATTTATCTGTTTCTTTCTCCCTGGCTAGCTATCCTATTCTTTGAGGTGGCTAGTCTGCCCCACTTATTGAGTCCTTTTGACTCACCCTTGTTTGTTGTTTGTTTCTTGTTTATCTATTTCGTTTCGGCAGGTTCGCTGCAGGATTGAGTTTGCCACGTTGTGAAGGAGCGAAGATGACTTCAGCTGTCAAATTGAGCCAGCTTTTATTCCCGATGGCCACCAGTTTATTGGTTATTAGTTCAGTTGCTTTTTGCTCCCTTCAGGAGGTCTGTCTTCTTTTGTACTCTTAGATGTCTAGTCTGGATAGCCCTAAATCTAGTATGTTGGGTAGTCAGCTGTAATTCCTTTTGTACAGCTTAGCGGTATCAGTATGTCTGTGTTTTTAAAGTCTTGTCCTTATTTATGAATTGTTATATTTATTTTCCTAATTTAATTGGTAAGAGTTCGCCCGACGGTTCTAGGGGAGAATGTCGAGTGCCCGCATGGCCTAACTGGATTCCGGGTCGTGTCATTCTAGGCGGACGAAGAAACAACATATTGTGTCTCGCTTGTCCACTGAAGCTGAATACGATCGATGGCTATGACCGTTTTTGAACTAAAATGGTTAAAAAGGGTATTATGGAGTCTTGGAATATCTCATCAGTGTCCGGCTTGATTAAATTCTGATAGTCAAGCAGTTTTGCATATTGCTCGTAACCCCGTGTTTCATAAACGGATCAAGCACATTGAGATTGATTGTCGCTTTGTCCGTGATGAGATTATTGGGGGTACCATACGACCGGGACAGGTCTCAACGGCCACTCAATTAGCCGATATCTTTACGAAGGCACTGGGGCGAGCACAATTTGACTATTTTTTGTGCAAGTTGGGCATCCGAAACCCTCATGCTCCAACTTAAGGGGGGAGGGGATGTAATGAAAATTATTATTTAATTAGGTTTATTAATGTAAATTGTAGTGCAGTCTAGGTAAATTATATATTGGGCCAAGCCCATTAGAAGTTACTTAGAGACCAAGTTAGGTTTTCTTATTTTCACTTGCATATATAAGGTTATTCATCAACGGAAAAGGTGAGAATTTCACCCAATATTTCTTCTTTCTTTCTTTATTTTAGCTATTACTAACTTCTACTCTGCCTAAAGCTTCACATAATAAAGAGATATTAATCTTTAAATATCTTGAGTTCGCATTACTAATTAAACCATAGGAGAATAAAAGACTTTTGAAGGAAACATAAAGCATTTATCGAATATATGATTTATTCTATCCTTTTGTCTATCAGACAGAGATACGTTAACACAATGTGATAATGTAATCTCAACATTCATTTACTGATGAAAATGTGCTGTACGCATGGACATAGCCATGTTTCTGAGTGGATGATTGACCTACTTAATCTTCTACTTCATGTTTTCCTGCTTTCACTTACATTCTTGTGAATCTGTATTTTTTTTGTTTTTGTTTTTGTATGAAAATATTGGAAGTGATCATAATTTATCAAAAAGAATCATATTAAATTAGATAGAAGATATGATAATGGATATATACCTACAAACATGTATGATGATCAGTTCTTGGAAGATAAAATGAAAAAAATAGACGTTCTACCGTATCCCTAAGAATGTCGCTGATATTATTGAATGGTACACTCCCAGTATCACTACTAAAAATTTGATTTGCAGCAAGATCAATTGTTATTTGCCTGCTAGAGAATATGAATTTATATGAATTAAACATAGATGAACACCATAATGTATTTTAAATTTATACATTAATTTCAGAGATTATGGGCATGAAAACAGTTATAACTATTTGTTAATTATATAAATTTACACATTATATTTTAGAGGTTATGAACATGAATATAATCATAAAGTAGTATTAGTAGATGAGAGTTAAAGAGGTTTAAAGCCCACGTTCTAATTTCTATGCAGCTGATGACTTTTGTGCTCTCTAGCGGAAGATCAGAAGGACGTTGTTCCAAATTTTTCACTTAATTATGATTAATTTGGACTACAAAATATTAAACAAAAGTAGAAAGAGAGATTAGGGAGAAGCCAAAACAAGAAAGGGTGAAAAATGATGAATCATTGTCCAAAGAGCTACGCCACATCACTTGTCTATAAATCTTTATATATATATATATATATATATATATATATATATATATATATATATATATATATATATATATATATATATGAAGTTATTATTACCATAAGGATTTCTAACCACTCTAAACCTACATTCCATATAAACATGTAATACAAAATATATAATTGATATGTACAAAATAGAAAAAATTGCTAAAGTCCCCCCTGAAGTATAACTTTCTTTCCAACATGACACCTTAACTTTGCGGGGGTCCTAATACCCCCTTAAACTACCTTAAAACAATATAAATACCACCCTTTTGGACACTTTGCATAGAAAGTGTATTTCACTTCCTAGCCCACGCGTGAAGACCATAGGAATAAGTCAAAAATAATTTTTTTTCCATTTTTAATATTAAATTATATATATTTATGTAATTAATATTCTATTTTCTTTCCTTTCTTTTACTTTTTTTGTTGTTATTCTTCTTCCAGCTATCAGTGAAAGCTCCTTCCATACCTCAATTTCCTCCATCACCACCACTCTCACCACACTTCCATTTCCTCCATTACCGCCACTCCTCCACCACCAACACCACCATTATTTCCTTCCTCCATTTTATTAAATCAAAGAAAAATCGGTCAAGGAATAAAAGTACCTTAACAAACAAAAAAATTACAGGAATGAACAAGACTTATTAGACCACCCTGCAGCTCTTTCTCTCTCACCATGCTTCTGCATTTTCTGGCGAAGCTGCCTTCTTATTCAATTCAAGACCACTGAACCACATTGGCAATAGAAACAATAGAATTGCACTCTTTTTCTTTTTAGTTTGGTTAAAATGTTCTTTCCCTAATAATAGAAACTGGTCGTGTTGATGTTAAAAGGAATCAGAGAAGGTGATTGTGACTTGGTGGTGATTTCAATTCCAGATTTTGTTTGATGTGATTTTGCTTATTGGTATTTTTTATTTTTAATTGGTGGTGGTTTGGTGGGTTAAGGGGAAGTTGGTGGTTATGGCAGCGGTAGTGTAGTGGCTACCGCCGATGCCAATGAACTTTTATATATCGAAATCAAACTTCAGACCTTAGGGTATAGGAGCTTCATGAGCTTTTGTAATTTATTGGTTTAAGGTTTGTGTCAAATTGCTAATGGAGCAATTTAATTTCTCTATATAGCTAGATGGGTTTCATGCTCCAGCAGCTATGGCGTCTGATTTGTTGAGGGAGTTAGGGGAAGCGAAGAAGGAGAGGGTTCCAGAGTGGAAAGCCTTTCTTTTTTTTTAGTTTTTTTAAATAGCTTTTATTTTTTTTTTACTTTAATTTTAAACACTTTGACACGTGTCAATCACTGATTGATGCGTGAAACTCATTAATTTTAAACACTTTGACACGTGTCAATCACTGATTGATGCGTGAAACTCACTTCCTTTGTCAAAACTAGCTTAGACCGAGAAATGAGGTAATAATATCAGTTCAATGTCGTTCAAGGGGGTACTAGGACCCCCGCAAAGTTTTAGTGTCATCTTGAAAAAATTTGTATAGTTCAAGGGGGATATGCAGTGTTTTTTGATACACGAGTAATATTTAGTTTATACATAGTAATACAAAAAAAAAAAAAAAAGAATAGGTAATCTCACTCGCATCATCTAGTGTGAACGCTATGAGCATTGTCCAGATGTACGCGTACTTTAAAAAACTACCATCCACTACAACAACTGGCCTACAATACTGTTATATGGTTATAAATGTAACCAACGCCACAAAGACATACATGAATGACCTATTATCTGATGTATGAAGCTTCATATAGGATCCAGAGTTTGTCTTATTCAACATATAAAAATAACTTGGTGTCTTCACATATGTTTGTACCAGATCACCCCTTAACAACTTAACAACCTTCTCTTTGGACCTTCACGCTTTCATGTAGTTCAATTGAACACCATTCCTTTTGGATGTGTCTGATTATGTCCATTAGTGTGTAAATGGTCGTCGGACTTGCAAACTTTCCTTTATTAAACTTACCAATCATGTCTGTCGTTGCGTGGCATTGAGACATAAGTCTCTCTTCCATTGGGAAAATATGCTGATCGATAAATTTTTTAATTACAAACACACCAGAACCATACAAGCTAGAAGCTCGCACGTTCCAAGAGCATTCACTATTCGCGCGCTCCAACGAGTACCTATTATCAAAAATATATTAAAACGGATATACATCTCCTAGGATAAAATTAAATATCATAGAACATTTAAGACAAAATTAAATATCATAGAACATTTAATCACATTATTCATATGAACTAATTGTTACAAACCTTGTAGTAGATGAACGTTCGACACGATATTCAAACCTTTTTTTAAAGCATAGTTCTTCTTACATTTTGAAGTGTCTCTCTGTCATTGTAAATCTGGTCTTCTGAAATTTTATGATGTAATGGGATGCTGATAACACCAATCTCATCTATCGATTTAGCTTCATATTCCTCTCCATATCCCATGGTTATGATATCAACCACTTCTAAAATGTCTATATCTTGAATATTGACTTATCCTCCAAAATCATTCTCCTCCATATCTGCAGTGTTGTTATTCTGAGTAACAACAACAATTTTAGGACTTTTGGGATACAAAATGGATACTGGCTGATGTCTTGGTTAGATTTTTTCAACTCTACATTCAATCGAACACCTGTCATTTTTTATTGACATTGGTTGGTATCCATCTTTCAACAAGCATTTGATATCAATGTATACTTGGACGGATCCATGCCGAGTTGTTCAACAATTTCTCTAAGAAAAATCAGAGTAATTACTTTCACGAGGTAGTACCAATCCATTAGCCTTGATTTTGATGAATGTGTATTCATCAACCCATTCTCCATCGTACTGAAGCAGTACTTTTATGTTTTTCATCTCAATTTACACCTACAAATCATAGCACTTTAAAGAAATATATAAAAAATATAAGCAGACACTAATACAAATTAAAATATCATCATGATATGCGTACCTTCAGATTGTTCTTGCATAAAAACTCTAATTATGCTGCTTTAATAAGGAATAGAAATTATTTTTACCAGCTGTAAGAAGGACGCGATATACTAGTCGTGAACAAAGGGTTTAAGTGGATGTGGAAAACCCCTTCAGTTACTCTGTTCTGTTGCTAAAAGTAAGGAAGACTGATTTTTTCGATGTTTTAAGGAGCATAATCTGATTTTAAACGGTTTTCCCAATCAATTGGCTAAGATTTTATGGTTGTAATTTGTTTAGATTTTATTATGACTATTTTAATGTTTAGGGCCTCTAGTTTTTGGCTAGATACTTTCTTTTTCGGTATTTGTTGTTTTAATCTAATACAACCAAACAATATTTTTAGCCTTTCTTTTTGGGTGCAAACACGATAATTTCAGTTCTCCACCATGATTGACTTATTAGTTCGATAAGCTGATGCGGTAGTAGCGAAATGCTAATGTCATGAACAACTATTATCATTATAAATAATTTTTTTTATTAAAGTTAAAAAGGTCATTTATGTAACAATGTCAAAATCGGGGCCAAACTTTAAGTCCAACCCAAAAGATTATTCGTCCGGCTTATCAATAAGATTACTCTAACCTTTGCTTTATTTTTGTTTTATATTTATCGCTATTGTCGTTAACTTGATTCTTGCTATTGTCCAGTTGATTAATCATTAATCGTTGAATAATTTAAGCATATTAGATTCATATTGCGTACGCCTAAAACCTTGATATAAAATGATCACATGTGTCCTAACAAATATAAATTTAATCGTTAAACCTGAACACACAAGTTCCTAATATATATATATATATATATATATTGTTCAGGTTTAACGATTACATTTATATTATATATATATATATATATATATATATATATATATATATATATATATATATATATATATATATATGGAGAGAGAGAGAGAGAGAGAGAGAGAGAGATGAAGTGAATTTTTTTCGTATTTTCCACATATAGCGGTAATATAGTTAGCGTACATGTATTATAATAAACACATCTATATTTGTAAGATTGTATGTTCATGCCTTTGTCAAAAAAATATCTTTTATAGTATATATTTTGTAGCTGATGGAATATGTGAATTATAGGCCATACTGACGCTAGCATATACTATCATTGACTCCGATAATGATGATTCATGGCAATAGTTTTTCGATGCTTTGAGGAAGCATACAAATTAAGGGATGGTATGTGCGTAGTCTCGGACCGACATGCTTTGTTTACCCCAAAATACCTCACTGTGTATGCATTTTCCATTTTGTGGAATAACATAAAATTAAGGTTCAAAAAGAGCCAAAAACAATTGAATGATGTATTTATTGCAATGAATATGGCCTATACTATTGCGGAGTTTGACACGTGAATGAAGAATGTAGAAAAGATTGACAATAGGGTAAAGTATTATTTGAAGAAGATTGGGTATCACAGGTGGTCCATAGCTTACTTAGTTCCAAGAAGAACCTTTTTTATTACTTCAAATATAGCAGAGTCGGTAAACACAACAAATAAACAAGCAAGAGGGTTGCCTATCCTAGTACTAACGGTGTATATGACAGATATCTTCTAGGTTTTGGAATGCCAGAAGTAGAAAATTTGCACTTGAAACATTTGCACCATTAGGTGACAAGTTTCAAGAGATCTTGAATGCCGACATTGGTACTTCCAAAACAATGACAGTAAGAATTAATATATTATTATTTTCTCCTATGCGTATATTACTATACTTCCAGTATTAAATATTAATATTTCTGCCTTAATTATGCTTTCAAGTGTTATATATTATGAGTTGTTCAATATAATTTTACAATCAACAAGTCACTCTGAAACGACCTTAGGTAGTCGTTCCGGGAGTTAGGACTCTGATTGGTCTGCCGATAATTTTAAAAAGATTTTAAGATTCACTTGGACTTGTTTGTAAAATTTGAGTTAAATCAGACATCGTTTGGCAGGTATCGGAAGAAGGTATCAGTTTCCGTTGTCGGTAAATCTTAAAAAGAGATTTTCGATCTCGATTTCAGTGAATAAGCTCCGATTCAAAATTCAAAAGCGACGTTAGGTTCATATAATTATTTGTGACTTGTGTGAACTTTTGAAAGTGAATTTCGAGGTCGTTCGGATAGTTTCCGCTAAAATTTCGAAAATTTATAATTTGATCTTTTCCGTTTGATTTGCATCTTGAGTTTCGGGAATCCGATTTGAGATCCACCTTAATGAGTACGTCACATAAGTTTTTTATAACTTGTATGAAAAAATTGAAATTATTTTGAATTTTATAGGGTTCTGTTTTAATTTTCGTCACGAAAAGAAAAGAAAATATTAAAGAAAAAAATAAAATGTAAAGATTGAAAAGGGGTAAGGCGGTGGCTTACCCATAGCTTAACTAAAAAGGAACAGAAATGAAAAAGAGAATGGAAAAAACGATACAGAAGCAACAACCAGAGATAACACAGCGAAAAAAGGCCAGAAAAGAGAGAAAGGAAAGGAAAAAGAGAAAGAGAAAAATAGAATTTTCACCCCAAAATATCCAGGTAATGATTTTAATTAATTATTTCATTTTATTGTAGGTGTTTGAATATATAATAATATTAGAAATCGGGATACTAGACATCGTTCTAACAAGTTAAACTGATAGTTTAAAGAGTTAATTGGACTCCGATAATATAACTGATTATATATTCGTACTCAGGGAGTTATAGGCACCCCGTAAATGTAATTTATTTAGGGTTTGCTTATGTGATTTTAAACCCTATACATAGGCCTGGACTACGTATCCCGTATGCGAATAGGGTATCAGTTTCCTACTCGGATTGTTCTTAAACGTAAGGAATGAAGCATTTAGCCTTATTTGACATATTTTTCTGCTTATTCAATAGAACGGGATCGTTTGGCAGTGAATCCAAAAGATAAAATGGTTGTTGAGTAGCAGTGCTAGCTTTGGAACAAGGTAAGTGATTATATCCATTTCTTTGGAGGCCCTTGGCCTTGTGGATATTCTACCACGCGGTCCTTACGTGTGTAGCTACCGATAGGCGTACTCATTATGCCTTAGCTTTGAATTTATATTGTATATTATATGTTATGTCCATTTGTTGGTATGCATTGAGCATCTGAGCATTGTGCTCTACTTTTTAGCTTGACATATACTTCCTGGTAATCGATGAGAGTTCCGAGCCGGTGAAGGGTCATTGTTATACTTCCCGATAATCGATGAGAGTCCCGAACTGGTGAATGGTTAATATTGCATATGCTTCTCGGTAGTCGATGAGAGTCCCGCTCCGGTGAAGGGTTATTATTGCATCATACCGCATTCATATGTATTATGTTTTCTGGTTATGGACTGCTATGTCATATATTGAGGGCAGGAGGATTCCGCCCTAGGAGCAGGAGGATTCCGCTCCTTGCATCATATTGAGGGTAGGAGGATTCCGCCCTAGGAGCCGGAGGATTCTGCTCCATTGTATCATATTGAGGGTAGGAGGATTCCGCTCCGTGCTTCATATTGAGGATATGAGGATTCAGCCCCGGAGTAGGAGGATTTCGCTCCATCTATTTGGCACATGTGACTACATTGCATCATACTGCATTCATTCCTATTCATTGCACCGGTTACTGTACATTGTATGGTTATAGTGCAATCTGTTGTGTATGTGTTATTTATTTCTGATTGGTGATATGTTCGGGATACCTATATGTTCTGTCTATCTTATCTTCCGGGTTGTTTATGAGTTTTTTGTTCCATACGTATTTCCAGTTTTCATCTGGCTCTGTTTTTTTTTATAACTTAAATAAGAGGAATTTGGTTTATCTGCTTCTCTTCTCCCTGGCTAGCTATCCTATTCTTTCAGGTGGCTAGTCTGCCCCACTTATTAAGTCCTTTTGACTCACCCTTGTTTGTTGTTTGTTTCTTGTCTATTTATTTCGTTTAGGCAGGTTCGCTCCAGGATTGAGTTCGTCACGTTGTTCAGGAGCGAAGACTACTTTAGCTGTCAGGGTCAGCCAGCTTTTATTCTGGATGGCCACCAGTTTTATGTTGATTATTTCAGTTGCATTTTGCTCCCTTCAGAAGGTACCTGTCTTTTTTTGTACTCTTAAATGTCTAGTCTTGATAGCCTAAACCTAGTATGATGGGTAGTCAGCTGTAATTTCTTTTGTACAGCTTAGAGGTATCAGTTTGTATGTATTTTTTAAGTTGGGTTCTTATTTATGAATTAAATTATATTTATCTTCCTAATTTAATTTGTAAGGGTTCGCTTGAGGGGTCTAGGGAAGGATGTCGGGTGCTTGCACGTCCTAGTCGGATTCCAGGTCGTGTCACACTCCTTCTACGATGTTCTTGTACGCTGTGCAACATAGGAAAAAATGACATATTCTGTGTCTCCGCAGTAAAACTTGCATATGTCTAAGTGTTGAAGTTTGAGTTTTGATGAGACAAACGAGAAGAACTGTTGAAGGGCCTTGTTCTCAGAAGAAGGACCTTGTTCTCAGAAGATATGTTGGAGGTTCTATCGATGATGAAAAGATGCACAGATACATTCCCAGTCTGAGATGGAATTGGAAAGAACTTGGACGCAGCAGTATAGGGAAGGAAGCAGAATCCTAGTAGGACTAAGAGAACCCCGCGCAGGAAGGTTCTACGAAGTAGTATAAGGAAGGAAGCAGAATTCTAGTAGGACTAGGAGAACCTTGCGCAGGAAGGTTCTTCGAAGCAGTGCAGAGTTCAATCCTAATGGGATTAGGAGTCTCTTGGACGTGAATATAAAAGCCTAAAAGACGGCTAATAAATCCTAATTGCCTTAGGTGCCAGCTGAAAGTATTTTGGAAGATCTACATAATAACGGAGAATATTTTCAAAGAGTCTAAGAATTGAAAAAGTATGTTGGAGGCAAAAGTGTATAAGGAAAGTATTTATTGAGTCCTAATTGGAGAATAATTCTTTTCCTTGTCCATCAAGAAGTCTTATCCACACTATATAAACATCATTATGAAGACTACAAGAGGGATACACGAAATACATCTCTTCAGCTATATAGAGAGAGATTGAGAGCTCAAAAGGTTGATAATTCTGAAGAGAATGCGCAGAAGGAATTAACTGGACGAGAGGTTCTTCATCAGGCATAATCATACCAGTCCAGCAAGAACGTACAGAAGCAACTGACTGGACAAGTGGTTCTTCATCAAGCTATATTGGTTTTCTGTCTTGGTCGAGTTCATATGTATTAGGGCTTTGAATTGTAACCTATTACGCTTATTTGAGAAGTATTGTTTAGATTTAGAGAAATCCTTGTGCTTTTAGGCTAGAGTAAGCTTAAAGGTGTTGCTACGGTCGTGAATCGTAGGCAATCTTGTACTTTGGAGTTTCCTAGGTGTGGTTGCTACAATTGAGTTGATTGTAGGCAGTCTTAGGTACTAGAGTTTAGTCCCTTGGTTATAGAGTTTGTAACCTAAAACTTGCTCGTTGTGTTAGTGAAAGAGTTTTCAAAATCCCAGAGTGTGGATCGTTGTTTTTCTCCCTTGAGCAAGGAGTTTTCCACGTAAAAATCCCTGTGCAAGTTTATTTCCGCATTACTGTTGTTAGCACAGTATTTATTGAAAACCCGTCAAGAACCAGGTTCTTGCGGGCACGAGAAAGATTCTTCGGAAGGCGAAAATTGGAAGACACTATTCATCCCCCCTAGTGTCTGTTGAAGGTGCACCAAGTGCAAAAAGTGGTATCAGAGCAGGTCTTCTCATTACTAGGCTAACACCTTGAGAAGGATCTAAAAATGAGTGCACCACCCAATATCATGGAGGTCCAATGCATCACTCGTCCGCCCCTATTTAATGGTGAATACTATGATTGGTGGAAAGTTCGGATGAAGGTCTTCCTACAAGCAAGGAACTATCATTTGTGGCAAATCACTACAAGTGGTCTTTTGATTCCTATAAAAATTGATAGTTCTCGGAATAAGGTACAAAAATCTGAAGAGGAACTAAATTAAGATGATCTCAAAATACTTCAGATGAATGCTGAGGCAATGAAAATACTTCATTGTGGGCTTGGATATGACATGTACTTACAAATCTCAAGATGCTCTACTGCCAAGGAAATTGGGGATTCATTAGAGGCTGCCTACGGTGATGAACCATAGAAGAAACAAGAAGCTGTAAGGCACATGGAATCTTTGGAGAACATGAATAAGAAAGGTTCTGAAAAAAATGAAGGAACTGGTTCTTCAGAAGAAGGAACGACCAAGGAACTGTTCGAAGAGAAGGCAGAAGATATCTTTCAAAGCTTTCAAAAAGGCCATGACGGTTTCACCTCCAGGAGACCTTTCTATTGGTGATTCGAAAAGTAAAAGTAAGAGTGACAAACTTACTTTGATGACCAAAAGGAATTTTGAATCAGAAGAACAAAGTGAGCAAGCAACATTTGCTCTCATGGCAATGAGTGATGAAAAGATCGAAGGGGACATCCCTGAGGTAAGTTTCTCTGCCCTAAAAAGAAATTTCTCATCTTTTTCTAAAAAGAAACTTACTAGTCTGTTGCTTCTTTTAATAGATAATTTGAATGTTTAAGTGCTGACACAGAACAAATATTGTCTAGTTTTAAAAGCTTGAAATTTGAAAATTTAAGCCTGAAAGAAAGAAATTTTGAACTTGAAGCTGATTTTGAAAAATTCAAGAACCAGGTTCTTGAGAATGAAACCAACAGTACATCACTCAAGTGCTTGAAGTTTGAAAATTTAAGTCTGAAAGAAAGAAATTCTGAAATTGAAGCTGATTTTGAAAAACTCAAGAACCAAGTTTTTAAGAATGAAACCAACATTGCATCACTTAAACAGGAAAACACTCAGTTAAATGAAACTCATGGTAAGCAGGTTCCTAGTGAGGGTCAAGTGTCCCTTGAAGCAGATCTGAAAATCACTAAAGAAAGTTTGTATTGTGAAATTAAAAAGAATAAACCACTTCAAGAGAATCTGGAAAAGACCAAGTGTGAACTCACTAGAACCATTCAGAGAAATAAGTCCTTTGATGCTCCTATTAGGCTTCATGAACATCATAACAGAAATAAAGGTGGTTCTAAATATAAGAAACCATTGTCACCATGGGAGCCAAAGAGCATATATGTTGAAGTGGTCAAGAATAGAGTGTGCACTCGTTGTGATAAAATTGGGCATTATAGAGATAGTTGCACAACTTTATTCAAGGCAATTGAAAAGAACAAAAATTTTATTTTACCTAGTTGGGCTAAAAGAGATCTGATCCATCCATTCTATCATAAGAATGGACCCAAGCTTGTCTGGGTTCCTAAAACTAACCCTTGATTGAGTTTTGCAGGCTAAGGTGAGAGGAAGCAACCAAAATGAGTATTTAGATTGTGGTTGCTCGAGGTACATGAATAAAGACAAATCAAATCCTCTCACTTGCAGCCTTCATTGGAAGGAGTGTGACGATGGTAAGAAAATTATTTATATTGTAAGTCACTCTCCCGCTCCATAGACTATTGGTATTTGGTTAGTTTAAAGTATAATTGGTTGAGTATTTCATAACTTGTGATCCCTGAGCATAAAAATGAACTTTGATCCATTGATTACTAATTGTGAATTACAAATTTCATATGAGTTTTTATGTATATGGTACGTCCCTTGTTGGGAAGTTTCCTTATGACTCACTTCGGGGTAGGAAGCCAAGCATCACTTACCTAAGAGCCTTCTGATTGTATATGTATCATATAATGGTAAAGAAGATCTAGGCAAGTTTGATGCACGAACTGATGAAGGAACTCTTCCTAGAAAATTCACCACATAGAAAAGCTTACAAAGTGTAAATTAAATGAACTCTATGTGTTGAAGGCATGCTTATCATTCTTTTTATGAAACTAACAATGTGGCTGAGAAAGGCATGCAGGAATACGGACATGAGACAAAGTTGTCCAAGAACTAGGTTCTTCAGGGTGGAGACAAATCTGAAGCTGAAAGGATCAAGTCAAATGACTGAACAATTGCTTCACCTTGACCGACAGGTTTTCAGAATGATCGATTGATATTGAAGAAGCAACACATGAACCTGGCGCAAGAAGGAGAATCTAGAAGCTAATAGTAAGAAAGAATAGTGGCTGAAACACATGTTCAACATGAAAGGCATGGATTAAAAAAACTAGGGGGAATTGGTCCTCAGAATGATGAACTTGATTATGAAGAACCTCTGAGGAAGTCTGATGCACGCAGTGATGAAGCCATCTTCCTAGGATGTTCTACACAAAATAAGGTTTATATCGTGTATAACAAGAGAACCATGGCTGTTGAGGAAAGCATACATGTAGTGGGTGATGGGTCCGATATGATGGCTAGCAAATGAGTTTATAATGATCCAAAAGTTGGTCTTGCTAGAGAAGAACATGCTGGAGATTCAAAGAACTTGATGAAAGAGAAGTAGGTCAACCTGGAGTCATATGTCCTACTCAGGGGGTACAACGAAGCAATCAGACAGGGGAACAACAGATCAAGAATATGAAAACTTAGAAGAACCCAGTACTTCGCAAGGTCCCTCTGGAGAAACCTTTCAGCAGATCAAGTCTAAACCCTGGAAGCATCAAAGTTCACATCCACTGGAGAACCTCATATCTGATCTAAAGTCTGGAATGGTTGCTAGAGGAGCTTTGAAGAACTTCTGTGCGTTCTTTGTGTTTCTCTCATCTATGAAACCAAAGAATGTACAAGAAAGACTTGAGGGGGTAGATAGGGTGATTGCTATGCAGGAGAATTTGTATTATTTTAAAAAGAACAAAGTCTGGCACTAGGTCCTTTGACGTAAGGACAGGTCCCTCATTGGTATGAAGTGAGTGTTTAGAAACAAGCTGGATGAGCTTTGGATTGTCATAAGGAACAAGGCAAAATTGGTGGTTCAAGGCTCAAGAAGAGAGACTCGTCTACGACGAAATCTTTGCACCTATTGCAAGAATGGAAGCCATTAGGATGCTGATTGCTTTTGCTATTTATATGGAATTCACCTTGTATGAGATGAATATGAATAGTGCACTCCTTAATGGTTATCTAAATGAAGAGGTGTATATAGTTCAACCACCAGAACTTGATAGCACCGAGTTTTTTTGATTTTGTCTACAAACTTGACAAGGGAATGTATGGGTTGAAACAGGCTCCTAGAATCTAGTATGAATGGTTGTATGGGTTCTTACTAAAGGACGATTTCATTAGAGGATAAATGGACAACACATTGTTTCTAAAGAAGAAAGCCAAGGACCTGCTCATTCTTCAAGCCTATGCAGATGACATTAATGCTGTGCTACTAATGAATTCATGTATAAGGACTTTGCAAGTTTGAGATAAAGAGTGCTAAAGCCTTGGACACACCAGTAACATGAGGAACAAAGCTGAATCTGGAAGAAACTGGTTCTCGTATTGAAGACACAAAAATTGGAGGAATTATTGGTTTTCTTCAATACTTTACAGCTAGTAGGCTAGTCATTGTGTTGATATGTGCAAGATTCCAGTCAAAATCAAGGGAGTCGCTTATGTCAACAGTGGAAAAAATCTTGGGATAGTTGAAAGGTTCTTATGACTTGTGTGGTTGTGGTATCCTCGAGGAGGAACTTTTGATGCCACTGGTTGTGCTAATAAAGATTATTCTGGTCATCTTGTGGATAGGAAGAGTACATCTAGAATGGCACACCTTCTAGGTTTTTACTTAATTTCATGGGCTACAAAGAAATAATATTATGTGTTCCTCTCCACATCTGAAGCTGAGTATGTAGCAGCTGCTTCTTGATTGTTCATATCTCTTGTTGATAACGAAGCAACTGAAGGACCTTACCAAGAACCTGGTCCATCCCAGAAGGACTCTGCTCTTTAAAATTGGGTATCACTTCTTGAGAGATAATGTTGAAAAAGCCTAATTACAATGAATTCTCTGCAGGATTGATGACCAAATAGCAGATATCTTCACCAAGGCATGGAACAGGGTACAAGTTGAAAAGAACAGGTTGGAACTGGGGATGACCAAAATACGCTGAACGATCCATAACCTGGTTCTCTCGATGATTGGCTAGTGAAGTATCCTTTATGTTACTTGTTGAGGAATACATCAGAATGTCGTTTCTAGTTCTATACCGTAACAAGTATGCATTTCATCTATGTCAGAACTTCTTTCTGATTTCTAATGATGCTATTTATTGTTCAGATATGAAAAAAAAAGAGAGAAACATGAGGTGATGAATCAGTGGCATATGTGTTCAGGTACGCATCTAAACTGTTGAGATTGTTTCCATAAATTTTGTCTTAATTGGTTAATCTATTTCTTTTGTAAATACCTTGAATTGGGGCCACTTTCTAAGCCATATTTGAAATTCAAAACCTATTTGATGACTTGGCGTCAGTTCCCAAGAACTCTTAATGATGAATCACTTCAATTCCTTTATCTTTTTCATCTCCCAAAAGAATCACATCAAACACTCAAAATCCTTCTAAAACCCATGTTTCACTCGAATCCAAAATTGTTAAACCTAAAGGGAACAAAGGAACAAAGCAAGCTGCGATGAACCCTTTATGAGTTTAGCTTGAAGGTTTTTCGAGTGGGATAAATAAAAAAGAACCTGCTGAGGAAGTCGAAGAAACTGTTCAAGAACCTAGTTCTGCCTCAATTACTTTGACTACTAATGATGCAAAAATTGAAAGTTGTTGGGTCTGACAATGTTCCTTTAAAGGTAAGACCTGAATCCACTAGAACAAGTTCTATTATGCATGAGTCAATTTTGAGCCCTGAGAAAGTTGTTCTTGAGTTATTAGTAACAGGGTTAGATGAACTTATGAGTTCTGTAGGTGGTGATGGTTCTGGTAGTATACAAGAAAGGGAGAATGTTGTTGCTATAGAAACTGATGTTGCTAGTGTAGAGCCTCGTTAAGTTGCTATAGAATGAATTAAAGTTGTTGAGTCTGTGGGTTTTCAAATAGGCACAGTCGATGAACCTAGTTCAGAGGCTTTTCCTTAAGAGATTATGAAGGAGAGTGTGGGTGTTGGTAGTTCAGTCAAGATATGATAAATACTTGCTAAAGTTGTCAAAGGATTTGAGGAAGAACCTGGTGCTTCCTCAGTTCCTGAAACAGCTGATGATGCAGGAATTGACTAAACTGAGTCTGATAAGGAGAACTAGGAGGAAGAAATGGAGGAAAGAGTGGAGAAACAAAATGAAGAAGTGTTTGAGAAAAGAGAAAGTAAAAGGAAGTTTGGTGGTGAAGGTGAGAAATAGGAAGATGACGATGAGGTGATATTTGTTAGTGCGACAAAACCAGTAGAGAAAGAACCACCGAAATGGTAGAAGATGAAACTCAGGGGGAACTTTCTCAGGAACAGGGTTCTTAGAGTAAGGGAATGACAAAACGGTCCAAGAAAATTCAGCTGTTACTTTCGTTAAAATCGAGTTAAATTACTGTTTTGTGCGAGAAATCTGATTTCATGACTAGTACGGTAGTACCTGATTATGTTTCTGAATTGGTTCGAGAATGTGGGGTTGAGTTTTAGTATCAACCATGTGAGGTCCCAGTCAGTGAACGTAGTTTAGAGGCTGCTCCCTCGATGGTAGATGAAAGGGAAAAAAGAATGGGAAAGATATTGCTAAATCTGATGGTGTTGCTGAAACAGAAAAGGACAAAGTGGAAGAACCTAGTTTACCCACTGGTTCCTCGACTTTTGATGAAACAGATTTGATGTTTCCTAATGATGAATGTTTGGAAAAGAGGTTGTGTCTTGGGATATGGCTGACTCTTTATATGTAGATGATCCTAGTATATGTTTAAAGGATCCAAGATTGATGAATTGAAAATAAAATTCAGCTAATTCCTAAAGATTTATATGGTGATAGTGATTAGGATGAGAAAGTTGTTCTCTTGAGTGAAATAAGCTGGAGCAATGGAGACCTATGTAGTAGAACCTGGAAAGGAGGAAGATTTACACAAAGAATCTGGTAAAGAAGCATGTAATGTGGAGGTCAATGAACCATCTTCTCAAGTTCATGAGGAACATGATGATGACATACCCCTAATAAAATTAAAGAGAAGGACTACTGAGTGTGTTCTTCAAGTGTTAAAAAGAAAAATAAAAACAATAAAAGAAACTAGAGAAGAGGTGAGGCTTGAAGAATCTCCTGTTGAACCTGGTTCTAGTGCAGTGAAAAAGGTGGCTGACAAGAAAAATGAATGAAGTGGACTGAGCTGTTGGTTCAAGGAACATCTTTTTGGGAAAGGTAGAATTGTCACTGATACCGAAGAAAAGAGGATGGTATAGTTGATTGCATTGTTGAATGCTCAAAGCTGGAAGAACCTGGTTCATGTAGAGTCAAGAAAGTTGTACACTCTTGAGGATTTGAGAGTTCTGCACAAATATCCATGAAAACCAAGGCTTACCAGAGCCACCTATATAGGATAAAGGTTATGACATCTTTCCATCCATTGTTGTTCAAATGTGTGCTGAAGAACCTGGTCCAGAGGTCCTAGTGTCGTAGTGAGGTGAACTTTATTGATGTAACTTACATGGACCTAATGGATATGGAGGTTCCTATCAATCTGCCAGGAGTAATGATGCAACATATGAAGAGGATAGCTGATGTGGAACTAGGAGAGCATGCATTAGCTTATGGTTTTCTTCTTATATAAATCATGGAACTCTTTGGTATGTCTTTAGACAAATGTACAGAACCTGATCATCATGATGGCTTTGAAAGGAAGATCCCAAAGAGCTGTGATTACCATTTGGAGGAAATATTTGTAGAGGAACCTATAAAGCATGATAGTGATGAAGGTCCTTGTATGGGTGATTGGAATCAGAAGATAGAAGCTTATGGAAGGAGAACTGGTGCTGGAAATGCAAGGAAACTCAAGGAACATTGCGACAATGCTTGCTCTTATAAGAATCTTTGTTCCTTCCATTTTCCAGAGAAGAACCAGTTCCTACCCTATAACCCATTTTCCATCAATTTCTCTATGATGTTTGGTTTAATACAATCTTTATGATCTTAATGTTAATGTTTTGGATGCTTGTTTGGATATTTTGCTTGATTCATTACCGATCAACTCTTTTATCTTATGGTTTTTATTAAGCATCTTAGATTGAAGTTTGATAGGTTCTGCATATGATTGGTTTGCTGCAATCTAGGCTATAGACTGGACATTACTTGATTGATTCTTTGGCAGCTGTACTGTGATCTTTTCGATGATGCCAAAAGGGGGAAGAAGAAATGTTGGAAGTGTTTGTGACCCAGTTTCGTTCTGTTATTAACTCTTATACCTATTTCACTACTTGTGCATGTTTGAACAGGGATTTATACTCACCTAGGCAAAATTTGTTTGTCATCATCAAAAAGGGGGAATTTGTTGAAGTTTGAGTTTTGATGAGACAAACGAGAAGAACTGTTGAAGGGCCTTGTTCTCAGAAGAAGGACCTTGTTCTCAGAAGATATGTTGGAGGTTCTATCGATGATGAAAAGATGCACAGATACATTCCCAGTCTGAGATGGAATTAGAAAGAACTTGGACGCAGCAGTATAGGGAAGGAAGCAGAATCCTAGTAGGACTAGGAGAACCCCGCACATGAAGGTTCTAGGAAGCAGTATAGGAAAGGAAGCAAAATCCTAGTAGGACTAGGAGAACCTCGCGCAGGAAGGTTCTTCGAAGCAGTGCAGAGTTCAATCTTAGTGGGATTAGGAGTCTCTTAGACGTGAATATAAAAGCCTAAAAGATGGCTAATAAACCCTAATTGCCTTAGGTGCCAGCTGGAAGTATCTTGGAAGATCTACATAATAATGGAGAATATTTTCAAAGAGTCCAAGAATGGAAAAAGTATGTTGGAGGCAAAAGTGTATAAGGAAAGTATTTATTGAGTCCTAATTGGAGAATAATTCTTTTCCTTGTCCATCAAGAAGTCTTATCCACACTATATAAACATCATTATGAAGACTACAAGAGGGATGCACGAAACACATCTCTTCAGCTATATAGAGAGAGATTGAGAGCTCAAAAGGTTGATAATTCTGAAGAGAACGCGCAGAAGGAATTAACTGGACGAGAGGTTCTTCATCAGGCATAATCATACCAGTCCAGCAAGAACGTGCAGAAGGAACTGACCGGACAAGTGGTTCTTCATAAAGCTATATTGGTTTTCTGTCTTGGTCGAGTTCATATGTATTAGGGCTTTGAATTGTAACCTATTACGCTTATTTGCGAAGCATTGTTTAGGTACTTTATTTAGAGAAATCCTTGTGCTTTAAGGCTAGAGTAAGCTTAAAGGTGTTGCTACGGTCGTGGATCGTAGGCAGTCTTGTACTTTGGAGTTTCCTAGGTGTGGTTGCTACAATTGAGTTGATTGTAGGCAATCTTAGGTACTAGAGTTTAGTCCATTGGTTATAGAGTTTGTAATCTAAAACTTGCTCGTTGTGTTAGTGAAAGAGTTTTCAAAATCCCAGAGTGTGGGTCGTGGTTTTTCTCCCTTGAGCAAGGAGTTTTCTAGGTAAAAATCCCTGTGCAAGTTTATTTCCGCATTATTGTTGTTAGAACAGTATTTAGTGAAAACCCATCAAGAACCAGGTTCTTGCGGGCACGAGCAAGGTTCTTCGGAAGGCGAAAATCGGAAGACACTATTCACCCCCCTCTAGTGTCTGTTGAAGGTGCACCAAGTGCAACACTAAGGTTTCAACTTGATGAACGACCATGTCCCACACAGTAGCAGCTTTGGAATCCATCCACATAAAACCGGCTGAGTTATGTTTGGAATACTATTCAAAGAAATTCCTTGTGATAACATATGATGTACCTGTTTATTCAATCCAAGATGAAAGCTTTTAGGATATTCCAGTAGATATTGCAAGAGAGATTGTGCTGCCTCCCGTGGTTAGAAAACAAGTTGGAAGACCCAAAACTCAAAGGATCAAGTCATTATGGGAGATACCGTTCAAGAAGTCAAGAATTATATGTGCACAGTGTGGGCGTCAAGGACATAACAGGAAGACGTATAGGAACCCCTCCATTAGAAATTGATTCATCTTCTTTATTGTTTCTAAAGAGACTTTAAGTGGTTCATTCCTGTTTCAGTTTCAGTTTTAGTTTTTAAGCTTTCAGACCTTTGAATATTTTCGTGAGGCTCGATTTAAATTCTTTAAGCCTATTATAAAAAAAATTTATTTTCAGTGCTAACAAATAACGCGTCTTTCTGAAATAATATATGTTTCCCTCATTTTAAATGTTGTTGTGCTCTCTGATATGACAAGTAGGTGCAACCTTGTTAATTGGATTTGATATGGCATGGTTAAATATAAACTTACAAGGAAAATGCTTATGGTTTGAACACATACAATAGTTTCGATGCAATTCTAACTATGTTTAGAAGATAAAGTTACAAAATGTTGCATAGAAATTGAAAGTATATTGACTGTTTTGTCATTACCTGCCAGCTCCAAAGTATTTTGTTCATCATATCTGTCAATTTGTTTTGGATTAGAATTGTTGGTAACTTTGTCAAAGATTAACCTTGTTTTGGCTACACTATATTCCAAGAAAATAAATTTTGGCACAACATATGTGAAATTAATAGTTAGGTGTATGACCACAAGCTGCTTTGCTTTGTGGGTACTCATTGTCTGCATCTCTTCTCTAGTTATCCATATTGTCTGGTAGTTAAACTTTTGAATCTTTACCGAAAGATAACTGTTGCTCCCAAACGCACATGCAAGTATACGTGGTCGACAAGTAATAAAGTGATAAATCGAGTATCGTTCCCACGAGGACTATTCAGACTGAATTCTAGAAAACAATTTATATAAACTATTCAGGGATCTTTTTCTTTGATTGAGATTTTACTAACTAAATGCAGTAATTAAAACAAGTAATTGAGATCAAGTAACAGAGCAAATTCTAAGTTGTTATCAATAAAAGAGACGGTCCCGGTTCAGAGTTACGAACAATCCAGTTGATTTTTTCAGTTGATTCTACTTCTTGATTTCCTAGATTGCTAACTACAGGTTAAATGTACCCATGAAAACCTTTCGATTCTTCACGGTCTATGCAGGCTACTCCAATCTCTATATGTCTATGGGTTGAATCACGTGCACGTATTAACGAATTCTGTGATTAGTTAAGCTAGGCGAGCAAGTATATGTCTATCCTACTCACAAATTGGTTCCCCGACGCCCGGATTCACAATCAAACCCTATTCTTTCTTATTGCGTTCATAAATTCCCTCTTTCGAGTTCAATCTAAAAACCATAGATAGTGTTCAATTATCAGGCCTCAATAATCAAACAATTAGGATCAAGAAAGAATAAACAATCCATAATGGTAAATCAATATATAGAAATCAACTTTCAAACATCAACCTTCATGTATTTACTCTAACCCTAGAACGAACAAACTATAGAATTAAGGAGAAGAATAAGAGAAAAAGGGAAAGAACTTGTTAGAAGACATCTAGGGCTCCTCCCCTCTCCTCCAAAACTTGCTTCAAAGTCTGAACCCCCATCAAAAACTAAGTGAAAGAGTATTTATAGGGTTTACAAAGGCCTGGTAATAAGTTAGACCTAAGCCTAGACGAAATAGGAAGTCCAAAAACGCTCTAGGGGTGCTATAACTGGCGCCCCGCGCCTCGTAACGCGCGACCCAAGGCAGTTCACGTCGAACCTTGCACGCTTTTGCCACGCGCCGCGCAGCCAAACGCGCCAGAAGCTGGGCACTTTGGCTGGCGCGGCGTGCCTCCTGTGGCGCCAAGCCATTCTGCTCCTCTCCTTGCTCCTTTGCTCGCTCGTGTCGTGCCTTCGTGTGCTCGATCCAATCCTCAATCAAAATCCAATCTTTTCTTGCTCGATCATGCTCCTAAAAGCTCCAAATGCAATGCATAACAGCCTACATGCACACGACATAAAATTAGTGCAGAACCACATTCATAAACTATAAAACGGGCAATAAAAAGCTCAAACATGAGGAAATATTAAGGAAATATAGGCATAAAATGCCAAACATCAATAACTGAACTACGACTGGTCGGGATGATACAAATCACTACTATTCTAACTTGACATATGCAATCTTATGCGAGATGGACACCTAATATGCATCGATATCTAATGGAAGATGATAGAGTATGTACAATTAACAATGCAAACTGTTCTACTATAGAAGTATATTCCCAGTAGCATTTGTTTTGAGAGAGGCTAATATGCACTGGTATGTATTACTATGAGTTGTATGTGCATTAGGTAAACAACATCCATGTATTTGTTTGTTTGTCTGCCGTAATTATGATTGATAACAATCTCGGCATTGATAAAGCCAAATAATATAAACACAATTGTAAAACAACTTAATTACTTTATTAAATCAATGGTACCATAAAAAACATTGTACTGGTGAAAATCCAGAGAATAGTACTGAGACATTAAACTCATCAATCCAAGTTTAAAATAAAAATAAACTACCATATGCAATGTCTGGTAAAATGGACATTTCAGTGGTACATCTTAATCACAGTTGTTATAGGCATCTTGAAGTTGTTTCATAAAACTGTATTTCCAAAGAAGTTTGGCATATAAATCACGTAAAAACCGGATAGGTCTTTATCCGGAAGTGAAAGTCGTTAGTGTTGGAGGTAACGTGTGGGTAAAAATATGCCACCTATATTTACGGGGAT
This sequence comes from Petunia secreta, assembly GCA_029990175.1. Classification (NCBI taxonomy): domain Eukaryota; kingdom Viridiplantae; phylum Streptophyta; class Magnoliopsida; order Solanales; family Solanaceae; genus Petunia; species Petunia secreta. The sequence continues at coordinate 68,380 of JARKIP010000156.1, forward strand.
ACAAGTCCAATTGACGAAGATTAGACTTAGCCTATAAGTCACCGGGCACGGAGGATACACGCATGCTCCACAAGCCACGACCGCTCAGCAGACACGGGCCGAGGGACGCAATGCATACATCCCGTCGTCTTAGGGTTTACAGTCTCCTAGTCAGGGTTAATTTGTATCACCGCCTTGAGTAAATAGGCTCACAACCTATAGTATTTTTATTTTACCATAGGACTAGGGTAAATCACAACTACAAATACCTCCTTCCCTGTTGTATTATACATCAAGCGATTCTCCAAGAATCTGACTTTTCTCAAGGAATAAGATCTCTTTATTTTCTTCTGTAGTTACTTTTCCTTAGTATTTATCATATTTCTTATGACCCTATATAAACTTTATCTATTTAACCTATTGATCAATTTTTAGGCATAAACAGTTTGGCGCCCACCGTGGGGCCCAGAAAATTGTAGGTGTTTACGAAGAAAAAATACGACCATGTCGAACTGCAACGTCGATGTCTCGAAGAACACCATCATCTTGCTTGATGACGTCTCTAAGGATCCCGACGACCCTGACATACAATAGAAAAAACATCTCACCAGCCTTCACGAAGTTCGAGCGGCTCATAACTCGACCAACATGGCTGAAACTATGACGAAGTATCGGGGAGCACAATTCGTCGATTCGTTACTGAGGCCAATATCCCCCAGAGGATCAGTGCTCAAAAGCAACCCTCTGAGAATCGTAACCTCAGACCACGGAAATCGACAGGTTGTCAATACAATTTTTGGATGTCCAGGGGTCGATATGGATAAAGCCAGAGCCATTATGGTTTCTGAAGCCCATCGGGAGGTAACAAAGAAACCTCGCATCAACGCAATCGAGTTTAACGGGAACGACAGAAGATTGCTCATCTGCCCGCACCATGACGCCTTGATCATCACCTCATGGTACTTGACACCTAGGATAAATGCATACTGGTGGACCCGGGTAGTGCTATCTATATTATCTAGTGGGAGGCCGTCCGCAGATGGAGGTGCAGCATCAGATAATCCCTAGCCCATATACGATAACTAGCTTCAATAGCTCCAGCGACAGGTCTGTTGGAGAGCTAGTCCTCCCAGTTCTAATCTCAGGAGTGACAAAGCTAACGTCTTTCCAGGTGATGACATGCGACCTCCCATATAACATCATACTAGGAAGACCGTGGATTCATGAAGTAGGCGTGGTGCCATTAACGCTTCATCAAGTCCTCAAATACACTACCCCATAGGGGTGAATGAGATACGAAGGGAGCAGAAACTATCCAAGAGCTGTTACATGGCCACCGTCACGTGTGCAATAAAAAAAGAAGTAAAGAACCAGCAAAAACGGCTAGACAAACTACTCAGGCCCTGCTTAGCAACGAGCATCCTATTCGAGCCTGAGAAGCATGAGAGCACGAGGACCCCAAGAGTTATCCATCATGTCATATGACTTAGATGAAGAACAGAAGACTGTCAAGGCCGCCATAGATGACCTGGATCTACTGTTCTTTGATGAGAAGTCCCCAGACAAGAAATTTTACATGGGGGTTAAACCTCTCGATCGAAGCATAGCAAGAATTCGCCCACTTGTTGCGCGCTCGGTTAGGCACTTTCGCCTGGACAGACACCGACATGCCCAGAATCTCGACTGACGTCATAACGCACAACCTGAACGTTGACCCCGGCTTCAAGCCAGTTAAACAAAAAAAGAGTTCGATTAGCCCAGAGAAGGGCCAAGTAGTTCATGAAGAGGTAGAGAAGCTGTTGACAATGGATCCAAGCGCGAGGTTCATTACCTGAATTGGCTATAAAATGTTGTGGTCATCCTCATGAAGAATGGCAAGTGGAGAATGTGCATCGACTTTACCTACTTGAATAAGGCGTGTTTGAAAGACTTTTTCTCACTGCCTAACATCGATCAACTTATCAATTCAATGGCGGGACATGAAGTTCTTAGCTTCATGGATGCATAGTTTGAGTACAAACAGATCCTTATGAACCCGGGATAATCAAGAGAAAACCTCTTTCATTACGGACATGGTTGCCTATTATTACCGAGTAATGCCTTTTGGTTTGAAGAACGCAGTGGCAACTTACCAGAGTTTGGTAAACCTGATGTTGAAGGACCGGATTGGAATTATAATGGAGGTTTATATCGATGACATGCTAGTCAAATCAGAATTTACCAAAGATCACAACAAGCACCCGGAAATAGCATTCGACATATTGGATAAATATGGCATGAAGCTCAACCCTAAAAAATATGCCTTTGGCATATCATCAGGAATTTTTCTCGAATTCATCATCTCGAACAGAGGATTAGAAGAAAACCATACCAGGATCGAAGCCATACCGAAGGTGCTAAAAGGCAAGGGGGAGGTAAAAAGGCTCAACGGTCGGATAGCCACACTTAGCCGGTTCATCTACCGATCTTCAGAAAGATGTCGTCAGTTTTTCAATGTGCTGAAGAAGAATAAAAGATTTGAGTGGACAGAGCAATGTAGTCACGCACTCCAGGATTTGAAGAATTATCTCTCCAATTCTCCTGTGCTGAATAAGCCACGCGAAGGAGAACCGCTGCTGTTATATCTGACAGCATTGGAGGTGGCAATAAGCGCAGTTCTCAATGAGAAGAGAAAGAGGTACAATATCCTATTTACTACGTCAGCAAATCCCTTTTGGATGCAGAAACACGTTGCCATCATTTGAAAAAGCTTGAGCATGCACTGATGGTTGCAGCAAGGATATTACAGCCATATTTTCAGAGCCATACTATTATTTTGGTCTCATCTTTTCCATTGTAGACCATCCTGCATAAACCCGAACTTTCAGGTAGGCTAGCAACATGGGCCGTGGAACTAAGGGAAATGACATTATCTACCAGCAGCACACAACCATTAAATTACAAGTCATCGCATACTTCGTGGCCGACTTCAGCAATGACATGATACCAAAGGCCCAAGTTGAGCTCGAGAAGATGGAAGGAGTTACCTCCGGAGAATGGGTAATCCACACAAATGGGGCTTCAAACGTAAAAGAGGTAGGCTTTGGGTTGGTGATCAAGTCCTCATTCAGAAAAGCTTTTCATAAGGTAGTTAGCTACCAACTGATCACGAATAACGAAGCAGAATATGAAGCCATAATTCAAACTCTTGAATTAGCTTACATATTAGGGGCCCAGGAATTTAGTCTCAACAACGACTCCTAGTTGGTGGTTAATCAAGTGAACGGAGTCTTCACAGCCAAAGATGTCCGCATGTAGGAGAATTTAGCTAAAACAGAGGCCCGCTTGAAAAAATTTCAAAAGTGGAAGTTGTCTATCAAGTTCCAAGAGAGGAGCATACGGAGGCCAATGCATTAGCCAGCCTAGCTGCTGCCGCAGATATGAATACAGGCAATCCGGGAGCGATGATCGAATTAACTTACTCAGACCTAAAGCGCCTTGAAGTTTACATCACATAACTCGTCTGGGATTGGGGGCATCCTCTAATCGAGTACTTGGACAAGGGAACACTTTTCGAAAATAGGAGGGGAAGTAAGTGGCTAAGGGTACAAGCAGCCTGTTACTGCCTGACCAATAGAGAATTGCACTGCCGAATGTTCAGCGGCACATTGGCTAAATGCCTAGGTCTAGCACATGCTGACTATGTACTTAAAGAGATTTACAAAGACGGTGCAGAAACCACTCCGAAGGAAGAGCCCTGGCTCGAAAGGTAATCAGAGTAGGTTATTTCTAGCCTCGAATGGAAAACGATGGGAGCAAGTTTGTCAAAGCGTGAGACAATTTCTAATGATTCTTCCATACACTTCATCAGCCAGCAGATCCCTTACAATTAGTAATTGCACCATGTTCTTTCATGAAGTGTAGGATGGACAACATGGGACTATGCCTAAAGCACCTGGAGGTGTCAAGTTCCTGGTCATAATGACTAATTACTTCACCAAGTGGGTCGAATCGACGGCATACACTTGAATCCGAGACTAGGAGGTGATACAGTTCACCTGAAAGAACATCATGTGTTGATTCAGAATTCCCGCCGAAATAACTTGTGACAATGGACCTCTGTTCATAGGAGCTGAAGTCACGATATTCTTTAAGGAATGGGAGATCAAAAGGATAACATCAACACCTTATCACCCTCGAAAAAAATGGCCAGGCTGAGTCTTCCGATAAGACTATTATTGAAAACCTGAAGAAGTGGCTCAAGGAAGCTAAAGGCAAGTGGCTGGAGAAGTTGCTAAGAGTTTTGTGGGCCTACCGCACCACAACAAAAGCAAGCACATGAGAGACCCCATTCTGGCTAACATACAGAACGAATGCTATGATCCCTATCGAGATGTGTGAGTCCAGCCTGCGCCGGTCATTCGCTGAAGAAGGTCCGAATAATGAGGCCGCTTAATTTGCTGGATGAGCATTGGGAGTTAGCAGCAACATGCTTAGCGGCCCAGAAACAACGGGTGGAGCAGAACTACAATGCACGGACTATATTAAGCTCCTTCTACATAAGAAACCTGGTCTTCTGCAAAGTATCTCAGAGTACCAAAGAGGCCAACGCAGGCAAGCTAGCCCCAAACTAGGAAGGGTCGTACAAGATCCAGGGCATCACAGGAAAATGTGCATACACCTTTAAGGATATAGAAGGAATAGCCGTTCCAAACAATTGGATACGATTCTTGAAAGGGCAATAGGCCGCCATACTCAGGACACATATTCTCTTTCTTAATCTTCTTTGTTTTCAAAGGTTATCTAACCCCCATCATTGTTATTTAAGTTTATAAAAACTTTAATTGGCCCACATGTATGTCTCTTCATTCAGTAAAACTATTATTCTATTTAGTTAGTGTTTTATATTAAGATCCATCTATGATCCAATTATTCATACCCCTCGACCATATTTGAGTTGAAGTAATACACTCACTCCTCATTACGAGTCACTCTAGCTAGATTACTTCTAGTTAAGCCGCCAGGCATTATCGTATGTTGAAATCATCAATTCAACAATTGCACCAACATGTCAGTGGGGTTGCCCGCCTGCATCATTCCATTAAAGACTTAAGCACTTGAGTGGACAAGCACAACCATTCCCGACGGAACGAAAAAATACCACATTACATATAATGGGCTAAAGTCGTCCTCTTGTGGGTGCGGGGTTGCCCTAATCAAAAGACGTCTATTACAGACGCAACTTAAGCCATCACCCACTGTTGCATAATAAAATAGCGTCTAACAAATGCACAAACGTCTCAAAAAGACAAATGCCCAAAAAGGCACAAAGATGCCACTTGACTACATTACAAGTAAATACACAAGTATGCACAAGAAAACATATATTGATGAACGTCCATTTTTATTAATATCAAAGGCCCGTAGGCTACAAAATACAATCAGGTTCTTTTGGATGCAATTTTGTTCATAATAGATGTTCTTAAAAAGCTAAAGAGTTCTGGGGGACTACATCTAAAATGGTCTTTCAGACCTTGTATGGCTGAGGTATCTCAGCTAGAATTGAAACTTCTACCCAGCAGGAACGTCGGTCAGAACATTCCCTCGACGTGCAGAAGACGATATTACCAACATAACACTATGAGCAGCAACATCAATATGTCACTGTCATACGTATGCAGGAAAATTAGTCTAGCTGAGGAATCCCTCAATAAAATGGAGCAGGAGCATGAACATCCCTCGACAATTTTAGCTGGAACCAGATGGAGAGAAACCTATATTCAGCAACCAGCTACCGCGGGAGTATCGGATCAACCCTCATCTCCTAACAATTGGAAGCAGATGCAACCTCCAAACTGCAGACAAGGTTAGAGGTACACGACCGTCCTGAGAATACAAAGGTTTTGGAGGAAGGTTGTAAATTGACCACTTCAAGGAGAGAATACCATGGCAAAACCTAATTGCATCAACACGTCTCCTATGAAGCCAAAAGACGACCAGAAACAGAGGTCTTACGCGGTGGCCGACCCCTTGAAAGAAAGCTCCTCATGACAAGAGGAATATCACAACAATTGCTGCGTTAGAGAATGAGGGCACTATAATCAGTGCAAATGCCACGAAGAAGTCTGAAGAATATCATTATGATCCCAATCAAGTTTCATGACCTGGGGGACTCCGTCTAATCTCAATATAAATAGAAGGACGAAGAAAGAAAGTGACAAGAGGATCTCTATTTTCAATTTTCTCAAATACCATCCACTCTGAATGAAAAAAGTGTTTGGGGATAATGTGGAGACAATATATTTCTGAGGGTACTTATGATCAACATTTGCTAGGAAGCCCCTTTAATAGGCATAAGAAGATAAGGATGGAGTACAAAATGGTCAAAAGTAATAATGGCCAGGGATACAAAATGATTCGATAGTAAAGGCACTTATGGAAAAGGTGCGATGAATCGACATAAACCAGTCAAAAGAAGACGCATGGAACTCTGGAAGAAATCAGGCACCTATTTCGATTTAAATTACCGCGAGCTTCAAGGTGTCTGTGTGATACCCTTTCACACATCTCTTTGCATGCCTCTTTCACTTCTTGACCGCCTACATCAGCACTCAGGAAGTGGGGTGACTAACTGTGTGGGTAAAAATACGCCACCTATGATTACAGGGATACGGGTCCAGCTGGCAAAGATTAGACTTGGACTACAAGTCACCAGGCATTGAGGATACATGCCTGCTCCACAAGCCACGGCTGCTCAGCAAGCACGGGCCGAGGGACACAAGTGTACATCAAGCCGCCTTATGGTTTACAGTCTCCTAGTTAGGGTTAATTTGTATCACCGCCTTGAGTAAATAAGCCCATGGTCTATAGTCTTGTATTTTACCATAATTAGGACTAGGGAATTGCAACTATAAATATCCCCTTCCCTGTTGTATTATACATCAAGCGATTCTCCAAGAATTCGACTTTTCTCAAGGAATGAGATCTTTTTATTTTCTGCTTTATTTACTTTCCTTAGTATTTATCATATTGCTTGTGACCCTATATAAATTCTATATGTTTAGCTTATTGAATTTTTTTTAGGCATAAACAGGCAATACTTAGCGAATGCAGCTATAAACAGACCATAATCGGTGAAAAGATGGTTTTTAAATTAAAAAAGATTAGTATAAGCACAACATTGAATAAAGACTATTGTTGAAAATAGTTCCAATGGCTTACTGAGTAGTGAATGAAGGTATCTCTATAACAAACTCCATGAAAAAGGGTTCAGAAAGACCTTATTTTTAAAAGGACTATCGTGGTAGAAAAGGTCATTCTTTTTGCTGTAAAAACCTGTAGCGGTCAAGAATATATGAATCATAGTTGTATAGGGGTCCACAACCTTGATTAGTTGTTCATTGTACGCTGGTAGATTTTTGGACTGATCAAAGACATAGATAACTCGATCCTTGAAAGACACCCTTGCTAATATCCAATGCCATGATTCAACCACCATTACTGGACATAAAAAATTTTGTCTACGAATATCGGCTAGATATTGTATCTTAAATGACGACCACCTATACAATCTTTGACCAGTGCAGAAGAATGTACAACACCCATCTCTATGTTATGCGTGATTTATTTATTGTACACGTTTCGAATAGTGGCGACAAATAGACAGTAGTAGTGACTCTGTATTCACGTCAGGATCATACGTTCACATCTTACATAAGTAGTAAAAGAGCATATTCAGGTGTTGAAACAAAAAAAGAGGACATATGCATTATATAAGAGAACATATGCATTCCATATATGCACAGAATGTTTCAGCGACATACTCACTGAAACAGAGTATTCCTCTAACTACAATGATTTTGTAATGTGTGATGTACATAGTAATATTTATTAAGAGTCTACCAAATGTTACGACTAGGTACTATTTGTACCATAGTTGACAGAGCCTTGGTTTCATAGTTTAGTACAAGGAACTAATCTTTCTTGCATACCACGTACACTCCAAAATCAAAACTAACCTCGAGATTATTGAACACCGATGCTTTTTTCCTGGAAGTTAAATCAAATGCAAGGTTCTCTAAAAACCTAATTTAATAGATGAAAGTATAAGGAAGATGAAATTGTCCGTGAACATTTATACTTACTTGGATCGTGGACATGCCCCGGTATCAATCCAATCCCTAAAATCACATATTAGCTTAAACTCAACCTCTTTGCATATCTTGCTCACAAATGGATAATGCAAACTAAGAACATGTCTCGTTTTAGCTGTGAACTCGTGTCAATTGAGCCAAAATTATTTGTGAATGGTGACCTGTTATGCTTTGATGGCTTCCTTACACGGTCACGGACCTTTAGGGTAACCTTATATACCAAATTTTGTCCACCAGTGGGCACCTTGTTAGGCAAGTTTTGCTAAATCAGATACCTAGTAATCAATATCCAGATGTATGTTTTCAACATTACGAGCAGGAACCTCCAAATTTTCTTTCACATGCATATTTTCATTCACAAGAAACTCAGCAGCTAGAGTCTGTTCGTGCTTTTTGCTGGCTGTTGCTTGACACATTAAGACATGTCACTGGAATTCAGTAAAATCAACAAAGTCCCAATGCATGGCAGAATCAAGATCAATCATTGGTACTCTGCCACAGTTTTTTTCACCACTACTAGTACCTGCATTGCCTTTTTCTGACCTAACAGAAATTCCACCCGTGTTAGTGTATGGTAGATCCTTGAAAGCAAACGCATCCGAGGGTGAAAACTTCAGGATTCTCTGCGTCTCCACTGCCTGCTAAAAAAGAAGAGACATATTAAGTAAAAACAATATGGTAGATTGAATATTAGCAAACATATTGGTATACAGTATAATTTATACCTCTTTCAATTTCAGTTGTCTCAACATTGTTGGTATCCAACGTTTCCACTGCCATTGATAGTTCATCTGGGGCTTTTCCTATAAAATATATAAACCCAGTTAATGCAGAAAGATATCAAGAATTTTCCATTACTTCTAACCTTGATTGTTAAATCGAGACACAATTAAGAAAGGTGAATATGCATATAGTGTACAAATTATGGATGATATTGTATATTATATGAATATTGAGTGTGCACCTATGAATATTCATTGAATATCTAATAGAAACCATTACCTCCAACTTTCTCTCTTCAAAAACTATGGTTGTTCCTTCAAGATCCATTGTGGTCTTAGGTCCTTCGGGGGTGGGGTGGGGGTGGGGGGGTCATCTTGTAAAATGATTACATATTAAACAGAAAAACATGAAAACAAAATACAATGTCTAGAAAATATTTATTTAACATAAAACATTGAATGCATAAAACTCAGTCAATGCATAAAGAATTTGTGGTGAATGTTCATTACTTATAACCTTGGTTAATAACTAAAAACAATTAATCAAGCTGAATATGCATATAGTGTATAGTATTTAGAGGAAAATATTAGAATAATATTGAATGTATATTATATGAATTTTGAGTGTGTACTTATAAGTATTCATTGAATATCCAACTTCCTCTCTTCCAATCCTATGTGTTGTTCTTTCAAGGTCCACTGTGGTCTCGTGTCCTTCATCGGGGGGGGGGGGGGGGGGGGGGGCTCATTTGATTACAATTAAATAGAAAAAAGGAAAACAAAATAGAATATTTGCAAAACATTTATTGAACATAAAATATTGAATATCAAAATACAATATACCATTTCCCTATGAGTATCCTCGCTGCAGATTTTCGTTATTTCCATCCAACCAATTCTCAAATTCCTGTATTGTTGTATGGGTAAAAATACGCCACCTACTACTACGGAGATATAAGTCTAGCTGGCGAGACTAGACTTCTCCTACAAGTCTCCAGGCGCAAAGGATACATGCCCGTTCTATGAGTTACGACTGTTCAGGCAGTACATGCATAGGACAAAAGGCATACATGCGGCCGCCTTAAGATTACAGTCTCCTGGTTAGGGTTTCGTATAAACCACCGCCTTGAGTTATAGGCCCATAGCCTTATTAGTCTTTGCATTTGACCTTAATTAGGACATAGTATCCACTACTATAAATACCCTTCCTTATATTGTATTGTACATCATCGCGATTCACCATAAAATCCGGCTATTCTCAAGGAATAAGACTACTTTACTTTTCTTGCTCATTATTTCTCTCTTTTACTTATATACTTGTGACCTCATTCTTAATTAATTGTTTAACCTAAGCGGCCGATTTTAGGCATAAACAATTTTTGCGCCCACCGTGGGGCCCAGAAAATTGTAACTATTCTACGAAGGAAAAGGCGCAATCATATCTGATGATAGTAGCAACATTGTGAAGAACACTACAGACGCAGTAGATAAATTCCTGAAGGATCCAAATGATCCCAACATTCAGCCTAAGGATCCCGTTGAGCAATCGAAAGACACTTCCCAGGAGCCAACTCACGTTGCCAGCAATAGAGAAGACGATCGATCACTAGAAGGTACCAGGTTCAGAAGCTTTCTAATTAATCTTCTCAAAACTATGTCAGAACAACAGCAGCGGGATTCGAGCAATATAGTCGAAGGAATATCATTGAAGCTAGGAGAAATATTTTCTGGATCGTCTCAGAGGCCAGCATTCTCGCGAGGACCAACGCTCACGAACAATTTGCCAACATCTGTCCTAGCCGCATGCTCAAAATGGATGCCACTCCCAGAGGGTCATCAACAATCAATAATCAAGACCTTAAGGGAGCGCCCGTCATCCAGGACCTCATAAAAGAGATGAAGGCCATCCACAACCGAATTGATAACGTGCCGGGTGTTCCACCCCAAGTTACTATGGTAGATGAGAAAAAATTCTACAAGCATGCTTATAAGGCAAGCACTGTACCGATCCGTATACCACTTTCGTGCTGGATAACTTGAAGTATGACGGAACAACCGATCTGGATGAGCATATTGCTGCGTATTACACGGCTGTAAAAAGTAATGAGATCACAGAAGAAGAGATTTAGTTTGCTCTAGTGAAGAGGTTCGGATCAACTCCGACCAAAGATGCCCTTGCTTGGTACACCCAACTACTAATAGGCTCCATCGAGTCATTCACTCAGATGCAGGGCCTATTAAAGAAAGCGCATTCTGGTGGCGCAAGCAGGAGAAGCGCATGAAGGACATATTCGAGATCTGTCAGCGTGACGACAAACTGCTAAAGGACTACCTTGATAGGTTTTAGCGGAAATGCATGGAGCTTCCTCCAATCCCTGATAATATTACTGTAGTAGCCTTTGGCAAAAGTCTGAACTCGAAGGGGTCACTAGCCATAAGGGAATTGCAGTGGAGTTTGACTCAACACTATCGCATCCTATTTTTACCCGAACCGTTTAGAGTTCGAAATATGGCTCGACTTATTGGGTAACTCACGGGTAAAGAATTGGAGTCGCCACCTAACATATTTTTTAATTAGGCGTATTAGGGCACCTATTTTGTTTTTAGCCAATTTTGCAAATTAACTCTGAAACTTAGTCTACGAACCAGAAATCTAGGTAAGGGTTCAAGTTAACTCGAGATGAAGGGGTTAGGCATCTCTCAGGCTCCACCAAATGTGGTTTACCGGCCGGACTAAATAATTGGGATTCTAAGTAATTAATTAAACTAATTAAGCGATAAAATATTTGAATATTCAAACTATGATATACAAATTTAAAGACAAGTAATAAATATTCATCTCTTCTAATGACTAAGCTTTGTCCAGATGTGCCTTGCAAAATAAACAAACAAGTTAGTAAGAATTGCAAACAAAATTAACAAAATAAAGTCAATGATTTAAATATTTTGTTCTATTTTCAAAAGTGTCGTCTTTTCGTAATTCCGCCACGATGTACCTCGTAAAAATGTAAAAATATGAGTTAGTATGTCAATTAACAATAACAATAAGAATAACAAATATTAATAATAATAAGAGTAATAATAATAAAAATAATAATAATGATAGAAGGATTTTCTTCTTTTTCTTTCAAAATAGAATTCTTCTCTCATCCAATTTTACCTCGCACAATATAAAGAAAATAAGTTAGTATTCATAATAATAAATAATAATAATAATAATAGTATAAAATATCAATATTTTATTATTTAATTAAAATAAGGGGGAAAGAGATTTTATAAAAGTGTAGGCTCAGAATGGTATATTGCATCAAGCAGAGGTTAGGGATGTTGGTACGGCTGCAAACACGGAGCCCTGGCCGGTTTGCCATGCCAGGTACCTTCAATCTCACCACTCCACTATCACTTACTTTGCAAAGTGATATGCATCGTCATCGCCTATTTTTAGGGACACCGGGTATGGGACTGTTTTAGTGTAGTATCATGTTCCAATCAATGTATAGGCCTCAAATAAATGTGTATAATTATTTTCCTTGGCCAGTGATAGTGTAGTACTATTCCCAATATCAACAACATTAGCCAGAGACAATGTCTAAAAGACCATAATTTTCCCAGAAAAACAAAGTCAGCAGAGGCAGGAAGAACATAACAAGGTCACCACTGCACAAACAAAAACCAGACAAAGCAAACAAGGGGTTAATCCAAAATAACACTAAAAATTGTTTCCCATACGAACTCCCTCTTGTGGTAAATCAACTCAAACAACCCAGTGAAAACAACGAAATAGAGCAATATCAGAGCAAGGAAGATGAGCGACTGCCTGGCGAATATCCGATGGAGATTCCAGCAACCCTTGCTGGTGTCACTTCAAATCCACCCTCTATTAATCCAATTAAGTTTCAGCAGACTCAAGCGAAGGAAATAACAGAGAAGCGGGCTTTGAGTTTTCCAGCCCAATAAACTCCGATGGTGGTGGACGCGTCACCAATGTTGTATTCCCCACCACCGATCTGTAACCCCCGTCTCCAATCCATTTTCATTTCCTCTGTTTTTGTTTGATCGATATGGGTGTGTGTTGGTGTATGTGAATGAATGGGTAAGAAAAGGGGTCGATGTATTTTGCTATTTCTGATTCGTTATAGTGTGTGTATGTGTACATATCTGTGTTTAATCGATTTGTGTGGGTGATGGATATTGGTGGTTTTATATTTCTGGTGGTGGAGTAAAGAGGAAGAGGGAGGAGCTAAGCTTGTTGTCTGAAGGTGGTGATGGTGTGTGGGTCCTGCTGGAGTTCGTGTGTGTTTGTATGTGTATACTTTGTCGTGTGTGTTGTGTTTCAGATAAAATTTCGAGGAAGAAGACGAGTGTACTGGCTGTATCTGCTGGATTTAATAAGGAGGAAGACAATGGAGGGGGTGATTTTGATGTACTGTTGATGTGTCTAAAGGAGAGTCGTGGGAGTGTGTATTGTACTATGAAATGTACTGTGTGTGTAGGGTGTATGTGATGGGTGTTATGGATGTGTGTGGGGAAGAAGAAGACTCAAAAAGAAGTGGGGTCTGTGTGGTATAGTTGTCTGCTGATTGTATATGTAATGTATTGGAAAAAATGTGTTGATACCATTCAGTGTGTATGTTATGAATATAAGAAAAGATTCGAAAGAGCTGTTAAGGAAAATGAGAAGTGATTGAGGGATTTTGAATAGGAGTAAATCAAGGGATTTAGGAGTTATTCTTGGACAGAAATAGGAAAATAGAGTGATCTAGGGAGAGATGAGATATGCGACTTGTACTTAGTGTCAAAAGATGGGTAGATACGCTAAGTGTAAAAAATATTTGAAGATATTTTGGGATTTAGTTGATAAGATGACAAAAACTCAAGGAAAAGATTTTGGAAATACTCATTTTCAAAATTCAAATGATGATAATGTACCTTGTTAAGAACTTTGCCCAGATTCGACATGAAAAATAGGATTTAGGAGTGAAATATTTAATTAAACTAAAAATTAGCTTAAAGGTGTACAATAAATAAAAAATATAAGTAATATAAACAATATATATATTATGTATAAAAGTGAGAAAAATACATATAAAATAATTGAGGTCATGTTAAAGTATTTAGGAATAAATAATCACAAATAGTTATAAAACTCTATCTTATGCAGTAAATTACGCAAATAGTCACCTTTTCACAAATAGCCCGAATGATGTAAATTATGTAATATAATCGCAATTAAAATATATAATGTATAAATAGGGAATACCCCACGTAAAATGCACACATTAAAGAAATTAAAATGCAAATTAAACTAAGCAAATAACTACAGATATTTGTTAAAGCTATAATTATCTATTAAATACTATAATTGCACTAAAATTGCACAAACAACCACATTTTGAAAAAAATAGACTAAATGATGCAATTATATGATGTAGCCACGAATATTATAAATGTACTAATTTGCAGAAATAGTCATAGTTTTAATAAATAGCCTAAATAATGTAAAATTATGTAATATAGCCACATTTAGGTATGTAATATATAAGTAGGGGATAACGCACGTAAATGCAGGCTTTATAATGCACATTTGTACAAATAGTCAAATTGCACATTTAAGTTAAATTATAGCCAATTTTAAAAAAAGGAGGGACAAAATTGGGTGTCAACAGCTGCCCCTCATTGCCCGGAGATGATGAAAGAGTCTTCGGGCAAAGATAGTTGACGGACTGGCCAATTTTGTCATGACTGGTAGGCAAAATGATTGAAAAGGGAAAATAGAAGTTTTGGGGTGTTTTTGGCCGAACCCCGGTCTCTGAGTTGCCTACATATCTTGGGTTTCACGAGAATCAGGCCATGTGTAGTTCTAGAATTGCATGTTGCCTGGTGCGAGTATAGGATTGTAGCTTTGAGCTCTTTGCAACTCAGTAGAAATAGGTGGCTTGCGGGTGTAGCAAAAGCATTGTCTGTAAGATTAGGCCTTTTCAATTAGGTTTTGGGATGATGCTTTTTTCATATCTGAGGTTTTGCGGTTGCATAATTGGTAGTAATTTTGGGAGTAGGTATGAGAGTATGGCGCAGGGGTTCGTCGAATGATCGGAGAGTCCCACAGTAAGATCAAGATAAATGCAAATTGAGATAAAAATAAAGATAAAGTAAACTTCCATGTTGAGTTGATTTCTCCTTTGTCTGGTCCGCTTTCAAGTGCTCAGTGCTAGGGAATGCGTGCCTCTCCTCTAGGGGATGTCTATTTTCTAAGTGCTTCACATCAGGAGGTAGTTGCTTTGTCGTGCCTGGCTGTTGTTGGATCATCTTGCTTGTGCAACGTCGGATTGTATGTCCATTGCTTTTCGTCATTTAAATATGTGCTTGTCACGTCGGGCCGTATGCTCCTTTTGTATTGAGGTGTGTATTTCTTCATGCAGGGTTGTCTATCATTCTTTCATTTTGGAGGTACACCCTTTGTCATGCTATCCTTTCACCAGGCTGTCTTCCTATTACAATGTCAAACTTTGCATCAGGCTGTATACCCTCCACTGTATTAAGTGCTAAATTCGATATCGGGTTCTGTACCCTCAGTCGGTGTATTGGGTTGTGTACCCTCCGCAAAATTAAAATGACAAAATCGACATCGGGCTGTGTACCCTCTGCTAATTTAAATGACAAGATCGATATCGGGCTGTGTACTCTCAGTCGATGCATCGGGCTGTGTACCCTCCGCTAATTTAAATGACAAGATCGACATCGGGCTGTGTACCCTCCGCAAAAATGAAAGTGCAAAATTCGACATCGGGCTGTGTACCCTCGTCGATGCATCAAAAGTAAAGTAAAGTGTAACAAGTAGAATGCTATTGTTATGATGTGATGTGCTAAGGAGGCTATCGTGTTTCTCTTATAAGGACTCTCTTGAATCTCAAAAATTTCTGCCTCAGTGTCAAGTTTGCATCTTTTGGAATTTTTGAGGGCATCCTAAAAAATTCTGCCCCAGTTTATTATTTATGACAGATCACCGAGAGAGGGCGGTTGCATTGTACTGGACACCAATGTACTGGCTAGAATCTGTATTCGTCCTTTAGTGTGATGATTGGGTGTATTGATGACTATGAGTATGTGGATATTTGCATACTCTGAATGGGGTTTGATACTTGGATTTTGCCGGATTTGGAGCTTGCCCAAAATTGTATTTGTCTTGGGTTGTGATGGGGTATTCATGTTTCATGCTTTTCTTTTCGACAGTCATGAAGCTAACTTTGATGGATTGTCCTTTAGAAAGTGTGTTTGTGGTTTGGGAGTTAGAGTTTCCCTTTGTTCTTTTTTGTTGTACCATTGTCCTGCTTTGGTCAATCAGACTCTGAAATTTGTATTTTAATGCTGGATGTCTTGTGGTGTCATGGTAGGGAATGTTTGAGTGATGAGTTTAGATCTTGTCGGATCAAATTGAGAAATGGGTATTTAGGGAGTAGTTTGTCTGCTGGTTGCAATGTCATTTGATTGGGCTAAATGGAACAAAGGCGTGAGGTTTTTTTTTTTTTGTATGTCCCTGATTGGGTTGAGCCTGATAGGGTTATAGTTGAAAGTCTTGACAGAGAGGAGGTTGTTTATTGTGTGAGTTTGGGTGCAGTGTGAGGTTGTGAGTTCGGTCAGCTTCGGTTGTATAGTGAACAAACTTCTTTGCTATGACTCTCGTGTGAGTATAATGCAGGTTGTACAGTATTGGGATTGTCTGAATGCTCTTGCTGTCATATGCTGATGGTTCAAAGGACTTTGTTGTAGGAGAAAGTGTTTTCAACTCAGCTTGCTGTTTCTGCTTTTCTGAATGCAGATTCTTGACCAATTTCAGTGTTGAAGCGCGAAGCAACCTTAACAGAGTGGTGAAATGCACAGAATAGTGTGGGCATATTAGCAAAGATTAGATGCAGAAATGACACATAGGCATAAGAACATGCCTAGACCGTAGGTGATGGATTAACGCCTGAATTTGGAAGTTTTGGTAAACCGCATAGATATCACAAGAGACTGCCTAAGTGCTTTATGTAGCAGTCAAGGCAAGAATTTTGGTCAAACGGCCGATGCTTGTTTAAGCGGGAGGTGAGGAGTTGAATGTCAATGAAAGGTGGTAAAGATGTTGTATAAGGAATAGATTGTATTGTGCGACATAAATGGATGTTTGCTTTTGTCGAACACCAAGACCTTGAGTGCACTTGTCATCCTTCCTTGCAAATTTGTCTGTCATGATGGCTATGTGTCCTTGAAAAGATACTTAGCATCTTCATACTTGTCAACCAATTGCTGTAATATAGTCCTTGCACTAACTTTCCATGTTGGGTAATATCTTATTGCTGAGCCGTTGAATTCAATGTTGGTTGAATATGTATCATGTGTATTCTTAGATTGTTGAGTCTTGTTGTGGCTGTCGTCATGAGAATTCACAAAACCTTATAAGTGTCTCAAATGACTTCCTCTTCTTGCTTTATCTTTGCTAGTGGATAGAGATATGCTTCCAAAATATTCGAGGGGTTTTGTCAATAATGATAGCTTTGTCATTGTGTCTTTGCCTCTCCTTTGCAAGTTGAATCGGCTTGGTTGTTTTGGTTGTTGTGCACAGGTATTTGCTGCATCCCTGTCATTCCAATATTATCTATTACTTATCCTTTGACCGCTAGGAGCAAGTCGGAAGGTGCTTTGGATCACAAAGTATTGCAGGTGGTGAGACTGTATAGACTAGAGCAACAAAGGTGGTCCTTGGATGTTGGTGTCAAAAGGTTTTGAGGTGACCATGTGTGCCTTTGAGTTTGACCAACATTTTCCTTGCTTTTTCAATTTTTCTCTCATATTGCCCGCTGGAACTATTTAGGTACCCGGGACAATAAGCTGGGCAGTTTCCAATCTATTGAACAATTGAGTGTAGGATTCGTCAAGTGGAGTGTAGTTCTTTTCGATCTTTGGTTTGCATCAGGGCGAGGCCTAGGAGGATATGGTGGTGTATTTTGGTAGTTGGCTTGAGTGTTTTGCTGGTATGGTGGATGATTTGGTGTTGGAATGTGGATTATATGTCAAGTGGGCTGAGCGAAATATTTAGGTGGTATATGAGGGTATGGATAAGATGGTGGCGCTGTTTGATAATAGTGGTTGAAGGTAGGGTCATGAACGGTTGCGACAAAAGAGACTTCATCTTTCTTCTTTTGAAAAGGCTCGTATTGCCAGACTGGATAGCCTTATTAGTAGTTTGTAGAGAGAGGGGAGAGCTGGTAGGAATTGCAGTGAAAAACTTCCTTATTTCGAAAAATCTCTGACAAGTGCACTTGCTTAACCATATCTTTTTCTTGGTATTCAACTCGAGCCAACCTTTTGGGTAATAAACTTTTGAGTTTAGTAGGTGAATTTAGAGATAGTTTGGACATGCGAAAGATTTTAGATACCAGGATTTGATCATGGCTAGGGAGAGGGGAGAAGAGATACCTCGGTAGGAGATTTGAATTTGGAGGAGAGATTCCTTAGGTAGAAAGAGACTCAAAACAACAGACGAATTCATGCAATGCACACATATCAAATAAGAAATGCATCCTATAATATGAAGGACCCTTTTTTGCACGATGATTTTGGAAAGAGCTTTGTGCCATATGCATCATTTCTTTTGCTAACAAAATGCGAAGCCTAAAAGGTAATATTGCATTTATTTGACTTTTGTTACGTTGGCTGATATTGAAACAGTGTAAGAGAAAGAAAACTTTGCTGGAGGGTTAGATCATGGCCAGGTGAACATATTTCATGCTGATCCATCCCCAGAAGATTCTTCTTCTTCTTCTTCTTCCTCGGACGAATCCTCCTCGGACAAGCTTGCCTCTGATGAATATCCTTGAAAGATGATATTGTCTGCATCAGTCAAGAATCGGGATATGTCAGACGTGAAGTTCTTCAACATTTCCCAAGCTTTTCTTCCTTTCTCCTCTATTCCTTTGTTTGCCACAGAGTTCATCCCTCGCTAGCTCATACGCCGATAGACTCTATGCGTTTTGTTAGGAGTTATGCCTTACTGTGCCATTTGCCTTTTTCTTCGTTCTTTGCTTCGACCAAACTTTGCTTCTTTGCTATTTTCTCTTGTGCCCTTGCCAGCTGTTTGCAAAATCTTTTGTACTCAGACTCTAACTCATTAGCATTTCTTTTCCTTTTTGTTGTTGCTCTAGGTTGAACTGCCCTTGCTATGTCTTTTTTAAGCCACTCTGGATAATCTTCATCATAGCCAGCGTCAAACCTATCTCATCCAATGGTCTCAAATCCCAGTTGTGCCTTTCTTTCCAAAGTTCTATTATCTTGTCTTTGAACGGTATCAATCCTCCGAGAATATTTGCTTTGAAATTTCTGATGTCTGAAATTTGGGGTACAATCTGCTTTCTCCCTGTTTTTCCAAGTGCCCTTAAAGGAGTGTATGGGTAAACTCCTCTAAAGCCCACTAAGATGAGAAGCGAGTCTCTTTTGGATCGTGTGATTACTGTTGTGCTGGGAAAGTGATCAAACATCCATTGTATGTTTTCAGGTGTCAGTTGACAGAACATGTGGTGCCAGTCTTTGGCAGTTGTTGGTTGGTCCCACTTCGCAAGAGCGTTGTCCATGCGGGCAGTATGAGTCAAGATGTAGTTTTCTCTTGGTATGGAATGCAAAGTTTGCTCTGTGCTATCCATCTTTTGCAAATGCTCCATCAACCAAATTTTTAAACATAAATTGCAACCCTCGAAAAATCTAGCACCCTTCTTACATCTTTTTAAAGCTCGGGACATTTCTGCAACAATAATCAGTACCAAAGTGTACTTCTTGTTAATGTCTTTGAGTAAGGCATCAACAATTGGGACAATGCAAACATCAATTCGTCCTTTGTGTTGTGGAAAGACGACAGTCCCTAAAAAGCTGGTGACAAAAGCAAGTATCCTCCGCTCTTGCCAATCTGCCTGGTTAATGCTGAAATAGTCTTCGGATTCCTGAAATGTTTTTCTATACCCAGATTTGATGTAGAGGGAAGTTAGAGAAATTCCTAATTGCCTTATACTGTCTGTGCATAGTTCGGGCTTAAACCCTACCATTTCGAAGAACTCCTCGGGTGTAATGCCCCTAGGCATCAGGACTTCTTCACTTTCAAATGGTAATTGAGTTAACCCACCTATTTCCTCCAGTAATGGTGTCAACTCTACACTCCCAAAGTGAAAAACTGCTCGGTCTGCATCTCAATAGTGTACTGCTGCTTCTATCATCCTTTCCACTGCAGTGTGCTCCATTAGTGAAATCAGGTTCCCCAACACCACTTTAACTCGATCTTGTTGATCTATGCTTAGGTTTCCCCACCAATCTCTAAGCAACTGAGGGATTTCAGCAACCATGTCAAATGTTCTAGTGGCCATGATCTTTTGGAAAAGGCGAAGAATGATAGGAAAATGGAGAAGAAAAAATGCCTAAGACTCGCTTTATTGTGAGCAAAATGATCAATGTGTGGCACAGGCTTTTGAAAACAATGCAACAGAGGATATGAAGTGATGTGTCGTTGCGAGTTGAGAACCCTTTAGACACTTCAGACGAAAGTTACTAATGGACTTTTGACATGTCAAGGATATCGAGCCCTTATGTAATGCTTAAAGGATAAACGTGTGTTATGTGTCGTCCCATCTATCGAGCAGTCATTTCTGCTTTGGAACGGGATTTAATGCCTCTTCGGTTACCATTTGAGCCTTTGAATAGCATTGAATACAGAATGATTCCAATCCTTTAGGAAAAAACAGTCGTTTCTGATTCAATTTGGGCTTTTAATGCCTCTTAGGTTACCTTCGTGCCTTTGAATGGCATTGTATACAGAATAATTTTGACTGTCTATGAACAAACAATCCTTTCTTATTCAATTTGGGCTTTTGACGCCTCTTAGGTTACCTACGTGCCTTTGAATGGCATTGAATACAGAATAATTTCGACTGTCTATGAACAAACAATCATTTTTAATTCAATTTGGGCTTTTGACGCCTCTTAGGTTACCTACGTGCCTTTGAATGACATTGAATACAGAATAATTTTGACTGTCTATGAACAAACAATTATTTCTGATTTAATTTGGGCTTTTGACGCCTCTTAGGTAACCTTTGTGCCTTTGAATGGCATTGAATACAGAATAATGCCAACTATTTATAGATAAACAATCATATCTGATTCAATTTGGGCTTTTAACGCCCATTGGGTTACCTTCGTGCCTTTGAATGGCACTGAAATGCAGACCAATGCCAATGAATGGTCCACATTTGCACGTTTGATCTTTTTAGCAAATGCAAATAAATCATGTTCAATGCTCCTTGGGCTCGAAAACCCGTTCGGAATGTTTGAACAAGTTAACCTATTGAACTTGAGAACAAGTCGACTAATGATATGTCATGATGTATGATTCCTAACGCCGCTACTAAGGGATGGAGTTAGCTAGATCGAGTTTTATTATCCTTCCAAGCGGACGACTCGGGAGCTGGAACATCTCGGACCAAATAGATTCCAAGTCGTTCCTCCTAAAGTAATTTTTATGAGAGCGAAGAGGTGGTTGTAATCACCGTATTTTCAACGCACGATTTAGAAAGTTGTCAGGAGTGGCGGAAGGTATGCATGCACAAGTTAAAAATGTACGGGTTTTGAAAGAAATACACAAGTCCACCTCAGGAGTGGGAGTAAAACTAACACATGAAACAACAAGTCAGTGTTGAGATAATAATTTTCAAAGTGTATCATGTTTTATAATGCAAGGAACTTCTTTTGTGCGGAGGTAGACCTAACAAGATCAATACATATAATATGCATGATAGGCGTCATATGATGACGCTTTTGGATGAAGTTGGCTAATGGACTTTAACATGTCAAGGATGTTCAGCCTTCCTAATTTTGGTTAATGGTATTTAAAATTGAACGAGTATTTTGCGTCATCCCATTTATTCTCATAACCCAAAAAAAAATGAATGAAAAAGAATTTTATTAAATAAATGTAGAAATATCACATTTCCTCTTTTTAAGTAAATAGCGATAAATAAGTGATCTTGTTACATTAAAAGTAAAAGAAATTAATTTAAAGTCTATGATTTTGTTTACATAAAAGTAGAAAAAATTAACTTCGTTCATGACCCAAAAATAATTTATAAAATAATTGGTTTTATTGTATAAATATGGAAATAACGATTTTAAGTAAATAGAAATAAATAATTTATTTTGTTACACAAAAGTAGAAAAAATTAATTTAAAGTCTAAGTCTTCGTGACTTGTGACAACCTCCAACCAAAATAAATAATTAGATGATCCACACTTTTGAAAACACATGGTCTACATTAGACACCTTCAATTTTAAATAAATGCACACGTAGCACATTTAAACATCCCTTAGGGTTGGAAACCCATTTAGTTCGTTCAAATATGGTGAATTAATAGACTTAGACCTGAGCCGAAGTCAAAATGGTCCTAGATATGACATGATGAATGATCCATAAAAAGAGTCTTCACTAAGAGTTGGCTGATCTAGACAAAGACATGGTTCCCCTAGAGGGACAACCAAGGGGTGGGAACGTTTGGAATTGTTAGTTGTACTACGGACCAACTATAATCCAACTGCTCCCCCTAAAGATTTTTTTAGACTAAAACAGTCGTGAGATCCACGTAACCGCTTATGGTGTGTGCAAGTGTAAACTTTCCAAGAGTGGAGGAAGTGTGAGTGACATAAATACAATTAAGAAATATAACCAAGCAATTCAAATAATAGAACCCTAAAATTTAAAAGTAAACTTTAATCCTACTAAAAGGAAAGGAAGAAAAGTTAGTATCGAAATAAATGACAAGAAAATAAAGCAAGAATCCCAATTTAAAGTCCGTTGTGGTTTGAAAATTGATATCTCCAGTGGAGTCGCCATTCTGCCGCATCCTATTTTTACCCGAACCGGTTAGAGTTCGAAATAGGGCTCGACTTATTGGGTAACTCACGGGTAAAGAATTAGAGTCGCCACCTAATATATTTTTTAATTAGGCGTATTAGGGAACTTATTTTGTTTCTAGCCAATTTTACAAAATTAACTCCGAAACTTAGTCGACGAACTAGAAATCTAGGTAAGGGTTCAAGTTAACCCGAGAGGAAGGGGTTAGGCACCTCTCAAACTCCACCAAATGTGGTTTACCGGCTGGACTAAATAATTGGGATTCTAAGTAATTAATTAAACTAACTAAGTGATAAAACATTTGAATATTTAAACTATGATATACAAATTTAAAGACAAGTAATAAATATTCATCTTTTCTAGTAACTAAGCTTTGTCCAGATGTGCCTTGCAAATAAACAAACAAGTTAGTAAGAATTGCAAATAAAATTAATAAAATAAAGTCAATGAGTTAAATATTTATTCCTTTTTTCGAAAGTATCGTCTTTTCGTAATTTCGCCACGATGTACCTCGTAAAAAATGTAAAAATATGAGTTAGTACATCAATTAACAATAACAATAAGAATAATAAATACTAATAATAATAAGAATAATAATAATGAAAATAATAATAATGATAGAAGAATTTTCTTCTTTTTCTTTCAAAATTGAAGTCGTCTCTCATCCAATTTTACCTCGCACAATATAAAGAAAATAAGTTAGTATTCATAATAATAATAATAATAATAATAATAATATAATAATAATAATAATAATAATAATAATAATAATAGTATAAAATATCAAGATTAATTATTTAATTAAAATAAGGGGGAAAAGGATTTTATAAAAGTGTAGGCTCAGAATGATGAATTGCATCAAGCAGAGGTTAGGGATATCGGTACGGCTGCAAACACGGAGCCCTTTGCAAAGTGATACGCATCGCCATCGCCTATTTTTAGGGACACGGGGTATGAGACTGTTTTAGTGTAGTATCATGTTCCAATCAATGTATAGGCCTCAAATAAATGTGTATAATTATTTTCCTTGGCCAGTGATAGAGTAGTACTGTTCCCAATATCAGCAACATTAGCCAGAGACAATGTCTAAAAGACCATAATTTTCCCAGAAGAACAAATTCAGCAGTGGCAGGAAGAACATAACAAGGTCACCACTGCACAAACAAAAACCAGTCAAAGCAAACAAGGGGTTAATCTAAAATAACACTAAAAATTGTTTCCCAAACGAACTCACTGTTGTGGTAAATCAACTCGAACAACCCAGTGAAAACAACGAAATAGAGCAATATCAGAGCAAGGAAGATGAGCGACGGTGTCATTACAATCCACCTCTATTAATCCAATTAAGTTTCAAAGCCGGCACGGAGCTTTCCAGCCCAATAAACTCCAATGGTGGTGGATGCGTCACCAATGTTGTATTCCCCATCACCGATCTGTAACCCCTGTCTCCGATCCGTTTCATTTCCTCTGTTTTTGTTTGATCGATATGGGTGTGTGTTGGTGTATGTGAATGAATGGCTAAGAAAAGGGATCAATGTATTTCACTATTTCTGATTCGTTATAGTGTGTGTGTGTGTGTGTTCGTATCTGTGTTTAATCAATTTGTGTGGGTGATGGATATTGGTGGTTTTATATTTCTGGTGGTGGAGAGTAAAGAGTAAGAGGGAGGAGCTATGCTCGTTGTCTGATGGTGGTGATGGTGTGTGGGTCCTGCTGGAGTTCGTGTATGTTTTTCTGTGTATACTGCGTTGTGTGTGTTTAGTTTCGGATAAAATTTCGAGGAAGAACATGAGTGTACTGGCTGTATCTGTTGCCGTTAATAAGGAGGAAGACAATGGAGGGGGTAATTTTGATGTACCGTTGATGTGTCTGAAGGAGAGTCGTGGGTGTGTGTATTGTACTGTGAAATGTACTGTTTGTGTAGGGTGTATATGATTGGTATTATGGATGTTTGTGGGGAAGAAGAAGACTAAAAAAGAAGTGGGGTCGGCGTGGCGTAGTTGTTTGCTGATTGTATATGTAATGTATTGGAAAAAATGTGTTGAATTCCATTTAGTGTGTATGTGATGAATATATGAAAAGATTTGAAAGAGCTGTTAAGGAAAATGGGAAATGATTGAGGAATTTTGAATAGGAGTAAATCAAGGGATTTAGGAGTGATTCTTGGTCAGAAATAGGAAAATAGAGTGATCTAGGGAGAGATGAGATATGAGACTTGTACTTAATGTCAAAAGATGGGTAGATATGCTAAGTGTAAAATATTAAAAGATATGTTGGGATTTAGTTGAAAAGATGACAAAAACTCAAGGAAAAGATTTGAGAAATACTCCTTTTCAAAATTAAAATGATGAGAATGTATCTGGATAAGAACTTTACCCTGATTCGACATGAAAAATAGGATTTAGGAGTGAAATATTTAATTAAACTAAAAATTAGCTTAAAGGTGCACAATAAATAAAAATATAAGTAATATAAATAATATATATATTATGTATAAAAGTGAGAATAATACATATAAAAGAATTGAGGTCAAATTAAAGTATTTACGAATAAATAATCACAAATAGTTATAAAACTCTATTTTATACAGTAAATTATGCAAATAGCCACCTTTTCACAAAGAGCCAAAATAATGTAAATTATGTTATATAATCGCAATTAAAATATATAATGTATAAATAGGTAATACCACACGTAAAACACACACATAAAAGAAATTAAAATGCAAATTAAACTAATCAAATAACTACAGATATTTGTTAAAGCTATAATTATCTATTAAATGCTATAATTGTACTAATTGCACAAACAACCACATTTTGAAAAGATAGCTTAAATTATGCAATTATATGATATAGCCACTAATATTATAAATGTGCTAATTTTCACAAATAGTCATCGTTTTGATAAATAGCTTAAATGATGTAAAATTACGTAATATAGCCATATTTAGGTATGTAATATATAGGTAGGGGATAACGCACGTAAATGCAGGGTTTCTAATGCACATTTTGCACAAATAGTCAAATTGTACCTTTAAGTTAAATTATAGCCAATTTTAGAAAAAAGAGGAACAAAATTGGGTGTCAACAAACACCCTGTGACAACATGGAACGCCCTACATCAGAGGTATACCAAGAAGCTTCGTTGGAGCCAGGAGAATTATCCACCCCCGAGGAATTTCGTCTTGTTGTTCAAGACGCCATTCGCCAAGGACAGAAACGGGGATACATGAAAGAACCTCGGGCCGGAGACAAAGGGAAGCGAAGCACGAGATATTACAGGGATGATATCCCAAAGTGAGAAGATAGCGGGAAGTCCTCAGCACCATCAACCAAGGGGTCACTCAGTGTAAATTGGGTGCCTAATAAGGTTTGAAGAGTTAGGATTGCGCGTCCGTATAATTCGTAAGGGATCACATGAAGGACGCCTAAGTATGCTGGCCTAGCAATTTGAGGGTTGAAGGAACAAGAATCTTTATTGTGATTTCCATAGGAATCATGGACATGAGACGGCCGGATGCAGAGCACTAGTCCTGGAAGTCATGGGTCTGCTGAATAATGGTGTCCCGTACAATGCGATCGTAGGACGGCAGTGGATCCATCAAGTCAAAGTAGTACCATCTATTGGGCATCAAAAGCTTAAATACCCTACCAAGTGGGGGATCAAAGAAGTTAACGGGGACCAAGAAGCAGCAAGGGAGTGCTATACAGTGGCCATCTTAGGAGCAGCTATTCCTGAAGAGGTACCTGAAATAAACATTACTGAAGTCACTGAAGACCCTGAAACCTCAATAAACCAAGATTTCGATTTTGATGATACGATTGATTGACCTTTTTCGGGGGGGGGGGGGAGTAGGGATATTTGAAAGACTTTTCCTTTTCAGAATTTACATTTTTTTTTTAGTTACTTAGTTTTGTTCTTAAGTTACAACATTTTCATGCTCTTATGACATGTTACGGCTATTCACCCACAACATTCCAGGCTTCACGCTCTTATTAATAAACGACTATTCATATAGTCAGTTTTTCTATAAATTAAGATCTATCTACGATCCAAATATTCATAATCCAGGCCAATTACAAGTTGAAATAATGCACTCACTTTTCGTGACAAAAGTAGGATACACTACTCGCCACCAGGCATTATTCGTAAGTTGAAATCGTTAATTCAATTACCGCACCTACAAGTCGATGGGGAAGCTTATTGGCATAGTGCCAGAAAGTCTTAAAATACTCGAATAACTAAGCAGAAACGTACGAAAGCGGACGCAAAAGTTCCCCTTATCACACGGGCTAAAGTCGTCCCATTGTGGGCGCAAACAATTATCTCCTACAGATGCAACCTAAGCGGCCTACTATTGGTGCATAATGGACGTAATTGCCCATGCAGGCTCACTGATAAACATTCTAAACATTAAGACATTCAAGACGAACAGAAGTCATCTAATATTTTAGGTGCATACGCCCACAAAGGTACAACTTAAGGTTACTTAATGTTTACGGCGGAAATTAAAAAGTATCTCAAACAAGCAACCAAGTAATTCAAGTTAAAATGCCTCAAACGGACCCAAATTATACCATTGCGCCCAAAAAGCATGGGCAATTGTTCAAAACAAAGATGCAAGAAAAAAAAAATATATATATATGTACATCAGGGGGGATTTCTATTCCTCTCTCGGGGTACTTCCTTCGGGAGAAACACTCCGGAAAGGTCTTGCTTCACAAGTTGTAGGTTCCCCCTCCAGTGGTTCATATTCTCACTCTCTACTATCCCCCCCAGAAACTTCTTCAAGGTCGGATCCCAATTGAGCATCTGCTTGAGAAGTAAACTCGGTGCACGAGGCAATCTCGGCACTCAGGTCCAAGTTAGGATCGGCAAAAACCCGGAGGAAAGTGTCAAGGACATCTGCGATATAAGCACGATCCACTTCAGCCATGCGATGAGCGTTCAAGATATTCACCTGTTCATCACGGGTCCTCTCCAGCGACGCAACTTTGCTCGTCAGCCTATTATTCTCATCCTGAAGGAAAGCGGAAAGACTATGGGCATCTGAGACACTTTTCTCAGCGACATTCATCCTTTCCTCCACACCAGACAGCTTTCGCTGCTGTTCGTCCACAATTAATTCCTAACATTCTCATCCTGCTTGTGCTTGCGAACCTCATTGGCCAGTGATTTGTCCAGGTTCCTGCTTTTCAAGGCTTCCACCCGATAAGCTTCACGAGTAGTATGGAGTTCTCCTTTCAGTTCTTCAACCTTCTCCTCAAACGGTTGTAAGCTGGAGACTTGCCCGCACAAGGCTTCTATCTCCTCCGGAAGACTTCTTTCTGGCCCCCTCGGCGGAGTATCTCATGGTATACCATCAACCCTTGGACCATTGGCAGAATGAGTATTCGGCGAGAGAAGACAAAGTTGTTGTTTATGAAACAAGAAAAAAGAGCTTACCGAATAGAGTATCTTACAGCAACTTTAAGCAGATCACGAGAATTATAACCAGAAAGGTGACCCTGTTCAGCGGGACCAACGAACTCGGCGGTATGGTCTGTCATTACCCTTTGAGTCCTAAACAGGTTAACTCCCGCGGTGATAGGGATAACAACGTCATGAGCTTTATTCATGGGTTCGGCCATAGCATCCACAGCTACTTCCTTGCCAGGATGGCATTGGAAGGAGTCAGTAACCTCAGAGACAGGTTTCGACACAGCGGTTTTGGAACATAGGCGAGAAATGTGAACTTATGGAGTACATGGGTAAAGCACAATTACACGACTAGAAGCGGAATTATAACTTGGCGATTGAGGCTCAGATGAGGCATGTGGCGCTGCTGCTCCATCTTCCACGACGGCTTCTTCTTCAGCCATGGGGGTTTCTTCTATCAAATGGCTATGCTTTTGCGTAGACGAACCAGATTCAATAGCAGCAATCAGAGTGGTCTCAACAGCTTCAGGCACGGGCACTTGGGGGACTTTATGGCAGCCACCACGCTAGTAGACATATAAGGTATTTTCCTGTTTGAAGAGCGGGAACTGCCCGCTCTTTCCAAGATTCTCCCACCAGAGGCCTGTACATCAAGCAAAGGAGCAATGTAGGGGGTGTAAATCTTGATCTCTTTCAGCGGGGGCATTTCGCGGTGAGGAAATCCTAAGGTAAAAAGGGATTTAATAAAGACATCGGAAGATTCAAGATGAAAATTATCTAGCACTAAATTACCATGGTCTTTTGCCCGCCAACCATTCGCAGTAGCCAGGGCAGTGAAGGTCAAAGACTCAGGGTAGTTCCTTGCAAAGATCATCATGACCCACATTGTCAACTCATCGTGGGTCAATGAAATAGCAGTCACAGGATTCACTGAAAAAAGACAGAAATCAGTTCCAAGAAGTAAGTAGCATCAAGACATACGGAAGGGTTCACAAGAACTTACACTTTCTGTTGAAGACCTCTGGAAAGGGAAGAGAGAAAACTATGCTGGCCGTTCGCATAATAACGTATCTGTATACCCAGCTGTAGTCTTTGGAATCCTCGCTGTTGGGAACTATATCTTTCTTCCCCCGTTTTATAAACATCAGCATACCAACCTTCTGAAAATGGGGAGAATAGAAAGCCAGTAGATGTCCGAAGGTAAATGCAACTTGAGCACAATTAGACAGATGATCCAGCACGGCCTCCAGGTGTAAGCAGAAGGACTAATTTGGCCCAAACAGATGTTATATCGGCGACATATGTCCTCAATAATCGCGTGAACACATTTATTGAGGTGTAGAGTAAAAGGGTATGTATGGACCATCGAATAACCGGCCCAATGATAAGAAATTCTTTCCTCAGTTCCAGGGACAATGATGTCAACAAATTCTGGCCACTTACACTCGTACCTGATGTGCATCATATCATTCCTTACAAATGTAGAAGGATGATATTCTATAGAGATATTGTTATTATCTCCCTCCCATTTAGGAGTTTGGCCCTGCATGCGGCCATCGCCTTCGAAACTGATGGAGGAAGGGAGATCATCTTGGGCTCTGAAGTTGTCAGGGAGGAAATTTTGTCCTTGTGCCATGACGAAAATAAAAGAATGTTTGTTTTTCTGAGGGGAGTTCTAGAAATTCTTTGAAGACTGATGAGTAAATCTCTATGTTTACGACGTATATATACATGTCTGCGAGGGTTACTTGAATGAGAAGTTGAATGATCATGGTCACATGGGATCGTAATTATGATTACTGTAGTTAACATGATGTGAATCCCCATAATTACGGGATATGAACAGAGCAGCAGCAACATTGGGAAGATACGCGGAAAACCCCTCCAATCGCAGAAGGACACATCATCGTACTAAAGGGATTTGCATTTAATGCGATGCATGCGAAGAGGCAGGGGTTGAGTATCGGTACAGTCACACCGTTACGAGTCCTATCACGCTTCTTTCACTTCATGACTGCTTGCGTCAGAACTCAGCAAATGGAGGGACTTGTATGTGAAAAAATATGCCACATACTATTACGAGGATACGAGTCCAGTTGGAAAGACTAAACTTCTCCTACAAGTCTCCAGGTGCAAAGGATACACGCCCGTTCTACGAGTTACGCCCGTTCAAGCAGTATATATGTAGGATAAAAAGCATACATCTTGCCGCTTTAGGGTTACTGTCTCCTAGCTAGGTTTTCGTATAAACTACCGCCTTGAGTTCTACGCCCATAGGCTTATTAATCTTTGTATTTTACTTTAATTAGGATAATCCACTACTATAAATACCCCTCCTTATATTGTATTGTACATCATCATGATTCACCATAGAATCTGGCTATTCTCAAGGAATAAGACTACTTTACTTTTTTTGCTCATTATTTCTCTCTTTCACTTATTTACTTGTCCATCGTATTTACTGTATTGCTTGTGACCTCATTCTTAATTAATTATTTAACCTAGGCGACCGATTTTAGGCATAAACAATTGTCTCCTTTCGATAGCCTTCGCCTCAAGAATTCTAAACAATTTAAGAAGTTATTTTTTTATTATAGGATGAATACATATATTTTTTTAACTTACGTGCCTGAATCTAAGAACCTACCAGAGAAGATTCATTTTCTTTACGAGATTTCTTGCCTATAACTTCAAGTTTTAGAAGATTCTTTTAAGATAAGTAACCATGTACGTCTTTAGATTGGTAATCTCTTTTTTCAATTTCATTTGTTGATCCAACAACTTTTGAATATCCGGTGGGAGGAAAACATTGGTATGATCAGTTGTCACATTGTCACATGGCCTTATTAGAGGTGAGGTTCCTTTGTCAACCTGTGTTTGTTCACAGCCCTTGCATTGTTCAACTTCCACATCCTTGAATGCTAGTAAGTCCTTATTCTCCAATTCTTGCTTGGATGGTACAATCTGTTTGAAAATAATCTGCAAAAAATGGAGAATATACAATTAATTTAAACATAAAAATAATATTTTTATTTCACACAAGGAACTAAAAGCATTCTAAACAAAAACATGTTATACCTCATCACAGGGAGGATTGAATAAACCGCTTTGCAACTCCTTAAAATAGTTAATATTCTTAAATTTCCTGTTAAGAAT
Organism: Petunia secreta; assembly: GCA_029990175.1. NCBI lineage: Eukaryota > Viridiplantae > Streptophyta > Magnoliopsida > Solanales > Solanaceae > Petunia > Petunia secreta. Next base: position 99,712 of record JARKIP010000156.1, read on the forward strand.
ATGAGGCAATGTGTTAGCCACACGGTCTGCAATTTTACCATGACCCCTTGGACATGATTTATAGAACCACGCCTGGAGTGCATATGGCATGCCAACAAAGCGATAGCACTTGTTGTGCACTCGCAACTTGTCATGCATTGATTTCTTTATCGCATTGAATACCTTAGTACCACAAGGAAATGTAAGCCATTCGCCACATTCAAAAAGATTTAAATCGGCTGGAGGTATTCTGGTGTCCCATTTTTATCGTTCTTTGTAGATGACAGGAAGGTGTGGATAAAATATAGGACAACAAGCTTTAATGTGTCCTCGTTAGATTTCCACATTTGTTTCTAAAAGAAGTTTACCAGCGCCGACCTGGTAACCTCTTTTTATCCTTCAAAATACAACTCAACAAGGCGTTTTGGCTCTTTTGAATGATAATCTTTAAGATGATCTTCCACGCGTTTAATTCCGGTTACTAACCCAAATTCGTAAAGACTGAAACTAAATTTATACCGTAAAAGTTAAACCACACTGCATTATCTTCCGGTGGGTAGACCTCTCTTTGCAACACTACATCCAAAACTTTATTGCATGTATAATTCCGGGCATGTCAAGCAAAGGCCCAAAACATGTCTGCCTAAACATTTCCAACACCATGTCATTAAGTTTAGTTTTGATAATCATGACAGCCTTATCGTAAGTATGTGTGGTAATCATATGGCTGTAATGCTTGTCCGATGGAATGTCAAAATCCCAAGTCTGAATTACATTATACAATATATGAAATCTTAAATATGCCATGAAAAAATAAAATCTACAATCAGAATGGAATATTCACACTCACATACATGAATATGTAAAAGATATGAGCTATGCACATACACGACAAGATTGCATATCAATGGCAAAAAGATATCGATAAATAATAGAAAAAGAAAATGACCATATATGAACATCGTGGAGTTCTCTAATTTTAAAAAGAAATGACCACAAAAAATGGAATAATGTACACATAAACAAGCACTGCATATTTCATACTTATATATTGTGTATTCATAACATATACAAATGGAAATCCAATTTAAAAGTTAGGCATACATATTGTATATTACTTTAACATACCATATACCATATAATACTGTCTCGGGATGCAGAACAACTTAAATAATATGCATGGACACCAAGTAAGAAAAAAAAATACCTTCACAGGTTTCCTAATGTCGTTCTTAACTGATTTAATGACTTTGCTTTTGTGCTTCATAACATTGCTCCTTTGTTGACTGACGATGTCCCAGTAGGAAATTTATTTTTTTCTGAACCATCAATGTCATCATCTTCAGTTGAAGTTGCTGCTTTGACAACTTCCATTTTTCTGCTTTTCACTAGTCGAGCTTCATCTTCAACAACCACATTTTTTCTCTTGCCAATCGCGCGACGCCTTTTACTATTTTTCTTTGAGTTGTTTGAAGATTTTGCTAAAAACCAACCTCTTGAATCTAATTTTAATTGAGACCTAGTTACTCGACTGGGTGTCCTTTCTTGACTGATATTGACAACCGACCGGGTTTCATTCCCTTTAGAGTGACAAGACAAAATCGGGGAATCTTCAACAAAATCATCATCGTCTAGTCGACGAAACAAAGAGGGTGAAACTTCCTCCCTTTGAAAGTGAAGGAACATAGATTTTTAAACTTCATTTTCGCCAAATGTAGGAAAACCTATGTTTAAACATAAAAAAATGTTTACAGTTAAAACTAGGATGGCTATTGCAAGAGATAATATTATGAATGTTTCATGTGAATAACATAAATGAACTTACCAATGAAGGTTAATAAATTTTGGTTGTTAAGATAATATTTGGATCACAATTTGTGTTTAACCAGGAAGTGAACGTCGTTGACACAATCAAGAACCATGGAGGGATAGCAAAAGTTTGAAACTTATGATCCTGATGAAGTGAGGGAGATGAATTTTTCTTACTTATTCTTATTACTTCTAACATTAAATATTTACCGTGTAGTGGGAGTCCAATTTGCTGTTAATTAGGAAGTCAATACTTGATATGTGTTAATGCCTATATTTAGGAGATAATTACTACATAATTCAATCAATAATTACTACATAATTCAACTGACCAATTCTAACTTTTAGGAGATAATTACTACATAATTCAACTAACCAATTCTAATTTTTATTCCGTAAAATGTAATCAATCGCTATAATTAGAGTGGTGTAGATCTAAATAAATCTACCATCTATGTGACTCGTAGAACAAGATCTTGGACATAATATCTTTTGATTTTCGTCTTTACCTTTAGAGCATTAACAGAGAACTTTAGGAGACTATGTCAAAAATCTTAGTAAAGAGAAAAGCTCAACAACTTCAAAAGCTTGAAAATTGATGCTAAATATTAAAAAATAATTAGCCACGTGCTTTAAATGTGACACGACCTTAGCAAGTCGTTTTGGGAGTTAGGACTCCGATTGGTATGTTGACAATCTTAATAGCTCCATAAGATCCATTAGGACATGTCTATAAAATTTGAGCTGATTCGAATCTCATTTGATAAGTTCTCGAAGAAGGTTTCCATTTCGGTTGTCGGTAAAGCTTAACAGAGGTTTTTGAGCTCGATTTGAGTAAATGAGCTCCGATTAGAAATCTAAAAGTTGCACTAGGTTTTTATGGTCATTTGTGACTTTTGAGAACGTTCATAAGTGAAATCCGAGGTCGTTTGGATAATTTTCTCTAAAGTTCCGAAAGCTAAGAAATCGACATCTTCCCATGGGACCCTTATCTTGAGTTCTGAAGATCTGATTTGAGATTCCATATTTAAGAGCATATCACAAAGTGTTATATGACTTGTGTAAAAAATTTAGAGTCGTTCCGAGCCTCATAGGGTCCTGTTTGGACCCGAATTGCAGCACTACCAGCTGCTGATGCAAAATTCTTCATTTTTGGAAATATTATAGTAGTATAGAGAGTATAAAATGGTCATGTCGGCTAAGTTCTTGTCAAAACTCATTCTACTAATTTCTAATCATTTCTAAGGTGAATTAAAGGTACTAAGTAGTGGGAATTATCAGGTAACATTTCTTCATCTTTCAATTTTGTTAATTCAAGATTTTTATATTGGAATTTGTTGAAATTAAATTGGAAAATTAGGTTAGAAACCTAATTTATGAAATTAGAGAATTTGATGAAATTAATTTTGAATATAAAAACTAATAATATCATTGGACTCGTGGGATTACGAGGAGTCCGAAAATATACAATTTATAGGCTTCTGGCTAAACCTGGTTTAGGGGATATTTTGGTAATTTTACTCTATTTCTCGTATAAAGGTTAAATATTCCTTCTTTAGGCACTCATGGATGCGATAATATTTCTTTGGCTCAGAAAGAGATTATATTTAGAGGTGCAAGAGGGGAAAATAGGTCGTTCAATAATTGAGTTGACCCAGCACTTGAGGTAAGTGATTATATCCATCTTCTTGATGGCCTTTGGCCTTCTGGATATTCTACCACGTACTTTTTACGTGTGTAGCTACCGATAGGCGTACTTTCGACGCCTTAGCTTTGTATTATCTACTGTATGTCATATATTGTGACTTGTTTTCATATTGCATTGAGCCTAGGATTATTGTACTCCAGCTTTGGGCTTGATATGTACCTCCCGGAAGTCGATGAGAGTTCTGTGCCGGCAAAGGGTTATTATTATATATATCTACTGTTAGATGATGAGAGTCCCGTGCAGGAGATAGGTGTCGGGCGCATGTGACCCCATTTCGTGATGACACATTCACTTCATATCTTTATGTGTGTTTTGTGAACTGTATGAACTCGTTGCATTATTTATTTGTGATTGACTTAGTTGATTGGTTTTTATTGTTCCATTTTCCCTGACTACTGTATCTGTCCCTCGAGGTAGCTAGTTGTTCCTCTCTTACTAGATCCTCGTGACTCACTCCTTATCTATTTTTGTATTGTCTTTTCATTTTGGTGAATTCCGCTCCAGGGCCCAGCACGCAGTGTGGTGAGGAGCAGGACGTATTCAGTTTTCTGTGGTGAGCCAGCCTTTTCATTGAGGCTATCAGCTATAGCTTTTCTAGTTGTATCCTTTTTTTGCTTCCTTCAAGAGATGTACATATTTTTTGACCTCATAGATGTCTAATCTGGAAACCTCTAGACCTGTGTATTTTGGATAACTAGTTGTATTATTTAGACAACTTGGATATATGTTCATATTATGATATTAAAGGTTGTCTCATTCCCTTTTCAAGTTAGTTTCATGTTTTACATTGAGCAAGTCGATAGGGTGGGTTAGCTCGACGGGTATATGCGAGGTTGTCGGGTGCCCACACGACCTAACTTGAAATCTAGGTTGTGTCAGTTAGTATCAAAGCCCGATTTATAGTCTTTCCAGATCATGGAAATGTATAATAGAGTCTCGTTGATTGGGTGGAGACGTCTGTACCTATCTACGTGAGGCTATTGTGGTATTTAGGCGGTTCCCTTTCTTTCTTTTCTTATTGTGCGGGGGTCTTCTTGTCTGAAGTTAAATATATTTGCTAATTTATTCGCAGTGAATGGTGAGAACGCACGCAACTGCTCAGTAAGAGGTAGCCCATATGCCTGCTTCTCGGCGAGGCAGAGGTATTGGCAGTAGGTAGAGGTAGAGCTGCTCCGACGACGAGGGTAGTAGATCGTGATGGTGGGTAGGGGGAGCAGGGCTTATTAGTTCCCCCAACACTACATGATGCTTTAATGAGATTCTTAATGGCATAGATTCCCCGGGGACCTCCTATTCCTTAGGATGCTGTAGATGTTGGTGCTCAGGCTCAAGGATCCCATATTACAGTTCCAAATGTAGCTCCAGCATTTCATGCTATGGGTGTTCATGCTCTAGAGGCAGCAGGTGTTGTGCCTCCAGTTGTTTAGGCTGGTCAGCCATCCTAGGTAGCAGTCCAGGTGAGAATCCAGAGAGGCTGCATCATTTGACCAAGCTCGAGCCTCCGTCATTCTCAGGTGATACATCAGAGAAACCCCTTGAATTTATAGAAAGGTGCTAGCATATTCTAGAGGCCCTTGGTTATCTTGAGCGGTATGAAGTTGATTATATTGCCTTTATCTTGGGTCTAGCCTTGGCATGGTGGGCCGTACTTTGATCAGCTAGGCAGGACTTGCTTAAGCTGACTTGGAGTGAGTTTTCTCATCAGTTCATGAAGAAGTTCCTTCCTCGAAGTGAGATGGATGAGAGAAGAAGGCAGTTCAAGAGGATTAGGCAGGGTAACCTGTCAGCCACAGAGTATGACCTTCTATTTTCTGAGATGTCGGAGTATGCTTCAAATCTTGTTCAGGAGCCTTCCAAGAAGGTCAGGCATTTTATTGATGGACTTTCTTATCATTTGCGGTCCAATATGGCTCAAGAGATTGAGGCCGGGACTCCATTTTATGTCGCCGTTGATATTGCTTGGAGATGTGACACATATCATTAGTTGGAGCTGGAGAAGTTAGAGAGGGAGAGTAAGAGATCCTTCAGGGTATCCTACTACCTCATCTGGGAGTAAGAGTTATCACCAGAAGGGCATGCCTTTTGATACGAGGCTAAATATTGCTATATTTTCTATATTTTTGCAACGTATTCATGAGTCTACTTGTGATATTTATTAGTACTTTAAACCGATTTTCTCTTATTTAGTGTGTTTTATGTTATAGAAATTATACTGCTGATACGATGCGTTTGTGGAGAAAAATTTATAGATATCAAGGGTTTTGAAGTCTTGAGTAGAAGCCTAAGGATCGTGCGAACGAAGGCTATACAAAGAAGGAACAAAATTGTATGAAAATAGAATGCTGCACTATGTGCTGCACGACGTGCACGGCGTGCTCCTGGTAGTGCACAGTCCTACAACTTGGTTTTATATCCAGTTGATCAGATGCCTTGCTACAAGGCGTGTTGCCCTACAAACTACACTAGTCCGACTTTTAGATGGCTTTTTGAAGGGATATTTTCATCCTATCTCAAATCCTACATTATAAATACATCTTGGAACCCAATTGAACGAGACTTTTGGTTTATTTTACATCCAAGGGAGGCAAGGAAAAGAGAAGATCAATAATCAAGGCTCTATTTCATCCATTTATCCATTTTATTGTGGTTGTGTATGCTTATAATTATTTCATTGATTTGAACATGACAATACGTGGCTAAATATAATCACTCATTCTAGGGTTGCTTGAGCCACTCCAATACTTATGTGTTACAAATTATTGCATTAATGAATGAAACTTGTTTAATCTTCATATTTAAGTGTTCATGATTTGTATGCTATTAATTGGTACAGCTCCCAATTGATTGTACCCTTTTATTCTTGTGCATCTAGGGATGGATTCATGAGTTTTTTTTAAGCAAAGATTCCACTAACCATGTTGCTTAGGGACCAATTTTATTACTCCCTCCGTCTCAAAATGAGTGTCTATCTTTCCTTTTTTGTTTGTCCCAAAATGAGTGTCTCTTTCCTTTTATGGCAACTCTTTAAATCTAAGATTTATTTTGGACCACAAGATTTAAAGGCACTGGCCCACATTACACACACCTTTTATTTTAAACCACAGGATTTGAAAGTCTTACTTATTTTCTTAAACTCTGTGTCCAGTCAAACCTAGACACTCATTTTGGGATGGGAGAATAATAAATAACCAAAAATATATTGTCTTTACAACTTGAAAAATCTAAAAATTGCAAATCTAGACACGTGATAGATTCATGAATTAGGGTTAAACACTTAGTAATATTTCAACATAAAACAAAGGTATTACTTAGATTGCCAAAAAGGTGAATTGTGACCTCTCTATTATGAATAATAATTATAGTCCTACCTATCTTCATTAATTGATTGGAAAATTAGTTAGTGAAAGCTGCAATTATTGTAAGGAAGTAAGTAATTGTGAATTTGGAGCAATTGTTCAATAGGAAGAAGCAAGTTGAATTTATTAATGCATTAATCTAACACATGAGTAGGAGTTGGGTAGATCAATCATACGCTTCTAAACTCTTGAACTATTCTATTTCTTACTACTTTGCTATTTACTTTATTGTTAATTAGTTGTTACATTGAAACCATCATAAAAATACAAACTTTAGAAATTGATCGGATAAGTTAGTTAGATTAGCAACTAGATTTTGAGTGTTAATTCTCTGTGGGATTCGACCTCAGAGCTTTAACTACCGAGCTATATTTGCCGTGACCGCTTAGTCCCTTTTATAGGGCGTACTTGGGCGTGATCAGCCACATGTTAGGCTAGCTCAGTCTATGGCGCGTGGTTTTCATAGTGCGCTAGGGCCTCAATAGGGTCAACCCCAGTTACCTCCAAGCAGTTCCTGCAACGCTTGTATGGCTCAGGGTGTTTACATTGCGTGATCCAGGGCATCATAAGAGAGACTGCCCTTATCTTCATCAGCAGGGTAGTAGCCATCCTTGCTTTTGCTCTTCGATATCTATGCAGCAGCAGCCTCATGGTGTCCCTTCAGGGTCTTAACTAGCTAGAGGTGCCCCACTGCCCGGAAGAGGTCGTGGGTGTGGTTCTGGTGGTCCTTCCATAGAAGATTCTCAGAGTGGTGGCTCAGCTCAGCTGCAGAGACATCTATATGCACTGCCAGCCAGACAGAATGACGAGGCATCTCCAGCTGTTGTTACAGGTACCCTATCTATTTGTGATTAATAAGAATATTCTTTGGTGGATCCAAGATCTACCTATTCATATGTCTCACCTTATTTTGCTTCGGGTTTTCATGCTGATTATATGTGTCTCCACAATTCATTTCGTGTTTCTACCCCTATCAGAGACACAATTGTGGTGGATCGAGTTTATCTAGCTTGTATTGTATCTTTTGCGGGTCGTGAGACCCTGGTAGACCTTTTGGTTCTGGATATGGTCGACTTCGAAGTCATCATCGGTATGGATAGGTTGCCGTTGTGTTACTCCACTCTAGATTGTCGTGCCAAATCCATTCGGTTATCTCTTCCTCGATCAGCACCGGTAGTATGGCAGGGTTCTCGATTTTCACCTACAATGCATGTTATCTCTTTCTTCCAAGCGAGGTGGATGATAAGTAAGGGTGTTCGGTGTATCCTGCCATGGGTTGAGATAGTACGACGGAGATTCCACCCCTTGATTCAGTTCCCGTTATGAAGGAGTTCTTTGATATGTTTCCAGATAATCTCCCAAGACTTCCTCCTAATCGGGAGCTCAAGTTTTGAATTCATGTAGTGCCAGGGACTCATGTATTAGACCAAGTATTTCTCCGTGGGGTGCTCCTGTTCGGTTCAGTTCAAGTTTGGCATTCATGAAGTTCAAAGTTGAAGGAGCTGAAAGAGCAGTTGCAAGATTTTCTTGAAAAGGAATTTATTAGACCAAGTATTTCTCCGTGGGGTGCTCCCATTCTGTTCATGAAGAAGAAAGATAGGACCATGCGGATGTGTAGGGGTGAGCGTTCGAAATTTCAGTTAGGGTTCATTTTTTTTTTAAAATCAGAATTTCGAGTTTTGGTACTTAAATGTTGATACCAAATACCAAACTAAAATTTATTCAGTGCGGTTCGGTTCGGTTTTATAATTCAGTTTTTATTTTATTTATATCTTTCAATTCATTTCATTTTTTAAAAAATACTATTGTATTTTCACAAAATTAAAACAGCCATATATTTAAAGAAGCAAGTCAACAACACATTAAAAAAACTGCACCAGCAGGCAATAGTAAAAAACTGCACCAATAGGCAGTGAAAAACTACACCAGCAACAGCAAAAATTAAACTAGCTTAAAATAGCTAAATAACAACACCTATAACATCTTTAAAAAAAACACCTATAGCAGCTTAGAAATTGCATCAATAAGGATTAAACAATGAAGGAATTGTAAATTGTAACAAGTCGAATGAACCATACCTAAGAGTAAACAATGGAAGAATTGATTCTCATGCAGTGTGGTGGGATGCGAAGGGAGTATGAAGGATGCGATGTTGGATTTTATATGCCTTGCGTTCAAATTCTGAGGAAACATTCTTCTATTTTTTGTAGGTTTTATTTTCATATGTTAATTGATGGATGCAATGTTTATGCTTGGGATCAAGTACAAAGGGAGGCGATGTCATTACAGTGGACGTTGTTATCATCAATGTCCCAGACCAAATAGCTATGCGTCACATAGCATATTGTTTTTGGGCGGAATTGTTTCGCATAAATGCAGTGTTGTATTGCCAACACTTGGGTTTCAATTTGCATATATTTGTAGGCCAAACATCAAAGAATGTGTCACATGTGATAGTGTGCTAGAGGAGCTGTGTCAAAGCAGCATACTAAGCAAACCTTGAAAAATTGCTTGTATTGCTTCATAGTGACCAGACATTTTTATCCTATGTACTACATGATGGAGCTATAGACTGATTTGCAAGGAGGAAGAGGAAACACATTCATACACTTTGTAATAGGTTGTCTACAAGTTTCCTATCTAACATTATTTTTTACTAGTTATAGTTGCTATTTAATTTATTGTATTCCCCTTTAATGGCGGTATTAGCACCATGTGCTCAACCCATTAAGAGAGATATGATAAAAAGAAATAGTACACTTTATAGGTTAGACTGACATAACTTAAGCATGTACTTTTTTTTTGTAAGACTTTTTTATTTTATTTATTATTAATAAATTAGTCACTAAACCAAGTGCTTAGTGACCTCTTGCTTAAAAATAATAAAATAAAATGCACCAACAGCTTAAAAATAGATTAAAAAACAACACCCGTTCTAGCTAAAAAACAACACCAGTTCTAGCTAAAAATCTGCACCTATTCTAGCTAAAAAACTGCACCCGTAGCATCTCCAATTCAACAACATTCAAAAGCAAGCCATTGACTGATGGACATTACCAGAAAAAATACAGAGTTTAATCCATTACAAGTTTATAACCCAAACATAAAGTTTAATCACATCTCCGAATCCATCACCAACCAAAACACAAAAACATAATAAATAGTATCATTACTAATTAAGTCTAACATACAACACCAAATCAAAATAACACTACCTGGAAGTTGCAAATGATTGACTTAAGGTTGAAAGTCTATCTTAAACTCTTGTTGGCGTTGAAGACATCTCTTATAATGATATTTCAAACCACTTGTGCCATTATTTTTTGGATGACAATGAAAATCCCTACAACATATCTTGCACTTTGCTAAGCGCACTTCTTCACCATCTTGAATAATGTCAAAATATTCCCAAATAAACGAGCAAGATTTTGGAGCACGAGTCATGGTTGAACTTGAACCTAATTAACAAAAAAATTAAACAATAGTAAGAATATTATCAAACTAACTTAGACTATTATAAAATAGGTAGAAACTTATTCATTCTTATCCCATATTGAAGATGCAAACTATACATCAACAATGCAAGAATCTCGTCCACTATTTTCTATTTCTAAAAATAATAATTAATAAAATTAGCCATACAACATAAATAAGTAAATCATTCAACACTACAATACGTACAAAGCACCTAAACCTTACCCATTTCAATTTTCTCAAGGTAATCCAAATCTTCTTCAATATTTTGTAGAGAAAAGCTCACTTCTCCCAATCTTAAAGATAAATAAGATATTGCACCAACTTAGGAGTCAATGAACTCCTAAATTGATCAAGAATGCGGCCACCCGTACTAAATGCACATTCTGATGCAACATTAGAGATCAGAATTGCCAAGACATCGCGAGCCAACTCCGATAGAGTAGGAAATCTAGGAGCATAAATTTTCCCCACCAACCTAAAACATCAAAATTCTTATTAACGGGCTCTTGGTCTTTACGGAGGTATTTCTCAAGCTTCGATTTAGCACCCACACTTCCACTATCTTCTTTTTATCTCTTCGCATGAAGCTTATTTCTCACAAGCCCTACATTTGTATCAAGTGATGTCTCACTAGGTGAAGAAGATGGAAATTGTGGAGTTATAGTTATGGTTAAATATTTCAAAACATAAACTCAACAGAAGGAATATAAGTCTTAGTTTCAACTTTTATTTTTGTTGCAACATCTGTGTCATATATCTCATCAAGTGCAGAGTCCACAGACACAAACTTGTTACGAGGACCCAACACTGAGGAAATAAAAATTATTTTGTTCATTAAAAGAGGATCACCCCAATATTTATCAAACTTCTTTTTCATTCCCTTTGCCATTTTAACCAAGTGAGGGTCCACATGTTTTATACTCACTTTCAAATGAACTTCTAGCTCAGCTATCTGCTCAAAATGCACATTAGAAGTGACATAGCGTATACCTGAAACCTTCAATGTGAGCTCATAAAGTATTACAAGAAACTTTATCATACTTCACACACTCACCCAATCAACTTGTTTTCCACCTGAAAGATTTCCATCTTCACAAACATAAGTAGAAAGATAAGTAAACAATCTTGTATCTTTTTCCTCAAATATGTCAAAAGTTGACTGATAATGTTGTTCTACTTCCAACATCACGTAGGTGTAATTCCACCAAGTAGTAACATCGAAGACCAATTCTTTTGTGTACTCTATCTTTTTCTTTTCAACACATTCATAAAATTTCTTAATCCTAGAAGAAGAGTGTCTGATGTACTTAACCATTATCCTAACACATTCAATAGAAGGATCAATTTCCTTCAAACCATCTTTCATAGCAATGCTAAGTGTGTGAGCCACACATCTAATATAAAGATGTTTACCATACATGATATTAGTTCCCCAATCACTTACTGTTTAGACACTCTTCTAACAATGATGTCATTGGAAGCAGCATTGTTAACAGTTATAGTAAACACTTTATCCAAACATCGATCAAGCAAACAATTATTAATAATATCGGCCATATCCTCACCCTTATGACTAGAGATTGGGCAAAAGTTTAGTATTCTTTATGCAAACTCAATCTCTATCAAATAAAGTGAGTAGTCAAACATATATAATTAATGAGTAGCACAAAAGTCCAAGTATAAGTGATAAGACATGCCTTTAGTTTTATATCTCTAAAATACTTCTTAGACTTTGCCTCTCTTGACCATAAAGTGTATAACAATCCCTAGTCCTACACGAAGGAACTTGAAATAAAGGTTGCACTTTACTCATAAACCTCCTAAACCCGTCTTTTTCTGCGAAGCTAAAGGGCAGTTCATCAATAATTACCATCTCAAGTAAAGCCTTCCCAGCTACTTTGGGATCACATTTCCAATACCCTATTATTGCTCCATATTTTTGGGTTAAGTCCATGATTACTTGATTAATTCCCATGTTAGGCGGATATTGTGGGCACCTATTCAAGTGTTGTTTCAACCTTGTTGTTCTATTCGTAGTTGAAACACCTAAAATTTTCTTATAATATTTACAGTATGCTTTATCAACACCAATTTCCTCAGATGTCTCAAATTAAGGCCAAACCACAGATCTACGAGCCATGATTTTTCTTTTTTTAAATACCTTGAGTATCAATTGTGTCTGTATCTTCACTAATAGGTAAATTTTCATTTGAATCAGCTCCACTAACTCTACTTTCATCCACCATCTAGGAAAAATTAACAAAGAGAAACAAATAAATAATTAGAAAGGTACTTCATTCTTTTCTTTCACAAGCATGAAACAGAATGAAACACAATGAGGCCGAATGAGGCTGTAGCCAACAGCGAATGAGGAAGCAAAATGAAACACACAATATAATAATATAGAATGAGGCAGTAGCCAACAGTGAATGACGAAGCAAAATGGAACACACAATAGAGCTGAATGGAACATACGAACTTAAACCATATTGAATTTTAACACACAATATAGTAAGATATTTAGCTCTATGTACATTTATGCTATTATAAGCTATTTTGTAAAGCTCAACTTCAGGCATTTAGTAGGAATTCTGATTTTCCAAGAGCCACATGGAAAATTGATGAATTACCTATTCTTGAACAACCTGCATTTACCAGAGGACACGGTTCTTTAGAAAAAAAAAGGTTCTACGAACCACTCCATAACTATTTTGGAACCACAATAGTATGTAAGTTTCTAAATGCAGGCAAGGATTATCACTTTTCTTTATAAACAATAAACTTCTAATTTATATTACACTTAAAACAATGAGAAACATTAGATCAAAGTGTTAGCTTTACGAGAAAAAAGAATTATGTTATGTATCTGATTTAAGGCGCCCACATTTCTTTAACTTCCATCCAATTCCTAGAAATATGAACTTTATTTTCCCATGAGTTGTAGATTGAAGGAACAAGTTATATTTATTTTCTTTATAGCCAAATTTATTAGTTGTTGAGAAATTAATTATTCATTTCACTTTGTTAACCCACTTTGTTCATTTTCTCTGTAAAAATATTTAAGAAGTACACAAAAGAAGAAACTTATAATGAGAGCGTCGATTTGGAGTAGCAGTGTCAATCTGGAGCAGCGATATAAATGAAGATCGTGATTCGTGAGAAAGAATAAAGAATAAGTGAGCAGTGTCATATGTTTTTTCTAAGAAAAAGATGTGAAATTGGGAATAAACCTAAGGCTGAACTTGTGAATGTCTGTTAGTGTGAGAAATGGGTTTGGATTAAGGAAAATTGGGTTTGGGTTATTTAATTTATGTATATATATACTAAAAAAATTTGATTCGACACTTCAAAACCAAATTCTAAACCGAAATCCGAAAAAATTAAAATATAACACCGAATAGTGTTCTGAAATTACAAAATCAAAAAACTGATTTAATTTGGTTCGGTTCGAATTTTTGGTCACCATCAAGAACAAGTACACATTGCCTCAAATTGATGATTTGTTTGATCAATTGCAGGGTGTCAGCTTATTTTTAAGAATGATTGTGATCTTGTTATCATCAGCTGAAGATTTGGGAGTCAGACATCTCAAAGACTGCTTTCAAGACTCGTTACGTCCATTAAGAGTTCCTAATTATGTCTTTCGGGCGGACAAATGTCCCTACAACCTTTATGAATCTTATGGATCGAATATTCAAGTCGTTCCTGGATTCCTTTGTTATTGTCTTTATCGATGACATTCTTATTTATTCTTGCAATTGCGAGGAACATGATTATCACTTGTGGGTGGTCCTTCAGACCCTTCGTGATCGTAAGTTGTATGATGAGTTTTTGAAATGATAGCTTTTGCTTGATTTTGTGGCATTCTTGAGTCACGTGGTATCCAGTGAATGTATTAAATTGGATCCAAAGAAGATTACGGCGGTGCAGGATTGGCCTCGTCCTACCACTCCGACGGAAATTCGTAGCTTCTTTGGATTGGCTTGTTATTATCAAAGGTTCGTGGAGAAGTTCTCCACTTTTGCAGCTCTCCTGATCAGTTCCGATAGTCCAATGAGTGTGAGGCGAGCTTTCAGAAGCTCAAGGCCTTATTGACTTCAGCTCTAATGCTATCCCTTCTTTCTGGCACCGGTGAATTCGTGGCTATTATGATGCATCCCTTGTAGGTCTTGGATGTGTTCTGATGCAGCACATGAAGGTTATTGCTTATGCTTCCAGGAAGCTGAAGGTGAATGAGAAGAATTATCTGACTCATGAACTAGAGTTGGTAATTGTGGTCTTCGCTTTGAAGATCAAGAGGAGCTATCTTTATGGCGAGCCTTGTGAGGTGTATACCGATAACATGATCTTGTAGTATCTTCTATCTCAGAAGAATCTTAATGGTTGGAAGTGGAGATGTCTTGAGTTAATTAAAGATTATGATCTCACTATCCGCTATAATCCTAGGAAGGAAAATAGAAGATGCTTTGAACAGGATGTCCATGGGCAGCTTGGCTTTTTTTATGCTGACATGCAACCTTTGGCCCGAGAGTTGCAGTTCCTTAGCGACTCCGGAGTGAGATTTCTTCGCCCAAACTCTATTCGAGTCTTGGCATGTATTGCAGCTCAGTCTTCCTTAGTCAGACAGATTAAGGAAATACAGTTCGAGGATCATTACCTGCAGAAGTTGCAAGGTCGTGTCTTAAGTAGAGAAGTTTCTTCCTTCGAGCTTGATCCAGTTGGAATTCTTCAATTTAATGGCCAACTATGTGTTCCTGATGTCGGAGATCTGAGGCAGTCCGTGCTCCGCCAGACTCATAGCTCGTGGTACTCTATTCATCATGGCATTACTAAAATGTATAAGGATCTTCGAGAACTATATTAGTAGAAGGGGATGAAAAGGGATGTTTTTAATTATATGTCACGTTACTTGAACTGTTAGCAAGTTAAGTTCGAGCACTGGAGACCGGCATGCTTAGCTCAGGTTGCCCATTCTCAAGTGGAAGTGGGAGCAGATCACTATGAATTTTTTGGTTGGTTTGCCAAAGACCATGCGGTGTCATGATTCAGTCAGAGTCATTGTTGACAGACTGACTAAATCAGCTCACTTCATCCTTATGAAGACTACTGATGCAGCTCAGAGATTGGCATGGATTTTGATTGATCAAGTGGTTAGGCTGCATGGCACTCCAGCATTTATTCTTATCCGATCGTGGTTCCCAGTTTACTTCCCAATTCTGGCAGTCTTTTTAGAGGGATTTGGGAACCCAAGTGCAGCTTAGCACGACTATTTCATCCTCAGACTAATGGTCAGTCCGAGCGGGTTATTCAGGTTTTGGAAGACATGCTCAAAGCTTGTGCATTGGAGTTTGGACGCTACTAGGATGATCATTTAGCCTTAGTAGGATTTTTCTTATAATAATAGCTATCAGTCCTCCATTCAGATGGGTCCATTTGAGCCGTGTATGGCCGTAGATGTCATTCTCTGATTGGTTGGTTCGAGTCTTGAGATGTTGAGGTGATGAGTTCATAGTTGGTTTGGCAGATGCTAGTGTGGTTCGTATTATTCAGGATTGTTTATGGACCACTCATAGTAGGAAGATTCATACTCGAACCGGAGGAGTCGAGAGTTAGAATTCGAAGTCGGCAACATGGCTTTCTTTAAAGCGTCGACTATACAAGGTGTTAAAAGATTTGGAAAGAAAGGGAAGCTTAGTCCTAGATTCATTGATCTTTTCTATATCGAGAAGCGTGTTGGCAAGGTGGCTTATTAGATCGATTTACCAGCTTCTATGCTGTTCATCCGATGTTTCATGTGTCAATGCTTCGGAAGTGTATCCGGGATCCTTCCGAAGTGATTGAGATAGATCCTTCTCAATTAAATGTGAATCTAGCTTATGAGGAGTTCCCAGTTTCTATAGTTACCAAAGATGTCCGGAAGCTTCGTTTTAAGTAGATTCTGATGGTTAGAGTCGATGGAATAACCGTCCTCATGATAAGGACACCTAGGAGTTTGAGTTTAGCATGTGTGAGAAATATCCTCATCTCTTCAATGACTCAGGTATGATCTTGATTCGTAAAATTTCAAAGTCTTTATCAATGTTTATGTTTCTGGTTCTATAATGGTATTATAATGTTTGTTAAAGGATCTTTGAGATTTTGTGTAAGAATTTCCATCAGCTATGTGAAATCTGCTCTAGACTCAGGCTCGTTCGAGGACCAACGAGATTATAAGTGGAGGAGAATGAAACGACCTTAGCTAGTCGTTTGGATAGTTAGGACTCCAATTGACATGTCGATAGTCTTAAAAGTTTCGTAAGGTCCATTAGGACCTGCCGTAAAATTTGAGCTGATTCAAACCTCATTTGGCAGGTTTTCAAAGAAGGTTTCCATTTCGGTTGTCGGTAAAGCTTCGAAGAGCATTCCGAGCTTGATTTGAGTAAATGAGATCCGATTCGAAATTTAAAAATTATGTTGGGTTTGTATTGTCATTTTTGACCTGTGGGAACTATCGAAAGTAAAATCTGAGGTCGTTCGAATAGTTTATCTAGAGTTCCGAAAGCTAAGAAATTGACCTCTTCCTATGGGACCCCTATCTTGAGTTCCGGAGATCCTATATGAGTTCCGTCTTTGCGAGCATATCACACAAGTATTGTATAACTTGTGAGAAAAATTTAGGGATGTTTTGAGTCCCATACAGTCCTACTTGGACCTGAAATGCAGGTGCTGGTGCAAAATTTTGCATTTTTGGCAATATTATAGAAGTAGAGAGAGTATAAAATGGTCATGTCGACTAAGTTCTTGTTAAAACTCATTATACTCATTTCTAATCAGTCCTAAGAGGTGAACTATAGGTACTACATAGTGAGAATTCATCAGGTAACATTTCTTTATCTTTCAATTTTGTGAATTAATGATTCTTAAGTTGGAATTTCTTGAAATTGAATTGGGAAATTGGGTTAGAACCCTAAAATTTATGAACTTAGGAAAATTTGATGAATTTATTTCGAATATAAAAACTAATGATATCATTGGACCCGCGGGACTATGAGGTATTCGAAAATATATAATTTATGGGCTTCCGGCTATGCTCGGTCCAGGAGTATTTTGGTAATTTTCTCCCTTTTTCCGTATAAAGGTTAGATATTCCTTCTTCGGGTACTGATACAGGTCAAAATAAAAGACAAGAAAATGATAGGAGCGAGACTCTTCTTAGACTCCCTACAAGTTATCCACGAAGAACTTGTTCGGTGAAACCCTTGTATCGTGCCCAGATTTACCTACGTTAAGCAACTACCCTCGAGCTACACTCGAGATCCGCAAGTAGAATGATCGGGTGTTGGTTCGGAAATCAACGAGTACCACTAGAAGACTCAAGCGAACCAAAGGTTCTTTCGTTAAACAAAGAGAATCCACTCTTCAAAGGTTTTCATCATTCATCAAAGCTAACTAATGGAAATGAAAGGCTAATAAAGTATTTATAGGCTTTATCTAGACTTAATGAAATCCCTAAAGTACCCCCAAAGTGGGTTCTAAGTCATAGGCCACGTAGGGCTATAATAGGAATTACATAGCATTAAAACTAGAATTCCCGTAGTGCTTCAGCAAAGTAGGCGCCCCACCCACTTTGACTAGGTGCCCCACCTAGTTGTCATTTTGCTGAGTTTCAGTGGAGAGTGGGCGGCCCAGTAGGAGCCTCGCCTGAATAAAGGGCGGCCCAAACTCCTGAGGCTTTTTTTCAAATGGGCGGTACGCCTAGTAGAATAGGCGGTCCGCCCCTTCCTGGGAGCTCTTGAAACGCCTCGAAATGTGTCTCGGATGCCCCTCCTTCCATGGCGTTCCAATGCATGACCTTGAAATTCTCTTCCTTGGCCTTGGATGGTGCTTTAGGATGGTTGCTCGATTTTCCCCGCATCATCCTCCGCTTCTTGAGAAGATCTCGTCCTCGAAATCAAGGCATGCTCTCTCTTAGCATCATCAACTTCTCGGGGTGCCCAATGCTCTCCTTCTTTGTCTTTCTTGATCGTCACTTTGTCATAGGCTTCTTCCAAGATCTTTCTTGCCTCAGCATGGAGCTCAGGACCTACAAGCAACGACAAGCAAACACAAGCAAACTTCCTACTTCGAACGTAGGTAAGTGCAAGAAGTGTGGAAAACACACTCTTATGGTATAACCAAGCATCAATAATAAGCACAAATATCAAATCTCCTTGGAGATCATCAAGTAGATGGTTCAATGAAAACATGCACTCAACACAATAATGAGCAAAGAGGTCACGGGGACATAGAAAATGCAAGATCAAGCTATCAAAATCTCCTTGAACCTTAGCTCAAGATCAACACACCAATCTATCCTCAAGGTGTGATCAACATGTGGAGTGGAGTGAGTCAAATAACCCAACCTACAAGTAGCATCAAGCACTCCACTCCTTTCTTTAGAGCATACTTACTCACACCAAGGGATTCCTCTTCACCCTCAATTTCTTCACCTAAGCAACCCTTCTCAAAAGACAAGCTATTAAGAAAGGTATTGATAATTGCCTCTTCTTCCTCATAACCCAAACAAGCAATAGTAGGGTCACTCAAAGAGTCATTTACCTCATTCAAGCTCTCACACAATGGGTTGCCTAAGGAGTCAAACTCTTCACACCATGGGGGTTCCATTTGACTTCCCACCCTAGTCCGATACAAATCATTACCACTAATGAGGATGCCTTCAAACAATGGATTAGTAAAAGCATGCATCTCAATATCATGATCAAGCATAGACAAGTTATTAAGAATAGGTTCATTACTCTCACTTGAGGAGTCATCATAGACAACCTTGTCCAATTCATGCAATTTGGACTCCTCAAGGTCATTACCAACCTCACCATAACACATAGGCCTACCAAATAAAAGCCTATCAATAAGGGTATGATCAACGATCTCATTTTCCCCTTTGTCAAAATTAGTGGTGTGTCATAGCAAAGGTCATATGCAAAGTCAACTTTCAAATCTACACTAGGGAGAGATTCACAAAATAATGAGCACACATCTTGATGTGGCTTAGCATTTCTCTCAACTAGTGTTACACAAACATACTCAAGTTGACTACTAGACACTTCACTAGTGGCATATTCACTAGATGCATCACAAACACCAACTAGTGTTGAGTCATCACAAGATAAATAGCTAGTAGGCTCATGAAAAGATGAAGCAACACATACATTTGTAGCACTTCCTTGATCACTCACAAGGCTTGAAGTGTCATATTCAACTCCTCCTTCATGAAGCTTACATTGAGAATTTTCCTCCTCTTGTCTTTCCTTCCAAGCACATAGTTGAGGCTCCAATGGCTTGTCTTCAAATATACCTACACAAGAACTATCACAAGAAAAAGTAGAAGATGAAGAATAGTTAGAACAATGGGTGCTCTCACACTCAATTTTTCTTTCCTCACCTCTCATTTCTTTCATTTTTCCCTCAAGGTCAAGTATAGTTTGTGGTGACAATCCACTCACATCACTCCTCAAGTCCTCTCCTTTTTCCTCTCTTGGATTGTCACCGGTCACTCCCTCACTTCTCTCTTTCTCATTTTCAAGTACAATGGAATGAAACTCAAGATTATCATCATTTGAAGTGGAGTGACTCTCACTTTCATCATGCAATGGCAAGACAATAAGAATGTTTGCTTCGGTCTCAAGTACAATAGATGACTTTGCTTTGCCCGCTTCCCTCAACTCCTTCATACGCTTATAGTCTTCTCTTACTTGCCTTGGAGTCAAAGGTTTAAGCACATACATCCTCCCATCTTGCTTGACCGTATAGGAGTTCGTCCGGCCATCATGTACTACACACTTATCATATTTCCATGGTCTCCCAAACAAAAGATGGCAAGCTTGCATCGGGACCACATCAAACATGATCTTATCTTTATAGTTCCCAATGCTAAACGTTATCAACACTTATTTCACCACCTTTAGTTCACCACACTCACTAAGCCATTGTAAACAATATGGTTTTGGATGCTTTAGAGTGGGTAACTTCAATTGGTAAATCAAAGTTTGGCTCACTATGTTAGCACAACTTCCCGAATCAACAACCATGGAGCACACTTGCCCCATCACACGATACCTAGCATAAAAGAGGTTTTCTCTTTGATCATTTTCCACCTCCTCTTCCATGAATATGGTACTCAAGCTCCTCCTAACTACCAAGAACAATTGAGGATCTTCTCCCTCTTTAGTAGCCTCCTCACACCATTGAGGTTATTATTGTCACGAACTCCACGGGGAGGCTCCGGTTGGCCTCCATAATGGTCATCATAAGCAACATAAGCCCTCCTAATATTCCCTCCAACATACCCCATGGGTGGCCCTCGACCTCGGCCTCTACCCCTATCCATATTACGACCCCAATTCATACCTCGCCTCAGTTGATAGTGAGCATCATACCCATAGGCCTCATCACCATACTCGGCTTCCTCCCCTTGTTGAGCCTCAACAATTTGCTCAAGTGGTGGAACATTTCGAACGGGTCTTGGAAGTGGAGCATTTCCTTGGGGATTGCCCAAGTTGTGGGGAATGCCCATTTGTTGGGGACTGCCCAACACACGCTCTTGTGGAGCAACATCATTCCTTAGCTCATATTTCTTGGCTATCTCCGCAAAACGTCCGGGAGTCATAGGAGTGCTATGACTTGTGCCTTCTCCGGATTCAATAGGGACGCTCGGGGTCTTAGAGCGGGCTATTTCTAGGGCGAGGAATATATTTCTATTTAACTACTCCATATTTCTTTCAACGGTTTCAAGCCTCAAGGTTATGTCCTCCAACTTGAACATGATAGTTTCGAGGGCTTTCTTCATGGGATCATCTCCCTCATTTGCCATTGTACCTAGAAAATGAACAAACGTTAGTGAAAACACCTCACTCACACCCTCACGTGTATAGCACTCGGTTCACTCGTTTAGTGGTGGTGGATATTTTACTCATGCTTGAATCTTGAAGCTTCACGTAGTTGATCAACAAACCGCAACTCAATCACTCAATCCACAAGTCAAGTGTGCTTTGGGGTGAGTGGAGTTTATGTGACTCTATTGGACGATAAGCACTTTAAATTGAGGACTTGAGTCAAAGGATTCTAGGAGTCTTCTTCGAATTCTACTCTCCTAACTAGGCACGAGTTGCTTAAAAGCTCAAAGACTGGTACCAATTAAGTAGGAAAGTTACTTAGAGAAGTACTAGCTAGATGGTATGCAAGCAAGGAACAAACGAAGTCCTACGAAAGAAACTAACCAAAGCATAAGCAACAGTGGAGGCGCACCTCCCTCAGATTGGGGGCGCTCCGCCCTCACTAGTCCAAATTGACCAGTGAGGTTGCTCAGCAGAGGAGGTCCTCCCTAAATTCTGGGTGCCCCTCCCAGGCCTGCACCAGCAACTTTTCAACCACGGTTTTGGGTTTCTTTTTCACTAAAAATTCCAATGATTTTCAAGATGTCTTGGCAATCCGAAGGTACCCAATCGTGTTTCAACCACAATGATCAAACCCCAATGAATTTTATCAAACCCCAATAAAAAACAATCAAATTTCAATATTCATCAAGTTCATAGCAAGGGTTTTCAAAAAGGGTTTCAAATTGGGTTTTGATTCTCCAACTTTGGTGTTATACAACTTCAAATCTCACAAAATTGGTACCAAATCGTTTGTTTTCCAACCTAGAACAATCCACATTATCAAATCCACAACCCAACAATCAATCAACCCAAAAATCAAGTCATGAACATCAAGAACAAGGGTTTATCAAGGGTTTAAGAAATTTGGGAATTTTAAATCTTCAAATCCGAAATTTAACTTCAATTCACGTGTTCTACGTACCAAAACGACGGGTTTTCAATAAGGATCAATCTCAAATAACACCCATAACAAGAATCGGTCACACCAACAAGATATGTCAAATTTTTGGATTTTCAAATTTTTTTCAATTTAATTTTTTGTGTTTTCTTCTTTTTTTTTTTTCAACAATAACAAACAAGAAACTAAGATAGAAACCAACTTAGGCACGAAAACAAGGGTCGAAGGTTTGTAAAAACAAATCCCAAGCCTTGCTCTAATACCAAGATGATACGGGTCAAAATAAAAGACAAGAAAATGATAGGAGCGAGACTCGTCTCGGACTCCCTACAAGGTATCCACAGAGAACTTGTTCCGTAAAACCCTCGTATCGTGCCAAGATTTACCTACGCTAAGCAACTACCCTCGAGCCACACTTGAGACCCGCAAGTAGAATGATCGGGTGTTGGTTCGACAATCAACTAGTACCACTAGAAGACTTAAGCCAACCAAATATTCTTTCATTAAACAAAGAGAATCCACTCTTCAAAGGTTTTCATCATTTATCAAAGCTAGCTAATGGAAATGAAAGGCTAATGAAGTATTTATAGGCTTCATCTAGACATAATGAAAGCCCTAAAGTACCCCCAAAGTGGGTTCTAAGTCATAGGCCACGTAGGGCTAGAATAGGAATTACATAGCATTAAAACTAGAATTCCCGTAATACTTCAGCAAAGTAGGTGCCCTACCCACTTTGACTAGGTGCCCCGCCTAGTTGTCATTTTGCTAAGTTTCAGTAGAGAGTGGGTGGCCCAGTAGGCGCTCCGCCTGAAAAAGGGGCGGCCCAAACTCCTGAGGCTTGTTTTCAAGTGGGCGGTCCGCCTAGTAGAGTAGGCGGTCCGGCCCTTCCTGGGAGCTCTTGAAACGCCTCGAAATGTGTCTCGGATGCCCCTCCTTCCATGGAGTTCCAATGTATGATCTTGAAATGATCTTCCTTTGCCTTGGATGGTGCTTTTGGATGGTTGCTCGATTTTCCCCGCATCAGGTACTTATAAATGCGATAATATTTCTTTGGCTCAAAAAGAGATTATTTTGAGAGGTGCAAGAAGGGAAAGGATGTAGTTCAGTAATTGATTTGACACAGGACTTGAGGTAAGTGATTATATCCATCTTCTTGACGGTCTTTGGCCTTGTGGATATTCTACCACGCGTATTTTACGTGTGTAGCTGCCGATAGGTGTGGTTTCTATGCTTTAGCTTTGGATTATCTACTGCATATCATATATTGTGACTTTTTTTGGTATTTCATTGAGCATAGGAGTCTTGTACTCTAGTTTTGGGATGATATATACCTCCCTCCAAACGATAAGAGTCCCGCAGCGGTGAATGATTATTGCTACATATATCTCCTAGTAGACGATGAGAGTCTCACGACGTATATAGGGGTCGGGCACATATGACCCATTTCATCATGACACATTCAGTTCATATCTTTATGTGTGTTTTATGAACTGTAAGGACTTGTTGCATTGTTTATTTGTGATTGACTTAGTTGATTGGTTGTTATGGTTTCATTTTCTCTGACTACCGTATCTGTCCCTCGAGGTCGCTAGTTGTTCCTCACTTACTAAGTCCTTATGACTCACTCTCTATCTGTTTTTGTGTTGCCTTTTCGTTTCGAAAGATTCCGCCCCAGGGCCTATCACGCTACATGAGTGAGGAGCAGGACATATTCAGGTGTCTGTGGTGAGGCAGCTTGTTCTTTGAGGCCACCAGCTATAGCTTTTATAGTTGTATCTTATTTTGTTCCCTTCAGGAGATGTACAAGTTTTTGGACTGCATAGATATCTGATCTGGAAATCTCTAGACATGTGTATTTCGGGTAGCTAGCTGTATTATTCAGACAACTTGCATATATCTTCATCTTTTGTGTGTGTGTGTATATGTGTGTATCTGTGTGTGTGTGTCTCATTGAATTTTCAAGTTAGTTTCATGTGGTTTACATTGAGCAAGTAGATAGGGTTTGCCCGACAAGTCTAGGGGAGGTTGTCGGGTTCTCGCACAATCTAACTGAAAAGCCGGGTCGTGTCAAAAGGGAAGAAAGTAAAAAATGAATTACTTCTCTAAAAATCCAGTCAGAATTAAGTTCTCTGCATTATATGCATTTCTACATATATTATTGATTTAGTTAAATATTCTATCGGAATTGCATGACTTTGTATTTATTAAATTGTTTACAAAATCACACCAAAATGGCAAGACGTGTTGTATTCATTCTGGCTATCATGTAAATTGATTACAAATTCGATCGGATTGACATGAGTTTGTACTTGTTAAATTGTTCATCCAAAAAAAAAAAACATGAAGAAACAAATTATGACGATCATACATGAAGTTGTGTTATATAATTTTCTAATCTTGCTTAATTATTCACATATCTTGACAGACGAATTAGTAAGATTTTGTATTTGTTAAATTGTTCATGAAATCACACGAACTGACAAGACTTCATGCCTATTTATCTTGGGAAATTATTGATAAATCCTCAACTACTAATTTAGATAAACAACACCAAATCAGAAGTATCGTTTTATCTTCTTTAACTCATTCTAAAGAAATAAATGGAGTTTTGAGACTTTTTCAAACAAATCATTAAATGATTATTAGGACTCAATGTTAAGCACAAATAATAAAAACTCTTTTAATTTAACAATACAAACACATCGAATTCGAATTTTCACCATCAAATAATAAATTCAAGCTTTAAATTGATGAATTATGGCATTTTTGGTTAAATTCACTTGCAAACCATGAATTATTTGAGCTTTTGAATATTATTTCACTCATAAAAATCGTGCACAAATGAATATCTAATTAAGTATTAAAGTGTAGCAGCAAAATATATATATAAAAATAATAGAGAGAAGAAGAGCGGTCAAGCTACCTGCGCCTGTCTGGTCCGATCATTTAGCCGCTCTTTCGAGAGAAAAATGTGAATTCCAAAACATATAAGACGAAATAGGGCCATCTATTTTGTAAAAATTTCGTGTAGGGGCCTGTTTGGCGCGTGCTAATTAATTTGTAGCCGTCAAAAATAAATTCGCTGAGAAATAGCCATCTCTGGACAAATTCCAGTATAAATACTGGGGCTTTTTGTTCAAAGCCCCAGTATTTATACTGGAAAGCTTCAGTAAACTAACCCCAGTATTTTATACTGGGGCTTTGAACAAGTTTTGTTCAAGGCCCCAGCATTTTGTTATGGGACTTTGTATAAAGCTTCAGTCCCATAACAAAATACTTGGGCTATGAACAAAACTTGTTCACAGCCCCAACATTTTGTTATGGGACTGAAGCTTTATATATAAAGTCCCATAATAAAATAATGGAATTTATCCCTTTGATGGGACCTTTGTTATGGGAATAAATTCCATTATTTTGTTATGGGATAAAGTCCCATAACAAAGTAATGGGACCCTTGAACATGGGATCCTTGAACATGTTAGTTCAAGGTCCCATTATTTTGTTATGGAATTATTTTGTTATGGGACTTCTTCAGTCCCATAATAAAATATTTGGGCTTTGAACAAGTTTTGTTCAAAGCCCCAGTTTTTTGTTATGAGACTAGTCTGGGGTGTTTTTCCAACGCTAATGGAGCTTAAGTGTGCGCGCGAATTTTTGGCTATTCTTCAATAAATTTTGAAACGCTGGATATTCCCCAATGAGCGCGTCCTAAAATGGCTACTGATCAAAATTTCCCATCTATTTTTAAGAAAAGTAAAATCGGGGCCCTTTGCTCCAAACTGGGCGAGCAAAAGGCCAACTTGCGCAAATTTTTGAGAATTTTAGCCCCGTAGTCACTATTTATCAAAAAAATTCACCACATATACCCCTTATTCCTAGTTATGATTTTTATCCCCAATTAAGAATAGTTTAGCAAAATAGTTTTGGGGCAATACTTCAAGTTATAAATTGACAAGTGCTACCACGGATGCAGCAATTCAAGTTATAAAATGACAAGTGCTGCCTCTTCGGAAAATATAAAAGGCAAGTGATGCCTATGAAGAGATTAAAGAGGCAAGTGTTGCCGAGGTAACACTTCAAGTTATCTTGGAGGACGGGGTAGCACTTCAAGTTATCTAGGAGAATATTGAAATAGATAAAAGGTCAAGTGCTACCACGGGGGCAACACTTACTTAAAAGGGATGGCGGGATGCGGACGTCAATATAAGATTTTGTAGGGATATTTCCATCCGCGGGATAGCACTTCAAGTTATAAAGGTCAAGTGCTACCATAGGGATAGTACTTAAAGCTAACGGATGCTATTCTTGCAAACTATTTTAAGCGAGGACAGTTAGGAAAACCTTTGCCTAAGGTGTCATAGTTGTGTAATTCTCCCCCTGTTTAGAGCTTTGAGTGAGGAATAGCTAGGATTTGTAAAGTTTAGAAAAACAACCGCTACTTTAAAACTGACTGTATTTTTGATGAATAGCCATAACAGTTCAAAAAAATTTCCAACGGCCTAGAACTATATTTGACTATGTGCCACTAGAACATTTCCTATGATCATTCAAGTATAGTTCTCATAAAAGTCATTATTTTCTTTTGATTATGTAAAAATTACTTTAGAATGTTCATATTTACTCATAAGTCATTCTGGTCAGATTATTCAACAGCCTAACATGAAAGCTCACATGGTAGATCCTATTTTTGAAGAATCTGACCAAAATAACTTTTGAGTAAATCAGACCAGTGTTAAGTGACTTTTAACAATAAAAAGTAAAAGAAAATAAATTTTAGTGTAGTGATTGGAAGGAGCAATTTGAAATGAAAATAGAGCGAAAATTGTTCCTAATCAAAATGAAGTTTAAGTACAACTTTAATACGGATTCTTAGTCGAGTTTAATCATCAAAGGTAACATTTCTAGTCCAGTATCTTCTTCTCCTTTGAATCAATTTTCAACACAAAAAATCAAATTTTATGAAGGTAAAAACTTACCTGCATAAACAAATGACACTTATCCATTTATTTAACTAAAATTATTAGTAATAACCATAGTTAATACTATATATTTTGTATATGACATAAATATTAATTAAAATACTTAATAATTTGAGCTTGTTGTAACTCCACGATATCTCCTTTTGCGTCATAAAATTAATTCACCGAACTTTCATAGTCCACTGAACACATTCAAATGGAAAGCCATTACGAGTAGCTGCTATAACTTAACAATAACAGTATTTACATTTTAACATATTTTGTAACTTTCTTAAAGAAGCTCGGTAGATTAACCAACTAAAGTTAAAGAATTCCTTTTATGCTTTCTCAACATCTCAGCAGACGTTTTCTAGATGTCGCAAAAGAATATTATTAGTGAGCTTTTGACGGAATAATATCAGTGTTGTCTCAATATCTTTTTTCTAGATTATCAAAAAATTATTCATTGATAATTTTGCACAAAATTAATCCAACACTAAACAAAAAATTGGAATAAAACAAGAAAGCTCGAAGAAGTATGAAAGGAAGTTCTCTATAAGAGAAACGAAGCTTAAAAAGACGATTACGGCAAAATCCTAAGTTAGGTGATTGACTTTTATTTCTTTTTAATTTCTTATTTTATCAAAATAATCATAATATATCTTAGTTTATCTTTCATGATTAACTTAACTAATTTAGGTATAAACATTCGGTGTGGATAAATTTTACCTTTTAAGAATATCACTCTTCCAGCGTATCCGCGTACTCAACAAGTCTTACTATTAAACAAAAAACAAGTCTTACTATTTGAGCTAAATGTTCTTTCATTTCCTGCACGAGCGCACCTATATAGCGATCTCAAGTTGCGACAACAGGACCACATTCGATCGTCCTTTAGTCGATTAAGGTAAATAATGATGAAGATATCATCACTTCTCCACACTATTTTTTAAGTTAAGACAGGATAATAAGATTATATCGTGTTGTCCTAACAAGTACAACCTTTATTATTTTTATTTTTTTACTTCAGCAACAACACATAAATAGATAATCTAGTTGTATGGGCCTAAATCAGTTTTAGGATTACGAATCGAATTTGGATTCGAATATAAGCAAATCTTCGTATCAAAGTTAAATAAATGCACAAAATAGACGTAAATATGAAAGAACAACTTGATTTCAATATATGATTGATAGTACAAATTTGGGCAGAGTTTCAGTATATCTTTCTGGATCCCTATGATACAAAATAAACTATTATTTATAGGCCTAGGAGCCTTGCGCACGTTCTCCACTATCAGATGTGCTTTGATCCACGCTCTTGGCATTAAATGAGGGAGTTAGTGGGGTGAAGTAGTGGGCTGCAAAGCCGCTGGAACCGAGGTGATCACCGAAGCTTGATCACAAGACTTCGGTAGTATGACCTTGCTGTTCGGTTAGAGGGAGATGTCACCGAAGCTCAGCCCATAGCTCACCTTCGGTAGTGACATTGGAGTCCGACTTCGGTAACTTGATCAGTTCGTTCAACCATTCCTCTTTGGAGCGTCAGCTCGTTTTCTCTTCGGTCCACCATTCCGAGGTGCTGACCGAGCACGTCAATTTTTACCCAATACAGATAGTCCCCCCCCCCCCACTCATCGGAAGAACGCCGAGGTCACCGAGTAGTGGAATGAATTTGAGCGGGAAGTCGACGTGGCGAAACCCTATCCAAGAATTTCAAAAAGCTGCACGTCTTTCGGATTGCCGTTCCGCATTACGTGGCGGCCGTTGGTTGGCTACTGAACGGTCGCGCCGACTTTTTGTTTTCTCCAACGTTACAGTCATCATTACTTCTCCAACTTGCACGTGTACGTCTCCTATAAATACCTCACTTCATCTTCTTCTACTCCACTTGAAAACTTTCGATACTCAGTGGAATTTGCAGAGAAAGAACTCCTAATCTTCAGAAAATTATTTCCCCGATCTTGATTTCTTCTCCTATTTGATCGTTATCATGTCTGCTACGAATTCCGGTCACGGTTCTAGTGATTCTGGTGAAAGGGCGGAGCGTTTCGTTGCCATGGCCATGAATGATGATATAGTCGCCGCCGTACCTCCGCTGCAGGTGGTCGAAGCGGGAGGTGGTGGTGAGGCCACGTCAGCGGCTCCTGTCCCAAAGAGGCGTAAGGCGAGGGCTGGTCGTGATACTGCGGAGATCAGTTATGACGTCGAGGTTGACGTGGGTGGTGACGACCACGACAGGGACAGGGATGACGTCGAGGGTGATGATGCCACTAGTGTCAAAGAGGTAGGTGGTTCGGCAGGTGGAGCCGAGGTGAGTGGAGGGACTAGTGTCCAAAAGGGCGAAACCGAAGTTGGCACGTCTAAGAAATCGAAGAGGAAGATTCCTCTCGAGGTGGAGATTGACCCTCGGTTGGTTATCCCCTCGAGTTTCAACAATGACAAGGATTTGAAGGTTCATGCTCAATCTGATGCTCAAAAAGGGAAGAAGAGGAATGTTCCAGTCCACGTTACCCCGAGCATCATAACCGAAGACATGCTTGAAACTGTTCGGGCTGACTGTCGTTGGGAGCCCGAAGTGGAAGTTAGAATCCCGGCTCCGGACTCGGCTATTTCTACACACGTCGAGGGGTACTCTTCGGTTTTTACATACTCATTCACTATAGGATTCAACTCTCCAGTGCACCCCATCATCGACGTGTTTTGTAGGTCTTACAATTTATGTTTAGCCCAATTGGGGCCCGGGGTTTGGAGGGTTGTTCAAGCCCTCGAATATTTGAGCGACATAGCTGGGTTGCCCTTTACCTTTCAACATCTGATCTCTCTTTATTACCCTTACTTTCATAAAGCCGGGGTGGTTGCCCTCCTACCTCGGGGATCTTACGCAATTTTGAGCAAGAGCGAAGATCATGGGGACCGAGGTTGGAATGACCGGTACGTGCTCATCCCTACGAGGCTGCTGTCAACTGAACCTAGTTTTCCCGAAGTGTGGAATGCTCAACATAAGTGTCTACTTCTGTTTTTCCTTCGGCCTTCGCCTATCATAGCTAACACATATCTTTTTATCCATGGCTTGCAGCTAAAAAGGTTCCAGTTAACCCACCAAAGAATTTTCTTGAGTGGGTTACCGAGGTTATGTAGTCGGAGACACGCCCACGCCGGTAGTGGATGATTTTAGCTGGTTTGGAGGGGAACCGATGGGTATGCAAGAGGCATGGTGAGTTGTGCGTCAACGTTTGCGATTCTTTAAGTTCGCTTCGAGCTTCCATGTTCTGATATTTTCCCCATTTATGCAGGTCTCCCTAACAGGGCTGTAAAGAATGCCGAGGAGGAAGAAGAAGTCGAGGTGGAGGTTGATGGGGAAGGAGAGGAGAAAGGAGGTAAGAAAGAAAAGAAAAAGAAAGAAAGGACTGTGCTTGATATCACCGAGGGCGTCGCCAAGATGGCGAATTTGGCGAAGCGGATCATTGAAGAGAAGAAGGCTAAAGTTTCATCGGGCCAAAGGACATCACAAGGTGGTGAAATTTTCTTAGGTCGATTTTCGTGCATCTCCACTTCTACCCATTCCCATGTTAAACAAATCGCTCCCCATCCTTCCCCAGGTTCCAAAAGAAAAAGGGTTGTATCAAAGCGAGTGGCCAAGGCGAAGGGACCTCGGGTCGAGGAAGCTGCTGCTCCTGTTGCCGAAGCAACAATTACAAAACGTCGAGGCCTCGTCGATGAGCCCAGTGATGAAAAGATTGCTCCCGTGGCTCCCGAGGTAAGGCCAAAACCGGCCTCTGAGGCGATTCCAGAGCCGAGATCCGAGGTCGCTGGGACGACCGAGGTGATAAATGTGGAAGAGCTTAACCAGGAAGCTGCAAAGCGAAAAGGCAAGGCTAGAGTGGGCAAAGGTTTGATTAAGAGCACGGTTAAAGCCTCTCGAGCTTCACCGAAGCCTTCCTGCACCGCACCTCGGGCCTTTGAAATATATCATGATGCAAACTTGCTGGATGCCACCAAAGAGGATGTTGCTGCCCTTGATGGCATGCTTGGCCCTGCCGAAGCTCATGCTCTTCGGAATCTTAGCCCAATGAGTTTGATGGGCATCTCTGCCGCTTCTGCCCTTCGGGTAAGCTTTAGCGTATGTTTTGCATAGCTTGTTTCGCCTCTCTTCTAGCATTGACACTTTGTTTTAAACGGAGAGCTTGGTTCTTGCGTTGCAAGCTGTTCACCTTGAGTGCGAGCGAGCCAAAGAGATCCAGGCAGCAGCTGCCACTTAAGAAGAACAAAAGAAGGGTCTCAGAGGAAAAGTCACAGAGCTGGAGGCGAAGTTTGCAGTCTTGAATGAAGAGCTGGAGCGTGCCAATAAAGCTTCGCCAAGGCCGAAGCTGATCTTCGCGGGGTTGTGGAATCTGTCGAGGCTCGAGTTCAAGACGTGACAAACGAGTTTACTGCAGAACGTTCGAGGTTGAGCCTTGAAAATGGTCGCCTTGAGGCTGAGCTCTTCAGGGCCAAGACCGAAGTGCTTAAAGATGGTGAAAAGTATCGCAATAAAATTGATGAGTATAATGCCAAGCTTATTGGGCTGCAGAGCCAAGTAGACCAAGTACCATCCCTTCGGGGCCAGATCTCCAAGCTTAAGGGTAGGATCGCTTACCTCAACGAGCGAGCCGAAGTCAAGGCGACGAGGGCGAAGTTTGAAGAAACATGGGTCGTTGTCAAGACTAGGCTTAGCACACTTGAGCAAGTCCAAGCTGGGCAGATAATACTTGAAAAGGAGATCGCCAAGGCAAAGGAGGCTGCTGCCGAGGCCTAAAAGATTGTGGATAAACTCCCTTCGAGCGAGGGTTCAGACGATGGCAGGCCTGAAGGTGAGGACAAGGGCGAAAGTACCGAAGAGGGCAGTGAAGATGCCGATGGGGTGCAGCCTTAGTGGCGGGAATTGATAAACATTTTGATGTACTGTTTTGTTTTAGGCCTCTGTGCCTTTTCTGATATCAGCCTTTGGACTTTTATGTATATATGACTTTTAACCTTCAGGTCGTTTTGTCTAATGAATGAAGTCAGCCTTCGGGCCATTTGATGGGATTTTGCATTTTTTATCTCGTGTTGGTTTTGCATATACCGAACACCTTATAATAAGTAGTTTGCTTGCAAGACTTGATTTGATTTTAATCGATGCAAACTTAGAACGACGTCTCGTCCTCGAGTCGATGCATTCGAAGTGCAGCTTCGAAGTGCAAGATTTGTACAGATAAATAGATATAGGATCAAAGTTGTTTCATTGATATCAACGAGCCAGAAATCGGATATTTACATAGAACCAAGTCGAAGCGGACCTTGGGCGAAAACAAATTAACAACATGCCACTGCCGAGCGAGATTACAATGTACTAAATCTATTCCCCGGGCGTCAGTCCCCGGTTGTCGGATAGATAAGCTTCGGTTGGGAGGCTCAGTGTCGACCTCGAGATCAACTCCTGCCTCTCACTCCCCCCCAGTGTTCAGTTGTGAATCTTGATGAAGATCCGAGCACTGGAAATCGTTCGGTTCGCTTCCTGAAAAGGTCAAGCAAAAATGGAACGAGGAGCAAGTTAGTACATTTCGATCGAGGCCATTGGAGCGGTGTTCGGCTCGGGGCTGTGGATGAATTTAAAAAGATTGAAAGAGCATTTACCTTGACTAGAAGTAGTACCGCTTCAGATTGGAAATGTTCCAATTCAAAGGTTCGGGTTCGCCTTGCAAATTCTCAATTTGATAAGATCCCTTTCCAACGATTGCCTTGACTCTGTAGTGTCCTTCCCAATTTGTAACAAGTTTTCCCCCGTTGTCTTTCTTTGTTGATTGGTTTGTAGTTTTTAGCACATAGTTGCCAACTTTGAAGTCTCTGAGTTTGGCTTTCCTATTGAGGTACGCCTCGATCTGCCTTTTTTGGGCGACTAGCCGAACCAAAGCTAATTCCCTTTTTTCCGCGAGCAGATCCAATTCTATGCACATAGCTTGTTGATTTGCATCCTCGGTAGTGTGGGCGCACCGAAAGCTTGGTTCGCCCACTTCTACGGGAATGAGGAAATCCATAACATAAGCGAGTGAGAAAGGAGCCTCACCGGTGATGTTCTTCTCCGTTGTTCGCATGGCCCAAAGTACCCCGGGCAGCTCCTCGGGCCAAGGGCCTTTCTTCTCATCAAGCCTTTTCTTGAGGTTTTCAATTATGATCATGTTCGAAGACTCAGCTTGGCCATTGGCACTTGGGTGATAAGGAGTCAAAGCAATTCTTTTGATCCCCCATTGCTTGAAGAAATCAGTGATGGCTGCCCCCATGAATTGTTTATCGTTGTCATAGGCAATCTCTCTTGGGACACCGAACCTGTAGATGATGTTCTTCTTGATGAAATCGATTACTTGTTTTTGCTTTACCTCGGTGAGAGCCCCTGCTTCCACCCATTTTGTGAAGTAATCGGTTAGCACTAGAATGAAGCGAACACCACCTTTTCCCTTTGGCAGTGGTCCAACAATGTCCATCCCCCACTTCATGAAAGGCCATGGTGATACCACCGAGTGTAGAGGCTTGGCATGTTGGTAGATCATCCGCCCATGGCGTTGGCACTTATCACATTTCTGCACGAAGGCTTTTGCATCGGCACTGATAGTGGGCCAATAATACCCAGCTCTTAACAACTTACGCACCAAGGATTTTCCCCCCGAGTGGTTGCCACACTCGCCTTCGTGTACTTCTGCCATCACATACCTGGCCTCATCGGGACCCAAACACTTTTCCATCAGGCCGCAATATAACCTCTTGTACAGATTACCCTCGATAAGGTGGTATGAGGCTGCTTGGGTCCTTAGCTTTTTTGCTTCTTTTTTATCTTGGGGGACAGTCCCCGAGTCGAAGTAAGAGATGAACTTACTCCGCCAATCCCATATGTTGTCCACTGAGTTGACCTGCAACTTCATCTCTCTCATTTGTGGGGACAACAACCGAACCACTGAATCAGTCCCCGAGTGGGCTTCGTCAATTGCCGAACCCAGATTTGCTAAAGCATCAGCCTCGGTATTTTCCTCCCGAGGCACTTGTTAAACATGCCATTCTTGGAATTGGGCCAAGATTCTTTGTGCTCGATCCAAGTATAGTTGCATTCTGGGCTCCCGAGCCGAATAATCACCGAGGACTTGGTTCACTACCAACTGCGAGTCGCACCTTAGTTCGATTGTTTCCACCCTCATTTCTTTAGCCAGCTCCAAACCTGCTAAAGCTGCTTCGTACTCGGCCTCGTTTTTGGTAACTTTTTTAACCGAACTGAGTGCCTGACTTTCTCCGCGGTGGGTGCTCTCAAGACTATGCCTAAACCTGAACCTTTGGATTTAGTTGCCCCATCGGTATGAAGTATCCATAGCCCCGAGGAGGTTCCTTTCGCCATGGACTTTTCCGCTTCGGGCAGAATCCCGACACTAAAGTCGGCCACGAAGTCGGCTAGGACTTGAGATTTGATGGTTGTCCGAGGTTGATAGGTGATATCGTATTCGCTCAACTCTACCGCCCATTTTGATAATCTCTCCGATAACTCAGGTTTATGCAATATACTCCTTAAAGGGAAGATTGAAACTACCGCTATTGGGTGGCATTGGAAATAGGATCGTAGTTTCCGAGCAGTAATAAGTAAAGCAAGTGCTAGTTTTTCCAAGTGTGGATACCTGGCTTCAGCGTCGAGGAGTGTCTTTGATGCAGCCCGACCACGTGCTGATCAAGTGATCGATCCACCGAGGAGACCGATGACAAGAAGCCAAGCCAAGCTGCTGCACGATGTGCATGTTCACTTAGCCTGGCCGAAGGAAAACAATTGCTCCGAAGCTGAGTGGCCGAGCTCAAGAATCGAAGGCATTATCTTCAGATTTGAGCCCGAAGACAATTGAGCGTCCGAAGGCAACAAGTGTGTTCGAGCAGACAATCGAGAACCGAAGCCCAGGCTTACCGAAGTCAAAGTCTGCCGAACACAATTTAATTCAGTCCTGCGTGGCTTATCTCAGCCCTGCGTGGCTTATCTCTATTGGTCGCCTGTGACCCTTTTACTAGTTTACCCTTAGTGTTTCCTATATAAACCTTGTTCCCTTTTATTGTAAAGATACCTAGTTTTTGAACATTGATTATTAATGAAAGTGCCGAGCACATTTCTTGTCTCCGTCGTGAGCAAACCCCTGTGAGGGCTTTATGGACTTGTGGCTTTTGGTTAATCCGATTGAACATTCCTCTTTGATCATTCAGTTTGCAAGAGGCATGTTCTCTTGAGAATTGTTGCATAGTTAGGGTGATCCTTGTATCCCTTTCGATCGAGCTTTGAGACAGGTTCCTCACTGTTCTTTCGAAAGAAGCAAGTTTTGTCTTGCTTCTATCTTTTATCTTTTGTTGTTTATCTTCCGCGTTCGTGCTAAGCAACTCCTTCGGGTTTGCATTGCACCATCTTGGTATCAGAGCACGGTTTGGGCTTGTTTCTACAACCCCAAATCCTGTTCACGTTATCTTTATTTTCGTGCGTTTGTGTCTCTGTTTTCCGTTTCGAGTTCTTGATTTGGTTTTGTTACTGTTGTTATTATACAAAAAAAAAAGTG
Source organism: Petunia secreta (assembly GCA_029990175.1). Lineage (NCBI taxonomy): Eukaryota > Viridiplantae > Streptophyta > Magnoliopsida > Solanales > Solanaceae > Petunia > Petunia secreta. The sequence goes on from JARKIP010000156.1 coordinate 135,398, forward strand.
TTAAAAAGAAAATTCAAAAAAAAAAATTGTGTTTGATTGTTGGTTGTTTGGGAAAATCAACCATTGATTCTTGCTCACCATCGAGTTCCGAATCCAACAAGTACCCAACGTACTAATTTCGTGACTAAGGTTTCTTGGTGAATTTTTTGACTGTTTTGAGCTTTAATGGTGACTGAAAACTCGAACCCCACTGTGTTTGGAAGAAACCGGTGAAGATTGGTGGTTCTTGAGTGATTTGGGTTTGTTTGTTGCTTAAAATTCGAAGTTCTGAGTTTAAATCGTAGTCCGTACACCGGAAACTTGTTACAAAATCGTAACAGTGTACGACTCGAACGAGCTGGTTCTTAGCTCGAAGAACTTGAACTAAATTCCTCCGATGCTGTTGAAACCGGAGTCGATAAAGCAACCCAGATCTGTTGAATTTCGTGGTCAGTGAACCGAAGTTGTTGTGTCCGTACGCCGGAGCAAAAGTCACTGTTCCATTGAAGAAGAAGGGGTAAAAGTTTAAACATCCAAACCCCAGGTGAAAATTGTCGGCTGAGAAAAGGAAAGTGGATAAGGTAAAACCCTATCCGTACCAAGGAGGGACCACTCTTGTACGGACAAGAGTTGGTGTGGCCGAGGAAGATTCCAAAAGGGAATCAAAGGGTAGATTCTCCTAGGTTCTCACTTTCTTTCGTGTCAAATTCTAGTTGGTGGATCTTCCGAGTAATTGTCCTACTCGAGGTCGTACTAACTCTTTTGAGCTGATAGGAATTCGTGCGAAGGGGTGACCGAAGTCCAAACTTTCGTAGAAATTCTTTTGTCTCCCCGAGCTCAGTTTAAAAGCGTCCGTTCCATCGAGTCGAACATCACTTCACTCTTCCCGAAGAGGCAGTGACTATTGTCGAACTTGAAGGATCTTAGAGGACCGATCAATCAAACGAGCCACTGTTAACAAGTCCTTGAGTGATCAAAAACCGAACCCATGAATTGAGTGGACCCGAGTGCCACCCATCAAAGGTAAGGGAGTGTGTGAGGTGATTTCTAACCCTAACATTTGTTTGATCTTTGACTTGTGCAGGTACCATGGCTGGAAATGATGGCAAAAGCATTGAGAAGCCCGAGGTATCGTTAGCCGATCTCATGGTTGCGATACAAGGCGTCAGTGCCGAATTAAGAGGAGTGACTGCTCGAGTGACTCTCCTCGAGCAGGGAAACGCGTCCGTGGCCATGAATGGGTCCGGCGTTGGAACGAGCCAATCCACTCCGATGAAACCTGATCTGTATGCTGAGCTTGTACGACAACATCAGTTGACAAGTGAAGCAATTCAAAGAGAACTTAACTTGGGCAATCCCCAAGCTGCTTATCCAAACTTGGACATTCCCCGAGGAGAAAGAATACAGCCTCCAGTGGCCCGAAGAGATCTTGGAGCCGTTGCCGAGGAGGTTGATGAAGAGGAATTTCCCGAGGACGAATATGAGCGTGAGCTGCCATTCGCTCAACGAAGGCAAGCTCACCGAGGTCGTGGAAATTTCCGAGGTCGAGGCCGAGGCGCAAATGTTGGAAGAAATATTGAGCGTGAGGCTAATGATCGAGATGATGAGTTTCCCGAACAGGCTAGAGGTGTTCGAGACTCAAACTTGAACAGTGTCAAGATCACTATTCCACCCTTTAAAGGAACTAGTGATCCCGATGAGTATCTTGAATGGAAGCTTAAAATGGAGCGCATCTTTGAAACCAATGAGATGACCGATGAGAGAAAAGCTGCCCATGCCATTGCTTCGTTCGAAGCTTATGCATCGACATGGTGGGAATCTGACAAGAGACATAGACGAAGGAATGACTATCCTGAAGTCACTACCTGGCCGCAATTGAGAAGAGCAATGGATGCTAAGTATTTGAGTGCCAAGTACAGGCAGACTCAAATGCAAAAGCTCTATGAGTTAAAGCAAGGGTCTAAGTCTGTCCAAGAGTACCACGACGAGTTCGAAAAGGTTCGATTGAATCTTGATCTGGTCGAAGACGAAGAACAAGCCATTATCAGATTCAAAAATGGCTTGGCGAGGGATGTGTCATCTCAATTGAGGCTCCACGTGTATCACACGTTGGGAGATCTGTTCGATGCGGCCACCGAAGCTGAAAAATTGGTGAAGGACGACAAGGCAAACCGGTATCGAGGAGTCACTACTTCTACTCCTTTGAACCGAGGTAAAGAATGGAAAAGTCCAAACCAAACAAGTGCTAACACTGTTCGAGATTCGAAGAGACCCTTCGAAAGAGGTGTGATCGTTAACCAGTCGAGAGAAGTGGGAGGTAAAGTTCAACTCAACTCTCCTAGTGCTTCAAATATTCAGTGTCACAAATGCAAAGGTTATGGTCACATGGCAAAAGAGTGTCCAACTCGCAAAGTTATGCTTCTGCTCGAAGATGGAACCGTCCATGAGCAAGCGAGTGACACCGAGGAGGAAATTATCGAGGAGACTGATCGAGCTGAAGTTGATGATGATCATGAGGCTGCCGAAGCTGATCATCCGGAAATGTTTCTTGTGGTTCGAAGGAATTTGAGCTGCATGACTCTTGAAGAAGAGGACAACCAAAGAGAAAACCTCTTTCATGCCCGATGTCGAGTGAGGGGAAAGGTGTGTTCGATGATCATTGATTCCGGTAGTTGTGCCAATGTAGTGAGCCAAACTTTGGTTTCACAAATGGGATTACCTACGATGAAGCATCCCCACCCTTACAAGTTACAATGGCTGAATGAGTGTGGAGAATTGAGAGTTGTCAAACAAGTGTGGATCAAGTTCAAAATCGAAGAGTATCAAGATGAAATGATATTCGATGTGGTTCCGATGCAAGCTTGTCATTTGCTATTGGGTCGACCATGGCAGTATGACCGAACAGCTGTTCACAATGGCAGATCCAACACTTACACTGTGAAGCTCGATGGGAAGAGTTTCATACTCAAACCCTTGTCTCCAAAACAAGTCACTGAGGACTATAAACGAATGAAAGAATTGAAAAAAGCGGCCAAAGCTAAGCTTCCGATGGGAGCAAAATTGGGGCTCGAAGAGACAAACTCACTGCCCGAGGTGAAAGGAATTTGTGCAATCATGCAACCCGGTGAGATCTTACGAGGCAACGACCACGGTCAGATGATGATTTGCCTCGTGCACAAGGGTATCTTTCTGAACTCTAATGATGATTTTTCTAATGATAACCCTTTGCCTTTGTTTATTCGTAAAGTTTTGCAGGACTTCGAGGACATGTTTCCCGAGGAAATGCCAGGTGGATTACCTCCGTTGAGAGGAATCGAGCACCAAATTGACTTCGTGCCAGGGTCTCAAATCCCTAACAAACCTGCATACCGGTGTAATCCCGAAGACACCAAAGAGCTCCAACGGCAGGTTGATGAATTGCTGAACAAGGGCCTTGTTCGAGAAAGCTTGAGTCCTTGCGCCGTTCCTGTTATACTTGTCCCAAAGAAAGATGGAACGTGGCGAATGTGTGTTGATTGCCGAGCAGCCAATAAAATAACGGTAAAGTATCGTCATCCTATCCCTCGATTAGATGACATGCTAGATGAGTTAAGTGGTTCTTCATGCTTTACGAAGATAGACCTCAGGTCCGGTTACCACCAGATCCGAATGAAACCCGGAGACGAGTGGAAAACCGCATTCAAGACCAAGTTCGGTCTCTATGAATGGTTGGTGATGCCTTTTGGCTTATCCAATGCACCGAGTACATTCATGCGACTGATGAACCATGTGCTCAAACCGTTCATAAATAAGTTTGTTGTCGTTTATTTCGATGACATACTTGTTTATAGTAGAACCATGGATGAACATGTCGAACACCTAAGGCAAGTACTTGAAAAGCTTCGAGAAGAGAAGTTGTATGCCAACTTCAAGAAATGCGCCTTTGGTGTCGATCGTGTAGTCTTTCTTGGATTTGTTGTCAGTGCTAATGGTGTCGAAGTCGACGAATCAAAAGTCGAAGCCATCAAAGATTGGCCAACTCCGACCTCGGTATCACAAGTTCGTAGCTTCCATGGCTTAGCTAGCTTTTACCGAAGGTTTGTTCGTGACTTTAGCACCGTGGCAGCTCCTTACCGAGCTGGTGAAGAAAGACCATCCATTTGTGTGGGAAGAGTCCCAAGAAAGGGCTTTCCAAGAGTTGAAACGGAGGCTTTGTTCTGCCCATTGTTGCAACTCCCTGACTTCGGCAAAGCATTCGAAGTCGAGCGTGATGCATCTGGAGTTGGGATTGGAGGAGTGCTGATGCAAGACTCGAAGCCGATCGCTTACTTTAGCGAAAAGCTTAAGGGTGCAGCCTTGAATTACTCAACGTACGACAAGGAACTGTATGCCCTCGTTCGAGCACTCGCCCATTGGCAGCATTATTTGTGGCCTCGAGAGTTTGTGATCAAGAGTGATCATGAGTCTTTGAAACATCTCCGAGGTCAGGAGAAATTAAACCGAAGACATGCCAAGTGGGTTGAATTTATTGAAAGCTTTCCCTATGTAATTCATTACAAAAAGGGAAAAGATAATGTTGTGGCCGATGCGCTATCAAGGAAATTTGCCTTAGCGACCACTCTCGCCTCCAGGCTCATGGGATTCGAAAGCATCAAGTCGATGTACGAGGACGATCCCAAGCTGAAATGTGTTCGAGACGCAATCTTGAGTGGCCGAAAGGTTGAGAAATATCAGTGGCATGATGGCTACCTCTTCAAAAATGGGAGGGTTTGTGTGCCAGTGTCATCGTGGAGAGAGCTCTTGGTTCGAGAAGCTCACTCAGGTGGACTGATGGGACACTTCGGTGTCGATAAAACTCTTGGTATCTTGACCGAGCAGTTCCATTGGCCCAAAATGCGACGAGATGTGGAAAAGCTTTGCAACGCTTGTCTCGTTTGCAAGAAAGCAAAATCGAAGTCCAACCCTCATGGTTTGTACACCCCGTTGCCTGTACCTGATCGACCTTGGGTTGATATATCCATGGACTTTGTCTTGGGGTTACCGAGGTCGGGGGGAGGACATGATAGCATCTTCGTTGTGGTTGACCGTTTTTCAAAAATGGCTCACTTTATTCCTTGCAAAAAGTGTGATGATGCACAGCATGTAGCTACATTGTTTGTTTCTAACGTGTTAAAATTGCATGGTGTACCTCGTACTATTGTAAGTGATCGAGACTCGAAGTTCTTGAGTCATTTTTGGAAGTGTTTGTGGGGTGCCCTCGGCACCAAGCTACTATTCTCGACGTCTCACCATCCTCAGACTGATGGACAGACCGAGGTAGTTAACCGAACCTTGGGATCTTTGCTTCGGGCAATGACCAAAGGGAAGGTTGGAAACTGGGCTGATCGTTTGCCCATGATGGAGTTTGCATACAATCGAACGGTGCATAGAATGATCAACATGACCCCGTTTGAATGTGTGTATGGCTTTAATCCTTTGATTCCACTTGATTTAACCCCATTGCCTCGAGATTCTGTTCTTGATTTTGAAGGTACTCGACGAGCAGCTGCCTTGATCGAATTGCATGCAAAGGTGAAGAAGAACCTCGAGGAGGCCTATGCAAAGGTTGCCTTAAAAAGGGGCGTAAAAAGTTGGAATTAAGGAAGGGAGATTGGGTTTGGGTTCACTTCCGAAAGGAACGCTTCCCGAACCAAAGGAAAGGAAAGTTGGCTCCTCGAGGGGATGGTCCATTTCAAGTGTTGACCAAGATCAACAACAATGCCTACGTGATCGACCTCCCTGGTGAGTATAACGTGTCCAACACCTTTAATGTTGCTGGCTTAGTTCCTTGTGTTGTAGGTCCAACTTCGGCGGACGAGGAGGGCTTGATTTCGAGGACGAAATCTTCTCAAGAAGGGGAGGATGATGCAGCCCGACCACGTGCTGATCAAGTGATCGATCCACCGAGGAGACCGATGACAAGAAGCCAAGCCAAGCTGCTGCACGATGTGCATGTTCACTTAGCCTGACCGAAGGAAAACAATTGCTCCGAAGCTGAGTGGCCGAGCTCAAGAATCGAAGGCATTATCTTCATATTTGAGCCCGAAGACAATTGAGCGTCCGAAGGCAACAAGTGTGTTCGAGCAGACAATCGAGAACCGAAGCCCAGGCTTACCGAAGTCAAAGTCTGCCGAACACAATTTAATTCAGTCCTGCGTGGCTTATCTCAGCCCTGCGTGGCTTATCTCTATTGGTCGCCTGTGACCCTTTTACTAGTTTACCCTTAGTGTTTCCTATATAAACCTTGTTCCCTTTTATTGTAAAGATACCTAGTTTTTGAACATTGATTATTAATGAAAGTGCCGAGCACATTTCTTGTCTCCGTCGTGAGCAAACCCCTGTGAGGGCTTTATGGACTTGTGGCTTTCGGTTAATCCGATTGAACATTCCTCTTTGATCATTCAGTTTGCAAGAGGCATGTTCTCTTGAGGATTGTTGCATAGTTAGGGTGATCCTTGTATCCCTTTCGATCGAGCTTTGAGACAGGTTCCTCACTGTTCTTTCGAAAGAAGCAAGTTTTGTCTTGCTTCTATCTTTTATCTTTTGTTGTTTATCTTCCGCGTTCGTGCTAAGCAACTCCTTCGGGTTTGCATTGCACCAGTCTTGCTTACATAATAGATGGGCTGCTGCTTGCCATCTTTTTCCCGAACCAGTACAGCACTGACAACCACCTCGGACACAGCCAAGTAGACCAGCAATGTTTCACCTACTTTTGGCTTGGCGAGCAACGGCGCGTTAGCAAAGTATTGTTTCAAATCTTTCAACGCTTGTTTACACTCCAGTTTCCATTCGAAGTGATTGTTTTTTCTCAACACGGAGAAGAATTTATGGCATCGCTCCGAGGACCTTAAGATAAATCGACTCAAGGCGGCGACTCGACCAGTCAAGCGTTGAACTTCTTTCACCCCGGTCAGCTCCTCAGGGATCTCTTCGATAGCTTTGATTTTATCTGGGTTAGCTTCGATCCCTCGTTCAGAGACAATGAATCCCAAGAATTTTCCTGATCCAACGCCGAAGGCGCACTTCTCAGGGTTCAGTTTCATGCCGTATTGCCTCAAAACAGCAAAAGCTTCCCTCAGATGATTCAAATGATCTTCCATTCGGATCGATTTGATGAGCATATCGTCTATGTAGACCTCCATAGATTTTCCAATTTACTCCTTGAACATGCGACATACCAATCTTTGGTAAGTCGCCTCGGCGTTTTTCAGACCGAAGGGCATCTCCTTATAGCAGAAAGTACCTCGGTCAGTGATGAACGAGGTCTTCTCTTCATCCTTCGGGTCCATGAGGATCTGATTATAGCCCGAATATGCATCCAAGAAGGTTAATAGTTTGTGTCCAGCCGTAGAGTCTATTAACCTGTCAATTTGTGGCAATGAGTATGAATCTTTGGGGCAGGCTTTGTTCAGGTCAGTGTAATCTACACACATTCTCCACTTGCCATTCTTCTTTGGTACGACCACCACATTGGCCAACCATTCGGGGTATTTCACCTCTCTTATGAAACCATTTTCTTGCAACTTGGTGGTTTCATCTTCGATTTCTTTCTTTTTGACCCCGGCATGAGGTCTCTTCTTTTGCTTCACCGGGGTAAACTTTGGGTCCACATTCAGCTTGTAAGTCATGATCTCCGGATCGATACCAGTCATATCTGAATGAGACCAAGCAAAACAGTCATGGTTGGACTTCAAAACTTTAATAATCGCTTTTTTCGACTCCGGGTCCAACTCCGAGCCGACAAACACTTTCCTTTCGGGGAAATCTTTCAATAAGGTGAAAGATTCCAATTCTTCAATGGTGGAGTCCTCGGCCTTTTGCTTCCGAGCCTCTTGAATACAAACCGGGATCTTTTCGACTTCCCCACGGATGTCTTCCTCGCTTGACCCCGGTTGTTGTAGTTGCTATTGCTTGGGCCCGGTCGGGGCGACTCCACTTTTTAACGCAACCGAGTAGCATTCCCACGCTACTCGTTGCTCCCCTTTGATTGATCGAACTCCCCAAGTTGTAGGGAATTTAATCACTTGATGCAGAGTGGAGGGGACAGCTTCCATGTAATGGATCCATGGCCTTCTGAGGATCACATTGTATGCCAAATCCTCGGGTATTACTTGGAACAACGTTTCCTTGATAACTCCTTCGGCAAACGTCTTGAGTGTGATTTCACCCAACGTTTTCTCCGTGGAGTTGTTGAAGCTGGCTAGCACTGTGGCTTAACCTCCCCTTTGAACCACATTTCTTAACAGCCCCGTAGCTGATTATGTTGACCGAGCTACCGGGGTCGATCAAGACTCTTTTGATGTCAGAGTCGTTGATTCTCAACATGATGACCAAAGCGTCGTGATGGGGGAACATCATCCCATCACAGTCGTCATCATCAAACACAATTTCTTTACCCGAGCCGCCAATTCGGGTTCTTTTCTCCATGGTGATCGATAGCTTGGCGAATTTCTTGGCCGCGGCAAAATTCACACCGTTCACCTCTGATCCCCTGGTGATGACATTCACAACTCTCTCCGGGGGTGGAGCCCGAGGTGGTTGCCCATCACCCCGATTCTTGGAGAAATTGTCCTTTCCTTTGTCAGTAAGGAAATCAGCCAATACTCCCTTCTTCAGCAAGTGAGCTACCTCGAGGCGCAGGGCTTTGCAATCCTCGGTTTTGTGGCCATAATCTGCATGGAATTCGAAGTATAAATTATGGTCTCTTTTATCCGCCGGGGTCCTCATGTCTTTGGGAACCCTTACCCCGGCAGTCCCTTTAACTACATTGACAAACTCCGAGGTCTATATATTGAAATTGTAGTCAGGGATCCGAGGTAGATCCTTTTTTGGGGCCGAAGCTGGGCCTGAGAGATTTCTTTGGTTCGTGTTGGGTTGAACCTTCCCTCCGAGCCGTTGGCTTATGTGTGAATTCGTGTATGAATTTCCAAAGAAGTTTCCTAGCCTTTGGCTGACATGCTACCTTGTCGAGGTATATGGCTCGTACCTCCCCTTCGGGTTGCTTCGCGACGCCTCGGCGCGGTGCAGAGATTCACCTCGGTTTTTATAATTGTAACCTCGGCTTTTGAATTCAGCTTCCTCCAATCTGATTTTGGAGTAAGTTCGCTTGTACAGGTCCTCTCATGTCAGAACCTGATATTGTTGGAGCTCCTTTCGCAATTCAGCGGCAGCGTCAGAATTGCGAATATTGATACCTTTTTCAAATGCCATGATGGCCAGGGTATCGTCCATCCGAGGTAATTCCATGCGCTCGGTATGAAAGTGCTCAAGAAACTCCTTGAGTGGCTCACCGTGCCTTTGTTTCACTTCGCATATATCCTCCTTCCTTTGGAGGATCTTTTGGGCCACGGTGTGCGCCTTGACGAAGGCGCTGGACATTTCCTCGAAGGTGGAAATCGACCCCGCTGGTAAGCACATATACCAACGTAGAGCCCCTTTCTCCAAGGACTCGCCAATTTTTTTCAAGAACATCGACTCAAGCTCTATAGCCGTTAGGTCGTTGCTCTTCACCATTGCCATGTATTCTCTCACATGTTCTCCGGGATCGGTAGTCCCATCATATTTCTTCAAAAACATGAGTTTGAAGTTCTTGGGGGTTGGGGCTGGAGCCGCTTGGGCTTGAAAGGCAGCTCCCTGTATTGATCAATATCGAGGTCATCTTCCTCATTTGTTACCCCCGGCACGCCCTCGAGGCGTTTTTCCATGCGTGCCTCGATGCGAGCCTCAATTTCCCTGGTCAATTTTTTGACATTGACCGAGGATGTTGTTTCAGCCACGGTGGGAATCGTCCCGAAGTGTGGCCTTGCAGTTGGTATATTTCCCGAACCCCCAGACGTGGCTCCGTTGTGAGGTCCCCCTGTTATCGAGCCCGCAGGAACGAAGGGCGGGATGCCTCCACCAGGAGCCGAAGGCTGGGTGCTATTCGGTGCTGCACTGTTCCTCGCTTCCAATGAGGCGCGGAACTCAGCGTTAATGTTAACTTGCTCATCCTGTCTATTTTGGAGAGCTCTTAATGCAGTGACAACGTAAGCTTGGAACTCTTCGGTTGTCATTGGTGATGCGGGTTGTTGGCTCGACGGAACGTCAGCCCGTTCATCACTGTTATCGCTGTTGTCAGCCATAACATCGTTGAATTGTAAGCTTTGATGAAAAAGGACGTGAAACTTTGAAACAAAGCGTTACTGCTTATATCCCCCACAGACGGCGCCAATTTGTATGGGCCTAAATCAGTTTTAGGATTACGAATCGAATTTGGATTCGAATATAAGCAAATCTTCGTATCAAAGTTAAATAAATGCACAAAACAGACGTAAATATGAAAGAACAACTTGATTTCAATATATGATTGAGAGTACAAATTTGGACAGAGTTTCGGTATATCTTTCTGGATCCCTATGATACAAAATGAACTACTATTTATAGGCATAGGAGCCTTGCCCACGTTCTCTACTATCCGTTGTGCTTTGATCCACGCTCTTGGCATTAAATGAGGGAGTTAGTGGGGTGAAGTAGTGGACTGCAAAGCCGCTGGAACTGAGGTGATCACCGAAGCTTGATCACAAGACTTCGGTGGTATGACCTTGTTGTTCGGTTAGAGGGAGATGCCACCGAAGTTCAGCCCATAGCTCACCTTCGGTAGTGACATTGGAGTCCGACTTCGGTAACTTGATCAGTTCGTTCAACCATTCCTCTTTGGAGCGTCGGTTCGTTTTCTCTTCGGTCCACCATTCCGAAGTGCTGACCGAGCACGTCAATTTTTACCCAATACACTAGTTTTTCTATTACATTGTGAATCGAAATGATCAATACAAATTTACGATATAAAAGAATTTTTTCATACTTGCTCTATACAATCAATACAAATAAAAACTCATAGAGATCATACAAATGCACTTAATTATGAGTGCTCGTTTCAGACCGGCAAATTAGTTACGGTGTAAATTTTTCCGTACACCCTCAGGTAACTTAAAGACTATTATATAGGATGTACTCCCTCCGTCCCAAATTAGTCGTCGTTTTAGGAAAAATAGTGTGTTCCAAATTAGTTGACACTTTAGGATTTCAAAACAAAAATTATTAGTCTTTTCCAACTATACTCTTAATAATTTAAAAAATTCTCAACAAAATTTAATAGTCAAACATTAAATAGGGGTAACATAGTAAACTACACACTCTATTTAATGATTTTCTTAATGGGCGTGAAGAAGTTAAATGCGACAACTAATTTGGGACAGAGGGAGTAAAAGTTATGAAGAATTCTCACTTCCTTTAATATTCAAATTTCGGATAACGAAAATTGTAGTAGAAGATATTTTGGATTCTATATTTATTATACCTAAATTATGACCTTGTTTACCAAAAACACAGAGATTCGATGTCTTCTTCCTTTCATTGTTGGTCAGTTTACCTATTCTTTATCTTACCATTGAAATTTGAAGCAATCACCAACATACACCATTGAAACAATCACCAGCTCTACTTTATATATTTAGTAGTTAATTCTTTTGTCATTAACCTTTTTCGATAAGATTTTAGAAGATGATAGAAGTTTTATGATTGATCCACAGTGTTGATTTTAAGGGTAAAGAACTCCTTTTACACAACTAATCTTTATACTATAAAATTATCAGAAGTTTAACTAGGAAGATCAACTAGCTAGATTATGGCCATAAAAAATGAATCCAATAGGTATGGATAACAAAAGAATGATGTGTTAGGGTACTACCAATAAATTTTGAATTCAGAATTTCTTTACCAAATTTGTTTAAGATCCGATTGTTGATATATAAATAAATTTTATACGTCACCTAATGCAACGTGTTATGAACACCTAACGCAATCCAACATGATGCAAACTTGGTAAATCAAGCATAACTTATATAAGATGTTCATTGCCTCCGAGAAGAAGTAATAAAAGTTAGAAGGGGAGAGAAAAGAGAGTGCTTAAGAAATTAAAAGAAGAAATTGAAAGAAAAACTGAAAATTAGGATTAATAGAATAGAAACCGACAATTGGAAGTCAAATTTACCTGAAGGAGTAAAAAAGGTTTACACTGGATACTAGTTGCGCTGTAATTTAAAATGAAAAGGTCAACAAAGATGTGTTGTTCCAGACTTACCATCCAATTTGGTAACTTTATTTACTACTAGAATGAGAATGTTGACCAATCATTTTCCTAAGTAATTCTAGTACTGTTTATCTACATTAGATATACCGTTACTAAGGTGGAATTAAGGTTTAACTGATTCCTTGCTTTTCAATCGAATTATGTATACATGTACAAAATAAAATCTACCACACAGATATAATAAGATAAAACTATTTTATATTCACTAACTTTAAATTAAATCGTGCACTCGCCTCCACTTGTCTAGTACGAAAGCAAGGCCGAGTCTACAAGTTCTGTACGGATTCAGCAGTACTCAATAATTTTAGTAAAACCACTCTATTTGTATTTAAAAAATTGCTTAGTTCATTTAGATGGTCTATTCAGGCAAATTAAACAAGAAGGACAATGATAAAGAACACATAAACTGAATATTCTAAATTCGTGTCTGTAGGAAAGTCACGAAAATTTCCAACTAAACTATGAAAGAACTTCCATGCTCATATACTGGAGAGTGATTGCACAGTACCCCAAAATGGATGCAGCAATTTACGTTGGATGCTATTGAGATTGCTTTTTTATCATCAGCTGGCAAAGGCATTAATAATAAAATATATACAGAGGACGACAAAGAATAAAGAGAATTCCATAATACTATTAGAAGGAAAAGCTGAGATTTTATATATATAAGAATATATTCTTTAGTTTCCTTTTAGTTAACACCTTAGATTTGCTGTACTGTAAAATATCATGAGGATGAAAATGGGCATTTTGAAATGTGATGATTATCAAATCATATGGCCTTATGATGCTCCTTAGGCATCAGCTTTCTTGGAGTTTGTGCATTGAGAAGACAAAAAGCAAAGTCCAAAAGAAGTTCACATAATGGCAAAGTGAAGATGTCCTCTTCTCCTATTCACCCACCCACCCTGATTAATTATCTGTCCTTTTTCCTTCTCTACAGTCTACATTGAAACCCTAGTCATGAAAAATTGATGCAGTCCACAGCAATTTCCATTTAGAACAAATCCGATTTGTTTATGAAATTTTTATCCAAAAAGAAGAGAGAATGAATTTTACCAAGAGATTTAGAAGTTTTATATGTACGACTATGACCTTAATCTCGAGGATTATTTATGTGTAGATATGAAAATAAATTGATCAATCCATCACTCACACATATAGTATATATATAATACTAATGTAATCGAAATTTCATCGTTAAATTACTTTTTTCTATTAAGGCAAGTGCTCTCAACCCTACGAAAACCTTCAATGTGGTATTCAGTCAAGTTGATAGTTGAAACATATATAAGCAAACGAACGCTATCAATTTTTGTGTTGTAATAACAAAACAAATTAAAGTACAATTCACTATAATAAAATTCCTAAAATCACCAAGATAATATTCAAGAACAAGAAGATTTGGTACATACAAATATACTAATTTTATATAACTCTATATATAATATTATGAACGAAATAGTAAAATTGTCTCTTGCTATACAAGTCCAAAAACAGCAAAACCGGTGGAGAAAAAGAAATCCCCCAAAAAAAAAATAATAATAATACAATGGCAAAAGCTAGCTAGCTAACAATGGTGACGATAACAACAAAGCTTAGCTAGTAATAACAAACTTCTCAGTACCGATGAAGAAGACAAGTAGTATTAAATGGCGAATACCCTATTGATGATGAAAACAAAGTATATCGCCGTTACAAACGACCCCAGCGTTATCCTAATTTCAAGCAGCTCTTTTCTTCTAATCTTCTCTCTTTTCTTCAACATAGATTTGTATATATATATATTTACTTACCTGTTTGATATAGGATTTGGACCACTAGGAACTTCATGAGCACCTGCTTCATATTCACTACGAGTACTAGAAGATGAAGGATGATGATTATGATTCTTTCTTGGTAGAACTTTTCTTGGATGCAAGTTCATTGTAGTTGTAGTACTAGAAGATGATGATGATGATGATGATGATGATGATGATGATGATGATGATGATGATGATGATGATGAAGAAAGATCTGAAGAATGAACAAGGATGAGGAAAATGAAGAAGAAAGTAAAGAAGAAAAGGAAAGATTGAGATTTAAATGTGAAGGTTTCTGAGTTGTTTTTCAATGTTGCCATGCAATAGTTATTTGACAGAAAAATGAATAACCACCCCCCAAGAGTCCACCAGAGATCAATATCCATGAACCACTTAAACACCCACCAAAATGGCTTAAAGGAAAACAAGAAAGAAGGAGAGGGAGAATGAAAGCTTAAGCTTGGAGGAAATAAAGTGGATGAAAGCTGGAAAAATAAAGTAGATGGTTTTATTAAAATTCGACACACATTTGTTCAGAGAGAACAAAAGAACATATACTTATCATGGAAGTATATATGAAAGGTGCCTTAGACAAACTGGGGCCAAATATATTGACATTGGTGCCCCTCCTTTTTACTCCGCATTTATACCTTTATTAACCAAACAGATTACCCAAATATCTAGCTCTATGAGAAGTCCTACAAAAGTACAAAACTTAATTACTACCACCTCATTTATATCACCAAACTCTTTTTTCTCTTTGTTTAATTGTGCTATCGATCACCTCATCATTTAAGAGATAATAATGTTGAAGAGTGAGACTATCTTATCTAAATAAAGTTTAAATTTTTAAAAGAGCATGCTTTTATTTAGTTATTATTGCATTATTATCTTCAACAAGTCAACCGTCCACATGTTGATACCTTTTTTTCGAATCGGTTAAAGTTCGAAACATGGCCCGACTTATTGGAACTTACGGGTAAGACTTGGAGTCGCCACCTAACATATTTTTTTAACTAGGCGTATTAGGGCACCTATTTTGTTTCTAGCCAATTCTAATGGTAACCCGAAGAGATGGTTGTGCGAACTAAAGATTCTAGGTAAGGGTTCAAGGTAACCCGAGAGGAAGGTATTAGGCACCTCTCAAGTTCCACCAAATATAATTACCGGCTGGACTAAATATTGGGATTCAAGATAAATAATTAAACTAAATAAATAATTAAATGATCGACTATAGTACACGATAGCATATTAAGATAAATATCAACTCTTCTCATGACTTCTCTTTTAGCAAGTTTTGTCCAAACGTGTCTTGCAAAAGAAACAAACAAGTTAGTAAGAGTTGTAAACAAAATTATTTAGAATAAAAAAAAATAAGTGAAAGTAATAATTTTGAGATATTTTGTCATTTTTCAAAAGCGTCGTCCTTTTGTTATTCTGCCACGACGTACCTCATAAAAATTTAAAGATATGAATTAAAAATAAGTAATAATAATAATAATGATGATGATGATAATAATAATAATAATAATAATAATAATAATAATAATAATAATAATAATAATAATAATAATAATAATAATAATAATAGAAATAATAATAATAATATATAAAATAACAATAATAATAAAAGAAAATAAGGAAAAAATAAATTTGTGAAAGTTTAGGCTCAGATCGGGTGATAGGGGTTAAGGATACCATCACAGCTGCAAACACGTCGGCCGGTCGTGTTGCCATGCCAAGTGCGGGTCTCGTTGCCTATCCCGTTTGGTTTTGAACCATTGTATATAAATGTTATCGTCATCGCCTATTTTATTTCCGAAGGGACACGTAGGGACATTGTATGTATACGGGGCGGGACTTGTATTAGGCCTTCAAATGTCCTTGGTCGTAGTATCCATTCAAATCAGTCCGTAGGCCTCAAATAAAATATTTTCGTGGGCTAATTCTTATCATAATAATTTACCAGATCTATGCCAAAACCAAACGCGAAAGCGTCAATGGAATCTGCAAAAAAAAAAAAAAAAAAAAAAAGTTCTCAACAAAAATGAAGCAATAGTCAAGAGTCAAGACCAGTTCATAAAGAGCAATGGGACCCAGCTGATATATAACCACAACAGATCGAACCCAAAGCAGTAAGACAAACGCAGAATCAGCAGTAAGAAACAATAGGCAAAACAATACGCATCATCAGTAAAGGGAACGATTATGAACACGAAACCAACAGTACAGATCAGAGAGACGGAAGCAAAGGAACAAGTAATCAGAAAGCAAACACTCCGGCGAAAGCAAAAAATGAGGCAGTGGCTAAATAGGAAAGAGGAGCGACCACCGGCAAGCCTCGCGGCATCGCTGCTACTCTTTACCGCTGGTATCTTTTTTCCACTTCTCAGTTCTGATCTACAAGTGAAACTGAAGCGAAAGAAGCAGACGAGAAAAACGATGGAGCTTTTCCAATCAAGATCTGGGCGGTGACCGTCATCACCCTATTTCTTTCTCACTGTTCTGATTTCCCCCTCGCTGCTACTTGTTACCCATGTTTCCCTTGTTCCCGTCACTAGTTTTTTGTGTGTGTGTGTTGGTGTATTGTACTGATTTGTAATGGGGTGTGTGTGTGTGTGTGTGCAGAGGAAGAACTTGATTGGTGGTTTATGTGTGTGTTATGTATTTCTGATTTTGTAATGTGTGTATGTTGTACTGTGTGGTTCTCAGTGGTGGTGATGTATGAGGATGAAGAAGAAGATGACTAGGGGTGTCTTGTGATCTGTATGTTCATTGTGTGTGTCCCCTTTTGTGTAAAACAAAGGACCAATATATACACAAAATCTGACATAGCTGTTGGGATGGAACCCCCTCAATCAAGGGATATGACTTTGATTTTGGAAGGATGATTTGGATTAGTGAGGGGGAAGATCTGATATTTAGGAGAGAGAAAAACGAGGGCTTTTAAATGATATATGGAGTGATATGGGAGGGAGATTTTAGGGAGTGATTCGAGGAATTGGAGGGAATTAAGGGGAGAGATTAGGAAGATTAGGACTTGATTTTGGAAATTGGTTTAAATTAAAATAAGAGGGAAAGGAAACGTATGGCGTATTACTGAACGTATCTAGACGAACACTCGTCCAGGTTCAAAAGGAATTTTAAGATAACTGTTTTAAAGGGGATTTGATTTTGGTAATGAGAGATTGAATGGAAAAATGGCAATTAATTTCGGAAATGTAGGAAATGTATTTGATTCTAACCTTTGTCTACGTTCAAAGTGAAAAGCTTTGAATTTCAAATAACTGTGGAAAATTATGAATAAAATAGGACAGGGATATTCTAGTTGGACTAAAATTTAATTAAAGGTGCTAAAATAAAACTATAAGTATAAGTATATTATATTTAATAAAATGCACACATAAAATGATTGGGGTCAAATCAAATGAATTAAATATAAATAGTAACAAATAAATACTAAATATTAAAATGCGTTAATTTGCACAATCAACCATAAAATGACACGTATTTAACAGACATTCTAAATGATGCAAAGTACATTATATAACCGCATTTAAACATATAATGTATAAATAGGGGATAATCACACGTAAATGCATGCCTTCTAATGCAAATTTGCTCAAACAGTCAATATTGCACCTTTAGGTTAAATATAGCCAATTTTAGAAGAAAAAAAAGGGACAAAATTGAGTGTCAACACCACACAACACAATCTTTTGATAGAGGGGAAGAGGCAAAGCACATATGGTTATGTGGCACAAGATGCATTGGTATTGCAAAGGCTGTGTCGAGTCTTGGGTTCCTGATCGGATTGTTCTAAGACGTAAGGAATGAAGCCTTTAGCCTTATTTGATATATTTTTCTGCTTATTGAATAGAGCGGGATCGTTTGGCAGTGAATACAAAGGACAAAGTGGTTGTTGAGTAGCAGTGCTAACTTTGGAACAAGGTAAGTGATAGTAACCATTTGTTTGATGGCCTTTGGCCTTGTGGACATTCTACCACGTGTTTTTACGTGTGTAGCTGCCGATAGGCGTACTTATTACGCCTTAGCTTTGGATTTACATTGTATATTATATATTATGCACTGTTGTTGGCATCACATTGAGCATATGAGCATTATACTCTAGTTATGAGCTTGATATGTACTTTACGGCAGTCGATGAGGGTCCCGCGCCGATGAAGGGTTATTACTGCATATACTTCCCGGCAGTCGATGAGGGTTCCGCGTTGGTGAAGGGTTATTTCTGCATATACTTTTCGAAAGTCGATAAGGGTCTCGCGCCGGTGAAGGATAACGATAGCATATATCCCCTGGTAGTTGATGAGGGTCCCGGAAATAAATGTCAGGCACATGTGACCCCATTGCATCATTATACATTCGATGAGATGATCACACTCTTTAATAGAATGAGTTCCCTAAAAATATACACTATATTATGAATTGGAGGCAAGCAAATTATTTCTACTATTTTTACACATTCACAATCTCAAGCTCTGAATACGTTGATTGTTCGTTTCTTTTTTGGCAAAGTGAAAAGGAATTTGATAAAGTTTTAAAAGTATATGGTAAAACTTGTTGCTCCCAAATGCACACGCAAGTATACGTGGTTGGCAAGTAATAAAGTTATAAGTGAGTATCGTTCCCACGAGGACTAGTGTCAATAACTGTATTCTAGTAAGCAATTCCTATAAACTATTCAGAGATTTTTTTTCGATGCTGATTGTGATTTTTCTACTACCTAAAGAAAATAATAATTAAAAACAAGTAATTGAAGTCAAGTAATAGAGAGCAAATTATGGGTTGTTATCAATAAAAGAGAAACGGTTCATAGTCAGAGCTACAAACAATCCAGTTGAGTTCTCCAGTTGATTCTACTTCTTGATTTCCTAGATTGCTAACTAACAGGTTAATTATATTCGTGAAAACCTGTCGATTCTTCACAAGTCTATGCAAGCTACTCTAACGCCTATATTTCTATGGAATTAAATCACATGCATGCATTAAATAACTTTGTATTTAGTTAAGCAAGGCGAATAGGTATATGTCTATCCTATCCGCAAATCGATTCTCTGATGCCCGGGTTCACAATCAAGCCCTATTCTTTCTTATTTGCGTTCACAACTTCCCTCTGTCGAGTTCAACTTGTAAACCGTAGATAGTGTTCAACTATCAGGCCTCAATAACCAAACAATTATGCTCAAGAAAGAATAAACAATCTGTAATGGTAAATTAATAGGTAGAAATCAACTTTCAAACATCAACCTTCATGTATTTGCTCTAACCCTAAAACGATATGTTTAGCTACGCATATTCATAATAACAACACAAGAATTCATGGAAGAAATATGAAAGATTGTAATAAATGAAGTAAAGGAATTAAACCCTTGGTTGAATGAGTTAGGAACTCCAAAACTTGCTCCAAAAGTCGATCTCCCCCTAAAATAACGAAATAATGAGGTTTTATAGTGTTTACAAAGTGCTAGGATAAGCTAAACCAAAGCCTAATCTAGTTGGGAAAACTTGTGTTTCGTCAGCCTCAAAGCTTTCGTGGAAGCCATACTTCCTGGCTTCCACTATAGCTCCCAACTCCAAAGCTATCTCTGAAGCCTTGCTCCCAGTATAGCTTCCAACTCTTCAGGGCTTTCTTGGAAGCCTTGCTTTCAATATAGCTTCCAATGTATCCATTAACTCCAATTTGTTCTTGTCTCGAATTCATCCGCACCATTCCTAAAATTACAAATACGATAAGTGACCACAAGAAACACAATTATCACATGTAACGAGCGCATAAAGTACCAAAATGTGAGAAGATATTAAGGTAAAATAGGCAAATATTGCCAAACATCACCACCCCACACTTAGATCTTTTCTCGCCCTCGACCAATCATCAAAAACCAATTTTCCAACTAGATCCCAGCACTAAATAGAACAGTTCTACCTATGATTATGGTTGATACCGACCATTAGACAAGTGCATACATACCATGTGACCCTCATCTTTCCAAAAATTCATCACATTAAAAAACACTAGAACAACCAACTCAAGACATCTCAATCTCAAAAACCGACTCAATGAAACCAAACTTTCACAAAATCACACACATTCACTCAACCAAGAAGTCAATAACTTCACCTATCTCGCGCAAACTATGTGCCCTCACCAAAAGTAATCAAGAGAGTGTCCCAAATATCACACATAGAATATATTTCAAGAATAAATGAGGGACATAATATAGGAAGAATTCACTCGCTCTCAAAAAAAAAAAAGTTCATGTGCCATACACAACGTACCATAGGCTTGCCCATAGTGTAGGACTCCACTAATGTAAGCTCACTCCTATCGGGATTAACTAGGACTTTAAGGGTTGTAATGTAAGCTAAGGATGGGTAGAATAAATATGGATAAAATAGTGATTACCTCCCTAAGAATTTTAATACATCATTTTCAATATTTTTCCTTTCCACCATTCTTTTCAAAACCAACAAAGCAACCATCCAAAAGTCTCCTTTCAACTTTAAGCATTTTGTAATTTTTTTCTTTGTGCAAAACACTAGCAAGGATTGAGATTTTTCTTCTTTCCTTTGTTTTCTTTATTTTTCTCTTTTTCATTTTTTTTCTTCTTTTCAATATTTTTCTCAACCTTGCCGATGTACTTTTGTTTATTCTTTTTTTTTTTTCAAAATGCACCATATTTTTTCCTTTCATTTGTTCCACTCAAAAGCTATCCAGTTTCTCCAACCACAACTCCATAAACATCAAATATTTAAATTAAAGTGCTCTAAGGAGTACGGGCTCAAAAAGAAGATAATTAAGAACAAAAGGGATAAGGCTTGAAATGTGGGTGCCAACAAAAAGGTCAATAGGCTCAAAAGAGCTTAATAAGGATAATATTAACGGATAGGCTAATCAAGGCTAAAAGAGCTTATCAAAGAAACACCTGTATCATCTCCCGACTAGAGGAAACCTAGGATTTCGCTTTGAACACATACAGGGCAAGTTCTAGACATCAATATGCAAGCACGGAATATAAGAAAGGATACCTCACAACACACATGACACATAGTTCACTCAAGACGGTTTCATCCAACTCTCGGTTTAAGGGCGCAACTTTTGAAATTTAAGCACAAAGGCACAATGGTGCACGAAAGAGTTTTGAACCTAAGCGTCTCAAGAAGGTCATTAAAATTTCTTTAGGCATGCATCACAATTTTAAGACCAAAAGGGGTTCACAAATAGCATATGCTCAAGTCCAAATTCACCGGTACCAAACAAACAAGAGACACCTAGCATTCTACTATTTTTTTCCTAAAGATACTCCACTAACTAATACTATACTACTCCTAAAAAAATAAAATTACCCGGTTCAAAGGTCTACCCATAGAAAAGAACCGAGGCCATAAGAAAAACCACAGGATGGATGACATGTACCACTAACTAAAACTAAAAAGAAAATCTTTTTGGAATTTTTCATTAGTTTTTTAATTTTTTTATTTTTTATATATTAAAGCAAGAAACAAATAAATATAAAGTCAAGAGAAAAAAATAAAAATTGCTGAAAAGAAATTACTAATAGTACAGTCATCCATAACCTCAAAAATTTGGGAATTCCCCCACCCCACACTTAAAAGTAAGCAATGTCCTCAGTGCGATAAAAATAAAGTACAAGAGATAAAGGAACTTCCCTGAAGACCAATAGGCCTAGCCGTTGGAGCTAGCATCCTCCAACCTTCCACATATCATGGGGTACTCAGACTTCCCCCAAAAGGTCATCAATATTAGGCAGGGGTGAAGACACCCTACACTTAAACTCGACATTACATGAACCTGCTTCTCGGTAGTTTCTGTCAAATTCTTGACTCAACTTCACAAGCTTTCCGAGCTCTACAAAAACAAACTACGTAATACTACAAAAATATTAAAATAACTAAAAATAATTAAAATTGGGTTGCCTCCCAACTAGCGCGTGATTTAACGTCGAGGCACGACGAAGGCAACTTCACCACGTTTGCCTCCATTTTGAACTAATGAATTGTCTCCCCAACTTCGCCTCAAGCTTACGACTATGGTATTGGGGTAGTGGTAAAAATATCAAAGAACCAACTAAACAATGTTGCAATTTACACTTTTTGGCTCTTAAGTGAAGAATGTCGTTTTGTCTTCTCGGTATAGCAAATTTCAAAATATAGGCACCTTGTTCCTCATTCTTATGCTTCTTAACAGACTCGAATGGCTTGATTCTCATGTCACCATCCAAACACAATGTAGAAAAGTGATTAGAATGGGGGTCCTATGCGCTCTAACTCTAAAATTGCATTATTTTTGACACTCTCACTTGCACAAATACTAGAGTTCTCAAATACGATTTTTTTCTATTTCCTCACTTGACTCTAATGTAATTTTTTCAACCTTGGCATCATCAACTAATATTGGGTCGAATGGTAGGAATTTCACTTTTTGCTCCTCAAATTGCCTTCTAAGCTCTTCTATCTCAAATCTACTATCAACGACAACTGATAATTGGGCATTAGACACCTCAACCATATCACTCAAATTCGCCTCCAAGTCGTGAATAGTCAAGCCAAATTCGTCGATCTCTTGCCTGAGCACAACCCTTTCTTCCATAAATTGCCTCATCATATTTGTAAGTTCACTTCTAAAATCCCCATATGCTTCTAAAAGGTTGGCTTGCTCCGTTAGAAAATTTTGGCTCACAACCTGCACTTTTTCATTCCTGTCAGACTCACAAACATTGTTAAAAACATCACACACATTGATTGAGGAAGGAGTATGACACTTGGGACAAGAATTCCACAGACCACCACACAATTTGCAACAATTTCAATCAAAGGTTGTAGCAAATTCACATAACCAGTCCCGCAGGGTTGAAAGACTTGGACAATTTTTCCACAAGTGAGTTCCTCCACAAAGTAGACAGAGATCATCAAAATTTGAGCAACCATCATTCCACCAATTTTTATTAAAAGGATGCCATGATAAGACAAGTAACACAATACTAAACTAAACAAAAATTAAACCTGAATAGAAAATAATAAATTATTCATAAAGAAAACAGTCAATTATTTAGTCCCCGACAACGGCGCAAAAAACTTGATGCTCCCAAATGCACACGCAAGTATACGTGGTCGGCAAGTAATAAAGTTATAAGTGAGTATCGTTCCCACGAGGACTAGTGTCAATAACTGTATTCTAGTAAGCAATTCCTATAAACTATTCAGAGATTTTTTTTCGATGCTGATTGTGATTTTTCTACTACCTAAAGAAAATAATAATTAAAAACAAGTAATTGAAGTCAAGTAATAGAGAGCAAATTATGGGTTGTTATCAATAAAAGAGAAACGGTTCATAGTCAGAGCTACAAACAATCCAGTTGAGTTCTCCAGTTGATTCTACTTCTTGATTTCCTAGATTGCTAACTAACAGGTTAATTATATTCGTGAAAACCTGTCGATTCTTCACAAGTCTATGCAAGCTACTCTAACGCCTATATTTCTATGGAATTAAATCACATGCATGCATTAAATAACTTTGTATTTAGTTAAGCAAGGCGAATAGGTATATGTCTATCCTATCCGCAAATCGATTCTCTGATGCCCGGGTTCACAATCAAGCCCTATTCTTTCTTATTTGCGTTCACAACTTCCCTCTGTCGAGTTCAACTTGTAAACCGTAGATAGTGTTCAATTATCAGGCCTCAATAACCAAACAATTATGCTCAAGAAAGAATAAACAATCCGTAATGGTAAATTAATAGGTAGAAATCAACTTTCAAACATCAACCTTCATGTATTTGCTCTAACCCTAAAACGATATGTTTAGCTACGCATATTCATAATAACAATACAAGGATTCATGGAAGAAATATGAAAGATTGTAATACATGAAGTAAAGGAATTAAACCCTTGGTTGAATGAGTTAGGAACTCCAAAACTTGCTCCAAAAGTCGATCTCCCCCTAAAATAACGAAATAATGAGGTTTTATAGTGTTTACAAAGTGCTAGGATAAGCTAAACCAAAGCCCAATCTAGTTAGGAAAACTTGTGTTTCGTCAGCCTCAAAGCTTTCGTGGAAGCCATGCTTCCACTATAGCTCCCAACTCCAAAGCTATCTCTGAAGCCTTGCTCCCAGTATAGCTTCCAACTTTTCAGGGCTTTCTTGGAAGCCTTGCTTTCAATATAGCTTCCAATGTATCAATTAACTCCAATTTGATTGTTCTTGTCTCGAATTCATCCGCACCATTCCTAAAATCATAAATACGATAAGTGAGCACAAGAAACACAATTATCATATGTAACGAGTGCTTAAAGTACTAAAATGTGAGAAGATATTAAGGTAAAATAGGCAAATATTACCAAACATCATAAGATTAGCTAGAAAATGGAAGATATTTCGTTCTCAATAGCTTTAACTTTTAGATATACGTAATGGTCTTTAACAAAAGAAATGGACGAGTGAAAAAGAGTTGATTCAAATAAATTTCAAAATAGCTGCAATGTGAATTTTTAACATTATTAGTTGGCACTGTTACGTACTACAAGATAATCAGAAAACGAAAGAGATCGACAAGACTCAAACGGACAAACATTGTCGGTCTTGATGTCCCCTCTTTCACGTACTCATGATCATGACGAGTTTTCTTGCATATAGGATATATGCTTCTGGGATTAAATTTCCACAATCTATGTTCAGAAATCAGAATTGTAACATATGATAGACTTAATTAATAACGAAACATGCAGGACCAAGTCCCCTCTACTCTAACAAACAGAAAAAATATATATCATACAACACAAAGTTCTTTCAATTCAAATTTTATGTGGAATTTGAATATGCAACAAGTTTTTAAAAAATGAAGATTTATAATGTATTTATGACATCATAAAAATATTACATTATTTTTGTGATTATAAGATTTCTGAAACTTGTTAGGTTAAGTACGCAACAATATTTGTGTGACAATGAAACTTTTCATTAATAAAAAATCTACATTATATTGTTTCTAAATTTAGGAAGTTGCTATTTTTTTAAAATGAACTAAAAAATAAATATTGTCACCTTGACGGAACATGGAGTAAGATATTATGGTAATTTGCACATACTCAATTCTACTTGATTACTTTTACATATTGGGATTGGGGTGGGGGTTGGGAGATAATAAAGAGTGTCGGAATGAAATAGAATATCAGCACCAGAAAACTAAATATTTTAAAGAAATAAAAAATAAAAAACAAAGGGGTGGTGGAAGTTGAGAATATGATGAGAGCTTTTTCTCATGTGGCTTGGAAAGTTGCTCAAGAAATCTTTGTTTGACTTAGGTTAGCGGCCAGCCCCAAGTTTGGAAAATTAATGTTTCATATGCTTTGCTTTGGCTTTTCTTTATCAATTTATGTTCCGATCCCTTTTGACTCCTTACCTTAAGCTTGGGGATTCAAAAGTACATCATTATTATAAAATTTATATTTTAAAACTACAGGTAAAGTTAAAAGAATTTAACTTAAACGTGTAAAGATTCTTTATCCAAGCAATATAGTTTATAAAATAAGCATTAATAGATCAGTTACCATTTTATCATATAATCTATTTTCATAAATATTTATTAGCATAAAAAATATTTATTCATAATTTTTTAATAAATAACTTGATTTTTTTGTTTATTTATTCATATAATAAATGTTTAAATTCCGCCACTCTTTGACAAAATTCTAATCTTTAACCTCTTTAAAGTAGCAATAATTCAGGTATAAGGTGATGTTTAGATAATATCAAAATGGTGGGGTCATTTTACCATTTATGTACGTACCCTCTTTAAAGTAGAAACAGAATCTCGTTTCTGGTCAACCAGATTAAGAAAGGGTACTTAGAAATTAACACGCGTTCTTTAATTTCAATTGAAACTATGCCATTTAGACTACTATTTAAAACAAAATCGGCGTGTTTATTAGTTTTAGCAGTTGATTCAAAAACTTCTTTTAGGCCAGCCTTAATTAATCAAACTTTTGACGACTGAGCTTGTTTGGCCAAGCTGCCAAAAACAGCTTATTTTAAGAAGTGCTTTTCATATAAGTGCTTTTAGAGAGTAGCAGTTTGTGTTTGGCCAAATCATTTGAAAAGTACTTTTGTCAACGATTGAAAAGTAGTTTGTGTTTGGCCAAACTTCTCGAAAAGTGCTTTTGAGTGTAAAATTACGAATATGGACATTTAAATATTTATTATACAATTAATTAAACTAGGTATTTAATTTTAAATCTTAATTATCAAAATAATATTTGATTTAATTTTCTTTAATTAAAATCTTAGAAGATAAAAGTGAAAACCACATTCTAGTTTCTAGCTAATATAAATATAATTAAAAAGAATCACTTATACATGAAGAGAGTTTGCAATAATATCATCCCTAATTTTATTGCGCAAAGCTTCCATAACTGTAGAAGAACTGCATTGCATTTCTGTACGAATCCCCAAAGACTCCTCTTCTTCTTCCTCAAGCGCTATCATAATGTCTTCATTTGCATAATGGTTGAACTCAACATCAGTGGAAGAACGTCTTCGTATAAAATTATGTATAGCCATCATAGTTGTGACAAGATGAACCTGAGTGTCATATTTAAAAGATGGCATTGCACGTAAAATAGAAAACCTGTTCTTCCAAACTCCAAATGTTCTTTCGACTGTACATCTCAAACTAGAGTGAAAAAAATTGAAAGTCTCATTTGGATTTCTGAAATTTGAGTTACGCCGAAAATCAGGGAGATGATATCGTTCGCCCTTGTATGATCCTAAGTAGCCAACCATTGTTGGATACCCTGAATCAACTAAATAATATTTACCTATTCAAAGTTGGGAAAAAATATTAATCAATCGACATGTAAATAATATTTACATATTAAAAATATATTAAGCATATCGTCTCACTTACCTGATGGAGGATGAGGAAAATTAAGATTTTGCCTTCTAATTGCTTAATCAAATATTCTAGCATCATGTGTCGTTCCTTCCCATCCAGGCCAGACAAATGTGAAGCACATGTCCCAATCGCACACTGCCATTATATTTTGAGAAGTGAAGCCTTTTCTACCAATATATTTTATTTGATCCTTAGAGGGAACAATACATGGTACATGTGTTCCATCTATTGCTCCAATGCAATTTTTAAAATATGGCCAGTATCTAGTGTCGCCTCTTAATTTTGGGTGAACATCAGAAAAAGTCAGATCTTTTGGCTTAATGATGTCCATAGCCAATTTCAAACAAGCTAGTAAAACTTTATGAAAATGTCTACTAACCGTTTCTCCAGAGTGTTGGAATCGTTCTTAAGAAAACGTACCTTGAGTCCTTCACAGAAAGGAAAATAACGAAGGCTAGCAGAGACGTGGGAACAGACAAAGAAAGGAGGCAAAAACAATAATTTAGTATTTATATTAGTCTAGAGATATTAGGTTTTATTAAGAGGGTAATTTAGTATATATAAATTTTTTGTAAGGATATTTTTGGTATGGAAAAAATTAAAAACAGCTTCTGCTTCTGCTTTTGGGAAAAAGCTACTTTTTTCAGCTTCTTCCCCACAGCAGAAAAACAGCTCTGCTGCCACCCAAAAGCACTTATTTTTTTCTAGTAGCTTGGCCAAACACTCTATTTTTCTAAAATAAGTGTTTTTTGAGAAAAATAAGTGCTTTTGGCTCCCCAGAAGCTAGGCCAAACAGGCTCTAAGTTTTGAGTTCTTACAGCGTCTTCTTATTAGGTTTCCATGTTCTTATGTGAAACCTGTTCATAGATATCTAATGGTAAATTTTGGACCAACAATCTTTTGGTATTATATGGCTAATATAAGTGTTTCCTTTTTCTTTTTTCTTTTTGTGTGTGTGTGTATGTTACGGATTATTTAGATAGCATTTGGACATAGATTTCCAAATAGTTTTTGGGACACATTTTTTGGGTGAAGTT
Source organism: Petunia secreta (assembly GCA_029990175.1). NCBI lineage: Eukaryota > Viridiplantae > Streptophyta > Magnoliopsida > Solanales > Solanaceae > Petunia > Petunia secreta. Next base: position 163,290 of record JARKIP010000156.1, read on the forward strand.
TGATACGAAAATGAAAAAGTGTTTGGATATACTTTTTTGGAACAAATTTTTGGGCTCAAAAAGAGCCTTTGAGCTTTTATGAAAATGAATTTGTATGTAAATGTTAGTTTCTAGCTCAAAAAGAGGCTTTGAGCAGTTTTTGAGTTTTTGGGAGAAGTTTTGCTCAAATAGCATAAACAAACAGTTTTTCTCCCAAAAATTCCCAAAAAATGTTCCCAAAAACTATAAACAAACGGAGACTAATGTACGATATGCTTTTATGTTGGTAGTATTAGGTGTGGGTAATTTATTCGAGGTATAACCCTGACTAAAGCTAGTACGTACTACTAGTTTCCATATCATTTGGTAGGATCCGACTATTGAAAAGAAGATTGTTATCACCGTTACAGATTATATAGTGATGGTATGTACTTATCTATATATATATAAAAACAAAAAATATTTAGGACAAACTTTAAGATAGATATTAGGACAATATTTGTAATGTTAATTAATTCAAATTCAAATTGAAAAGATAACTGTTATTTTTAATTTGATTGGAGATGTCAGAGTCAGTATACTATGTGGGTAATCAGAACATATCACAGGGCCAAAACCGAAATCAGTATGGTAATAATTATAACACGGGTTGGCGTAATCACCCAAATTTTTCTTGGAAGGATACCCGTGAGCAGTTTCAGGGTAATGAGAGAGCCCAATTTACTCAAAACAATGCACCACAGCAGGGATCGCAGTCACAGGCTCAACCACAGCAGTCTAATACTATGGAGGATATGCTCAAGAAAATTCTTGCAGGGCAGCAAAAGCTCATTGATGAGTCAGCATCTCAGGCACAAACAATTAAAGATTTGAGCAATGCGCAGAAAGATCTTGAAAGACAATTGGGGCAGCTTGCTGGAGCACAAAATAATAGACCTCGGGGTGCTTTACCGAGTGATACAGAGAAGAATCCTAGAGAATTTGTGCAAGCAGTGACTTTGAGGAATGGAAGAGCACTGGAAGAAGTTCCCCCAAAGCCAAAGAAGCCTGTTGGTGAGTTAGAGCCAAATGTTGATAGGGAAGTGGAAAAAGAAGCAGAAAAAGTAACTGAAAAGCAGCCCGAGTCTGCTATTGTGAGACCACCACCACCTTTCCCGCAGAGACTTCAGAAGCAGAAAGTTGATGCAGCATGCAAGAAATTTTTGGAGATATTGAGTCAAATTCAGGTAAATATTCCTTTGGTGGAGCTTTTGCGGGATTTTCCCAAATATGCTAAATACATCAAGGATATTGTTGCTAACAAGTTTTTGGCGCCGTTGCCGGGGACTAAATTGACTGTTTTCTTTTTGAACAATTTATTATTTTCTATTCAGGTTTAATTTTTTTATTTTATTTTTAGTTTATTATTGTATTACTAGTTTACATGGCATCTTTTAATGAAAGTGGGCTGAATGATGGTTGCTCAAATTTTATTGATTCTTGTCTACTTTGTGGAGGACATCACTTTTGGGGAAATTGTCCGAGTCTTTCAACCCTGCGAGACTGGTTATGTGAATTTTCTACCACCTTTGATTGGAATTTTTGTAAATTGTGTGGTGGTCGGTGGAATGATTGTCCTAAGTGTCATGCTCCTTCCCCCAATAATTTTGGTGATGATTCTAATGATGTTTGTGAGTTTGACAGGAGCGATAAAGTGCAGGTTGTTAGCGAAACTTGGCTAATGGAGCAAGCCAAACTCTTAGAAGCTTATGGGGATTTCAGGAGTAAACTTGCAAATATAACGAGGCAATTTATAGAAGAGAGGGTTGTGCTCAGGCAAGAGATCGACGAATTTGGCTTGACTATTCACGATTTGGAGGAGAATTTGAGTGATATGGTTGAGGTGTCTAATGCCCAATTATCAGTTGTCGTGAATAGTAGATTTGAGATAGAAGAGCTTAGAAGTCAATTTGAGGAGCAAAAAGTGGAATTCCTACCATTCGACCCAATAGCAGTTGATGATGCCAAGGTTGAGGAAATCACATTAGAGTCAAGTGAGGAAATAGAAAACATCATAGGTGAGGACTCTAGTGTTTGTGCAAGTGAGGGTGTCAAAAGTAATGCAACTTTAGAATTGAAGCGCATTGGACCTCATTCCAATCATTTTTCAACATTGTGTTTGGATGGTGACATGAAAATTGAGCCACCCGAGCCTATGAAGAAACAAAAGGAGGAGGAACAAGGTGCCTATATTTTAGAGTTTGTGATGCCGAGGAGACAAAACGACATCCCTCATTTAAAGGCTAAGAAGTGCAAAATGCGGCATTGCTTACTTGGTCCTGTTGTATTTTTGCCACCATCCCAATACCATAGTTGTAAACTTGAGGCAAAGTTGGGGATTCGATTCATTAGTTCAAGGTGGAGACAAAAGTGATGAAGTTGTCTTCGTCGTGCCGCGACGTTAAATCAAGCGCTTCTTGGGAGGCAACCCAATATGCTTGCTTTACTTTTATTTATTTTTATTAGTATTTTTATGGTTGTATATTACTTTGGGTGATTTCTTTGGATTGCAGGTTCATGTAATGTCGAGGCTAAGTGTGGGGTGGCCTCACCCTTGCCTAATGTTGATGACCTGATGAGGGAAGTCTGAGTACCTCATACGATATGGAAGCTTGGAGGATGCTAGCACCAAGGACTAGAATCTTCAGGGAAGTTTTCTTTACCTTGCGCTTTCTTATTTTTAGCACTGAGGACAACACTTAGTTTAAGTGTGGGGTGGAGGAACTACCCTTTATCTATTTTTGAGGTTAGTGATGCATGTACCATAGGATTTTTGTTTTGTCACTTGACTTTATTTTGATTTATTTCTTGCTTTAATATATAAAAAAAAAAAAAAAATTAGAAAACCAATGAAAAATTCCAAAAAGATTTTCCTTTTAGTTTTTTTAGTGGTACATGTCATCCGCCCCGTGGTTTTTCTTATGGCCTTGGTTCTTTTCCACGGGTAGGCCTTTGAACCGGGTAGTTTTTTACTTTTTAGGATTAGGATAGTTAGTTGTAGATGACCCTAGACGAAGGAATAGGTGGAATGCTAGGTGCCTTTGATGTGTTTGATACCGGTGGACTTGAATTGATTGCATGTGCTATTTGTGGTGTCCTTGGGTTTTAATTTTGATGCATGCCTAGGAAAAACATGGAACGACCCCCTTGAGATGCTTGAGTCCGCTTGCTTGACTTGATTGTTGACCTTTGTGCATTAGTGCTTAAATTTCCACAAGTTGCATTCTAGATGCTTGAGTGAGAGTTGTTGATGGAACCTTTTTGTGTGGATCGTGTGCAATGTGTGTTGTGAGGCATGTTCTTGTTTACTCCATGTTGCATATTAATGTCTAGAACTTGCCCCATGTGTGTACAAAGCGAAATCCTAGGTTTGCTCTAGTCGGGAAATGATACAAGGCCTTCTGTTGATTTGCCTACCCTTACATATATACCTTGAAAAAAAATTGTTGTTGTGATTTCTTTGATCCTTTCTGTTGGTACCCACACCCCGAGCCTACCCATTTGTTCTAAATTGACTCTTTTGACCCTTTACTCCTTAAGCACTTTATTGATATTGTGTTGTTATTTTGGAGTTGTGGTTGGATTTTGGGAGGTTTTTGAGTGGAGCTAATGAAGGGGAATAATTGAAAATTTGTGAAGTAGTGAAAAGCATTGGCAAGGTTGGATGAATTTGAAAAAGAAAAAAAAAATAGCAAAGTTGAAAAGAAAGAAAAAAATTTGTGGAAAAAGAAATAAAGAGAAAAGATATCCATTCCTTGCTAGTGTGTGCTTAAATGAAAAAATGCTACTTGTTGAGAAGGTGTATGTGTAGAAGAGTTGATTGGGTGGCTTGAGAGATTTGTGCTTAATTAATTGTGATGTATTAAAGTGCTTAGAGAGGTAGTCACTATTACCATATGTATCCTACCAACCCCTTAGCCTACATTACGACCTTTCTAAAGTCCTAGTTAATCCCGATTGGAGTGAGCTTACATTAGTGGAGTCCTACACTACGGGCAAGCCTATGGTACGTTGTGTGTGACATGTGAGACTTTCATGAGAGTGAGTGAATTTATTTGTATTGCCCCCATTCTATTCATGATATTGATTTTGTGTGTGATATTTGGGGGGCACTCTTTTGCTTCATATTGGTGAGGGCACGTGGTTTGCATGAAATAGGTGAAGTTGGTGGCTTCTTGGTTGAGTAGATAGGTGTGATTTTGTGGGAGCAACAAGTTTTTGGCGCCGTTGCCGGGGACTAATTACGGACTAATTACTTTTGAACAATTACTTAATTGCTATTCAGGTTTAATTTTTTTGTTGAGTTTCTTGTGCTGTTTCAGGCAATAGGTTTTGAATGCAAAGGAACAAAAAGGACGAATCACTCGCACCTTTTGATCCCGAGCCTGAAAGAACCTTGAGGAAGACAAAGAAGGAAGCGAGAGATCGAGAAGCATTAGCAATCGTGCTTGCCTCTCTTCCTGTTGAAATGGCTGAAGAACAAGCAGTAGCAGTGCGAGATGTGGCTCTTCCTAGTCTGAAAGGAGTAGAGTCAAGTATTGTGAAGCCTGCTATTACGGGAAACTTTGAGATCAAGCCCGGCATGATTCAGTTGCTGCATGTAACGGGGCAATATGGTGGATTCCAGCATGAAGATCCGCAGCAACACTTGCAGAACTTTCTGGAGATCAGTGATACTTATACACCGGCAGGTGTGCCTACTGATTATGTGCGAATGACTTTGTTCCCATTTTCATTGATTGGGACAGCAAGGAAGTGGTTAAAGGCTGAAAAGCCTGGGTCTATCACTACTTGGGAGGATTTGGCTAAGAAATTCTTGGCTAAGTTTTATCCGTCTGCCAAGACGGCCAGGTTGAGGAGCGCAATTTTGTCCTTCAGGCAGTTTGAAGGCGAATCATTATATGCAGCCTGGGAGAGATTTAAAGCGTTATTGAGAGATTGTCCTCACCACAATCAATCTAATGAGGTTATTGCACACACTTTTGTTGAGGGGTTGAACCAACATACTAAGATTGTGGTTGATGCTGCTGCTGGAGGCCAAGTGTTGGCCTTAAATTTTGAACAGATCTATGACTTGCTTGATAAGTTTTCACAGAGCAATCCTGATTGGCAGGGTGATGGCAGAGCTAATATACATATGGAGGGGGCTAGCAGAGCTATTACGCAGAAAGCTGCTGGGGTACTTCAACTAGATGGAATTACAGAGCTGCGAGCGAAGATGGATGCTATTTCTAATCAAATCAGCAAGCTGGCTCTCCAAGCAAAGCCACAACCAGCTCCAGTGCAACAAGTTCAGACCTTTTGTGAAGTATGTGGTGAGGATCATAGCACTGAGGTTTGTCCCTCTAACCCAGAGTCAGTATACTATGTGGGTAATCAGAACAGATCACAGGGCCAAAACCGAAATCAGTATGGTAATAATTATAACACGGGTTGGCGTAATCACCCAAATTTTTCTTGGAAGGATACCCGTGAGCAGTTTCAGGGTAATGAGAGAGCCCAATTTACTCAAAACAATGCACCACAGCAGGGATCGCAGTCACAGGCTCAACCACAGCAGTCTAATACTATGGAGGATATGCTCAAGAAAATTCTTGCAGGGCAGCAAAAGCTCATTGATGAGTCAGCATCTCAGGCACAAACAATTAAAGATTTGAGCAATGCGCAGAAAGATCTTGAAAGACAATTGGGGCAGCTTGCTGGAGCACAAAATAATAGACCTCGGGGTGCTTTACCGAGTGATACAGAGAAGAATCCTAGAGAATTTGTGCAAGCAGTGACTTTGAGGAATGGAAGAGCACTGGAAGAAGTTCCCCCAAAGCCAAAGAAGCCTGTTGGTGAGTTAGAGCCAAATGTTGATAGGGAAGTGGAAAAAGAAGCAGAAAAAGTAACTGAAAAGCAGCCCGAGTCTGCTATTGTGAGACCACCACCACCTTTCCCGCAGAGACTTCAGAAGCAGAAAGTTGATGCAGCATGCAAGAAATTTTTGGAGATATTGAGTCAAATTCAGGTAAATATTCCTTTGGTGGAGCTTTTGCGGGATGTTCCTAAATATGCTAAATACATCAAGGATATTGTTGCTAACAAGTTTTTGAGACGAGCATGTTTGGCCAAGCTTCTGGAGAGCCAAAAGTGCTTATTTTTCGCCAAAAGTGCTTATTTTTCGCCAAAAGTGCTTATTTTGAACAATCAATGTGTTTGGCCAAGCTTCTAGGAGAAAAATAAGTGCATTTGAGTGTCAGCAGAAGCTGTTTTTCTGCTGTGGGGAAGAAGCTGGAAAAAGTAGCTTTTTCCCAAAAGTGCTTTTGAGGAGAAGCAGAAGCTGTTTTTAATTTCTATCATTCCAAAAATATCCTCACCAGAATTACTTATATACCGAATTATCCCTATTTATTTTAACGTAATAATTATAATATATAAATAATACGTTATTTTTTTTCATTATTTTTTCTACGTACACCTACATAACTATTGTTAGAAATTTTTAATCAAATAACATCTTTTTTTAAGGCATAGATCTAGAATATTCAATTCTGTATGATGTATTTTGAAATTATTTTAAATAAATAATAAAATTAAATAGAGTGTTTGAGCATAAATATTTAAAATTCTTTATCTAGTTAAATATTTGCAATTTGAATCTTTAAATGTCCTTACTCGTAATTTAATACTCAAAAGTACTTTTTCAAATGCTTGGGCAAACACAAATTACTACTCAACTATTGACAAAAGTGTTTCTCAAATGAGTTGGCCAAACACAAACTGCTTTTCTCTAAAAGTACTTTTAGAAAAAGCACTTTTGAACAAAAGAATACCCACAAAATCAAAAATAATTACAACCATTACCCACTACTTTTAAATATTACTCAACCTACCCACTAAACTATTTACCCATTTTACCCATCCAGACTTGTATACCATAGTTTATGCAGTATACCATAAAGGTATACACATATAGTAATTTATAAGGTATAACAAAGGTATACAGTAATAAATGACCCTCCAGACTTTTATACCATAATTTATGCAGTATACATTAAATGTATACACCTATAAGGTATAACAAAAGTATACAATAATAAATGGATAGGTTGGTAAATACTTTTAGTTTTATGGGTAGTGTAATTTTTAATGGGTATGACTTGTAAATACTTTAAATTTTATGGGTATAGAGTGTAAAAATCCCTAAAGGATAAGACAAGTTTTCTTATTCCATTTACATGTGTAAATCAACTTTGTCCAAATATTCATAGTAAAACAAAGAATAGGATACGGATAAAAAAAATTTATAAGAAGTTTCAACTAATTTTTAAATTTAGGTAAAAGATAAAAATTTAAACTAAAAAATAGAACTTCTTGAATCTGTAGCTATAGAGGTAGCTAGGATAAAAATTAGGACAACATTTGTTATAATGACATTTTATTCAAATTTAAATTGAAGATAATTGTTTTAAAAAAATCAATGGAATCATAGTAAATATTTTTTAAAGATAAAACCTAATAATGTGTTATCTTAACTAACATAAATGTTTATATTTTTCAAATTTGAATGAGAAAATAGTAAATCTTTATCTATATTATAGAGTATATTTTTTAAAAAAACAAAGAGGATATTGGACTAGCTTTAAGAGATAAAGTATATCAAATATTTTGAAAAAGAACGATCTTTCAAACCTTTAGATGGATAAGTAAAAGATTTAATTTGAGATGAAATCTTAAAAAGAAAGTCAAAGAAAAGTAAGTAAGTAATATTTATCTATTAGTTAACTCGGCATCAAAGTAACTAAGTCATACTTATCCATTAGTTAATACAAAAAATATATCCCAAACAAACTGATATGATTTTTGAATTTGAATTTGAATTTAAATGAAATTAAAATTGATTTAATTAGAACTTCATTTCAACTTTCTTGGCCTTTTATATATACCTTTTACAACAACAACATGCCCAATTTATTCTATAAGTGGAAATATATATATACCTCTTAGTGACACGTAAATCAATATTGGATTTCCTTCTTTCTTTGTGGTTAGTAATTTACTCTATATTAATCTATTACGTCTATATCAATAATCTTATGAAGTAATGAGGTACGCTTAACTGCTATATTTTTATATCTAATTTCTTCATGTCTGTGTGTCTTTCTGGATTTAATAGTCTATTACTGATAGTTGTTTTCATTATTTTAAGGGCAAGGTTCCAATATTTTTTTTCTTATCGATCAGCACATGTAAAACATGTTTATATCAATCTCAGTATAATTGGTAGTTTTTCTTTTTTGATACATAAACTATTTAGCATCCATCTATTGGTCATCAAAAGATATAACAATATTATTTTTCATTCTTTTATGAACTAATTCTCTTTCTTCTTTTCGTGGTTTGACAATTTATATCGACTAAGTAAAAAGTGATACATGTAAAAACTAAATTGATTGAGATTTTGTAGGTCAATTATGAAGTGGTTGATGACAGTTCGTGGAGAATGTTCACATATACAAGGACTATGTTATCCGATAATACAACAATAGTTTCTATGAGAATCACCATTGTTATTGAAATCATTTATCATTTAATTGTGTATGTATATACTTTTATCTACTATTCTGGAAGTTATAAATCAAATTATTTTATGCTTAATTCTACTTGACTATTCTTACATTGCAGCCACACATGCTCGATGTGGATTCATGTATGACCAAGCGAGACTTTAATTCGATTTATTCTCCATAGTTTATCATAAGCTTATTTCAGAAAATGATAACATGCTCTTATAATGGTTTATATGGATTTGATATATAAACTTTTAAAGATAATAACTTTTTAAAAATATAGTGAACTTTTGAATTGAGTATAAACTTTAAGCTTCATTGGCTTCCTCTAGAACCATTATCCCAGAGGGTTATTTAGTTTTTGCTCTTCTTTCTTCTGATTGTGTTTTATAGTTTCTAATTATTTGTTGTGTATTGTATGATCTGTTTATTTGTTCAATTACTTAAAAGAATTATATACATGTTTTGGATGGGCTTTACTGCAATTATTGGTGTACTTATTGTTGCTTATAATGAATGTGGACATTAAATAATGACTGTACTTAGTATTAATGCTTTTCTTTGTAAATATTACAGATTGGACAAGAAGATGGAAACAACATCAACAACAAATTAATTAGAATTTTATATATGTAATTTGGTAAAGGTGAAATGTACGTAGACTTTTTCCTACTTGTGAGAGGCGTAGATACATTTTTGATAAGAAGATAGATGAAATAATGAACAAATATATCAAAAGTGGAATAGTATAAATTTAGATGTGGCTGAAGTAAGAAATAGGTCTTGACCAGTTGTGGCATTTTTGCATAGGATTCCCATGAATTTGGATAGTATTTAGCTAAAATCTTATGAAAACTTTTGTCTTTTATGATGTTTCTAATTGAATGTTATTTGATGTATTGTGTATCAATGCAAGCAAATGAAAAATTGTAAATATCTCATTCAAAGTTTCATCTTGGATATTTACAACCTCAATATTTGTTTTTTGTAGAAAAGATCATTTGAAGTTCTATCTTGGATATTTACAACCTCACTATCTGTTAATCAAAGTATCTTGAAAAGCATTTAACCTCAGTAATCATTTAGAGACAATTGGAAGGAAAATTGTAGTTGAGTTTCCATTGCATGAATAAACATTACCGTTGGAATGATATTACGAGGTGAGAAATATGTTGCATACACATCAGAAAATAAATAATGTAATAATTAACTTTCTCCATCACAAACAACTATTATGACTTTGCAAGTGTATATCCTAAAATGATAATGATCTGCTGATCATCCCAAGTAAGACAAATATGGAATTTAAATTATTGCATTCTATCACGTAAAATCACTATTTATAGATATATACGTTTTATTGTTGAAGTAAGATTTTAATATTCTCACAATCCTTGCGATCATCCCGTAAAAGATTAATGCTAAAAGAATATATCTTGGCTCTATTTGCATGAAAAATAAGTATAAAGAGTAAAATAAAGACAGATCGTGTGAGAGTTTATTCGTACTTTGAAATAATTAAAATAAACTAATTAAATATTTGAATAATACTAATCATTATTATTTATAAATTGGAGTATGAAAAGTTTCAAGCAATTCTAACAAAAATATAAAAATAATTTACTGGTAGAATAAGAGAAAAAGGATTGGAAAGAAAAGTAGGAAAGCAAGTGCATTTTAAAAGATCAAAAGAAAAAGTAAAGAAGGAAAAATTATTAGTAGAAGAATAAGGGCAAATGATTAGTAATAGTATATTTTACAATTTAAGAAATAAATTATGGATATGAGAAATTTAACACTCACTAGGCAGGTGAATACTTGAGTTTAAGGTTTAATCGTGATTAGATTACACAATTGTTAAATTTATATATATATATGCAATAATAAGTTGATTTTTATATCTGTGCTATACTAGTTTCATTATAATAGAAGATATCGAATTTGAAGCCTGAAAAATGCAATCATATATTTGGTACGAGCATTTTACATTCATCTACCGATGGAGGACTTGCTCGTATGGTTTCGAACTAATTGAGCACCAAAATATACGGCACATTAGATGGACAAACAAACAAATTAAAAAAAGACTGGCTATTTGCTTTTTCATAATTCCTAACTACTTTGTTTCTGTTATTTATCTCATCTATTAATGAAATGTGAAAAAAAAAAAAGAGCAGACAGAGAGTAAAGCATCGTATTCTATCCAACGAACATATCTTTTGCAGTAAAAAGGAGGCCAAACGATTAAACGACCTTCGTCTTGTCTCTATGATGTTTCCATGCATGGGTCCCTCCCCTCTATTTCGCAATAATTTTACTTGCCCCAACCTCTCAATCATTAATTCACGTATTACTGTAACATATATATCTGTTACATTAAAGTTATTCATGTCATTTATCTTACATTTTATTTTTAATTTTTTGTTGGCTAAATTAATGAAGATTTGCTAGAAAATAAGACATTTAACTCAGTATCCAAAAAAATAGCCTAACGATTTATTCTAACTTTTATTTTTTACGCTTTACATGATAAATAATTTTATTTCTCTAATTACTATTGTATACGTTTATGAATAACCCTGATTATTGTCCATCCAACTCAATCAATATCAACAGAATGAAGAAGAAAATATAAGAATTACAGGTGAAAAGGATGCAACTAAAGAAATAGCTTGAGACCCGATCCTAAATGAATTTTCGCAATGAAATCAGGAGGAGGTTTATTACTCCCGAAGCATTGCGGTACGTAGACTTAGGTAAGAAATGACAGAAATCTATTCATACAATTTTGATCCATATATATATATAAATGGATTAGAGCGAATTGTCATATTAATGGTGGACGAGACCGAATCATAATTGTACAGGTTCAATCATAATAATAAAAACCATTCCCTTCGTTTAATATATATTGTATGACATAGTTTGACTTAACACATGTATGGGCCTAAATCGGTTTTAGGATCACAAATCGAATTTGGGTTAGAATATAAGCAAATCTTCGTATCAAAGTCAGGAAAATGCAAGAAATAAGCGTAAAACACAAGTAACTGGATTTCAATATATCGTAATGAGTACAAAATTTGGCAGAGTTTCTGTATGTATTTCTGAATGCCTGCAATACAAAATGAAGTGCTATTTATAGATTCAAGAGTGTAGCACACGTTTTTCATGTCTGGTAGTACTCAAACCCCACGTTCTGAATGCTCTTTCAATGGAGATAGTGGGCTGAAGTAGTGGGCTGTAAAGCCGCTCGAACCGGGGCATTTTACCGAGGTTCAAGTGCGTAACCTCGGTGATAGGACCTTGTTATTCGACCAAAGCGAATGTCTCCGAAGCTCAGCTTGCGGCTCGCCTTCGGTGGCGACATCAATGCTCGACTTCGGTGGTTCAGTGGTTCACTTCGACCTCCATCTCTCGGAACATTGGTTCGTTTGCCTTCGATTTGTCATGCCGAGGTGCTGCCCGAGCATGTCGGTTTTTTCCCAATACAGATAGTCCCCCACTCCTCGGTTGAGCACCGAGGCCACCGGGGAGTGGAGTGAAATTCCGCGGGAGAATGACGTGGCTTAATCTTACCCAAGCATCTCAAATTTTGTCAATGGCTCGCGTCCCTTCAGATTACTATTCATCAACACGTGTCACTCGCTCGTTGGCTGACCGAACGGTCACGCCGCTTTTTTTGTTTCTTCCAATGTTACAATGATGACTTACGCCACTTGTTTCTTCCCACACCTATATGTACCCCTTCCGTGACTTGTTCTCATCACTTTCAATCTTTGCGATCAACAATGATAAGTAAAAAAAAACAAGAACTTCCATTTTTCACTTTAACCATTTCTTGCCTGTCAAAGATTTCCCATCTTTTAACTTCTAAAGCCATGTCTGCAACTCATTCTAGGCAAGACTCCAGTGATTCTGGCGAGAGAGCTAGGATCTCACGTTACACCGCCGCCATATCTAGTGGCGAGTTTATCGCCACCGTGCCGGCGTTGCAGGTGATAGAAGCGGAGGGTGGAGGAGAGGTGACTTCAAGCGCTAGTGGCTCCAAGCGGCATAAGGAGAGGGCCAGGCGCGACACTGCTGCTATAAGAAAAGATGTCAGCATAGAGGGAGATGACGTCGTCGGTGATGACGACACGGTGGTAGGTGGTGATGATGTCATCCATAGAATTGACGATGCTGAAGGCGGTGACGCCGAGGGCGATGGCGCGGATGACGCCGAGGCCGAGATTGAAACCGGGGGTGAGCTGCCCTCAACCGAAAGTGGGAATGCTGTCGAGGTGGGACCTTCGGGTCCGATGATTCCCCTCGAGCAAGAGCTCGAGCCTCATCAAATTATTCCCTCACATTTTGATAACAGCAAAGACCTCAAGCTGCAAACTCAATCCGCTGATCAAGAGGAGAAAAATAGGAACATACCGGTCAATACAACTCCGACTCGCATAACACAAGCGCATATTGAACGAGTTCGGATGGATTGTGGGTTCGGTACCGAGGTGAAGGTGATTATCTCCGACCCGACGAGCAGAGTTTGTCAGCATGTGGAGGGGCTCTCTTTTGCTTACACTGCCCATTTACCCTCGGTTTCTCCCTTCCCGTTCACAAGGTCATCGATGATTTTTGCCGAGCATATAACCTATGCTTGGCTCAGCTGGGCCCCGGTGTATGGAGGGTTGTTCAGTGCATGGATTGGCGAAGCACAAAAGTCGGGGTGGATTTCACCTTGCAACACCTCATTTCTCTTTACTACCCTTATTTTCATAAAGCCGCGGTTGTGACTTTAAACAATCGAGGTAAATATGCGCTCCTCCACAAGAGCGAAGATCATGGGGATCGAGGCTGGAGTGACCGCTATGTCCTCTTGGAAATGGGCATCCTGTCTGCCGAGCCCAACTTCCCAGAGAAGTGGAACAACACACGTAAGTGCCTCTTCACTCTTCACTCTTTACTTCTTCCTCGGTGATCATTTATGTTTGCTAACCCCACTTCATCTTTGTTTCTCAGCCAACAAGGTAGCCATCGTTCCCTCTGAGGGGTTGACCGAGTGGGTTAGAGCTTTGATTGGGGCTCGGGAAAGTTCAACTCGAACGGGGATGAAGATGGATGCTGACTTTGGTTGGCAGTGTAAAAGGCATGGTAGGTTATTTGCGGTGTTTCATTTGGTAGGCTATTTGGAAGTTCTGTTTTGGTTGTTAATTTTCCTCTTTTTGGTGTTAGGTTTCCCGAATCGTGCCATCAACACGAATAAAGACAAGAAAAAGAAAGGGAAAGGGAAGAAAAAGGATTGTGAGGATACCGAGTCGGATGATGATCTGGCTGCGGTGGCAGGTCTAGCAGGTGATTTGAAAGATTTGAAGGCTTCAAAGGGGCCCCCGGGTCAAGGGTCCTCGAAAGGTAGACAACCTCCTTGGTTAAGTCTTATTTCCACTTCCCTTCTTTGCTCAAAATTGTTCAATGTCGCTTTCTGTAGGTGTGAAGAAGAAGAGGGTGGTTTCCAAAAAACCCTCTCGTTCTGTAAATCCTCGATCGAGGTGGCTACTTCCCCTCGGCCTGAAGTGGTGGCAGAATCGCACTGAGGGCTGGTCGATGAGCCCGATGACGTTGCCGCTGGGGAATCGATAGCCCGAGGGGAGGTCGAGGTTGTTGATCTTGAGGATCTTGAGAAGGGGACCGAGGCGAGGCTGGCCCCGCTGCTAGTGTGAGAGTGGCTGAAGTTGGCATCGTTCAGGCACAATCCGAGCCCGCGAAAGCTCGAGGTGCCAACTTCTTCGAATTTGTTGCAGAGCAGCCGAGGCGATATATTGAGTCTTATGCCCTTGCTCGGCCCGGAGGAAGACAAAGTTGTGCAGCCGTTTCCTCTAGATCAACCAGTCAACACTCTCGCCGCCAATGCACTTAGAGTAAGCTTTGATTTCCTTGACTTCAGTTCCTCTTCGGGATGTTTATTCATGCTGACCTTCGGTCGTTTTTCCCCAGGGCTTTGTTTTGTCACTGAGGGCTGTTGAATTCGAGGCCATGAGGGACGAGGAGATGCAACGCGTGGCTTGCGCTTGGGACAGGCAATAGGCTAGCTTCAACGCGCAGATAGCAGAGTTGAAGGCGAAGCTGTCCAAGTCCTAGTCCGATCTTCGTGAAGCCGAAGCAACTGCCGAGGCGAAGATTAAAGCCCTCGATGATGGCTTCCAAGTTGAGCGCACGAGGCTAGAAGCTGAAGTTTCCAGTCTTGACGCCGAGCTGATTCGAGCCAAGGGCAAGCTTGTAGAAATGGCTAAGGAGCATCGCGAGCAGTTGAAAAAGCATGTGCTTCACATTCAGAATTTGGAGGGTGAGACCTCCAAACTTCCAGCTCGTGAGGCCGAGGTCCAAGCTCTTCGAGAGGAAGTCGCCGATCGCAAAGCTAGGGCTAGAGTCAAGGCCACGAGGGCGGAGTTAGACAAGCGATGCGCTGTCATCAAGTCTCGGTTGAAGCTGCTCAAGCAGTGTCGCGCTGGTGAGCTTAACTTGGAGGAGGAGATCCCCAAAGCTGAAGAAAAGCAGCCCAGGTTCAGGCTATCATTGATGATCTTCCGTCAAGCGAGGCTTCGAGCGAGGATGAAGAAGATGACGACGGTGAAACAGATGCCGAAAAGGGCTCCGAAAAGGGAGGTGACTCTGTTTTTACATTTTTTGTTTTTATAAGCCTTTAGGCTCTTTTGTTCATGCTTAGGACCTTTGGGTCCTTTATGATGTATAAATTTGCGGCCTTCGGGCCTATGAATGAAATGATTTCATGTTTCATCCTAAATGTTAGTTTTTGTATGAACCTGGGCACTTAAAACAGATAACTTGCTTGCAAGACTTAACTTAGATGAAAACGATGCGAACTTAGAACGACGTCTCGTTCTCGAGTCGATGCAAAAGTGCAACTTCGGAGTGTAATATTATAGAAACAAAGAGGTGTGGAATCAAGTTTATTACATAATATCAACGAGCCAAAACCGGCTATTTACATAAAGCCAAGTCGAAGTGGACCTTGGGCGTAAAATAACTTAACAATATACCACTATCTGGCGTAATTACAATGTACTAAGCTATTCTTCGTGTGTCAGTCCCCGGTTATCGAATAGACGGGCTTCGGTTAGGAGGCTCAGTGTCGACCTCGGATACGAACCGCCCCTTACTCCCCTCCAGTGTTTGGGTGTGAATCTTGATGAAGATCCGGGCACTAGAAATCGTTTTATGCGCTTCTTGAAAAGGTCAAGCAAAACGAAACGACGGGCAATTTAATACATTTCAATAGAAGTTGTATGAGCGTTTTTCGGCTTGAGGCTGAATATAAGTTTTAAATCGTTGAGGGGTGCTTACCTCGATATCAGAAGTAGTACCACTTTAAATTGGAGATGTTGCAATTTAAGGATTCGGGTGTGCCCTGCAAATCTTCAATTTGATAATATCTTTTCCCAACAATTGCTTTGACTCTGTAAGGTCCTTCCCAATTTGCGACAAGCTTTCCCCCATTTTCTTCCTTCGTTAATTGGTTCGTAGCCTTCAGCACATAATCGCCAACTATAAAATCTCTAAGTTTGGCCTTCCTATTGAGATATGCTTCGATCTGCCTTTTTTGAGCAACTAACCGAACCAAAGCCATCTCTCTTTTCTCCTCGAGCAACTCCAATTCTATGCGCATGGCTTGCTGATTCGCATACTCAGTGGTATGAGCGTACTGAAGACTTGGTTCGCCCACCTCCATGGGGATAAGGGAGTCCACACCATAGGTAAGTGAAAAAGGAGTCTCAGTTGTCCGCATGGCCCATAACACGCCTGGCAATTCCTCGGGCCAAGGGCCTTTTTCCTCATCGAGCCTTTTCTTGAGATTTTCGATTATAATCCTATTCGAAGACTCAGCTTGGCCATTGGCACTTGGATGATAGGGGGTCGAAGCAATTCTTTTGATCCCCCATTGTTTGAAGAAATCAGTGATGGCTGCTCCCATGAGCTGTTTACCGTTGTCGCAAGCAATTTCCCTCGGGACACCGAACCTATAGATGATGTTCTTCCTAATGAAATCGATTACTTGTTTCTGTTTGACCTCGGTGAGAGCTCCTGCTTCCACCCATTTAGTAAAGTAATCAGTTAAAACGAGGATGAACCGAACACCACCTTTTCCCTTTGGTAAGGGGCCAACAATATCCATCCCCTACTTCATGAAAAGCCATGGTGACACGACCGAATGCAAGGGTTCGGCCTGTTGATGGATCATTCGTGCGTGGCGTTGGCACTTATCACATTTTTGTACGAAGGTCTTTGACTCTGCACTGATGGTGGGCCAATAATACCCAGCTCTTAATAATTTGCGCACCAAAGGCTTTCCCCCTGAGTGATTGCCACACTCGCCTTCGTGCACCTCGGCCATCACATATCTAGCCTCATCTGGACCCAAACACTTGGCTATCGGGCCGCAATATAATCTCTTATACAAATTACCCTCGATCACATGGTATGAAGCCGCTTGAGTCCTTAGCTTTTTGGTCTCCTTGTTATCTTGTGGGACAGTCCCCGAGTCAAAGTAAGAGATGAACTTACTCCGCCAATCCCATTTGTGGTCCACCGAGTTGACCTGCAGTTTCATCCCTCTCATCTGTGCAGATAGCAACCGAACCACTGAATCAGTCCCCGAGTGGGCTTCATCGACTACCGAACCCAAGTTTTCCAGGGCATCAGCTTCGGTGTTTTCCTCCTGAGGCACTTGTTTAATTTGCCATTCTTGGAATTTGGCCAAAATCCTTTGTGCTCGGTCCAAGAATAGCTGCATTCTGGGGTCTCGAGCCGTGTACTCACCGAGCACTTGGTTTACCACCAGCTGTGAGTCGCATCTCAACTCAATTCTTTCCACCCGCATTTCTTTAGCCAACTCCAAGCCGGCTAGAGCCGCTTCGTATAAGGCCTCGTTGTTGGTCACTTTTTTTTAACCGAACCGAGTGCCTGATTTTCTCCCCAGTGGGTGCTTTCAACACTATGCCTAATCCCGAACCCTTGGAATTAGTTGCCCCATCGGTGTGAAGTATCCATAGCCCCGAAGCTGTTCGTTTCGACATTGAGTTCTCCTTTTCGGCTTCGGGCAGAATCCCAACACTAAAATCAGCTACGAAATCTGCCAAGATTTGGGATTTGATGGTTGTTCGGGGTTGATAAGTGATGTCATACTCGCTCAATTCTACCGCCCATTTTGATAACTTCCCCGATAACTCGGGTTTATGCAATATACTTCTCAAGGGGAAGGTTGAAACTACTGCTATTGGGTGACATTGGAAATAAGGTCATAATTTTCGGGCAATAGCGATTAAAGCAAGTGCTAATTTTTCCAAGTGTGGGTACCTGGTTTTAGCATCGAGGAGTGTCTTGCTCACATAGTAGATAGGTTGTTGCTTGCCATCTTCTTCCCGAACCAGCACAGTGCTGACTGACGCCTCGGATTCCGCCAGGTAGACCAGCAATGTTTCACAGTCCTTTGGCTTGGCGAGCAACGGCGCATTAGCCAGGTAGCGTTTCAAATCTCTTAGCGCTTCTTTACACTCCGGTGTCCTTTTGAAGTGATTGTTCTTCCTCAAGACAGAGAAGAACTTGTAGCATCGCTCCGAGGACCTTGAGATGAATCGACTCAGGGCAGCAATTCGGCCAGTTAAGCGCTGAACATCTTTCACCCCGGTCAACTCTTCGAGGATTTCCTCGATGGCTTTGATCTTATCTGGGTTGGCTTCGATCCCTCGTTCAGAGACAATGAATCCCAGGAATTTGCCTGACCTTATGCCGAAGGCACACTTCTCAGGGTTTAATTTCATGCCATATTATCTCAGAACGGCAAAAGCTTCCCTCAAATGATTCAGATAATCCTCCATCCGCATTGACTTGATAAGCATATCATCAATGTAGACCTCCATAGATTTTCCAATATATTCCTTGAACATGCGACACACCAACCTCTGGTACGTCGCTCCAGTATTTTTCAAACCGAAGGGCATCACCTTATAGCAGAAGGTACCTCGGTCAGTGATGAATGAGGTTTTCTCTTCGTCCTTTGGATCCATGAGGATTTGGTTGCAGCCCGAATAAGCGTCCAAGAAGGTCAATAGTTTGTGTCCAGCCGTGGACTCTATTAACCTGTCTATTTGTGGCAATGGGTAGGAGTCTTTGGGACAAGCCTTGTTCAAATCAGTGTAATCTACGCACATCCTCCACTTGCCATTTTTCTTTGGTATGACGACCACATTAGCCAACCATTCGGGGTACTTTACCTCTCTTATGAAACCATTTTCTTGCAACTTTGTGGTTCCATCTTCGATCGCTTTCTTTTTAACGCCGGCGTGAGGTCTTTTCTTCTGCTTCGCCGGGGTGAATTTTGGGTCTACATTCAGCTTGTGGGTCATGATCTCCGGATCGATACCAATCATGTTTGAGTGAGACCAAGCGAAGCAATCGTTGTTGGACTTTAATACTTCAATGATTGCTTTCTTCGACTCCGGGTCCAACTCCGAGCCGACAAATACCTTTCTTTCAGGAAAATCTTTCAATAAGGTGAAAGATTCCAGCTCCTCAATAGTTGAGTCCTCGACTTTTTGTTTCCGAGGTTCTTGAATGCAGATCGGGATCTTTTCAACTTCTCCTCGGAGGTCCTCCTCGCTTGACCCCGGTTGCGTTAGCTGCTATTGTTTTGGCCCGGTCGGGGCGATTCTACTTCTCAACGCAACCGAATAGCACTCTCTTGCTACTCGTTGCTCTTTCTTTATTGACCGAACCCCCCAAGGCGTAGGGAATTTGATCACTTGATGCAGCGTGGAGGGAACAGCCTCCATGGAATGGATCCATGGTCTATCGAGGATCACATTGTATGCAATGTCCTCCAGCAACACTTGGAATAGTGTTTCTTTGCTAACTCCTTCAGCAAATGTTTTGAGTGTAATTTCACACAAAGTTTTCTCTGTGGAGTTATTGAAGCCAGTCAACACTGTTGCCTTGGGGATGACTTCCCCTTTGAGCCACATCTTCTTAATGGCCCCATAGCTGATTATGTTGACCGAGCTACCGGGGTCAATCAAGACTCGTTTGATGTCTGAGTCATTGATTCTCAGAATGATGACCAAGGCATCGTGATGGGAGAACATCATCCCATCACAATCGTCATCGTCGAATACAATCTCTTTACCCGAGCCTCCCACTCGAGTTCTCTTTTCCATCGTGATTGATAGCTTGGCGAATTTCTTTGCAGCTGCGAAATTCACCCCGTTCACCTCTGACCCCCCCCCCCCCCCCCGGTGATAACATTTACAATTCTCTCAGGGGGTAGAGCCCGAGGTGGCACTTCAATAAATGAGCCACCTCGAGGCGCAATGCTTTGCAGTCCTCGGTTCGATGGCCATAATCCGCATGGAACTCGTAGTGCAAATTCTGGTCTTTTTTGTCCGCTGGAGTTCTCATGTCTTTGGGTACCCTTACCCCGGCAGTCCCCTTGACTACATTGACCAGCTCCGAGGTCGATATATTAAAATTATAATCAGGGATCCGAGGTAATTCTTTCTTTGAAGCCGAAGCTGGGCCTGAGGAATTTCCTTGGTTCGTGTTGGAGTGAACCTTTCCTCCGAGCCGTTGGCTTATATGTGGGCTTGTAAATGAGTTTCCGAAGGAATTTCCCAACCTTTGGCTGACAGGCTGTCTTGTGGAGGTATATGGTTCGTACCTCCCCTTCGAATTTCCTCGCGACGCCTCGGCGCGATACGAGGATTCGCCTTGGTTTTTGTAATTGTAACATCGGCTTTTAAACTCAGCCTCCTCCAGCCTGATCTTGGTGTAAGCTCGTTTCTGTAGATCTTCCCATGTCAAAACTTGGTATTGTTGAAGCTCTTTTCGCAACTCAGCAACAGCGTCAGAAATGCGAACATTGATACCTTTTTCAAATATCATGATGGCCAGAGTATCATCCACCCGAGGTAGCTCCATGCGCTCAGTATGAAAGCGCTCAAGGAACTCCTTAAGTGGCTCAGCGGGCCGTTGCTTGACCTCGCATATATCCTCCTTCCTCTGGAGAATTTTTTGAGCTCCGGTGTGGGCCTTAACGAAGGCGTTGGTCATTTCCTTGAAGGTGGAAATTGATCCCGCTGGTAGGCACATGTACCAGCGCAGCGCTCCTTTCTCTAAGGATTCGCCAAACTTTGTAAGATCATTGACTCGAGCTCTATTGCCGTTAAGTCATTGCTCTTTACCATCGCCATGTACTCCCTTACATGCTCTTTGGGATCGGTGGTCCCATCATACTTTTTTAAGAACGTGAGCTTGAAATTTTTAAGAGTTGGAGCTGGCGGTGCTTCAGGCTTAAATGGCAACTCCCTGTATTAGTCTATGTCAAGCTCATCTTCAGTCTTTGTTATCCCCGGTACGCTTTCGAGGCATTTTTCTACGCGTGCCTCGATGCGAGCTTCAACGCGAGCCTCGAAGCGTGCCTTAATTTCTTTGGTCAATCTCTCAACGTCGACCAAGGATGTAGTTTCAGCCACGGTGGGAATCGTCCCGAAATGTGGTGTTGTGCTCGGTATGTTTCCCGAACCCCCAGACGTGGCCCCATTGGGAGGTCCCCCTATTATCGCGCCCGCAGGAACGAAGGGGGGGATGCCTCCACTTGGAGCCGAAGGTGAGGTGCCGTTCGGTGCTGAGCTGTTCCTCGCCTCTAACGAGGTGCAGAATTCGGCGTTGATGTGTGCTTGCTCATCTTGTCGTTCTTGAAGAGCTTTGAGCGAAGCAACAACAAAAGCTTGGAAGGCTTCAGTTGTCATTGGAGACGAAGACTGTTGGTTCGACGGAACGTCAGTCTGGTCATCAAGATTTCTACTGCTGTCAGCCATATCGCTGTTGAAAAATTATGGCTTTAACGAAAAAGAATGTTGAACTTTGGAAAAAAGCGTTTCTGCTTATATCCCCACAGACGGCGCCAATTTGTATGGGCCTAAATCGGTTTTAGGATCACAAATCGAATTTGGGTTTGAATATAAGCAAATCTTCGTATCAAAGTCAGGAAAATGCAAGAAATAAGCGTAAAACACAAGAAAGTAACTGGATTTAAATATATCATAATGAGTACAAAATTTGGCAGAGTTTCTGTATGTATTTCTGAATGCCTGCAATACAAAATGAAGTGCTATTTATAGATTCAAGAGTGTAGCCCACGTTTCCTATGTCCGGTAGTGCTCAGATCCACGTTCTGAATGCTCTTTCAATGGAGATAGTGGGCTGAAGTAGTGGGTTGTATAGCCGCTCGAACCGAGGCATT
The DNA here is from genome assembly GCA_029990175.1 of Petunia secreta. Classification (NCBI taxonomy): domain Eukaryota; kingdom Viridiplantae; phylum Streptophyta; class Magnoliopsida; order Solanales; family Solanaceae; genus Petunia; species Petunia secreta. The sequence goes on from JARKIP010000156.1 coordinate 185,157, forward strand.
TTACCGAGGTTCAAGTGTGTAACATCGGTTATGGGGCCTTACTATTCGACCGAAGCGAATGTCGCCGAAGCTCAGCTTGCGGCTCGCCTTCGGTGGCGACATCGATGCTCGACTTCGGTGGTTCAGTGGTTCGCTTCGACCTCCATCTTTCGGAACATCGGTTCGTTTTCCTTTGGTTTGTCATGCCGAGGTGCTGCCCGAGCACGTCGGTTTTTGCCCAATACAACACAGTTAAGAAGCAAAGAATACTTTTGAAATTGATAGCCTAAACAAGCTATATATAACATATTTGTATGACTATAAAGCATCTCATTTAAGGTAAAGTATGAAATTTAAAGTTAAATAGTTCAATATAGAATTGTGACATATTTTTAGGAACAAGCTAATAAGGAAACTGTGTCATTCAGTTTTGAATGCACCAATTAAAAATTAGAACTCAAAATCTTCAACAAATATATTTCAATTCTTTTTGTACTTAGCGTTCTCATAACCTAATCAATTACTCCCTCCGTGCTATTTTAGTTGTCACTTTAGCAAAAAATATTTGTCCTATTTAGTTGTCACTTTAGGATTTCAAGACTAAAATTGTTAGTCATTTCCAACTATACCCTTAATAATTAAAAGAATTCTCAACAAAATTTAACAGTCAAAAACTAAATATGTGTAACATAGTAAAATATACACTTTATTTAATAAATTTTTTAATGAGCATGAAAAAATTAAAAGTGACAACTAATTTGAAATGAAGAGTAACTAGGAGTAGTGTTTATTTTGGATGAAAATGAGAAACAAAACAATGAGAGAAAAGATAACACCTATTCAATTGATGGGTCTCAAAAATAGGGTACAGAAGATGGGGAGAAACCAACCAAATCCATCAACATGTGACGGTTTGCCTAATTATCATAACAAAGAAGGCTGAAAAGTCAATAGAGCAGACCATTGACAAGATTATAATAAACATACTAATACTATAGTTGATTTATAGATGATGAAGCACCAAAAAAGTCGGGAATCATTTTCAACTTTTCCAAGAAAAGACAGACCTCCCTCATCCGTATCTGTGCCTAATTGTCTCTCTCCTTGATTCTACATAAGCTATGGGCAGTAAATCCCAAAGCCCACAACTGTTATGTCCTAATATGTCAACAACCTTAGATAAGCAAGTGAGCCTGGATCTTGCTGGCATTATTTGAATATCATGATCCCCATGCCCTCCCTTCACCCCCCCCCCCACCCCGGTCCCCCTACTAATGTCTTTCATTTGATTAGTATGTCATAACCAGGGAGGACTAGCTTTTGTTGTAATCATTCGGTATAGAGAGTCCACATATTTGCGTAATTCAAATTTGCGTCTATCACGTTTATTGAGGGAAGTTCAACTTAAATCCTTTTTGTCAAAAAATTATACTAAGTATATCTATTTCATGTAGGTCTAAATTGTTGATCAATTGACTAGATAGAAGGAATCGTCTCATTAATTCTTGTATGGGCCTAAATCAGTTTTAGGATCACAAATTGAATTTGAGTTTGAATATAAGTAAAACTTCGTATCAAAGCTAAATAATGCACGAAATAGACGTAAATGCGAAAGAATAACTTGATTTCAATATATAATGGTGAGTACAAATTTGGGCAGAGTTTCAGTATATATTTCTGGATGCCCCTTATACAAAATGAAGTATTATTTATAAGCCTAAGAGCCCTACCCACGTTCTCCACTATCAGTTGTGCTTTGGCCCACGATCTTGGCATTAATGGAAGGAGTTAGTGGGCTGCAAAGCCGCTGGAACCGAGGCTATTCACCGAGGCGCATATATGTAACCTCAGTGAGGGGGCCTTGCTGTTCGCTCGAGGTAGACATCACCGAAGCTCAGCTTACGGCTCGCCTTCAGTGACAACCTTGGCATATGACTTCGGTAACCCGCTTATTGGCTTCGGTCTTTGGCTTGTTGTTACGTGCTCGGTCACTGTCAACTTGCATGAACGGGGCAAATCATCACAAGCCGATTTTTACCCAATACAGATAGTCCCCCCACTCTTCGGTTACTTACGGAAGTTACCGAGGAGTGGAGTGAAATTCAGCGGGAAAGCGACGTGGCTTGATCTTATCCAAGCGTTTCGAATTTTGTCAACGGTTCGCGTCTCTTCAGGTCATTTCTTGCTGACACGTGTCATCCATCCGTTGGGCTTTCGAACGGTCACGCCGTATTTTTTGTTTCTCCCAACGTTACAATGATGATGCCTTTCCACTTGACTCTTCCATACCTATAAGTACTTTCCTTACCAAACTCTTCTTCTCACTTTCATATTTGCATTAAGTAGTGCTAAGAGAGAAAAAATTAAGAACTCCCATACTTTCTTCGACAGATTCCCAACTTCGCAAGAACTTCTAGATTCTAAGCTCTAATCATGTCTGCTACTCACTCAATGCAAGATTCAAGCGATTCCGGCGAAAGGGCAAAGATTGCTCAGTATGCCGCCATTATCTCCAGTGGTGAGTTTATCACCACTGTGCCAGCGCTACAAGGGATAGAGACGGAGGGAGGCGGAGAGGTGACCTATAGTGCTGGTGGCCCTAAACGTCGAAAGGAGAGGGCCAGGCGTGACGTTGCTGCTGTGAGCGAGGACGTTAGCCTAGATGAAGATGATGACGTCGTGGATGATGACCTCATGGAGATTGCTGGTGCTGACGACACCGCGCATAGAGACGAGGATGCCGAGGGCGATGATGCCGGGGGCGAAGTTGAAGGTGGAGTTACTGCCGAGGTGGGGTCCTCGGTACCAATAATTCCTCTCGAGCAAGAGCTCAAACCTCACCAAATCATTCCCTCCCATTTCGACAACGGCAAGGATCTTAAGCTGCAGGTCCAATCCGCCGATCAAGAAGAAAAGAATAGGAATATACCGGTGAATACGACCCCGACCCGCATAACCCAAGCCCACATTGAACGGGTTCGGAGAGAGTGCAAGTTTGGGCCGGAGGTGAAAGTGGTTATCCCCGACCCGACGAGCAGAGTTTGTCACCATGTCGAGGGGCTCTCTTTCGTTTATACCTATCCTTTCACCCTCGGCTTCTCCCTTCCGGTGCACAAAGTTATTGACGACTTCTGCCAGGCCTACAACTTGTGTTTAGCCCAACTAGGCCCCGGCGTTTGGAGGGTCGTTCAATGCATGGATTGATTGAGTAAGAAGGTCGGGGTGAACTTCACTTTTCAGCATCTCATTTCACTCTACTACCCTTACTTTCATAAGGCTGGTGTTGTGGCCTTAAACAACCGAGGGAAGTTTGCGCTCCTTCATAAGAGCGAGGACCATGGGGACCGAGGCTGGAGCGACCGTTACGTCTTGCTGGAGACCAGCGTTTTGTCCGCTGAGCCTGATTTTCCCGAGCAGTGGAACAACACACGTAAGTATCCCTTCGTTCTTACTTCATGCCCCGGTGATCGTTCGCGTTTGCTAACCTTGTTTCTCTGTTATTTTTTTAGCCAACAAGGTCGATATCGTACCCCCCGAAGGGTTGACTGAATGGGTGAGAGCAATGACCGGGGCTCGTTTACGCCCCGAAAGGACGTGGATGAAGATGGCTGCCGATTTTGGTTGGCAATGCAAATGACATGGTAGGTTCTTTTGCGATGTTTTATTCGGTATGTTGTTTTGGGGTTTTGATTTCGTTCTGCTGACTTCTCTCCCTTCGTAATTAGGTTTTCCAAACCATGCCTTTAATACAAAGAAAAGCAAGAAGAAGAAAGAAGAGAAGAAGAAGAAGGATGGAGAGAAGACCGAGTCACATAACAACCTGGCTTCGGTGGCGGGAGACTTGAAGGGATTGAAGGAGTTGAAGGCTGCGAAGTCTTCAAAAGCTTCAAAGGGGGCCCCCGGCCAAGGATCCTCCAAAGGTAATCACTATCCTCGGTCAACTCATCGGTTATCGTTCCTTTTTACTTCCTTGTTTCAATTTCTTTTATTTTTCGTAGGCGTGAAGAGGAAGAGGGCAGTTTCAAAGAAGCCCTCCCGTTCAGCGGCTCCTTGCACCGAGGTGGAAACTCCTACCTAAGCCAAGGCAGCGGTGGAAGGGCGCCGAAGATTGATTGATGAGCCCGATGATGCAGCTACTGAAGGTTTGGCTCGCAGAGAGGTCGAGTTTGTTGACCTCGAGGATCAAGAACTTGGATCCGAGGCGGCAGTTGCCAAGACTAAAGGCAAGGCCAAGGTTGTGGAGGCTGGCGCTGCTACGATTGAAGAAGGGGCCGGCACCGGCGCGGTTAGGGCGCAATCCGAACCCGCGAGGATTTCATCCTCGGTGGGGTCTTATCGGAAACTTGAGGTGCCGACCTCTTCAAATTTGTTGGCCTGCAGCCGTGCCGACATCTTGAGCCTCACACATTTGCTGGACTCGGAGGAAGATAAAGTCGTGCAAGAATTTTCCCGAGGTCAGCTATATAATACCATTACTGCCAATGCTATCAGAGTAAGTTTCATCGCTCTTGAGTTTTGCCTTAGATTTTCCTTTCATCTTCGCCTTCGGTTCATAGCTGACTTCGGTTTCCTGATTGATCTTTGTTCAGAGTTTCGTTCTGTCATTGAGGGAAATCGAGGTTGAGACCTCGAGGGATGAAGAGGTCCGGCGAGTTGCTCGTGCGTGGATAGGCAAAGAGACAGCTTCAATACACAAATAGCTACACTAAAAGTTGATTTGTCCAAGTCCCAATCTGATCTGCATGAGGCCGAGGCAGCTTCTGAGGTGAAAATCAAAGCCCTTAGTGACGGCTTCCAAGTAGAACGCTCGAGACTGGAGGCCGAAGCTGTGAGATTGAGTGCCGAGCTGACCCAAGCAAAGGCTGAAGTTGTGGAGATGGCCAAAAAGCATCACGACCAGCTGAAGAAGCATGTACTTCATATCCAAAAGTTGGAGGGTGAAAACTCCAAACTTTCAGCTAAAGAAGCGAGGTTGAAGCCCTTCGAGACGAGATCGCTGATCGTAAGAGTAGGGCTGCGATCAAGGTTAAGAAAGCCGAGCTGGACAAGCGATGGACCATTATCAAATCTCGATTAAGGCTACTCAAATGGTGCCGCGCCGGCGAGCTTAACTTAGATGAGGAGATTGCAAAAGCTGAGGTGAAGTCAGTAGAGGCTCAAGCTATTATTGATGAACTCCCATCAAGTGAGGCCTCGAGTGGCGATGACGATGAGGAGGATGATGAAGAGGCCGAAAGGAGCTCCCGAGGATGGAGGTGATTCTCCCGAGGCTTAGATTTCTGATAGCATTTTGTAAGCCTTCGGGTGTTTATGCATAACTTTTGGACCTCTAGGTCTTTTTGATGTAAAATATTCTTAGCCTTCGGGCTCTTTTAATGAAATGTTTTTCATGTTTTCATCTCAAGTGTTGGTTTTTGCATTGTACCGAACATCTTATAATAAATAAATAACTTGCTTGCAAAACTTAATTGAATTTAATCGATGCAAACTTAGAACGACGTCTCGTCCTCGAGTTGATGCATTCAAAGTGCAGCTTCGGAGTGCAAGATTATAAGACAAATAAATATGGGATCAAAATTATTTCATTGATATCAACGAGCCAGAAATCGGCTATTTACATGGAACCAAGTCGAAGCGGACCTTTGGTAAAAAACAAATTAACAATATGCCACTGTCGGGCGAGATTACAATGTACTAAATCTATTCCCCGGGCGTCAGTCCCCGGTTGTCGGATAGATAAGCTTCAGGTTGGGAGGCTCAATGTCGACCTCGGGTATCAACTCCTGCCTCTCTTTTTCCCCCAGTGTTCGGTTGTGAATCTTGATGAAGATCCGAGCACTGGAAATCGTTCGGTTCTCTTCCTCAAAAGGTCAAGCAAAAATAGAACGAGGAGCAAGTTAGTACATTTCGACCGAGGCCATAGGAGCATGTTCAGCTTGGGGCTGTGGGTGAATTTAAAAAGATTAAAAGAGCATTTACCTCGATTAGAAGTAGTACCACTTCAAATTGGAAATGTTCCAATTCAGAGGTTCGGGCTCGCCTTGCGAATTCTCAATTTGATAAGATCCCTTTCCAACGACTGCCTTGACTTTGTAGGGTCCTTCCAAATTTGCAACAAGCTTTCCCCTGTTGTCTTCCTTCGTTGACTGATTTGTTGCCTTTAGCACATAGTCGCCAACTTTGAAATATCTGAGTTTGGCTTTCCTATTGAGGTACGCTTCGATCTGCCTTTTTTGGGCGACCAGCCGAACCAAAGCTAACTCCCTTTTCTCCTCGAGCAGATCCAATTCAATGCGCATAGCCTGTTGATTTGCGTCCTCGGTGGTATGGGCGTACCGAAGACTTGGTTCGCCCACCTCCACGGGGATGAGGGAATCCATACCATAAGCAAGTGAGAAAGGAGTCTCACCGGTGCTGTTCTTCTCCGTTGTTTGCATGGCCCACAGCACCCCTGGTAATTTCTCGGGCCAAGGACTTTTCTCTCATCGAGCCTTTTCTTGAGATTTTTTATTATGATTCTATTTGAAGACTCGGCTTGGCCATTGGCACTTGGGTGATAAGGAGTCGAAGCAATTCTTTTGATCCCCCATTGTTTGAAGAAATTAGTGATGACTGCCCCATGAATTGTTAACCGTTGTCACAGGCAATCTCCCTTGGGACACCGAACCTGTAGATGATGTTCTTCTTGATTAAGTCGATTACTTGTTTTTGCTTTACCTCGGTGAGAGCCCCGGCTTCCACCCATTTCGTGAAGTAATCAGTTAGCACTAGAATAAAGCGAACACCACCTTTTTCCTTCGGTAGTGGTCCAACAATGTCCATCCCCCACTTCATGAAGGGCCATGGTGATACCACTGAATGTAGAGGCTCGGCCTGCTGGTGGATCATCCGTCCGTGGGCGTCGGCACTTATCACTCTTCTGCACGAAGGCTTTTGCATCGGCATTGATAGTGGGGCCAGTATTACCCAGCTCTTACTAACTTACGCACCAAGGATTTTCCCCCAGAGTGGTTGCCACACTCGCCATCGTGCACTTCAGCCATCACATACCTGGCCTTATCGGGACCCAAACACTTGGCCATCGGGCCGCAATATAACCTCTTGTACAGATTGCCCTCGATCAAATGATATGAGGCTGCTTGGGTCCTTAACTTTTTTGCTTCTTTTTTATCTTGGGGAACAGTCCCCGAGTCGAAGTAAGAGATGAACTTACTCCGCCAATCCCATCTGTTATCCACCAAATTGACCTGCAACTTCATCTCTCTCATTTGTGCGGACAACAACTGAATCACTGAATCAGTCCCCGAGTGGGCTTCGTCAATCACCGAACCCAGATTTGCCAGGGCGTCAGCCTCGGTATTTTCCTCCCGAGGCACTTGTTTAACTTGTCACTCTTGGAATTGGGCCAAGATTCTTTGTGCTCGGTCCAAGTATAATTGCATCTTGGGCTCCCGAGCCGTATAATCACCGAGGACCTGGTTCACTACCAACTGCGAATAACATCTTAATTCGATTCTTTCTACCCCTATTTCTTTTGCCAACTCTAAACCAGAGCCGCTTCGTACTCGGCTTCGTTGTTGGTCACTTTTTTTAACCGAACTGAGTGCCTGATTTTCACCCCGGTGGGTGCTCTCAAGACTATGCCTAAACCTGAACCTTTGGAGTTAGTTGCCCCATCGGTATGAAGTATCCATAGCCCGAGGCGGTTCCCTTCGACATGGAATTTTCCTTTTCCGCTTCGGGCTGAATCCCAAATCTAAAGTCAGGTACGAAGTCAGCCAGGACTTGAGATTGGACAACTGTTCGAGGTTGATAGGTGATGTCGTATTCGCTCAACTCTACCGCCCATTTTGATAACCTCCCCGATAACTCAGGTTTATGCAATATACTCCTTAAGGGGAAGGTTGAAACTACCGTTATTGGGTGACATTGGAAATAGGGTCGTAGTTTCCATGCAGTAACAAGTAAAGCAAGTGCTAGTTTTTCCAAGTGTGGGTACCTGGTTTCGGCGTCGAGGAGAGTCTTGCTTACATAGTAGATGGGCTGTTGCTTGCCATCTTCTTCCTGAACCAGCACAGTGCTGACTGACACCTCGGACACAGCCAAGTAGACCAGCAATGTTTCACTTTCTTTTGGCTTGGCGAGCAACGGCGCGTTAGCCAAGTATCGCTTCAAGTCTTTCAGCTCTTTTTTACACTCGGGTGTCCATTCGAAGTGATTGTTTTTCCTCAAAACGGAGAAGAATTATTGGCATCGCTCCGAAGACCTTGAGATAAATCGACTCAAGGCGGCGACTCGGCCAGTCAAGCGTTGAACTTCTTTCACCCCGGTCAGCTCTTCGGGGATCTCCTCGATAGCATTGATTTTATCTGGGTTAGCTTCGATCCCTCGTTCAGAGACAATGAATCCCAAGAATTTGCCTGATCCAACATCGAAGGTGCATTTCTCAGGGTTCAATTTCATGCCGTATTGCCTCAAAAAAGCAAAAGCTTCCCTCAGATGATTCAAATGATCCTCCATTCGGATCGATTTGATGAGCATATCATCTATGTAGACCTCCATAGATTTTCCAATATACTCCTTGAACATGCGACACACCGACCTTTGGTAGTCGCCTCGGCATTTTTCAGACCGAAGGGCATCACCTTATAGCAGAAGGAACCTCGGTCAGTGATGAACGAGGTATTATCTTCGTCCTTCGGGTCCATGAGGATCTGATTATAACCCGAATATGCATCCAAGAAGGTTAATAGTTTGTGTCCAGCCGTGGAGTCTATTAACCTGTCAATTTGTGGCAATGGGTAGGAGTCTTTGGGGCAAGCTTTGTTCAGGTTAGTGTAGTCTACACACATCCTCCACTTGTCGTTCTTCTTTAGTATGACAACCACATTGGCCAGCCATTCGGGGTATTTCACCTCTCTTATGAAACCATTTTCTTGCAACTTTGTGGTTTCATCTTCGATTGCTTTCTTTTTTACCCCGGCATGAGGTCTCTTCTTCTGTTTTACCGGAGTGAATTTTGTGTCCACATTCAGCTTGTGAGTCATGATCTCCGGATCGATACCAATCATGTCTGAATGAGACCAAGCAAAGCAATCGTTGTTGGACTTCAATAATCGCCTTTTTCGACTCTGGGTAGAGCCGACAAACACCTTTCTTGGGGAAGTCTTTCAATAGGATGAAAGATTCCAATTCCTCAATGGTTGAGTCCTCGGCTTTTTGTTTCTGAGGCTCTTGAATGCAAACCGGGATCTTATCAATTCCTTCTCGGAGGTCCTCCTCGCTCGACCCCGGTTGCTGTAGTTGCTATTGCTTTGGCCCGGTCGGGGCGACTCTATTTTTCAACACAACCGAGTAGCATTCCCTTGCTACTCGTTGCTCTCCTTTGATTGACTGAACTCCCCAAGGCGTAGGGAATTTAATCACTTGATGCAGTGTGGAAGGAACAGCTTCCATGGAGTGAATCCATGGCTTCCGAGGATCACATTGTATGCCAAGTCCTCGGGCATCACTTGAAACAGTGTTTCTTTGCTTACTCCCTCAGCGTATATTTTGAGTGTGATTTCACTTAAGGTTTTCTCTGTGGAGTTGTTGAAGCCGGTTAGCACTGTCGCTTTGGGGATAACCTCCCCCTTTGAGCCACATTTTCTTAACAGCCCCGTAGCTGATTTTGTTGACGGAGCTACCAGGGTCGATCAAGACTCGCTTGATGTCGGAGTCATTGATTCTTAGCATGATGACCAAGGCATCGTGATGAGGGAACATCATCCCATCACAGTCATCATCGTCAAACACGATCTCTTTACCCGAGCCGCCAATTCGGATTCTTTTCTCCATGGTGATCGATAACTTGGCGAATTTCTTGGCTGTTGCGAAATTCACACCGTTCACCTCCGATCCGCCGGTGATGACATTTACAACTCTTTCCGGGGGTGGAGCCCGAGGTGGTTGCCCTTCACCCCAGTTTTTGGAGAAATTGTCCTTTCCCTTGTCAGTAAGGAAGTCGGCCAATACTCCTTTTTTCAACAAGTGAGCCACCTCGAGGCGCAAAGCTTTGCAATCCTCGGTTTTGTGGCCATAATCTGCATGGAACTCGCAGTATAAATTGTGGTCTCTCTTGTCTGCTGGAGTCCTCATGTCTTTGGGCACCCTCACCCCGGCAGTCTCTTTGACTACATTGACCAACTCCGAGGTCGATATGTTGAAATTGTAGTCAGGGATCCGAGGCAGATCCTTCTTCGGGGCCGAAGCTGGGCCTGATGGATTTCTTTGGTTCGTGCTGGGTTGAACCTTCCCTCCGAGCCGTTAGCTTATGTGTGGGCTTGTGTATGAATTTCCGAAGGAATTTCCCAGCCTTTGGCTAACAGGCTGCCTCGTTGAGGTATATGGTTCGTACCTCCCCTTCGGGTTGCCTCGCGACGCCTCGGAGCGGTGCGAGGATTCGCCTCGGTTTTTATAATTGTAACCTCGGCTTTTGAACTCAACTTCCTCCAATATGATTTTGGAGTAAGTTCGCTTGTGTAGATCCTCCCATGTAAAAACTTGATATTGCTGGAGCTCCTTCCGCAATTCAGCAGCAGCGTCAGAATTGCGAACATTGATACCTTTTTCAAATGCCATGATGGCCAGGGTATCATCCCTCCGAGGTAGTTCCATGCGCTCGGTGTGAAAGCGCTCAAGGAACTCCTTAAGTGGCTCACCGGGCCTTTGTTTAGCCTCACATTTGTCCTCCTTCCTTTGGAGGATCTTTTGGGCTCTGGTGTGTGCCTTAACGGAAGCGCTGGACATTTCCTTGAAGGTGGAAATCGACCTCGCTGGTAAGCACATGTACCAGCGCAGAGCTCCTTTCTCCAAAGACTCGCCAAACTTTTTTAAGAACATCGACTCGAGCTCTATTGCCGTTAAGTCGTTGCTTTTTACCATTGCCATGTATTCTCTTACATGCTCTCTGGGATCGGTGGTCCCGTCATACTTCTTCAAAAACATGAGTTTGAAGTTCTTAGGCGTTGGGGCAGGAGCCGCTTCGGGCATGAAGGGTAGCTCCCTGTATTGATCTATATCAAGATCATCTTCAACCTTTGTTAACCCTGGTATGCTCTCGAGACGTTTTTCACGCATACCTCGATGCTAGCCTCAACGCGTGTTTCAATCTCCCTGGTCAATCTTTCAACATCGACCGAGGACATTGTTTCAGCCACGGTGGGAACCGTCCCGAAGTGTGGCGTTGCAGTTGGTACGTTTCCCGAACCCTCAGGCGTGGCTCCGTTGTGAGGTCCCCTAATTATCGCGCCCGTAGGAACGAAGGGAGGGATGCCTTCACCTGGAGTCGAAGGCTGGGTGTCGTTCGGTGCTACGCTGTTCCTCGCTTCCAACGAGGCGTGGAATTCAGCATTGATGTTAACTTGCTCATCCTGTCGATTTTGGAGAGCTCTTAGTGCGGTGACAACGTAAGCTTGGAACTCTTCGGTTGTCATTGGTGATGTGGGCTGCTGGCTCGATGGAACGCCAGCCCGTTCATCAAGATTATCACTGTTATTAGCTATAACGTCGTTGAACTGTAAGCTTTGATGAAAAAGGACGTGAAACTTTGGAACAAAGCGTTTCTGCTTATATTCCCACAGACGGCGCCAATTTGTAAGGGCCTAAACCAGTTTTAGGATCACAAATCGAACTTGGGTTTGAATATAAGCAAAACTTCGTATCAAAGCTAAATAAATGCACGAAATAGACGTAAATGCGAAAGAATAACTTGATTTCAATATATAATGGTGAGTACAAATTTGGGCAGAGTTTCAGTATATATTTCTGGATGCCCCTTATACAAAATGAAGTACTATTTATAAGCCTAAGAGCCTTGCCCACGTTCTCCACTATCAGTTGTGCTTTGGCCTACGATCTTGGCATTAATGGAAGGAGTTAGTGGGCTGAAGTAGTGGGCTGCAAAGCCGCTGGAACCGAGGCTATTCACTGAGTCGCATATATGTGACCTCGGTGAGGGGGCCTTGCTGTTCGCTCGAGGTGGACATCACCGAAGCTTAGCTTACGGCTCGCCTTCGATGACGACCTCAACGTATGACTTCGGTGACCCGCTTATTGGCTTCGATCTTTGGCTTGTAGTTACGTGCTCGGTCGCTGTCAACTTGCATGACTGGGGCGAATTATCGCGAGCCGATTTTTACCCAATACAATTCTCATTGATAAATCTTTGTTATCATGAGTTTTTGAACTGAAGACCGCACATTAGCGGCGAAGGAATTCTAATCGTTATTTCTAATTGTTAAATCCATCGTACCTCATATAGTAGAAGGGCTAGCATTTATTTTTTTAGCCAAATGTTTGGCTCTATGGCCATGGTTTTCGGTTGGATGTCTGTTACGTAGTTTTTCATAGTCAATATAAGCGGACTTCTCTCTATCTTTCTTGTGTTTATTCCATGCTTTATAAGTAGTCGGTTAACTGGCTTTGACTTCAACAAATAATTTTAATGGCAGTTTTTAGCTACTCACCGAAAAAAAAAAAACTTAAAATACTTTTCACATCTGAAGTGTACAGGTACATATACCTCAAGGACACACACACACACTCTCTCTCTCTCTTCATAGGTGGAGTGGAATTGGCGGAGACAAGAAATATTGGGATGAAAAGCTCACAAGTCACAAGTAATGGTGAATATATGAGATATTATTTTAGGCGCGTGACACTAATCCACGAATACATTTAATTAACAAGAATATTGAGTATATATTTAAAATTAGAAGAATCATGAATGTCTACCTAGTATTTTTTACAAAAAAAAAAAAAAAAAAAAAAAAAAAAAAAAAAAAAAACGAGAAAAATTAGTAAATGACATGACAGTTTAACAAATATAGCTGGTAAAAATGAGGGAGAAAAATATAGAAGGTAAAATAAGAACATGTTGAATTTAATAAGGTAACATAATATGCTGCATATTTCTCTCACAGTCTAATATTTTATTATATTTGTAATCCCTGATTTATGTCAAGGTGATTGTAATTTGTATCTTTTCCTTTTTTATCTTGAGCAGCTTTTGCTCATTCACTATATATAAAGATTGACACTGTAATGGAATTATATAAAAAATTCTGTCAAGTTCCTCAAAACCTCTTTATGGTATCAGCGCCTTCTCTTTCTCAAACGAGACTCATCTGATCCTTTTTTTTCTTGATATCATTCCTCTTTGTTATCAGGGCTACTAATCAAACTTCAACAACCAACACTTCATTTTCATCCAGCCATGTTCTGATCAATCCAATCACTCAAGGTGGACAGATCATCACCATCAATCCAGCCACACAGCTTCCTACCAAATTAACTGGAAGCAGCACCTACCTTACATGGAAAGCACAACACAATTTGCTCTTTTTAGGATATGATCTGACTTCCTATATCGACGGAACCTTCCCTTGTCCACCGGCACAGATCCAGAAAGGAAAACTGGCTTCGTCAAGATGGTCTTATCCGACATGCCATCATGGCCTCTGTTGATGCTACTATTGCGCTTCTGGTTGCCACGGCACCCACAGCTCATGATGCTTGGAAAAAACTTGCTCAACAATATGCAAACAAATCCCAGTCACGAGTTTATGGTCTTCAAGACTCACTTGCTTGCTTCACCAAGGGTACCAAGCCAATAGCGCAATATCTCAATGAAATCTGCTCTAAGCAGATGAGCTTGCCATTGTTGATACCCCAATCAGCGACTCAGCTCTTGTTATCAAAATCCTTAGTGGCCTAGGTCCTGAGTATAATGACATCAGTGCTGCCATTCACTCAAGGGATACACCTATTTCTCTTGAAGAACTGTTTGACAAACTTAGTGGTCATGAAGTTTTTCTTCTCCATCGACAAGAATCTCCTGCAATTACTGCTCAATACAATCAGCGATCTAACAATCAGAATCGCAATCAGCATCACTTGAATGGCAACCGCTGGAACTCATCCTCATCTACCAACAGGAACAACAATTGGTCCCGCACCCAATCAAATGGTAACTCTTCTCAGCAATCTAATTGGCGTCCTCTAATGTCCAACAAAATAGAACTCGTGTTCAATGTCAATTGTGTGACAAGTTTGGACATATTGCTAGGGATTGTCGCTCACGCTCTCACAATCATGAGAATGTTCCTCAGGTAAATTACTCCACTCGACAGCCCTCAAATAATACTAATTGGGTCATGGACACGGGCGCTTCTCACCACATTACCTCTGATTCTCAAAACCTACAGGCTTTCTCTGAGTATACATGCATGGATGATGTGATCGTTGAAGATGGCTACGGTATTAAGATTACACACACATGACATACTACTCTTTCTTCTCCATCTAATCAATTTATCTTGAAAGATATTTTGTGTGCCCCATCTATTCATAGAAATTTAATATATGTCCCTCAATTTTGTGAGCAAAATATAACATCTATTGAATTCTTTCCTACCTTTTTTGTTGTGAAGGATTTGAGAACGGGAACACCTCTTGCCCAAGGCCCGAATAAAGCTGGAATGTACGAATGGACTGGATCAGCACCACCTGCTGCTTTCCTTGCCTCTACATCCACTCGTCCTTCATTTATGTTGCTCCCAAACGCACACGCAAGTATACGTGGTCGACAAGTAATAAAGTGATAAATCGAGTATCGTTCCCACGAGGACTATTCAGACTGAATTCTAGCAAACAATTTATATAAACTATTCAGGGATCTTTTTCCAATAGTGAGGATTTACTAACTAAAGAACAGTGATTAAATAGTAAAAGTGAATTCAAGCAATGGAGCAAAACTTGGTTGTTATCAGTAATACGGAGACGATCCAGGGTCATAGTTACGAACAATCCAGTTGAGTTTTCCAATTGATTCCACTTCTTAAATCCCGGGTTACTAACTAACAGATTACATGTACCCGTGAAAATGTTTCAGTTCTTCACGGTCTATGCAGGCTACTCCAATCCCTATATGTCTATGGGTTGAATCACGTGCACGCATTAACGAATTCTGTAATTAGTTAAACTAGGCGAGCAAGTATATGTCTATCCTACTCACAAATTGGTTCCCCGATGCCCGGGTTCACAAACTAGTCCTATTCTTTCTTATTACGTAATTAAATTCCCTCTTTCGAGTTCAATCTAAAAACCATAGATAATGCGTAATAATCGGACCCTGACAATTACACAAGTGAAATCAAGAAAGAATAAGTAACCCGTAATGGGATTCAATTAATGGAAATCAATCTTCAAACATCAACCTTCATGTAATACTCTAACCCTAGAACGATATATTTAGCTACGCATACTCATAATAACAACACAAGGAATTGCTGTAATAATGAAATAATGATGTAATAGATTAATGGAAGGAAGAAAAACCCTTGTCTTGATGTTATGAGCTCTCAAATTTGCTCCAAAGTCTGAACTCTCATGAAAAACTAAGTAAAAGAGTATTTATAGAGTTTACAAAAGCCTAGTAATAAGTTAGACCCAAGCCTAGACGAAATAGGACATCAAAATTCGCTCCAGGGGCGCCATAGCGGGCGCCCCGCGCCCCCGATCGCGTGAGGATGGACAGAAGACGTCGAAATTGGTCCGCTACAAGCCCGCGACGCGCAAGGAAACGCGCCACAGGCTGGCCGCTTTGCCTGGCGCGGCGCGCCACCTGTGGCGCCAGTGCATTTTTCTGTTCCGCTTGCTCTTTTGCTCGCTCGTGTCGTGCCTTCGTGTGCTCGATCCAATCCTCAATCAAAATCCAATATTTTCTTGCTCAATCATGCTCTTAAAAGCTCCAATTACACTGCGTAACAACCTACATACGCACGACATAAAATCAGTGTAAAACCATAGTCACAAGCTATAAAACGAGCGAATAAGGTACTAAAACGTGAGGAAATATTAAGGAAATATAGGCATAAAATGCCAAACATCAATTTACACTTTAGCATCGTCGTCTTGGACATCCTCATTTGAGAACTCTTAGGTCTACTGTTTCTCAATTTAGTTTACCATGTTTCGATTCCTATCAAGATCATTGTAACTCGTGTCTTTGCAATAAAAGTCATCATTTGCCATTCAATCCGTCTACATTAAAAAGTTCAAAACCCTTAGAACTTTTATATACTGATGTATGGGGAACATGTCCCATCACTTCCACTGAAGGGTACCATTACTATGTTATCTTTATTGATCACTTCACAAAATATACATGGCTCTTCCCATTGAAAAATAAATCGGATGTCGTCTCTATCTTTACCGCCTTCAAACTTCTTGTTGACAAGTTTTTCAATAGTTCAATCATTAGTTTATATTCGGATGGTGGTGGAGAATTTGCAAGCCTGACTAAGACACTTTCTACCATGGGAATTCAACATCTCATCTCACCTCCCTACACGCCTCAAAGGGTGAGTGTTGCAGAAATGTGAAATCGCCATATCATGGAAACATCCTTGACCCTCATGCATCAAGCCTCAGTTCCCTTAGTCTACTGGCCTTATGCTTGCTCTACAGCTGTGTACCTAATCAACAGAATGATCACTCCTATTCTACAAGGCAAGTCACCATATGAATCTCTTTTCCACACTTCGCCAAATTATAATATACTTCGTACATTCGGTTGTTTGTGTTATCCTTGGTTACGCCCTTATTCTACCCATAAACTTGATCTGAAGTCCAAGTCGTGTGTCTTCTTTGGTTACTCCACAAAATATCATTGTTATCAATGTTTTGACCAATCCACTTCCAAAGTGTTTTTATCCCGCCGTGTTATTTTTATCGAAAATAATTTTCCCTTTGCTACCATATCTAATCCGTTGCCTCGGGTGTCCGAAACAACTCTTAATTCTTGGCTTGATGTTATACCCACTGACCACACCCTACCTACATCATCTAATACAACTGCACCTATACCCAATCCCGATATCTCCCCAGTTCCCACAATGTCTACCCCTATGACCACAACATCGGATATACTCAATTCACCATCCATCACTTCAGCTCCGTTCAGTACACCAACCTTAGCAGAGTCTTCTGTCCATTCAGCGGCTGCTCCTATTTTGGCATTGGGTGAAGATGCTTCCAACTCTGCTTCATAACAGGAAAACAGCCTAATACACCCCCCCAGCTGGTGTGGTCACTCGATCTCAACATAATATCTTTAAGCCGAAGAAACCACTTGACTATTCAGCTCTCATAGCTTCAACTGGTTCTATTGTGGCTCCTCGCACATATAAAAAAAGCAGCAAAATATCCACAATGGCGAGATGCAATGCATGATGAAGATGCTCTTATCCGGAATAATACTTGGTACTGTTATTTCCCACGATTACACCACTTTACTGTTTTAAGGAACAGTTCCTTAAAATGTGTTCCTTTACTCTACGATGTGCGGAATTAAAACTGTAAGTAATTGAACACCAGATATTAGCGTGGAAAAACCCCTAGACACGGGATCAAAAAACCACGACCTACTTCTCAAGTAGGATTTCAACTTCACTATGTAAAAAGACCCACTAGGTTACAAGACTCACTCTTACTAACCTAGGACTAACTCTAATCCTTTAGTGATCTTTCTCACGATCAGTGAAGTTGTGTCAAGTCCACGACTTGAACCAGAAAGTTTACAACTCGATTTTGCTTACTACACTTGAACTAAGACTCGAACTTTTACAAGATTCAATTTAAGGAACAGGTTCTCACTTAGTTTTACTGTAGCTAACTGATTACACAAATAAGCTAATAATTCTTCTCAGCTTTTGCTCGATGCTCTCTGTATTTGTGTACACTTCTATGGCTGATATGCTCCATGTTTTATAGCTCCAGCAGCCAAGAAGTCTTGAGCAATTAGAACTCCGCAGCTCCCTTGAGTTTGAGTCCTAATTGGATTCTACACTTGAGAAACCGGATCTCCTATCCTTATCCTTTAGTTTGTGCTATCTTTTCGTATCCGTTTAGACCTGCATAATTATCAAGATATACGTCAGTTCTAGGATAAATAATAATATCTCAATTAAACGATTTTGCATGAATTATCTATTCTGCTACAGTGATTCAAAGGAACAGGTCCTTTGAATCCGTTCCTCAGTCATCAGTCAAAACTCCAAGCTTATTCAAGCTAACAATTTCCCCCTTTTTGATGATGACAAATTCATACTCATAGCTTCATCTCCTTAATGTCTTGAAGTACAATTTCAGCTCAAAAAGACACTCAATCAGTGGAAAATTAATTCATCATTAAGGAACAGATTTTTCGTTAGGGATAAAACCATGCAAAATGCAAAATCAGACTTACTCTTCCCCTTTTTGGCATCATTGAAAAGGTTGCATACAAAATATAACTCTCAAGTGTTAGAATTAATCAGTACATGGCTATTGAGGCAACTCAGAATGCAAATATAACTTAAATTAAAGTAACTGCAAAACAATGATATTAGCCATCCAAGACAATTCATTAAATCAATCATTGAAACCAGGGGATACACGCACATACTAAAGGAATTATCCAAAAATTAAAGAAGAAAAAGGCTAAGGCACTAAGCTAGGCTAGATCCCACTAGACATAAGATGGCTAAAGGCTAAGGCTAAGGTGGTCAGGATGTGGAAGGACCAGGTCCCTAAGACTTGTTAAGCAACTCAAACATCTGCTTAACCATTCCCTCATTGGTCTCCTTTGCCTTTGAGGCCTCTGCCTTCCAGAAATTCTTCTCCTCTTCCAACCTTGCTATCTCAGCAGCCTGAATAGCAACCTGTTGCCTAAGTGCCCTCACTTTGTTGTTCAGTGGCTGCCTCCTAACACCAGTCTGTGGAGGATCAGCCTAAACTGGCAAGTCACAGCTTATCAAAGTGGCACAACCAAACTTTTCCTTCTTTGTAGCCTTCACAACCCCTTCCAAAGGAATCTTCAACTTTGCAAATATATCAATCAGGATGAAACCAAACGGCAGGGAGTGTTTTCTCTTCCCAGCAATCACCCTTTTGATCGGGTGGATCATAAAGCTGGGCCAATTGATCTACTTTTCAGTGTCCAACAGTTCCATAAGGACCAGGTCCATGAAACTGGCAGCTCCTCTTTTCTCCTGCCTTGGCATCACTATTTTGTTCACAAACTCAAATAACACTTGGTGCTGAGGGTGCATCTCACTCTTCTGCACAGCCCTGGGTTTCTCTTCACCATCATTCTCAGCAAACTTCCTAGTGATCTCCAGATCAGTAGGCAAGTTTGTCAAGTCAGGCCAAACCTTCTTGACATAGCTAGCATACCCAGTAGCAGGAATCCCCAGCAGCTCACCAAGTTCCCTTGTGTCAAACATAATTACATTGTCATTGACAGAGGTAGTAAGTCTATCCTCTCTGATGGAGCAGTTCTTGTAGAACTCTTGCACCATCCCCTTTGCACACCTCCCAGAGATCTTAAGGACCATGTCCCTCCAACCCTGAGCATGCAGTTTTTGCAGCAGCCACAACATTCCTTCTTCTTGCACATCAGACATAACCCGACCTTTCAAAACCTTCCTGGTCAACATGTCTTCATGAACACAGTGCACAGACTCACCACCTTCAGCATCACTATCACTCTCATCTTCAGCAACAAACTCATTACTGTCACTAGCAGAACTTTCAGAAACAACCACTCTTTTGGAGGACCTGGTCCTCTTAGCAACTTTCTCAGTAGCTTTAACTGAGCTTCTTGTTACCCTTCTCTCAGGAACTTTTCTTTTCTTGGTCTGAGGCACCACTTCCTCAGCATCTACCATCTCATCATCTTCAGAAAAATCAGCAAGATCAATATCATCCACTTCTTCCTCCTCAACCACCTGTTTTCCTTTCCCTTTTCTGCTCCTTTCCAAGGCAGCAGCTAGTTGTTCATCAGCAGCTTTGGCAGCACTTCTTGTCCTCCTACCCCCAGAAGCAGGGGTTGAGGCAGAAGGAACAGGTCCTTTTGCCTTAGAGGAACTCTCAACTTTCTTCCTATTTCCGGGCTTATAACTATCACCTATTTTCTTCAACTTAGCAGCAATTTCAGTAGTTACATGAGCATCAATAGGTCCATTTCTAGCCAACTTTCTTTGCATACTCCTAATTTTGATCAAGTCTACCAAGGGCCTATCACTATCACTGATAGCCTCATCAACATCGATCACATCCTCCATGGGTACTCTATGAGCAGCCTCTGGAGACCCCGATGATCCATGCATGGGTGCTTCCAAACTCCTAATAGGTTCCCCCTCAAGAGTAGCCCCAGACCCCTCTCCCTTTTCTTCCTCGTCTATAACCACATTCAAAGGATAGGTGAAGTTTACCTCATACTGATACAACACCATAGCACGTGACAAATCCTCAGCCTGCTCAGCAATTGATTCAGCCGTGGGAACTGGTCCTTCCCCCTGAATTTCAGATTCAGGTATTTCTGGAGTTGGTTCAGGAACTTCAGGGTTTAGGTCAGTGGTTTCCATGGGTGAGGGAGGATTAAGATTTTTTGGTTGGTCATCAATAGGTGCAGTTGAAGAATTATCAGAAGCAAGAGACATCTTTGCAATTCAAATTAACAAATAATTTACTACTCTTTCTGAAATTGTGAAAGTAATAATTGATGAACAATGTAAAAGAATAATGAGGAAGAAGAAGTGTATTTATAGAATGAAATAGGTAGTGGAGTTAGAGTGAAAAACGATCAACTTACCTCAGCACAACATGCAACGGCTAAGGACTCTTGGGAGTCTCCCGGAGAAAAAGAGCTGTTAGGCTGTAGGTTACCTTTTCAGAATAGGAACTGTTCCTCCGATGGGACTCTTTTACAATTTGGATATGGGTAGGAAAATTAGTGGGATTTATCCTAATCACTAGTTACCTATAGCCTCTATACTTCTGAATTAATTGAATAATAACGAGTACATACCTGTTTTTAACACAAAAATTCAGTGTCCTTCTAATTTGCAATTTTTGATCATCTGAAATTCTAAGAGCATAAGGGTAACATCATTAAATTTTAGCAACTCTAAATAAGGTATATGGCATAAGAGTATACATTTAAGTATTAAACTGGACTGAATTATTCATAATGACTTGAATAAATTCATTTTAAGAGCAATTTTCTAGCCAATTATGAAGTAAAGCATTGATGATTTTATGTGAATTTAATCATCCCTAACTCCAATCTATTTCTTTCAAAATCATCTCTACCTAGAGCTTTAGTAAAAATGTCAGCTATTTGCTTTTCAGTAGGACAAAATGCTATGGTGATCAAACATTTTTCATAATTGTCTCTTAGGAAATGATGTCTTATATCAATGTGTTTAGTCCTTTTGTGATTCACTGGATTTTTTGTCATATTAATAGCACTAGTATTATCACAATATATAGGAACAGTTTCTACATCAACACCAAAATCCTGTAATTGTTGTTTGATCCATAACAACTGTGAACAACATGAAGCAGCTGCAACATATTCAGCCTCAGCAGTGGAAAGTGCCACTGAATTTTGTTTCTTAGTTCCCCAAGAAACCAAACACTCACCAAGAAAATGTGCCATACCTGAGGTACTTTTTCTATCAACAAGGAAACCTGCATAGTCAGCATCAGTATATCCAACAAGATTAAAACTACCACCTTTTGGATACCAAAGTCCCAAGGGACCTGTTCCTTTCAGATACCTCAATATTCTTTTAACAGCTTTCAAATGAGATTCCTTAGGATCTGATTGGAACCTAGCACACAAACCAACACTGAACACAATATCAGGTCTACTAGTAGTTAGATAAAGTAGAGAACCTATCATGCCCCTATACAATTTTTGATCAACTGATATTCCATGTTCATCAAGATCCAATTTTGTGGCAGTGGCAATAGGTGTGTCAATTTCCTTAGCATTATCCATATCAAACCTTTTAAGTAATTCCTTAACATACTTTTGTTGATGGATCATAGTTCCATTTGAGGTTTGCTTAATTTGTAAACCCAAAAAGAAATTGAGTTCACCCATCATGCTCATCTCAAATTCACTCCCCATCAAGTTTGCAAATTCCTTACTTAAATTTTCACAAGTGGCACCAAAAATTATATCATCTACATAGATTTGAACAATTAAGAGATCCTTACCTTTTTCTTTTAAGAACAAAGTACTATCAATTTTACCTCTCTTGTATCCATGCTGGAGTATAAATTTTGATAGCCTCTCATACCATGCTCTTGGTGCCTGCTTGAGCCCATACAAGGCCTTGTCTAACTTGTACACATGTTCAGGGAACTGTTCACTTTCAAAACCTTGAGGTTGCTTGACATACACTTCTTCTTTCAAGTAACCATTCAGAAACGCACTCTTAACATCTATTTGATGTAGAGTAAATTCCATGTATGTAGCAAAGGCTACAAGAAGTCTTATTGCTTCCAGTCTTGCAACTGGAGCAAAAGTCTCATCATAGTCGATGCCCTCCTCTTGACTATATCCCTGAACGACTAGCCTGGCCTTGTTTCTTGTCACCATGCCATCCTCATCAAGTTTGTTTCTGAAAACCCATTTTATTCCAATTATGGACCTGTTCCTTGGCTTGGGTTCCAGATGCCAAACTTGACTCCTTTGGAATTGATTCAGTTCTTCCTACATAGCATTAATCCAATCTGCAACCTTCAGTGCTTCTTTCACATTTTTAGGTTCAACAAGAGATAAGAAGGCACTAAAGGCACACAGATTGTGATTCTTGACTTATGATCTAGTTTGAACTCCGGCAGCCTTATCTGAGATTATTTGATCCATAGGATGTGACCTTTGATACTTGAAAGGCTTGGGTGTCAATCCATTGTCAGAAGTCCTCTGCTGAGGAACAGTTCCTGATAAAGTAGTGTTTCCAGTTAGTGAGGTGGAACCAACACTTGTTCCCCCTGTTTCAGTGCTACTCTTCTCAGTTCTGTCCTGAGGAACAGTTCCTTGCAGTTCACTTCTCATATCCAGAATCTGCATTTGTGGATTAAATTCAAACTCTTTCAGCATTCCAATTTCTTCATCCTCCTATACCTGTTCTTGAGTGAGACTGTCAGTTTCATCAAATTTAACATGCATGCTTTCTTCAATTTTCAATGTTTTCTTGTTAAACACCCTATAAGATTTACTATTTAAAGAATAACCAACAAATATTCCCTCATCACTTCTAGGATCAAATTTTCCTAAGGCATCCTTCCCATTGTTGTGTATGAAGCATTTGCAACCAAAAGCCTTAAGATGAGAAATATTTGGTTTTCTTCCTTTAAGCAATTCATATGGGGTCTTTTCTATTAAAGGTCTTTTCATACATCTATTTATTATGTAGCATGCAGTATTAATAGCCTCAGCCCAAAAGTTATGTGGAAGATTTCCAGATATCAACATAGTCCTTGCCATTTCTTCTAGAGTCCTATTTTTCCTTTCCACTACACCATTTTGTTGTGGAGTTCTAGGTGAGGAAAAATTATGATTAATGCCATTTTCATTGAAAACATATGATTTTCAAATTCAGTTCCATGATCTGACCTAATGGCAACAATATGGTTATCTAGAGTTCTTTGAGCTTTCTTAGAAAAAATTGACAATGCATTAAATGCTTCTTCTTTAGATGCAAGAAATATAGTCCATGTAAATCTGGAGTAATCATCCACCAAAACCATAACATACTTCTTACCTCCACGACTCATTGTTCTCATAGGGCCACATAAATCCATATGGACCAGTTCCAAAGGTTTAGTGGTACTTACCTGTTTCTTCGATTTGAAGGAGGATTTTACCTGCTTCCCCGTGGCACATGCTTCACATACTTTTTCTTCATTAAACCTGATGTTAGGAAGACCTATCACCAAGTCCTTTGACACAAGTTTGTTCAATTGTGAAAGACTAGCATGTCCTAGTCTTTTGTGCCATAGGAGGGGATCATTTTGCACCACACTTAAGCAGCTCAAGCTTCCATCAGATAATGTCAGCAAGTCTACTTTGTAGATGTTTCCATGTCTATTTCCCTGCAAAATAACCTCTCCAGAAGCTTGATTAGTCACAGTGCATCCAGTAGATGAGAAATTAACATTATTACCTTTGTCACACAATTGAGATATGCTCAATAAGCAATGCTTCAGCCCATCTACTAGAAATACATTATCTATATAGTGTGAATCAGACCTACCTACCTTTCCAATTCCAATAATTTCCCCTTTCTTACCATTACCGAAGGAAACATTTCCTCCTTGGAAGGCTGAGAGTGAAAGGAACAGTTCCTTATGCCCTGTCATATGTCTTGAGCAACCACTGTCCATGTACCATTTGTGGTTTATCTCCTTCACTCTAGCCTGCAAAAGAAAACTAGGGGTTAATTTTAAGAACCCAAACTAGTTTGGGTTCCTTACCTTTTGAAAAAGACTGAATCAGATCTCTCCTAGCCCAGAATGGTAATGGTTTCTTTGTGTGAATATTTTCCTTTTTTACAGAATGTTGAACAGGTTTGTAGGACCTATTCTTCTGTTTCACAGGATTTTGAACAGGTTTATAGGACCTGTTTCTCTGGGCAGCCCTTTTTAAAGATTGACAATTTTCTTTCCGGTGACCAGTGTTCCCACAGTGAGTGCATAGCCAGTTTTCAGGAAATAATAAGTACTTACTCTTTGGATTCCATTTGGATGAACTCTGTGCTTTCATGAATCCAATACCTTTCCTGTTACTACTATGATTTTCCTGTAACCATTCTAGTGCTTCAGAAGACTTGTTCCATTCTACAGTATTTCTTAATTCCATTTTTGTTTTAACCAAGTCTTCTTCTAAAGATCTTATCTTTTCATCTTTCTTACACAGTTCATCAACTGTGTCTTTCAGTTTCTCTTTAGCAATGATCTGATGAGAATTAGCAATGCCTTTACCTTTTACAACTGTTTTATCATTTTCTAATTCCTGAGCAGTTGTTTCAAGTGTGAGGACCTGTTCCTCAAGCATGCTAATCTTCCTTTCCACAAAATCATTTTTAACTATTTCCTCTTTGCATTCTGTTTCTAAACAGTCAACTTTATCATGCAGTTAGTGATTATCATCCCTTAGAGTTTTAAATTCATTTAGCACAATATGGAATACTTTAACCAACTTTTCTCTAGACATGCTTTTTACATCTTCTTTAAGTTTAGAAACAAATACCTCAGGATCCTCTTCATTTTCTGAATCTCCAAGTGTCATTAGAGCAAGATCCTCATCCAGATCGTCATCAGTTATTTCATCTTCACTGTCTTGCCATGCTGCGACCAGCGCTTTGGGATTTCCACTTCTCTTATGGACCTGTTCCCTAGCCTTCTTCCTTTCATCAATGAATTTCTTCCTCCATTCTCCTTCCATAATTGGACATTTGCTGATGTAGTGCTCCGAGCTTCCACATTTGTGGCATTCTCCAGCCTGTTTCATGTTAGTAGACCTACCCTGTCCACTAATTTCCTATTTCTTATTCAAATATTTCTGAACACTTTTAGCGATAAGGACCAGTTCCTTATCATCAATGATTTTATCACCAGCAGTCAAGGCTAGATTAGGTTCAGTTTTAACTGGTACTCCTATGTTTTTAACCTTTTTCCTCAGTTCATAAGTCTTTAGATTGCCTATAAGCTCATCTAAGGATAAAGTGGTTAAATCTTTACTTTCAATGATAGCACAAGCTTTGATCTCCCAAGAATCTGGAAGAACCCTAGTTAAAATCTTTTCTACCCTATCTTCCACAGTTAAAACCCTTCCCAAAGAGATAAGTTCAGAAGCAATGGCATTAAATCTAGTATACATTTCAGAGATTGATTCTTCTTCTTTCATTTTAAAGCTTTCATATTCAGCATAAAGAAGTGTACCTCTGGACCTTTTTACCTGACTTGTTCCTTCGTGTGCAACTTGTAGAGCATCCCAAATCTCCTTTGCAGTGGCATACCCTCTGATCCTAGTGCATTCGTCAGGACTAAGTCCACCAACCAGCCACTTCCTTGCCTTTGCATTCTTTTCCCATTGCTTTATGTCTTCAGCATTGCATTCTTTCCTGGTTTTGGGAACATCCTTCCCATCAGCATCCTTCTTCATTGGGATCATGGGACCTTCAGTTACTATGTCCCACAATTCATAGTATTCTGCTTGAAGGTGATCGCGCATCCTCTCTTTCCACCATGAATAGTATTTCCCATTGAAATAAGGTGCTCTAACCATTGACTGGCCCTCACTGTTCTCTCGTGATGTACTCATCTAATCCTATGTGTTAGCCTTTTCAAGTATAACCCGCTCTGATACCAACTGTTATTTCCCACGATTACACCACTTTACTGTTTTAAGGACCAGTTCCTTAAAATGTGTTCCTTTACTCTACGATGTGCGGAATTAAAACTGTAAGTAATTGAACACCAGATATTAGCGTGGAAAAACCCCTAGACACGGAATCAAAAAACCACGACCTACTTCTCAAGTAGGATTTCAACTTCACTATGTAAAAAGACCCACTAGGTTACAAGACTCACTCTTACTAACCTAGGACTAACTCTAATCCTTTAGTGATCTTTCTCACGATCAGTGAAGTTGTGTCAAGTCCACGACTTGAACCAGAAAGTTTACAACTCGATTTTGCTTACTACACTTGAACTAAGACTCGAACTTTTACAAGATTCAATTTAAGGAACAGGTTCTCACTTAGTTTTACTGTAGCTAACTGATTACACAAATAAGCTAATAATTCTTCTCAGCTTTTGCTCGATGCTCTCTGTATTTGTGTACACTCTTATGGCTGATATGCTCCATGTTTTATAGCTCCAGCAGCCAAGAAGTCTTGAGCAATTAGAACTCCGCAGCTCCCTTGAGTTTGAGTCCTAATTGGATTCTACACTTGAGAAACCGGATCTCCTATCCTTATCCTTTAGTTTGTGCTATCTTTTCGTATCCGTTTAGACCTGCATAATTATCAAGATATACGTCAGTTCTAGGATAAATAATAATATCTCAATTAAACGATTTTGCATGAATTATCTATTCTGCTACAGTGATTCAAAGGAACAGGTCCTTTGAATACGTTCCTCAGTCATCAGTCAAAACTCCAAGCTTATTCAAGCTAACAGGTCCCTTGTTCCTCCATCTGCAAATCAAAATGTCATCGGCTGTAAGTCGGTTTTTTGGGTCAAACAAAAATTTGATGGAAGTTTAGATAGATTCAAAGGTCGACTGGTTGCAAAAGGATTTCATCAGCGCCCAGGTATTGACTTCACCTCCACTTTCAGTCCAGTAGTAAAGCCAACCACTATCCGTTTGATTCTCACTCTGGCTGCATACTTCAATTGGCCCCTCTATCAACTTGATGTGAATAACGCATTTCTCCAAGGTACATTGGAGGATGAGGTATACATGGAACATCCCCTCGGTTTTGTGAACTCTAAGTTATCCCACTTATGTTTGCAAACTCCACATGGCAATTTATGGCCTTCGCCAAGCCCTTCGTGCATGGTACAATGAATTCAAGAAATTTATTTGCTCGATTGGGTTTGTTGGTTCTAAGTTGGATACTTCTCTGTTTACAATGCATGATCAAACCTCTGTTGTGTTTCTACTTCTCTATGTCGATGATATTATCTTGACAGGTTCTTCTAATTCAAAAATACTTGAAGTTAATACAACTCTAGCAGCTCGGTTTTCTCTGAAATATTTACAACCTCTTGGCTACTTTCTTGGTATTGAGGTCTGTCATACATCTGCTGGTCTTTTTCTTTCACAAAGAAAGTATATTGATGATCTTCTCCATCGATTCAATATGCTTGACGCCAAAGGAGTGAAAACACCACTTGCTGCATCCACTCCACTCACACTTGATTATGGCACTGCCCCCACAGATCAAAAGCAATATCGTCAAGTCGTTGGAGCTCTTCAATATCTTTCTATTACCCGCCCTGCTATATCCTTTGCAGTAAATCCCTATCCCAGTTCATGCATCGACCCACTCATTCACACTGGCAAGCTAGCAAGAGGGTTATGCGGTATCTCAAAGCAACTGATTCTTTTGGTTTGCACCTAACCCCTCATAAGTCTCTCAATCTAGTGACTTTCTCTGACTCTAATTGGGGAGGTGATCCAGATGACAGATGTTTCACCGGCGCTTATATCGTATTTCTTGGGGGTTTTCCAATTAGTTGGTCATCTAAAAAGCAATGCACCGTTGCGCGCTCCTCTACTGAAGCCGAATATAGGGCCCTTGCAAATGCTGCGACTGAAACAAATTGGATAGTTAATCTTCTGAAGGAACTTCGCCTCACAATTTCCAATATTCCCATGGTCTGCTGTGATAATTTAGGAGCAACCTTTCTATCTCAAAACCCGGTCTTTCACAGTAGGATGAAGCATCTTGCTCTTGATTATCATTTTGTTCGCGAGCAAGTAAGGGACAAAGCGCTTTTGTTCGACATGTTCCTTCTTCCTCACAACTAGCTGATTCTCTTACCAAAGTGGTGCCTACAAAAGATTTTCTTCGTCATAGGTCCAAGATAGGCATTATTCCCTCACCGCCTATCTTACGGGGGCATAATAAGGCAACATAATCTGTTGCATATTTCTCTCACAGTCTAATATTTTATTATCTTTGTAATCCCTGATTTATGTCAATTAGTGATTGTAATTTGTATTTTTTTCCTTTTTTATCTTGAGCAGCTTTTGCTCATTCACTGTATATAAAGATTGACACTGTAATGGAATTATATAAAAAATTCTGTCAAGTTCCTCAAAACCTCTTTACAAACCTCTTTACAATTGTGTAACCATTTCATTTAGAGCTTACATTTTAGACACGAAATATGTTTGTTCATTAGTTATATGTTGACACGCACACGCCTCCTCTTGTTTTACGATTGTTTGTTAATTTTCATGCGACAAACATGCAATAATTCTGTGCAACAATGTATTAATTGATCGAAATTAGTGTTAAATCTAGAACATCAAGCTAGTTCTTATGTCTAGTTGAAGTATATTGGGTGATTATCTTATCTATTCAAAATAGTTAAAGAAGATACAGACTTATCTATTTATTTATTTAAATCTTAACAAAGGAGGGGAATATAATGTTGGGGTTTGCTAGCGATTGAGAATTGGTGAGAAGAGAGAAAATCACAAAGTGGTACCTATTTAATTTCATTATGCAAGTCATTCTAAGGCAGCAGTATGGGTTTATTGGATGGAGACATGAATATATACTCCTTAATAAATTGGTCAAACAATTCTTTCTTTAATAAATGATACCATTTTTATCTTGTTATCTTTAATTTCAAAATAGAAATTTAATTCCTTTTTGAAAGACTGGAAAAGGCATTCCTCAGCAAATGAGTTGTTGCCATCAAGAATCGTTACCATTAGCTTATTATTATTATTATTATTATTATTATTATTATTATTATTATTATTATTATTATTATTATTATTATTATTATTCCTGCCTTTTTCCTTCTTATTCCAAAACCTTTTCCACATACCCATGGTTACACTTTGTAGCTGGTTGACACTTGACACAACCTTTTGGTGAGAGAATATGTTACAATTTTCCACTTTAAGGAGAGTTGCAAGACAATTCACTGTCCGTGCATGTAATCTTCATCAAAATCTTCTTTGTGATCACCAAAAAATTATAAATACTCCATGAGTACAAAAAGATAAACTTAGAATTTAGTTTGTATACACTAACAATGTTAAAGAATTTCACATGTATTAATATATTTCAATTTATTTTGAAGGTAAATTACTTGTCTTACTTTTAAGATTATTAATTTTCATTTTCGAACAATTACGTGCATGTAATTATAATACAAGTGTAAATCTGATACCAAAAGTGCAATTTCATGGTCATTTGGACGTGTACACGATTTTGAGCTTTATACACACCTATTCCCAAAATTTAAAGTGGTCCACCTAACAATTCAATAATTAATTGCTGCTACTATTTAAACAAGCTGCAATATTACTCACAAGGAGACAAGGTTATTTGAACATTTCACTTTCACTTACTAATTTCGCCATTCAAGTGCTCTACATCACAGGCTGAGCAGGTGTGGAGTGGAAAATTGAACTGTTTAATGTCATTCATACTATGATCAAAATGCTCAAAGAATGAAGGTGGAGTATCATAATACAATTGTACAAGAACAAGGGTGATATTCAATATTGTAACAATTATAGGGGTATTAAACTATTGAGTCATACTATGAAAGTATTCGAAAGGGTGGTAAAGAAGAGGAAGATGAGGGATGTAATTATTTTTGTAAACCAATTTGATTCATGCCTGGCGATCGACTAAACAATATCGGAATAAGAACAGAGATTTACATAAGGAATTTGTTGACCTAGAAAAGGCCTATGACAAAATCCCAAGCGAGATTTTATAGAGATGCTTGGAGTAAAGAGATGTACCAGTGGCATATATCAGAGTGGTTAAGGACATTTATAATGGATCCAAGGCCTGAGTGCGGACGTTAAGAGGAGACTCAGAACACTTCCCATTCGAGATGGGATTACATCAGAGGTCCGCGGTTACCCCATTTTATTTTCTCTGGTGATGGATGAATCAATGCGGAATATTCAAAGAGAAGTACCATAGTGCATGTTATTTGCAGATAACATAATTTTGGTTGATAAGACCTGCGGCGAGATTAATGATAAGCTGAGGTTTGGAGGTGGACTCTTGAGTATAAAGGTTTTAGGCTGAGCATGTCGAAAATAGAGTACATGGAGTGCAAGTTTAATGATTCACCACATGAGTTAGATGTGGATATGCTGGATACACAAGTCATTCCGAAGAAATGAAGCTTCAAGTATCTTGGGTCAATAATACAAGAAAATTGAGATATTGACGATGATGTCACGCATCATATAGGAGTAGGTTGAATGAAATGGAGGCTCGCTTCCAGTGTCCTATGCAATAAGAGATTGCCACCTAAACTTAAGGGTAAAATCTACAGAGTAGTTGTTAGACCGACTATGTTGTATGGTGTTGAATGTTAGCCAGTCAAAAGCACACACGTTTAGAAAATGCAAGTAGCCGAGATGAGCATGTTTAGATGGATGTGTGGGCATACTAGAAAAGATAAGATTAGGAATGAGATCATACGAGACAAGGTGGGTGTAGCCTTAGTGGTGGATAAGATGCAGGAAGCAAGGTTGAGGTGGTTCGGGCATGTAAAAAGGAGGTTGGTGTGAAAGATTTGCAATTCTGAGTCTATATAGAGATAGAGGTAGATCCAAGAAGAATTAGGATGAGGTAATAAAGCAAGACATGACTCAGCTTCAGATTATCGAGGACATGACCCTAGATAGGAGAGAATGGAGGTCAAAAAATATTGTAGAAGGTTATGAATAGTCGAGAACTTGGTTCTAGTGTGGGGTTTTAGAGAGTTTTGTTGTTAGTATTGTTATTTTTAGTGTGAGGTTTTAGCATTGTTATGCTTCACTTTTTTAGTGCTGCTGTTTCATTTATCTTGGGTAGACTTAGTATTTTTAGGTCTTCATTTTTCCTTACATTGATATTTCTATCTTTGCATTTTACTCATGTAATTTTTCTTTTTCTATCTTTTCCAAACCTGTTTTTAAAATTATTTTTTTGAGTCGAGGATCTTTCGAAAATAGACTCTCTACTTCATCAAATATAGGGATAATATTTGCGTATACCTCATCCTCCCCAGACCCTCTTGTGAGGTTATACAAGGTATGTTGTTGTTGTTATTGAAGTGCTCTACATCACCACTAATAAAACTGTTTTCACTGTCACACGCCAGACCACATACACACAGAGACACATTATCTCGAGTTCTCTCTCTTTCATGTTTCGAGTATAGTTCTCTATAACATGATATTGTTTTCAATCACAAATAAGCTAATTGTTCCTCTTGCTCTTACAAAAGTCAACACACCTTCCAAGAAATAATAATGAGGCGGCTTCCAGAATATTGGTTTTGTTATGCCTATAACTAGCTCATGTCCACTCATTATTAACCTTTGAAATTTAGTTCCAAATCATGGGTTTGTGATTATGCAATAGTTGCATATATATAATGTCCATTAGTTAAAGGACTAAGTTCCAAGACTTCAAACATGGGAGTTGACGTCAAAAAGTCATATATTTTAATATGCCTTTTATCCCTTATTTGGGTATATTTGGTCATTTTAAATGATAAAAAATGATTGACTAAATTAATTGTTGAATTACAGTGTATAAGTTGTCATTGCTGAAAAAAAAAAAAAGAGGTGATTTGAGCATAAATGGAGCCAAAAAGTGAAATTCGGGAGAAATAGAGCTTGGTTGTGCGCCGCATGGCCATACCATTGCTTTTTGGCGTATTTTTTGTGGAGAAAAATGTTGCATAAACAGTGAGTTAAATCTCCATCATAGCATCGCACAAAAGGAAAGAAAAATGATCCCAGAGGTCCTAAGTAGGCATGTGTGTCGCACAATACATGGCTGAATTTCAAGGAATTCTGTGTGGTTGTGCTTCCCACAACCATAGTACAAGAGAAAAATGTATGCTTTTTTTTTCTAAAGGGCAATTTTATTATTTGACTTAGAAACGTGATTTAAAAGCCTCCAATCTCGTTTTAGCCCTATTCTTGGCATGAGAAGGAAGAAACACATTGGAGAAGCACATTCCAGTTCGGAAGATCCTTGGAACTAATACACAAGACGAATCAAAGAGTCTTTCTCTCTTTTTCTCTTATGAATCTTGTTTTATTCATTATTATCGTGTTCTTTAGTTTAACCATGAGTAGCTAAATACTTTACTTAGGGTATTGATGGAACCTTTTCTTGGGTGAATAAATTGACAACTTTTCTATATTCTAATCGTTCTTTATGATTCTATTTGTTCAACTATATGTTTATTGCAATTGATAGAAGGGCCCTCCATTAATTATGTCGTTATGCCTTTTGATGCTTGGAAAAGCTCATAGGATTAGATAGTTGTTGAACAATGATACTTCTGAGAAAGAAAATATAATTGCAACAATTTAAAAACATGGTTAGGAATAATCGAATTTTATCATGGTCGTAGTGAGTTGATTGAATCTTCACTAGGTTAGTTCGAAAGAATAATGCTGGAAAATTACCGTATTTGATCGGAAGATATTTGCGAAAAACTAAATAACTCAAGATCAATAAAGGAGAAAACGATCTAATTGTAGGAAACCTGTTGGTAGTTCATCTTGATAATTGGGGGAACCATAATCCTAGGTCTGTACTCTGACATGCTCCGGTTAAGGATAGGGCTCACAATTACCCTAGTCGATTGTATGGGTCGAACATAGGGACTTACACGTGACCAAAAGTAGTCGAATTCAATTGATTTCTATGTATTTAGCAAGTTAATCCTATATATGAAGTATAATTTAAACTATTGTAAAATAGAGACAATTTCAAGGTAAAGTTAACAATAATAGAAAAACCAAGGATACTAACTTCCCGTAGCCCGCTAACCAAGTGGACATAGTTATAAGCTCCTTCACACCTAGGTCACCCAATGGACCTCGCTAGCATTTATCCAACTCATCCCTCTTGGGTGAGAGTTGAGAGTACCAACTCTTGCCCTCTCGGTGCTAAGAATTGATGCATTAAGCGCTAGCTACTAGTCCCAAGTAAGGTATCCCCCTCTCGGTATTCAACCCATTAACCCGGGGTAAATGACTCGCACTTACCCCCGGTACCCCGTCGCTACACTTTTCATTCCTAGATTTAGCCTCTCGGTGTAAATCTAGTACTTGTTGGATTTAACTTGAGTTGTACACCTCAAGTTGTTATAATGTAATCAAAAGTAGTAAAATGGGATATTCCTAGGTGTTTAGAAGCTTATTATGATATACCCATTTGATTGTTGGACTAGAGTTTCATTAGCACCCTAGTTGGTGATTTAGCTACTTATGCTAAGTAATGATTCAAGACTTGGAAGTAATGAAATATGTATTAACATAGTAAGATAGTAATTATTCTTATAAATAATGATGTTGTTCTTCACCATACAAGGAAACTTGACCAAGCGTTTTGGTATTTTGTCCGTATCTTGCCTTCGAAGTAAAGTAAAAATGTAAGATAGTCTCAAAAATCTAGTTCTAGCTATTTATAGTGTTTGCTAAAAACTAATTACAAAAATGCCATTTTCAGGTTGGGCTGAGTTCTGGTGCTGAAGTGGCTGAAGGGCTGGTGCCTCTTAAGACATGGGTTGTCGCCCTTTTCTCCGTTTGTATGAAAGGGCGGCTGCTCTTTTGTTGGGCGACCGCCTTTTCTTCTTCTCCAAGAGAAGGCGACGCAGCTTAGGATCATGCGGTCGCATCTTCTTCTCATCAACTTCTTCTTGTTAAGTGCATTGGGCGGCCGCCCTTAGCATGGGTGGTCGCATCTCCACCAGTTCTTCAAATCTTCAACTTCCTTGCAAAGGGTTGAGGCCTTTTAATCGCCTAATTGGAAATTCAGTAGGTTTGCACCTCCAAATGAGGGGCGGTCGCCCCTAGCATGGGCGGCCGCCTCTTCAATTTTTCTGCAGCTTCTTGAATTTGATCACTTTCCTTTGATCATGCTCCTTTTGGTTTCTTTCCTTCTGTGTAGGATTCCATACCTGAAACCAAGCAATATGCATCAATCTTTCCTATAGATTGGTCACTTTTAGATTCAAAGACAAGAGTTTAAGCGAGTTAAAGTAAAATGCTCATGCATCAACTCCCCCAAACTTAAGTCTTTGCTTGTCCTCAAGAAACCAATCTCTAACCAAGAGTAGTGAAGTACTTTCAAGACTAGCATACAATAAAGCTAAGTTCCATTTTTACTCTTTCAAAAACTTTTGAGCTAATTAGGCACCAACACACATTCATAACCATGAACACTTGACAAGTAACTATATGAACCACTTCACAAGTTTTACAATGGTCCAAGGATGACGTAGAGATTCAAGTTTGGATTTGGTTCATCAACCAACTTCACTTAGTATCAAACCTCATTTCAAGTCAAGCTCACATCTCTCATACCACCACTTGCTTCCTCACTTCAAGAAAGTAGTCCTTATCTCACAATCAAATTTAAATCAAGGACTTAAGCAATTAAGCACTCACACTTCAAAGAATGTTCACGAGTTGAGTCAAAGGAACCATAGGCTTGCCTATTTTGTGACTCTCCACTAATAAAGAGGTGCCAAACATAGGATCAATTGTGATTTCTTTAGGCTTGTAATGAAGGTTCGGGGCTAGGTGTGATATTTTAGGAACATAGTGACTACAAACCACCTTACCAACACACAACCATTTCAACCATCCTTTCTTCACCTCCTTTCACCCTTTTCTCTATTCCCTTTTCTTTATTTCTCTACTTCTCCTTCTTTTTGTCATTTTCAAATTTTTGAAAGCCTAATGCTTTTTATTTTCTTAGTCCACCCTTCATATTTACACAACTTAGGGGGACTAATTCTTTTCACCTTGTTTCTCTTTTTGGATTTTTCACAAACTTTTTATATACATATTTTTTTTAACTTAGCATCTCACTAGGCTTCCTAGCACATGATATATTCAATGGATTCTCCCAAGCTTAGGCTTTTGCCTGATTCTAAAATTTTTCACTTGGAAAAGGAAGTCACACAAACCACCAATGAACTACTCATAAATCGGGTTACCAAATAAAAGGCTAATAGGCTGAAAAAGGGACAACTGTTGATATTTTTAGAGTAAGATATATGAAGAGGCTCAAAAAGGCTTCCAATGAAAGCCTAAGATCATTTCCAAGTTCGGAACAACTCACATTTCGCTTTGAAAATAAGTCGGGCAAGTTCTAGACCTCAACTCAAACATGTCAACCCACGATCTAACCTCACACATATGCAAGTGGGTCACTCTAGACAAAAACTCAAATCTCCAAAAGGCTTGCACTTGTAAAGTCTTAATGGTCCACTAGGAACAATGTCAATGACTCCAAAGCAACAAAAGAACCTAGAGTCATCGACAAAGACCAAAGACTTACCAAGTGGACACTTTACAACTTGTCTCATGCTATAAGATCAAAATGGGATGTTGGTACTTTATGAGACTCTCCAAACACAACCACAAGGAATTTTTTAAAAACTAATATTTACACTACTTGGTTCAAACAATCACTTCGAAAAAGAATCAAGCAAAGAAAACTGAAAGCTTATTTAAAACAACTTTTTTTTAAGGAACTTAACTAAATATGCTAAAGAAAGTAACATGTACCATATACAAGCAAAAAAGAGGGATTCAAATTTAATCATGTCATCAAAACATTGAAAAACATGAGAAATTATCCAAAATATTATCCAAAACATTCATGAATTTAAAATCCCCTCCCCCAACCAAAGACTCCTGCATCGTCTCCGAATGCGAAGTCAGCACAAAAATAAGCACAAGGGGGGTAAGAAGGGACTCCCTGATCACTGTTCAAACTTTCTTCTCTCTTTTGCCTTACACGTGCAGAGGCTTTTCCTTTTGCTTGTTATTCTTGCCAGCTTTTGTACGAGTTGCTTCTTCAATGGATGCTTGAGTAGCCAACTGCATGGCTGCATCATCAAAGTCCATCCGCTCCATTGCCTTCAGGTCTTGTTGAATTTTCTCAGTTTTATCTTTCCGAGCTCGTTTGTTATGTGGCTTCCGTGAACTAGAAGTACCTAGTGCTACCTGTTGCATTGTCCTCTCACTCCATAGAATGTTTAGCTTGTTGGCCATTTCCACTTGAGTTCCAGCTAGGAGTTGCACTGCTTTGTTCATTCCCTCAAACTCTTTAGAATTTGTATTCAAAGTTGTGACTACCATATTGAGCTGGTCAGAGGTAATCCCATGAGATGGGCCTTGTGGAACGGCAGAAAAGAGTGCTTTGAACCCTTTCCTTTTTCATCCATTTCTATCAGTGCTTGCATCAATTCATGGAAGACTGTGGCTGGGGGTGCTCTTGATGATGATGGAAAATCAGTATGTGCACAACGTGTAGCAGCTACTGAAGGGTGGACAGGATTATGAACCGATCCTCAATGACATATAGATCAAATGGTTCCAACACCTCTGGGTAATCATTATCAGCATAAGTGTTACACCCTTGATTGATCAAATAGGCAATTAGGTTGTTGGGGTAAAGTAGCTTGCTATTGTCAGACTTAGCAGATCCTATCATTGTCTTAACCATTTCAGCACCCAAATTGACCTTCATCCCTTTCACCAAGCAACCAATCATCACAGCTATTCTTAATGATATATCGTAGGCATCCCCTGTTGGTAATACTCTAGATATGACTATGGCATGCTATCTTTTTACTTTAAAGTTGAGATCCGACTGAGTGATTTGTACACTGCACTGTCTGTACCTAGGATTGGATTCTCTACCTATGATTGGTGCCAACTATTGTCTCTGTTCTGCTTCACTGAGGCTCAGCTTGTTCATGTGTTCAGAGGGTGTGAAGTGAGGCAGGTCCAAGTAGTGATTCAGAGGCTTGGCTGAGATATCAATTACTTGCTATGTGCATTGTACCTTGAAATTGTTTGCCTCGTTCCTCCTCAATGCATGAAAGAATTGGAAAACGATGTCAATCACAGCTGCACCCACTAGTTTTCCAAACACTTTTGCCCCCCACCAGTTTCCTTGAATGCTCTATAAAAGCCTGGGTTGTACTTTTCCACCTTTTTCAATTCTATTTTCCTTCATGTACCAGGAAATTTGTAGGGTCTACCTCTCTCAATTCTGTAGATTCATCTATAGAGAGAGGTACGGGGGACTTCTCTCTTTGGTTCTTCCTGGGCCTACCTCTTTTTCTGGAAGGCATTGTAGCTGCAAAACAACTCAAAGATGTTGTTAGATAAGCCTGTTTAAGCACAGGGGAAACATGTTAGAAGTGGCCTAAAGCAATAGGCATTGAATGATAATGGAAGCTCATCATGTTTCAGAAAACAGGTAGAAAATGCGGGGGCATATGCAACAGGCGGCTGCCTCTTGGTCCAACACTTCAAAAAAATTAAGTGTTTTGGATCAGGGGCAGCCTATACCATAATGGTGTGGCCTACACTGTAAGGACGGAGATAAGGGAAGAGAAAGTCCTGCGGACTTGTTTTCCCATACTTAAAAAAAATCCAATCAGGTCCAATGAGCAGCCACCTCATAAATGGGTGTCCTTCTTTTTTACAAAGGGTGAGGATCTGCAAATACGACCAAAAGGGCGCCCAAAGTCCCGAGGGATGCATTTTTTAAAATTAAGCCAAATTTTTGGCAAGTTCATAGGGGCGGCCGCCCAATCAATGGGCGGCCTCGAAATGCACCTTCCTTCAATTTTATGAAGATAAGAGGCAACCTAACCTACAAGGACAACCACAAGGGCGCCCAAAGTCCTGAGAAGTGCCTTTTTTATACTTAGAAAAAAATTTTGAGGTCATAGGCAAAGGGTGTCTGCCTCATGAAGGGGCGCCCGCCTGATCTTAGGCACTCTCTCTTCAGAGAGATGGTCGTGTGAGACACAAAAAGGGGAGGCTGCACAAACAAGGTGCGATGTCCGTCTCATTACCAGGTTTTAGAAGTTGGAACCATATGAAAGTGCGGTGGCCTAACAGAGGGGCGACCGCGTATTCTTGAACCATCAGTAGTTCAAGTTGCCCACTTTAAAGAATAGGCGACCACCCATTAAGGGCAGGGCCCCTTTCTTCGTCAGCAACACAATAGTGAGGGCGCGAGTCCCTAAATTTTAAACATTATAGCACAACTTGGCTCACAACTACCCCTTTTTGTTTCTCTCTCAAGGTCAAAACACTCTCAATCTTCAAGAATCCAAGATGATAACAAGCACGCTCACCCTTCCCCCAACCATCCTAAGGCATGTTATTGTTGTTTATGAAATTTGACATCTAATTCCTTATCCTAAAATGTTAAACTAATTAAAAAGCAAAAGTAAAGTTTAATTGAAAGGCTTACCAGAGAGTTAATGCAATGGAATGAGTGAGTGGTCTGTTGTAAAGTGAGTGAGTGGATGGGGGTTCCGATGATCGGAAAAATTGAGGACACCGACGGTTAGGGTTTCAGGGGGAATAGTGTGAAGCAGGTGAAGAGGTGCCCCTTGGGTTTCTTTTACACCTCTTTACCTCGTAACCGTTACGAAGAGAAGGGCGGCCACATGTTATAAGGATGGCCACTTGTTATAAGGGCAGTCGCCCATGCACTGGCATTTTAGCCATGCGGTCTTTGAGAAAAGGGAGGCTGCCTGTTGGTTTTCATCCTTCACACTTGAGGAAAAAAGGCGGCCAACACTGCATGTGCGGCCTAACAGGCGCTTAAAGTCAAGAGAATTTCGACACTTAGCCAAATTTTTAAGGCTTAAGAGAGAAGAGTGGTCGCTTCTTGAGGGCCGACCTTAGTGTCAGAAAGGGTCTCCAATTCTGAATGTGCTACCAAAAGGGCGGAAAAAGTCTAGAGAGCCTCACATTCCATACTTAGAAAAAATTTTGAATTTTTGAAAATGGGTTGTCGCGCTTTTTGAGAGGCGACAGCATGTTCTTGGCTCTCTGATCCCTTTTTTTCCCTCTTTTACCTTTACCCACCCAAGGGGCGGCCGCCCAAGCAAGATGCGGGCTCCCTGTTACCTGTGAGGTCCTTCTCATTTATCATTCTCAATCCAGCTGCCACTCATCTTTGACACCTACAAAATAACAACTAATTAGCTAAAATCTTGGGTTGCCTCCCAAGAATCTCCTTAGTTAACGTTGTGGCACGACGTCGACCCATTAGCTCAAGGATCAATCAAGAAAACCAAGGCTACCACCTTGGTACCTTCAACAACTCCCAAGTAATGCTTCGCCCGGTGCCCATTTACTCTAAAACTCTATCCATCATCACCTTCCAAAATCAAGGGCACCATAGAGAGAAACACCAATAACCTTGAATGGGCCACTCTATTTTGACTTCAACTTTCCCAAAAATAATTGGAGCGGAGAATTAAGCAACAACACAAGATCTCCTACCTTGAATTCTCGATTCAAAATCTTCTTATCATGCACAATCTTCATCTTCTCCTTGTACAACGAGGCATTCTCATATGCATTGAATCTCATTCCATCAATTTCATTCAACGCCTTCATTCTAGACTTTGCGGCTACTTCCCATTCTAAGTTCAACTTTTTCAATGCCCACAATGCCTTGTATTCAAGCTCAATGGGAGATGATAAGACTTACCAAATACCAATTGATAAGGGGACATACCTATGGAGTTTTGTAAGCCTCACTTAAGCTCAAAGTGCATCATCTAACTTCTTGGCCCAATCCTTCCGGTTAGCATTCACGGCCTTAACCAAGATTTGTTTGATTCCTAGTTAGAAACTTCCACTTGTCCACTAGTTTGGGGATGATAAGGAGTTGCAACCATGTGCTTGACGCCATACTTCTCAAGGAGTGAGTCAAATATCTTGTTGCAAAAATGAGAACCACCATCATTAATTATGGCTCTAGGAGTACCAAATCGAGTGAAGATATTCTTTTTCAAGAAAGCCATGACACTTCTTTCTTCATTGTTTGGTAAAGCCACCGCTTCTACCCATTTAGATACATAGTCAACGGCTGCCAAGATATACTTCATCCAACAGAGCTTGGGAAGGGACCCATGAAATCAATACCCCATACATCAAACAACTCTATCTCCATGATAGGATTTTGGGGCATTTCATGCTTTCTTGACACACCTCAGGCTCTTTGGCATTTATCACAACTTTTCACAAAGGCATGAGCATCTTTATATATGGTTGGCCAATAGAAATCACACTCTAAGATCTTTGAGGCGGTTCTAACACCACCATGATACCCACCATAAGATGAAGAGTGGCATCCATTAACAATCTCTCATTGCTCAACTTCCGAAACACATCTTCGAATCATCCCATCCGCACAAATTATGAAGAAATATGGCTCATCCCAAGAATAATGATGAGCATCTTTCATGAGCTTCTTCCTTTGATTGTATGAATAGTCATCGAGCAAATCTCCACATACCACAAAATTAGCAAGCTCCTGATCACGCTCAACTACGCCCTACAAAAGGGACTAAGCAGTCACATCAAATATAGCTCGGTATTTGAAGTCCCGGGGTCGAATCTCACAGAGAACACGACTCCTAGAAATTAATCTAGTTAAACTATCTGTTGAACCCCCAAAAAACTACCCCGAAGGGCTAAATTCAAGAATATCAACAGGATGGACTAATTCTTTTGGAGTTTTTGGAGTCGCCACCCAATTTAAGAAAAACAGGGAACCAAATTAATAAATGCGTGCAAAACTCCATTTTTATAAAAAGACGGTCTTTCTTTCAGAGATTCTAAAGGTAAGAGGTTTTGTTAATTTCGAAAGAAGGTTTTTAAGGCACTTTCGAAATTCCGTTAAAAACGGTTAATCCGACAGGTTTCTAAAATATTTGCAAGTGCTATTTATGCGCTTTTCTAAAAATAATTAATTGAACTATTAATTAATTCAACTAATTAAATCTAGTAAGTTCTCAAAAGATTTACAATTTATTTAAAAGCTTTAATTGTTTTTCAAAATAAAATGAAATAAAGTAAAACAAAAGCATTTTTCTTTTGAAAAGGAGCGATTTGATCGTCCTAATTTCTTTGCCAACTCATATGTGGTAAGCGCATAAATGGCACTTGCTTAATTTCAACTTTAAAAACCCAAGTTTCTCATCATAAGATGGAACTTTAGGTTTCGAGTCGCTTTTTGCAAAGTTGGTTCGGGAGATTTAGAAGTTAATTAAAACTTCTTTGTAGCTTTTGACTGTCTAAAGAAACTACTTCGTATCAATAAAATAGAAGTCACTTCTTATAGTCTAATTTAGGTGTAGTTTCTTTTTGAAAATTTCTTAAATTTGCACGCATTTGCATAATTGGCCACTATTCACAATAAATTAAATAACAACTCAAATTAAAAGGGTAATAACCATAAAGTAGATTATATCTCAATCAAATAAATATTTATTCATAAATATAAATACATAATTATTCTACAACATAAATAAATTATTATAATAAGGATCTAACTAAAAATAGGAGATTGAGTTTCAAAAAGTAGAACCCGAAAGATGATTAACTCGTGGGAGCCTTGAAATTTCTAAAGTTTCTAAAGATCTTGAAAACTTGAGCCCGAGCTAGACCCCAATGCAATTCCAAGCCAATGAGCCATTCCAATTGATGAGTTAGCCAAACTCCCTCCCAAGAGTGTTCATGCCAAAAAAAAAAAAAAA
Source organism: Petunia secreta (assembly GCA_029990175.1). Lineage (NCBI taxonomy): Eukaryota > Viridiplantae > Streptophyta > Magnoliopsida > Solanales > Solanaceae > Petunia > Petunia secreta. The sequence continues at coordinate 227,346 of JARKIP010000156.1, forward strand.
GATAAGAATTAGTCGATGTAAAATAGATAATTCAAAAGTACAGCTTACTAACCAATTAATGGATGAAAACAACAATTTTGGAATTAAAGTAAACTGCTTGTTAATGATCATATTGATAACTATCTAACTAACAAGTCTGTTAATCTTTGCATGAATTTCTATCTGCGGACAGAGTGACATCAGAGATACATTTGGAGTTAAAACAAAGCAGGTAATACCAACTACAAAATATACTTAGACAACTATACTCACATATGCCTCCTCGACTTTCTTTTAAGACTAAAAGATTAGAGCCTCGGATGAATCAATTAACCTACTCCTGAGTCGCATGCAATTGAAAGTGAAAATTGATATTAACTTGAACAACTCATACTGTATGCCACTCTAACATTACAACTTATTAAAAACTAAACACCTAAGATGCAAGCATAGGGTGAAGTAACAGAATTACCATCAGATCCATACTGAGAGGAGCAGACTTTACTTTTACTTCTAGTGAAATTTTAAAAGCCCATAGAAGAAAAAGAAAATGCAGACACCGGAATTTCTCTAAGCTTAAACATTTTCATGCTATCTATCATACCAATTGATGCCATAACATTCACACATTTTCAGGAAAAAGAAGAAACTAAATAGTCTTGCACACCATGAACAAAGAACCAAAGGCAGAGCTAATAAAGTTATCAGACTAACACTTCTATGACAAGGATTAGATATCTGTCTTGACAATATACTAAGGGAGTTCCTTTTCTTTTAGGAGAAGGATTCAGATCCCAAAGGAAAACAAGGAGCAAGGAGCAGGCATCACTTTTTCAGTTTTAAACTTAAGAGAGGACAAGGATCAAACTTATTCAAAAGCTATGAAAACGAGCAAGGTATTAACTTAAACATGAAGTGGACATAGCAGGGCCAAAAAAGGTAACATTTCTCGGATTAAACTTGATCATTTCCAAATTTTAAAACAAGTCATTACAGTCTTCTAGACTTCTCTAGAACAACCAGGACCATACGACCAACTCCTTAAACCTTCAGCACATACTCTCATCCCTGACACTACCTAAACACCACCAGGATACCCTCTCACTGCACCAGGACCACTCCAGACTCCATACACATACCAAACACCTACACAACTTCATACTGCCTTACACAACCAAAGCCAAACCAGAATTCAATCCCACATACCAACTGAAACCCTCCAAAGACAAATCCAAACACCTACAAATAGAGAGACCAAGCAAATACCCCTGAGCCCTGCAAAAACAACCTACAGATCTCCTCACATTCACATACCCCTCTGAATCTCCTATGCAAACTTCCAGGACTGCCTCTAATAACCTTCATAACAGACCTCAAACATACCCTGCACACCATATAAACCTGCATACACACATGCTCTAAATAGACACCCCTGCTGCCTCTATACTGAAACAAGAAACTCCCTGGATTCTTACCATACTCACAGACAAGAGAAAGAGAAACTAACTCTTCTGAACTCATTCACACACACACACATCAGACCTCCAAAAACAACCTAAAACTCTCCTGACTCCTTACTGAACTAACACTCTCATCTGAACACTCCACAGAACCAGCTAGAATCCACATACCATAACAGAACCTCCTCAAATCCAAGCTAGCACCAGAACAGGAACCTAAGCCACCTGAACCACTATAACTCCTCTCTGAACAGAACACAGAACACACCCAACTCAACTCCCTGCCTTTGACGGCCTGAAACAACCCTTCTTCCTACTGAACCACTCCTCTACTTCTCCCTAGCATCAAACACATACATACTCCATTTACTGCCTGCAATAACCAACATACACCTCCCAACCTTGCAGCACCATAAACTCTCTCCAAGCCAACTACAAACTACCTGAAACACTCTCTTAACCTGCTATAATTTCAACTTGAATCCCTTAAACCAAGAGAACCGAATAGAATCCATGCCTATGGAATTACTTTAATAAACATTAACAGATTTCATGAATATTTACATTATTCAACAAAGCACTGACTAAAGCATTACATTTAGATTTGGCCAAGTGCAAAACCAAAGCTATCAAACAACATTGATTCTCAATAAGCTTAAAACATGTAAAAAATTAAAGGTTTATAAACCTAACCATACTATTGACCTCAGATACCAACATAAGAACTTGACAGGATCACACCATACTTAAAATAAAAGTAAACCAATAAATAAATGAGAGGTTAAGATTTTACCTTTTTCGGCGCAGTGAACGGGGCGTTGAATCTGAAGAATGCGACTCGAACAAGGTCGACGACTTGGATATTGAAGAGGCGATAAAACAAAATCCAAAAGGAAGACAGTAATAATATGTGGACTTGAACGTCAACCAAACTTTGGAAAAACAAAAGAAACTTTTTATATGGTGTCGTTTTTATTCTGCATCTGCCTCTATGAACTCTATCACTCTCTACTAACGGCTATTCCCACAGCTTTTTCCCTTTCACGGCTGCTCAACTATGACCCCATCAACGGCTGCTCTGTTCTGAATTTTCCCTCTGCTCTTCCCTTTTTCTCTCCTATTTTCGCCTCTGAATCCCGATGTTTTCTTGGCTAAAATCCACTCTCCCCGCTGTTCCAAAACTGAATCCTCCTTTTTCTCCTCTTCTCGCCTTCTATTTATATCAGTCCAAAATTTAGGGTTCTAGAATGGAAATCCAAAATACCAAAAAGACCCATAAAGGATCTAAATAGATAAGGTTGTACTACGAGGTGAGCTGGAGAGGGAGTGGGGTCACGAATTTTGAATTTTGGAGAAATCCCATTGTGGATGATGCGGGTAAAGGGTTTTTGAAACGGGTCAGGGAAGGGAAAATTTGTTCTCCATTTTTTTTTTTTTTGAATTGGGGAGGGGGTATAAATGTATATGAGGGTTGTATGAATGAGCTGAAATTGGGCTATGCATTGTAAATTTGGCCCTTTTCTTTTACAATAAGCAATTTAGTTATTTAAATTCTAAAATTAGCCCTTTAAATTAAATACACTTTATAATTTACTATTAACTTAAAATTCGGGACAAAATTGGGTGTCAACAGCTGCCCCTCTTTACCTGAAAAGGATGAAAGAGTTTTAAGGGTAAAGAAGTTGACGGGAAACTAATTTCGTCACGATAAAGCCGAGGACTTCGATTCCAAGGACCAAAGTGCGAGGCTTATGGACATGGCCGAACTCCGGTTTCCGAGTTGCCTATATATCTCGGGCTAAAAGAGAATCAGGCCATATGTAGTTCGATGACACTTAGATACGAAGACTCGCACGATTGACAGAAAAGATGCACGAATAGGAAAGAAACCAAACTGACACCCTAATCCGAAATGGAGGATTAGGATAGACTTGCTTGTTCGAGTGCGATTCTTCAGATCCTCGTTGACGAGTCTAGCTCTTATCAACGATTGCCCTAGTTCACTGCTAAGAAAGAGTTCCACGTTATGCTCCAAATGCTGCTGCGGTGCTGCTAATATCCTGTAACAAACTCGACAAACGGTAAGCGCGTAACTGCAAATAAGGCTTAATAAATGGAGTATAGAAATAGATAATGAATAAAATTTGTAGATGATGGTTTCAATGTCAGTGACAAGCTCGTCTTCAATCAACTAGAAGAAATCCGGCTTTGTGAGGCAAGATGACTTCAGGGCCGTTGGTACACTGAAAATAAAACAATAAAGGAATTCAATCCATAGAAACATAAAGTAGACTTAAATAAAATATAAGGATAAAAATTCCGCCTTTCGACAATGACTCATGATCGAGTTTCCAGTTGTCTATGGTAGGATTCATAACAATAACGCCTTCGATTGTCTACGATAGGCCTCCAATTGTCTATGGTAAGCTTCATGATAATGACGTCTTTGCATGTTCATGTTAGACTTCATAATAAGGCCTCCAATTGTTTATGGTAGGCTTCATAACAACAGCGCCTTCGTAATTGTCTACGATAGGCTTCATAAAAAGGCCTTCAATTGTTTATGGTAGGCTTTAAATGATAATGACGTCTTCGATTGTTTACGATAGACTTCATATTAAGGCCCCCGATTGTTTACGGTAGGCTCCATAATAATAGCGCCTTCGATTGTTTACGATAGGCTTCATAAAAAGGCCTCCAATTGTTTATGGAAGGCTTTAAATGATAATGACATCTTCGATTGTTTACGATAGACTTCATAATGAGGCCCCCGATTGTTTACGGTAGGCTTCATTGACAATAGCGCCTTCGATTGTTTACAATAGTCTTCATAAAAAGGCCTCCAATTGTTTATGGTAGGCTTCAAATGATAATGACGTCTTCGATTGTTTACGATAGACTTCATAATGAGGCCCCCGATTGTTTACGGTAGGCTCCATAACAATAGCACCTTCGATTGTCTACGATAGGCTTCATAAAAAGGCCTCCAATTGTTTATGGAAGGCTTTAAATGATAATGACGTCTTCGATTATTTACGATAGACTTCATAATGAGGCCCTCGATTGTTTACGGTAGGCTTCATTGACAATAGCGCATTCGATTGTTTACGATAGGCTTCATAAAAAGGCCTCCAATTGTTTATGGTAGGATTCAAATGATAATGACGTCTTCGATTGTTTACGATAGACTTCATAATGAGGCCCCCTATTGTTTACGGTAGGCTCCATAACAATAGCACCTTCGATTGTCTACAATAGGCTTCATAAAAAGGCCTCCAATTGTTTATGGAAGGCTTTAAATGATAATGACGTCTTTGATTGTTTACGATAGACTTCATAATGAAGCCCCCGATTGTTTACGGTAGGCTCCATAACAATAGCACCTTCGATTGTCTACGATAGGCTCCTCTGATTGTCTACGGTAGACTTGGTAAATGTGATGTCTCCGATTGTTTACGGTAGACTTCATAAAGGATGCCTTCGATTGTCTACGATAGGCTTTAAAATAAGGCCTTCGATTGTCTACAATAGGCTTCAATAATAATGTCTTCGATTGTATACGATAGACTTGATAACAAAGCCATCATAATAAAACCGTGGAGATAATGCAACTGATTATATACGATAAATCCGATATAAAAGGCCATTGGAATAAAACCACCAATTGTATATGATTTATCCAATATAAGAAAGCCATTGGAATAATATAATAAGGTCATTGGAATAATACCACTGATTGCGATTGGAATAATACCACCGATTGTGTACGATGATTCCAATATAGAAAGCCATTGGAATAATTCTCCCAATTGTATACGATAGATCCAAAGTAGAAGGCCCTTGAAGTAATACCATCGGTTGTGTACGATGGATCCGATATATATAAGCCATTGGAACAAAACCAACAATTGTATATGACTTCTCCAATATAAGAAAACCATTGAAATAATTCCACCGATTGTGTACGATAGATCCAATAAAAAGCCATTGGAAAAATACAACCGATTGTGTGCGATTATTCCACTATTGAAAGTCATTGCCTACAATAATAACGTCCTTGATGGTTTGCGATACCAATACTACTTCAATTGTTTTCATTAAATGACGTCTTCGGTTGTCACCAATAGACTTGATGTTGGTACTTGTAAAATAAATGGTAGAATAACCTGCAAAATAAAGTTTTCATTAGATTCATATAGACAGGAAAAGGTCAAAGATAAAGGAGATGTAAAGCAAGAGTTTAAGCCGTCCGGCTTATATTTAGTGACGCCATAAAGGGTTTAGTGTTGTTCTTGAGTAAAACTGAAGTTAATGCTTAATTCCTGCAAAGAGTAAAGTAAAGTTGTTAATAAAGCAATAAGGTTTTGATTAAGCAAGGGCAAAATAGAGGGAAAAATAAAATCGTTTCGCGTATGCGATGAATCAAATAATGCTTCCAATCTCGGTTGATTATCTTGGCAGCATTGTTCAATGTGTATGACAAATACTCTATGAGAAATTGATAGTTGCTAGTTTCCTCATCTTGTTGCTTTGAAAATTCCTGCACTCAAAGAAAAATCATTAGTTTTGGGAGGGAGGGGGGAGCGTTTGATTCATGCTGACTTGAGCCTTCATCCTGCAATTGCTTCCTTTTTCTCACTCTGCCTATATTTGTGATCCGTCTTTTGAGACTTGGCCAACGAACTCTATCGTATTTCAGATTGTGACATATATTTAAACAAATTGAACGTCCTTTATTTTTACAACTCTGCAATATCCCTCAAAATAACTCTCGAAACTTAGCCAACTTATCTTTGTCAAGCAATACGGCTTTTGCGAAATCTGCCCCAGTTATGATCTTTACGCCTTCAACTCGTTTTGCAAAATCTACCCCAGTTGATATCTTGCTTTGCGAAATTTGCCCCAGTTGACTTTTAGGGGGGGAACTAAAATTTTAATATTATAGAGCCGAGCCCGTTGAGAGCGTATCCCTCCTTGGGAATCAGACCGTGCGTAGTTCTGCAAACAGTCAAATCCTCCATTGCTTATTTCGCTTTGGATCAGATACTTGACCAACTCGGGGGTCAACACGAATCAAACTCTCTTTGGGGAATAATCAAAACAAAAGAAAAAATCAAAATGTAACTATGTTAGTTTGCATGTCATTTGCAAAATTGCACACAATCACGTAGCACGCATCACGTAGCGCTTTGCATTTTAAATAAGTTGTCATGTGGCAATCACAATTAGTTGAGCGTAAATAAAAATGTGAGCGCATCCTACCCTGTAAAGTGCCTCATTGCGCCAGAGGTAGGCCTAATCATCAAGTTGCACGCACATGTAGTTATTATAACGTCACAAGCCGTTTGTCAATACAACTTCTGGGATATAAATAAACCGACATAATTGTCAACTTCACAAATTTGATATGGCAAATGGTTTGGGATTCGTTATAATATCCACACGATCACATAATATGCAGTGTCGTTAAGATTCAATAACCCGTCAACAAAAGGGCGGTTTCTTAATTCCTGGAAACGGTACCAAGGACCGGGTCCAAACTAAGGTGTATATGCATGTCCTAAAATCTCCTTCTAAGAGTGGGCTAACGGTTGAGGCTGACTCGACCTATGCGGGATAGACCTGGCCTCACAACGCGGTAGAACCGGCCATGAAAAAACCAGGCAACATCAATATCCCAAACTAACTTTTGGTGACACGAAAGAAGTTTCAAAGAGTGAGGTAAGGGCAATGCCCTTCCTGCATAACTACCCGTCAAGCGGGTGCCCCGTGATGAAATCGAGGAGGTGAAAGAGAATTGACAGGCTCAATGAAGGATGAAATATGAACGGAATGCGGACTATGCACAAATAAAATATAATACATGCTTTCAAAAAAAAAACAACACAAACAGATATAATAAAGCAAATAAATTAGGCATGCTAGTTGCAAAAAATTAGAAACCTTTATGGTCAAAACCTTTTGCTCCCCAGCGGAGTCGCCATGCTGTTGAACCCCCAAAAAACTACCCCGAAGGGCTAAATTCAAGAATATCAAAAGGATGGACTAATTCTTTTGGAGTTTTTGGAGTCGCCACCCAATTTAAGAAAAACAGGGAACCAAATTAACAAATGCGTGCAAAACTCCACTTTTATAAAAAAGACGGTCTTTCTTTCAGAGATTCTAAAGGTAAGAGGTTTTGTCAATTTCAAAAGAAGGTTTTTAAGGCACTTTCGAAATTCCGTTAAAAACGGTTAATCCGACAGGTTTCCAAAATATTTGCAAGTGCTATTTATGCGCTTTTCTAAAAATAATTAATTGAACTATTAATTAATTCAACTAATTAAATCTAGTAAGTTCTCAAAAGATTTACAATTTATTTAAAAGATTTAATTATTTTTCAAAATAAAATGAAATAAAGTAAAACAAAAGCATTTTTCTTTTGAAAAGGAGCGATTTGTTCGTCCTAATTTCTTTGCCAACTCATATGTAGTAAGCGCATAAATGGCACTTGCTTAATTTCAACTTTAAAATCCCAAGTTTCTCATCATAAGATGGAACTTTAGGTTTCGAGTCGCTTTTTGCAAAGTTGGTTCGGGACATTTAGAAGTTAATTAAAACTTTTTTATAACTTCTGACTTTCTAAAGAAACTACTTCGTATCAATAATATAGAAGTCACTTCTTATAGTCTAATTTAGGTGTAGTTTCTTTTTGAAAATTTCTTAAATTTGCACGCATGTGCATAATTAGCCACTATTCACAATAAATTAAATTACAACTCAAATTAAAAGGGTAATAACCATAAAGTAGATTATATCTCAATCAAATAAATATTTATTCATAAATATAAATACATAATTATTCTACAACATCAATAAATTACTATAATAAGGATCTAACTAAAAATAGGAGATTGAGTTTCAAAAAGTAGAACCCGGAAGATGATTAAATCGCGGGAGCCTTGAAATTTCTCAAGTTTCTAAAGATCTTGAAATCTTGACCCCGAGCTTGACCCCAATGCAATTCCAAGCCAATGAGCCATCCCAATTGATGAGTTAGCCAAACTCCCTCCCAAGAGTGTTCATGCCAAAAAAAAAAAAAAAGATAAAAAGTAGCCGATGTAAAATAGATAATTCAAAAGTACAGCTTACTAACCAATTAATGGACGAAAACAACAATTTTGGAATTAAAGTAAACTGCTTGTTAATGATCATATTGATAACTATCTAACTAACAAGTCTGTTAATCTTTGCATGAATTTCTATCTGCGGACAGAGTGACATCAGAGCCATATTTGGAGTTAAAACAAAGCAGGTAATACCAATTACAAAATATGCTTAGACTACTATACTCACATATGCCTCCTCGACTTTCTTTTATGACTAAAAGATTAGAGCCTCAGATGACTCAATTAACCTTCTCCTGACTCTCATGCAATTGAAACTGAAAATTGATATTAACTTGAACAACTAGTACTGTATGCCACTCTAACATTACAACTTATTAAAAACTAAACACATAAGATGCAAGCATAGGGTGAAGTAACAGAATTACCATCAGAGCCATACTGAGAGGAGCAGACTTTACTTTTACTTCTAGTGAAATTTTAAAAGCCCTTAGAAGAAAAAGAAAATGCAGACACCAGAATTTCTCTAAGCTTAAACATTTTCATGCTATCTATCATACCAATTGATGCCATAACATTCACACATTTTCAGGAAAAAGAAGAAACTAAATAGTCTTGCACACCATGAACAAAGAACCAAAGGCAGAGCTAATAAAGTTATCAGACTAACACTTCTATGACAAGGATTAGATATCTGTCTTGACAGTATACTAAGGGAGTTCCTTTTCTTTTAGGAGAAGGATTCAGATCCCAAAGGAAAACAAGGAGCAAGGAGCAGGCATCACTTTTTCAGTTTTAAACTTAAGAGAGGACAAGGATCAAACTTATTCAAAAGCTATGAAAACGAGCAAGGTATTAACTTAAACATGAAGTGGACATAGCAGGGCCAAAAAAGGTAACATTTCTCGGATTAAACTTGATCATTTCCAGATTTTAAAACAAGTCATTACAGTCTTCTAGACTTCTCTAGAACAACCAGGACCATACGACCAACTCCTTAAACCTTCAGCACATACTCTCATCCCTGACACTACCTAAACACCACCAAGATACCCTCTCACTGCACCAGGACCACTCCAGACTCCATACACATACCAAACACCTACACACCTTCATACTGCCTTACACAACCAAAGCCAAACCAGAATTCAATCCCACATACCAACTGAAACCCTCCAAAGACAAATCCAAACACCTGCAAACAAAGAGACCGAGCAAATACCCCTGAGCCCTGCAAAAACAACCTACAGATCTCCTCACATTCACATACCCCTCTGAATCTCCTATGCAAACTTCCAGGACTGCCTCTAACAACCTTCATAACAGACCTCAAACATACCATGCACACCATATAAACCTGCATACACACATGCTCTAAATAGACACCCCTGCTGCCTCTATACTGAAACAAGAAACTCCCTGGATTCTTACCATACTCACAGACAAGAGAAAGAGAAACTAACTCTTCTGAACTCATTTACACACACACACATCAGACCTCCAAAAACAACCTAAAACTCTTCTGACTCCTTACTGAACTAACACTCTCATCTGAACACTCCACAGAACCAGCTAGAATCCACATACCATAACAGAACCTCCTCAAATCCAAGCTAGCACCAGAACAGGAACCTAAGCCACCTGAACCACTATAACTCCTCTCTGAACAGAACACAGAACACACCCCACTCAACTCCCTGCCTTTGACGGCCTGAAACAACCCTTCTTCCTACTGAACCACTTCTCTACTTCTCCCTAGCATCAAACACATACATACTCCATTTACTGCCTGCAATAACCAACATACACCTCCCAACCTTGCAGCACCATAAACTCTCTCCAAGCCAACTACAAACCACCTGAAACACTCTCTTAACCTGCTATAACTTCAACTTGAATCCCTTAAACCAAGAGAACCGAATAGAATCCGTGCCTATGGAATTACTTTAATAAATATTAACAGATTTCATGAATATTTACATTATTCAACAAATCACTGACTAAAGCATACATTTAGATTTGGCCAAGAGCAAAACCAAAGCTATCAAACAACATTGATTCTCAATAAGCTTAAAACATGTAAAAAATTAAAGGTTTATCAACCTAACCATACTATTGACCTCAGATACCAACATAAGAACTTGACAGGATCACACCATACTTAAAATAAAAGTAAACCAATAAATAAATGAGAGGTTAAGATTTTACCTTTTTCGGCGCAGTGAACGGGGCGTTGAATCTGAAGAATGCGACTCGAACAAGGTCGACGACTTGGATATTGAAGAGGCGATAAAACAAAATCCAAAAGGAAGACAGTAATAATATGTGGACTTGAACGTCAAACAAACTGAGGAAAAAGAAAAGAAACTTTTTATATGGTGTCGTTTTTATTCTGCATCTGCCTCTATGAACTCTATCCCTCTCTACTAACGGCTATTCCCACAGCTTTTTCCCTTTCACGGCTGCTCAACTATGACCCCATCAACGGCTGCTCTATTCTGAATTTTCCCTCTGCTCTTCCCTTTTTCTCTCCTATTTTCGCCTCTGAATCCCTATGTTTTCTTGGCTAAAATCTACTCTCGCCGCTGTTCCAAAACTGAATCCTCCTTTTTCTCCTCTTCTCGCCTTCTATTTATATCAGTCCAAAATTTAGGGTTCTAGAATGGAAATCCAAAATACCAAAAAGACCCATAACGGATCTAAATAGATAAGGTTGTACGACGAGGTGAGCTGGAGAGGGAGTGGGGTTACGAATTTTGAATTTTGGGGAAATCCCGTTGTGGATGATGCGGGTAAAGGGTTTTTGAAATGGGTCAGGGAAGGGAAAATTTGTTCTCCGTTTTTTTTTTTTTTGGAATTGGGGAGGTATATGAGGGTTGCATGAATGAGCTGAAATTGGGCTATGCATTGTAAATTTAGCCCTTTTCTTTTAAAATAAGCAATTTAGTTATTTAAATTCTAAAATTAGCCATTTAAATTAAATACACTTTATAATTTACTATTAACATAAAATTCGGGACAAAATTGGGTGTCAACACTATCTATCCATTAAACTTCAAGAGTATATCTTTTGTTTGGCTTTAAACTAACACTACTAGACTAGAACGTAAATAATATAGTATAGAGAGATAGACTTGATTCAAGAGATGAAAACCTAGGATTGATTTCCGCAACTCCTAACTTGTGCTAAAGTATTGTGCTATCAATTTTCCCTAACTCTTCCTATCGAACAAGTGCTCCAAGTTTACAGCTACCCATTTCAGTTAAGTAATTATAACTTTCATTAATTAACTATTCCAATTAACTAATGAAGATAGGAAGGACTATACTTATGGTTCATAGTAAGGATCAATATTCCTAATTCACCGTTTTGACAACCAAAGCAATGCATTTATTTTAGGTTGAAATACTGCTATGTGTTTAGCTCTAACTCATAAATCTATTCCTAGTAATCACAAGAAGGGGACAATTAATTGGGGATACTACTAATTAATCAGCATGAAATTCATAAACAACAAAGATAGGAAGAATTAACAAGGTTCATTCATAAAATAATAATTATCATCATACAAGCATGTGGAGTGATTCAATCAACCCAAGAATAGGTGATTTAGCCACACGTAGTCATGTTCTAAGACAAAAAATAACTATAAGCATGTAAAAATCACAATAAGATGGAAAGATGGATGAAGTAGAGCCTTGAATCTTGATTTCATCTCTCTCTTGCCTCCTTTGGATGTGGAATAGGTCAAAAGTCTTGTTTTGGGCATGTTGGATGTCTTTTATAACATCCCCATAGACCCACACAAGTCAAAATCTAAAATAAACTCGAATTCAAAACGTTGGGAAATTAAGCCTACCGCATCGCGCAGCGTATTGCATAGCGCGGTGCGGTAGGGAAAAATCTGCAGGTTTTCGAAATTCATATCTCTTTGAATCTCACCCCGGTAGGGAAAAATCCCAGCGCGGCGCAACAGGCTTATCTTACTGCTTGTTCACTTTTTTATTATTTTTTCATCCACGCCTTCGTTCGCTCGACCCTCGGGCTTCTACTCAGACTTCAAAACCCTTGTTTTCACTAAATTTTACTCCACGAATGCCTCATATCATCAACATAATTCCTACAGCATGAAATACACCAAATGGGAGAAATTTAAATATGACAAGTAGAAGCATGAATACGAGGCGTAAGTACAGGAAATATAGTAATATGTAGCCTCATATCAGCTACACATATCAAGGTATTTTCTCCAAGGAAACCGCATAAACCCTCGCATTCGGCAAAGAATCATTGATTCCAACATCTTCACGAGGTCTCCCCCTTTTTCCAATCTTGATAAGTGGTCCGCCACTTGATTTTCGATGCATTTTCTCTCCTTCACTTCAACATCAAATTCTTGAAGCAATAATATCCACCGAATCAAGCGGGCCATGGAGTCTTTCTTGCTCATCAAGTATCGGATGGGCGAATAATCGGTGTGAACAATAACCTTAGAGCCCATCAAATAAGCCCGAAATTTTTCAAATGCAAACACCACGGCTAAGAATTCCTTCTCGGTGACCGTGTAGTTCAGTTAGGCATCATTCATTGTTTTACTAGCATAGTAAATAGGATGAAAGAACTTTTCAATCCTTTGACCCAACACGGCACCAAGAGTCGCATCACTTGCATCACACATTAATTCAAAGGAAAAAATCCCAATTTGGACTCACGATAATGGGTGCGGTAGTGAGCCTTCTTCTCAACTTTTCAAATGCCTTGCGGCATGCATCATCAAACACAAATTTTGCTTCTTTCTCAAGTAGCTTGCACAAGGGTTGGGCAATTTTGGAGAAGTCCTTGATAAATCTTCTATAAAAGCCGGCATGACCAAGGAAACTTCTCACTCCCTTCATGATGGTGGGAGGTGGAAGCTTGGAGATAACATCAAATTTGGCTTGATCTACCTCTATTCCACACCTGGACACCTTGTGCCCCAAAACAATCTCTTCTTCTACTTAAAAATGGCAGTTTTCCCAATTGAGTACCAACTTGGTTTCTTCACATCTTTCAAGTACCAAATCTAGGTTGTGCAAGCAATCTTCAATTGAGTCACCAACCACAGAAAAGTCATCCAAGAAATTCTCCACCATATCATGAAACAAAGCGAGCATTCACCTTCGAAAAGTGGTGGGTGTATTGCAAAGACCAAAGGGCATTTTCTTGAAAGCAAATGTCCTGTAGGGACAAATGAATGTTGTCTTTTCTTGATCCTCCGCTTCAATGCAGATTTGGTTGTAACCGGAATACCCATCTAGGAAATAATAATAAGCCTTTCCGGACAACCTATCCAAAATTTAATCAATGAATGGAAGGGAAAAATGATATTTCCTTGTAGCTTTGTTTAGCTTGCAATGATCCATATAAACTCTCTACCCGGACACGGTACTAGTGGAAATAGCCTCACCCTTCTCATTGTGCACAACCGCCATACCTCCCTTCTTAGGCACACATTGAATCGGGGATACCCATTCACTATCGGATAAGGGCTCGATAACTCCCGAATCCAACCATTTTATGAATTCTTTTTTGACAACTTCTTGCATGGCTGAACTCAACCGCTTTTGATGCTCAACTGAAGGTTTGAAACCTTCTTCAAGAATGATGTTGTGGGTTTCACTCCCGGATCAATGCCTCTAATATCGTGCGAAGTCCATCCAATAGCCCGAATTCTCTTTCTCACAACTCGTAAGAGCTTTTCTTCTTGGGATTGGTCTAAATGGGAAGAAATGATTCTGGGAAGAGTGGAGTTAGGACCAAAATAAGCATATCTCAAGTGACTTGGTAAGACTTTGAGCTCAAAAGTGGGGGGGGTTCTTCAATGAAAGGTTTAATTGGTGAGACTTTTCGGTTCTCAAGATCAAGAGAAAGCTTCTTTGGGGAATTTGGCTTAGTACTAAATCCCTCGAATGCAAGAACACATTGTTTCACACTTTTATTAACATCCATATTCCACAACACGGATGTCAATACTTCATACTCCCTTGTCAAACTCTCTTTTTCCATCAATGCATCTATAGCCATATCAACATAAGAACATGATGCATCATCAATCGGTTGCTTCATAGATTTGCAAATATGGAACACCACCTTCTCTCCACTGAATCTAAAAATTAATTCCCCCTTCTCCACATTACATAATACTCTTCTCATGGCCAAGAATAGCTTCCAAGAATAATTGGCACATCATAATCAACGGCACAATCCAAAATAACAAAATTCACCGGGAAGATAAAATGATCTACCTTCACAAACACATTATCAACAACTCCAATTTCTTTTTCATGGATCAATCAGCCATTTGAAGATTTATCTTGGTGGGACTTGGATCTTTGCATCCCAATGTCTTGTCGATGGCATAAGGCATAAGATTGATACTTGCTCCCAAATCACATAATGTCTTTTCAAAGTGCCTCCCCATATAGTAAAAGGTATAGTGAATGTACCGGGGTCTTCCATTTTCATGGGTATCACATGTGACATGACGGCACTATATTGATGAGTGACTTTGACGGACTCAAGTTCCGAAAACCTCTTCTTTGTCACCAAATCTTTCACAAACTTTGAAACATCCGGCATTTGCCCAAGAGCATCAACTAAAGGTAGATTGATAGAAGTTCACGCAATCTTCTCCCGAACCTTCTTTGCATGATAGGCTCTTCTCAATTTTTTATTTCTTTGTGGGAATGGTAGAGTAGACTTTGGGATAGTAGTCTTGGTAGGAATGGATTCTTTGGGTGGTGGAGGTTCTTAGGTGGCCTTTTGGGTATTAGTGGGTTTTGTCATTGGAGGTTCTTTTGCAAGCGGGATCATTTGTTCTTGGAAAACTTTTGGCTCCATCTCCCTTGAGTTCCACTTCCCACCTCTACCCCATTACTCAATATATCTACTTCTTGCTCACCCTTTTCAAGCTCTAATTGAATATCATCACCTACCATCCCGAGGTCATCCCATGTCTTTCCACTTCTAGTCATGATGGCCAATACTTGATCTTTTTCATTCCTCTTAGGATTCACCACCATATCACTCGGCAATGCTCCTTGTTGTCTTTGATTTACTTGATGAGATAATTGACTATATTGGGACTCAAGCGACTTGATAGACATCGAATGTCATTGCACGGTTTGCTTGATATCCTTTATATCTCCCGAATTGTCTTGTTGAAGTTTTAACATCTTCTCCATCATGCCTTCTAACTTTGAATTTTTTAGATTGATTGAACTTTGTTGAGAATAATGAGAACTTCTTTGATTTTCATTTTGCTCTCTCCCTTGATTAGTACTATTCCATTTATGAGTGTTACCCCATTATTGTAAGGCTTACATTGGCCTTGAGCTTGATAGCCTTGGTTTTGTGGAGGTCTTGCCCTTGATAAGCATTAACATAATTGGCCTCCTCATCATGATCTTGGCCACCTTGATTTGCCATATGTCCTTCTTGACCTTGAGGCACAAACCCCATAGAAATGTATCCCGTGGAGCATACCCCAAAGAGTAGGGTTGATAAGAAAAATTGGCTCCATGATGAACTTCTTTGGGAGGTAGATCAACGGCATTAACTTGCTTTGTGGATTCTTAATTTTGCTTTATGATTTTGCTTTAATTGGTTCTTAGCAAGCATTTCAACCGTAGTAACAAGTTGAGCCATTCTTTCTTCTTGAGATTCAATTGCTTTTGTCATTACATCATTGCTGGGGTCATATGTACCCGGCTTCCTCACTCTTGACTTCCATGCCCTTGATTGCTTTGTGATCTTGTTGATAAGATCGGTTGCTTTTTGAAAAATACCTTCCATTAAGCCTCCTTGAGCAACATGATTAATGGTTGTTTGGATGTTGTCATCAAGACCTCTATAGAAAGTTTCGAATAGAACTCGATCCGGAAAGCCATGATCGGGAAGAGAATAGATGAGCTTAAGAAATCTATCCCAAGCCTTGTGCAATGGCTCACCCACTTTTTTTTGGAAATAATAGATATCATCTCTCAAATCAACAAAGAAAAACTTTTACCAATTCATCCCAAGTGTGAATACTCCTCTTTGGCAATCCATCTAACCAAGCCCTAACTTTTCCTTCGAGTGAGAATGGAAAAAGCCTAAGGCGAAAAGAATCATCGGTCACTTCGGCATGTCGGTTGAGAGTGCAAATTTCAAGAAATGTTTGGAGATGCTTGTTAGGATTCTCATTTTCTTCTCCTCCAAACAGACCTCGATTGTCACGTGAATTCATAGCAGTCGGGGGCATTTGAAAATTAGCCTGGATTGGACGAGGTATAATGGCTCCACAAAAAACCATCATCATTGACTTGTTCACTCCTTGCATTTCTCCTTGCTCTAGCTCCTTGAGCTTGGGAATTTTGTTGTGCTCCATCAATTGGCTCTCCATCAAGGATTTCAACATTGTCATCCACACCCATATCTTCCACATTTTCATGGACCGGAGGGGGGTGGTGGATCATCTCTTTGTAGGTTACCAGCGCCTCCACCTTGATTAGGTGGGATCGCTTGCCTTGATAGAATTTTTAATAAATACCTACAAAGTCAAAGTGAATCAAAACCAAAAGTGAAAGTACTCAGATTACACTAACTAACAATAAGAACTTAAACTAATTCAACTAGATGGTCTACCAAAGTCCCCGGCAACGGTGCCAAATTGTGATACGCTCCGGCTAAGGATAGGGCTCACAATTACCCTAGTCGATTATAGAGGTCGAACACAGGGACTTACACGTGACCAAAAGTAGTTGAATTCAATTAAGTTCTATGTATTTAGCAAGTTAATCTAAAATTTGAAGTATAATTTAAACTATTAAAATATAGACAATTCCAAGGTAAACATAACAACAATAGAAAATACTATGATACTAACTTATCCCTAGCCCGCTAACCAAGTGGATATAGTTATAAGCTCCTTCACACCTAGGTCACCCAGTGGACCTCGCTCGTAATTACCCAACTCAGCCCTCTCGGGTGAGAGTTGAGACTACAAACTCTTGCCCTCTCGGTGCTAAATATTGATGCATTAAGCGCTAGCCACTAGTCCCAAGTAAGGTATCCCCCTCTCGGTATTCAACCCGTTAACCCAAGGTAAATGACTCGCACTTACCCCTGGTACCCCGTCACTACACTTTCCATTCCTAGATTTACCCTCCCGATATAAATCTAGTACTTGTTGGGTTTAACTTGAGTTGTACACCTCAAGTTGTTGTAATATAATCAAAAGTAGTAAAATGGGATATTCCTAGGTGTTTAGAAGCTTAATATGCTATACTCATTTGATTATTGGACTAGGGTTTCATTAGCACCCTAGTTTGTGGTTTAGCTACTTATGCTAAGTAATGATTCAAGACTTGGAAGTAATGAAATATGCATTAACATAGTAAGGTAGTAATTATTCTTATAAATAATGATGTTGTTCTTCACCATACAAGGATACTTGACCAAGGGTTTTGTTATTTTGTCCTTATCTTGCCTCCCAATTAAAGTGAAAATTTCAGATAGTCTCAAAAACTTAGTTCTAGCTATTTATAGTATTTGCCATTACAAAAATGCCATTTTCAGGTTGAGCTGGCGCCCATTTGCAAAGGGCTGAGTTCTGGTGCTAAAGTGACAGAAGGACTGGCGCCTCTATGGACATGAGTTGTCGCCCTTTACTGGGTTTGTATGAGAGGGTGGCCGCCCTTTGTTGGGCGACCGCCTTTTCTTCTTCTCTAAGAGAAGGCGACGCAGCTCAGGATCATGCGGACGCATCTTCTTCTCATCAACTTCTTCTTGCCAAGTGCATTGGGCGGGCGCCCTTAGCATGGGTGGTCGCATCTTCACCAGTTCTTCAAATCTTTAACTTCCTCGAAAAGAGTTGAGGCCTCTTCATCGCCAATTGGAACTTTAGTAGGTTTTCACCTCCAAATGAGGGTCGGTCGCCCCTAGCATGGGCGGCCGCCTCTTCAATGTTTCTGCAGCTTCTTGAATTTGATCACTTTCCTTGGGTAATCATGTTCTTTTTGGTTTCTTTCCTTCTGTGTAGGATTCCATACCTGAAACCAAGCAATATGCATCAATCTTTCCTATAGATTGGTCACTTTTGTATTCAAAGACAAGAGTTTAAGCGAGTTAAAGTAAGTAAAATGCTCACGCATCATACTCATAAAACACAATCCTTATCTTTATTTACTTACTTTATATTAGTTATTAGTTTTAAATTACTCTTTAGTTAAAATTTATGATCTATACCACTTGTAAATATATATTTTTTTTTTGGTAATAACACGAATTATTATAAATATTAAAACATGTCTACAAACGGGACAGAGGCCCGTTGAGCATCCATATTGCCATAGTCGGCAAGCATATTACAACATTCGACAGAGATGTTCCTTGGGCAAGCATACTCATTAGCATCATACAAACACATAGACAAAATACGACTGTTAGGAGGTTGCACAAAAACAGAAATCCTAGAGTTTAAGTTGCTTGATGACCCTTCATTGGCTAGGAGATCAGCCACATTGTTTTATTCTCTAAAGAATGGTTAAGCTCCACTTTGCCAAGCTCCGCCATCATCTCTCTGCAATCATTTAATAGAGCAAAATATGTAGAGTTAGAATCTAACACTTTTACAATTGAGTCCATTGAATCTGACTCAATTTTTATAGGAAGCAAACTATTTTCCTTTATTATGAGGAGACCATGCCAGAGCTAGAAGCTCTATATTTAGGTATTCAGTACTTGGGACATGAGCATAGAAACCTATGATCCATTCCCTTTATAATTTCTGAAAACTCCTCCAATACCTCCTTTTACTGCTTTCTCTAAGCCATCCACATTTAGCTTGTAATAATTTTGAGGATGAGGGTGCCATTTAAGGTCAGGTTTAATGATCTTTTTGGGAGAAGGGTAATCTTAATCTAGTAGGAAGAACTCCATTATCTATTGTGAATTAGAGACAAAGAAGCATCATTCTTTAAATTGTTATGATGGTTGTTGTTACGGTTGATCCAGATGTTCCAAATGAGAAAAGGGAAAAATCATTCCAATTGTAATGATTGTGTCCCATGTTGCACGTTATATTTTTAATGTTATCAAGCTAGTGATGACTAGATTGGGATATAGTGGAGGTGTCTATTTGAAGATATTTTCATATATTCACCACATGAGAACAATAGAAGAAGATATGAGGGATAGTTTTATCTTCGGAAGCACAAGAGAGGCATTTAGGATTTATGTTTATGCCAATGTGATTAAGATAGGTCCTAGTAAGAAGTCTATTATGATAACAAAGCCAAAAGAAGTGTTTTATTTTGTTAAGAGTTTTAAGCTTCCATATCCAAGTGAAGTCCTTGCCTCAGGTACTTAGGGTACCCTCCTTGTTGATTGGGTAGATAAGAGTCCATTATTTGTGAGTTTCCACCTAGGCTTATCTAAGCCATTAGGATAAATAAGGAGATGAGTAGAGATGATTTTATCATAAATATGATCATGGAGCAAGAAGGATATTTTATCTAGGTCCCCTTTACCCCTATTATTTAGGGAAGCAAGATTTAATTGATCCTCATTCTTTTGGAGAGGACCCTGGATACAATTTCTAATAGAGACATTTGGTATCCATTCTGAGCTCCAAAAGATAATGTTTTGGCCATTACCTAAAGTCCAATAAGGACCCTTCTGACAGTATGAGTGACCTAATAGAAGGTTTTTCCAAATTCCATTGTGTGAACTTTTTGTATGAATTATGTCTATTCCAGCATTCAAAAAGGTGTATTTAGATATAAGAATTTTTGCCCAAAGAGTGGATGTATTAGATGTAAGTCTCCAGGCAAGACTTGTGAGGAGAGCCAAATTTTTTGTTTCAACGTGAATAATTCCTAATCCTCCTTCTTTTTTTGGAAGGACCAAGGTGTCCCAGTTTAGGATATGAAGTTTCTTTTTTTTTGGAGTGGAGCCGCATATAAAGTTCCTTTGAATTTGATCAATATTGTGACATACCTTTTTTGGTAATTTGTGATATTGCATCACATAATTGGGTATGTTATTGAGGGTTGCTTTGACAAGAGTGGACCTCCCATCTAGGTTTAGATGTTTAGTTTTCCAGTTAGCCGGCTTATTGTTCATATTACCTAGGATGTATTGAAAATCTCTAGCTTTTGGAGATTTGTCAAATATAGGAAAACCAAGATATTTTCCAAAGAAAGAACTTTGCTTGATTTTCAAGCTTTTAGAGAGAATTTCTCTAATTATAGGGTCACAATTGTTTGAAAAGACAATTTTTTGACTTTGTGTGATTTATCTTTTGTCCAGATTATCTACAAAAGGGGGATAAGGTATCATTTATAGTATCACAACTTTTGTTGTTAGCTCTATAAAATAAAATAAGGTCATCACCAAAGAAAAGGTGTGAAAGATGAGGACCTTTTTTGAGTTTTTAATAGTATCTCAGTTGCCTGCAAGGACTTCACTATTGATACATCTGGAAAGGATATCACCTATCCTTATACCTCTTGAAGATTTGAAAAAACTAGTTTTTTTCCCATTTATAAGGATAGCGATTGAAGAGGTTGAAATACAGGACATTATCAAAGCAATAATATTATTAGGAAGCTTGAAGTATCTTAGAGTTTTATGAATAATGGACAACTGAAGTCTACCAAAAGCTTTTTCAAGATCAATCTTGAGAATCATATTGGCAATGTTACCCTTTTTTGTTTTAAAAGATTTAATTACCTCTTGAATGATAATAGCACTATCAGAGTTCTCCTATTTTTCAGAAAGCTATTTTGACAGGGGCTAATAATGTTATCTAGATAAGGTTTAATACGATTTGCAGTAATTTTAGTGATGGTTTTGTAAAGAGTATTGCAAAGTCCGATAAACCTAAAAAATTTTATATCATTTGCATTATCAAACTTTGAAATTAAACAAAGATAGATTTGATTAGGGTTTCAGGCATTTTACAAGTGTCAAAAATTTCATGACATTGATGAAGAATAGACGGACCAATTATGTCCCAGTATTTTAGGAAGAATAAAGGATGAAGTCTATCAGGGCTAGGAGCTTTGAATGGTTTAAAAGCTTTAAGGGCATTGAAAATTTCTTTATCACTAACATTATTCCCTATTTTTGTTATATGTTTGATTGGATAGGGTTTGTTCATTTGAATATCCATGGATTTTATATGAAAAAAAAAAATAGTCAGTAGTAAATAGATTTTTTAAAATAATTATTTATATGGTTTTCAATTTCACTCTAATCAAAAAGAAGATGTCCTTCGTTAGATATTATAAAAGCAATACGATTTTGTCTCCTTCTATTAAGAGTACTGATATGGAAGAATTTTGTATTGGCATCCCCTTCAGTCAAGCAATTTATTCGAGATTTTAATTTCTAAAAATCCTCCTCATTTTTAAGGATATTATTAGATTCAACTTGGAGGAATTTTTCAAGGTTTTGGAGAAAAAGACTAGTTGGATAATTTGGAGATTGTTGGATGCCTTGGAGCCTAGCAAGAATTGTCTTCTTTTTCTTAAAGATATTTTCAAAATATTCAGTGTTCCATTTTTTAACATTAATTTGAAATTTATTAACTCCATCATTAAAATTAAATACACTAGTCCAAAAGTTATGCACCACATTTTTCAATCATGGGTGATTGCACCACATCTTTTCAAACCTAAAGGGTTTATCCGAATTATAAATGAGGTATTTATAGAGTTGAATTAGTAAAGGGGCATGATCAAAGTGAATACGTGGAAGGTGAGAAATTAGGGTGTCTGGAAACATTTTAATCCATTCCTCATTCGCAAAAACACCTACCTAATCTTTCAAGAATTAGATGATCCAAATTTTGTTTATTTGTCCAGGTGTATTTACTACCCTTGTAGCCCAAATACATGAGATTGCAATCATCTAAACATTGTTTAAAGGCCATGCTACGATTATAATTTATAGCTCTTCTACCCCATTTATCATTTCACGATAGAATCTCATTAAAGTCACCCCCAATGAACCAACGCACAGTGTAAAGATTACTAATATTTCTAAGGTTGTCCCATAACACTAACCTATTAGAAAAATTATAACTAGCATAGATTGCAGTAAACGAAAAGTAGTTTTATGGTTGAGTTACCTTCACCATTGCATGGATTTCTTGGCCATTCATGTGGACATCTTCCACTGACACAATGGAATCGTTCTACAAAATTACAATACCACCCGATCTAGCACCCACAGGAGCTTGAAGCATACCATTAAAATCAAATTCATCTCTAATTCTAGAATGATCATTCGTATGAGTTTCTAAGAAGACAACAAGACACGGGTGGTGATAGTTAAGAGTTGATATAAAGTTTCACCTGAAGTTATCATTGTTAGCACCACGAACATTCCAAATCATAAAATAGTTGGCTCTATTCATTGGTATATTCAGGTTTTGGGGTGGGTTTGGTGGTAGCTCCTGGTGGGGAATCACATTGTCCTTCAGTGATGGAGTCATTATCATGGCGTACTTGTCGATTGAACATTTGTAAAGAGTGTTTGGACAAAAGAGAATGTATTTTTTCCCACTGTTTCTTTAAATAACATTATTGTTATCTCCCTTAGACTTGAATAAATAGGTTGTAGGTCCTCTGATATTATGTTTTGTCCCTGGTCCTTTTGATGTATTTCAACTTCTGGTTTTGGAACAATAGGATTTTGAGGATTTGGAGGAGGTGCATGGTGAGGTGGAATCTCTTCCATGTCCTCGGGGTTCAAGTCCATTTCCTCCTGGTTCAGGTTCTCTTGTGGGATTGCTTGGTTCATATTCATTAGTGCTTAGTCTATGTTCAAGGGTGGGGGCCACTGGTAGAAGATTGGGATTTGAGGGTTGTTCTCCATTGGGTGATAGAAGGGTAAGTTTAAGAGGTGTTGTGTGTGAAGGTCTTGTATGTTGTTTTGGGCTAGTGGATTCAGTATATTTTGGTTCATGTTAAATTTTATGAAGTTTTGAGATGTTCTCCTCATGACTTCCGTAAAGGCTCTTGCAAGATAGCGTGGATTTTTTATTGCTACTATGACTTGTTGATTGTTCACCATGAAGTGAAACATAAAAAGCTTGTCCAATTAGGGTTTGCTCGATCCAAGATTTTGGAAGAGGGTTGTTTGGTGGAGGCATCATGAAAATTAGAGGTAGTGGTAGACGGCTGTTTGGTTGAGCATTTGGTGGAGGCTGTGGTATGTTTGGTTGACTCATCCTTGTTTGTCGAGGGAGTCGGAAGATTAGTCTTTGATTTGTGTTCAATAACCTCACTCTCCTTCTGTTTTGGTTTGGCATTAAACAAGGCATGCTTTTGTAGGGAAGTGGAAGGGTTTGGTAATGTTTTCAATGATAGTGATGAAGCTATAGTGGAGCTAGTGTGATCTATATCCATGGTGTTTGGTTGGTTTAGCGTGGGATGAGAATTGAATGCATGTAAATATATTGGTTGAGGAGTGACCACGGGACAAATAGAATGAATGTTGTTTGTTTATATTATTTAACTTTTAAAAAAGGAAAGTGATCAAATAAAATGGACCGGATGGAGTAATTAATAAACTTACTTGATGAGGCAGATTTATTCCTCTTATGGAATTTAATGGTTTTCCAACCGTTGTCTTCATCTCCTACCTGCATATTGATTGGCTTAGTGGTAGTATTAATTGTATTTAATGGATTTGGACAAGAATTACCTTTTGGCTTTGCATGCGGATACATTAAAGATTTGTATCCTATCCTGTCACATTCTTCACAAAGGATATCCACTCCCTCATAAATAATCTTTTGTTTGTGTTGTCCTATTATTTTGAAAGATTTTATCGGAATTTCAAGTGGAATTTCCACACAGATTCGGGCATAACGGCTTCTAAGTGTTGATGATGTGCATGTATCAATTTTTAACAAACGGCGACCTTAGCTAAAATTTTTGTGTCAAAAAATGCAGTTGGTAACTTAGATAGCCGTAACCAAATAGCTGAATAAGTTATTTTTGTTGTTGAAGCAACAAAATGTGGTTCCCATCTTTTGATTGAAAGAAAGAAACCATTTATGAACCATAGTCCATTTTGAAGTGCTCTAATAAGGTTTTCCTCTTAAGAAATTTAATTATATAGTAGTCTGATCCTAAATCAATTAAGTTAGATTTTCTGTTGGCTTCCACAATTGAATAATTTTGGATCTAAGATACTGATGATTTACTCTTTTTCCAAATAATTTGACGATGAGGGAAAACTTCCAAGGACGATATAATCTTTCCCTATCTTGTTTGATAAGGGTGATATTATTATCATTTTTCTGTTGATCCAAAAAAATTTCTAAATGTTGATCATAGGGGTCTAGGAAAGATGATAATGATGATTGTTTTTGCATGGAAACTGTAGAAGTTAGTTTATCAATGAAAGATGATTTAGGGGAGTTGGAGTGATCTGCAGTGGTATCGTCTGGAGGCTTTGGTGGAATGGTGTTTCCCAACCAATTAGATTGCTCATCAGAATCAATGTCCATAAAGGAAGAGATGTTAGTGTAAGGTTCTAGTTTCGAACTTTAAAGAGAATGAGGAGAATTTTTCTCTCCACTTGCAAATTGTTTAAATAAGTTAACTTAGATATTAAGTTGGTTGCAACTTGACGTTAAGCTCTCTATGAAATTCGATGTCGAACTTAATCAAGCTTCAATCAACCAACTTATCGTTTTGAAACGTGTTTTGGGGAGATTACAGAGTTCTGGGAGTGTGGGGGGCGGGGAGGTTGGCTAGGCATTGTATGTCCCTTAAAGGCGAATGGCACATGTCCCACCAAAGTTTGATCACCTCTTTTGTCCTTTCCGTCTATATGTGTTGAGGGTAGGTAGGGGAAAGGAGTTTCCAGGCTTCAAATGCCGATATTGCGCAGAAAAAACTTGCATGTAGTTTTCCCATTAAATTTATCATATTAATTACACACACACACACATATATATATATATAGAGCCTCATAATTGATATGTGATAAAAAGGTCGTCAAATTTGTCTTAACTATGAGAAACGGCTATTTGCTCTCGTTTAATTTGGTTGAGTCAATTATACTCTTGTCATTACAAAATTGGGCTAAGTTTGTCCTTGTTGACCAATAGATTAATCATATGAAGCATAATTCTCAAACACTAATGCATAGTTCGGGAGAAATGTGGACCATTTTCCGTAGTTTAGGAGCAAATTTAACTAGTTGGTTAAGAATCTCGGCATCGAGCTAGTTGTCAGTCTACTGGCATTGGTTCTAGTGGAAATGAATACAGAGGTGATACTATTCACGCGTGTATCTTTTCGAATCGATGGTCTTGTCAACAACTTAATGAGTATGGATGATAGGCGAGTGAGTGGAGAAAAAAATGAAAAAGTTGTTTTGATCTGTTGTGAAAAGGAGGAGAGGATTAAGATTTCGTGCAATGGGGTGATGCATCTAAAAATGGAAGAATTTTATGATGAATTGAGACTTCTGTACGTGGGTGTTAATGGGAGAGACTACGGGTGGAAGGATCTCTTGGACATGAAAAAGTGATAATAAGTGCATGGAGGATGTACTATGGAGATTTAGGTTTAGGCTTTAGAAGTGGGAGAAAGATCCAAATTCGTCTTTGAACTATATATGCAAATTAATTCATGTTTTCCCTTGAATTATGTGTTAATGGTTGCAATTAACTTTACTATAGTTGATCATTAGTCAAGAAGGACAAATCTAGAATGATCTTAGCTCATTCTGATATAGTATAACCATAAAAGTAAAGAAGGGAAATCTTAACCAATTTTACATAATCGAACTAATTCTCATTTTATTTCTTTCGCGGGCAGTCACCTCAGATCCATTGAGTTTCTTTCTTCTTAATTAGTGTCATAACTCACAGCCTCAAGTTTTGGGATTCTTTTTCTAAGTATAACATGAAGCCATAAACATATCACGAAGAATCCATAAAAGGAAGATCTGCTCTTCTCCCTTTTTCTTCTCTTTTCAGATCATGCATGCCTATAAAATTGATCAGTATAGATAAGCCCTTTATCTGTGGGGATGAAGCTGAGCAATCGAACATGCGCTCCTCAAGTTCAAATGTCACATCTAAGATTATTTCGTGGTCCACGCTCCACAACATTGAAAAAACTTAGTTATCGTCAGTCGTCACTGCTAATTGCTTAATGATTAGTCTTCAATTCTTCTTTGCTTTTTTTTTTAATCCTTTAGAAAGAAAAATCATCCACATAGTGCATGCAATCATATGCATGGGAGGAGTGAGGTCACTTCTTATTTTTCTCCATATTTGGATGGATTTGGATATCTAAAGTCATAAACTTCCCTTAAAACATGCCTACTTTTCCGTTTTGCATCTCAAATTAGGATACTCCCTTTGTCTAATTAGTCTCCCCAATGTGACACATATTAAGCAAATGCAGAGAAGAAGAAGAATGCGGTTGTTCTTGTAAATATCCCATATTAGTCACAAATCATGATATGACAGGGATTGGAAAAGTACTTGCAATTAATTGAAGTTGATTGATAGCCAAAACCTAGCTACTTTTCAAAAAGGAAGAAAGTAGTGAATAACATCCAGAAGTCCGATCATTTGGCATGCTCTATAATCCAACCACTATAGCTATACATCCGCTTCACCACTATGGCTCATGAATATCGCATTAACTTGCAAAGAGCAAAAGAGAGACATTGCTCAAGAGTCAAGACAAGATAGCAAAATAGGTGATAGACACGTCACTTATAGTGACTACATAAAACGCCTGTTAATTAAGAACTTTTGTGGAGTTCTTTTGTGGTTGTTTGA
This sequence comes from Petunia secreta, assembly GCA_029990175.1. Taxonomy (NCBI): domain Eukaryota; kingdom Viridiplantae; phylum Streptophyta; class Magnoliopsida; order Solanales; family Solanaceae; genus Petunia; species Petunia secreta. The sequence continues at coordinate 254,736 of JARKIP010000156.1, forward strand.
ACGTATAATTATTTGACCACCCTACTTTTTATATCCAGTATGTATCATTTTCCTCTTACGAGTACTGCAACCCCCACCCCAACCCGGACCAACGGAAGGGAAAATGGGAAAGTTACTTTATGCAAAGTGAAAACACTATGAAATATTATGGGAATTAATTAAGGTATAAGAAGAAGTTTCTCAGGAAAAAAATGCAAGTAAAAGATGGTAGGGCACAGCAAAGACTATCATTTTAACTTTTGCTTTTAGATCTTTTGGAGTTTTCTCTTATCATCTATATGCGCGTCCTTTCTTTGTCTCTCGACTCTACTTTCCATATTTATATTAAATGATTTCTCCTAATATTCGATCTGTAAACTACTACTAGTTTTACATGAATTCAGGATTCTTCGTTCAAAGAACTTCAAACCTGGCGAAGAATATAAACAAAGTATACCCACTACTTATTGCCATAAGATCATAGTATGATCTAGACTAACTCAAGGCCCATACAGTAATTACAAAGAGTCAAAAGAGTAGCAGCAGCTATGCTACATAAATCAAAATTGACATTTATTTTGTGTAACCGAAAGCTAACAAACTAGAGCACGTGGTCCAGAAAAATATTTGCCCAGCAGCTTTACTTTGAAAAAGATTAAGTAAAAAAGAAAGGGTGCAGCGCTTTCATAAGCACCATCCTGTTCCAAAGCTTCTGCTTTTGTTTCCTTGTTTTTTAAATTAAGTTATCCGCTATTTCCCAACTTGTTTGGAGTTGAAGCACAACTGTTACTCCATTATTTAGTTCTCCGCTGCTTGGTTTGGAGATAATATATGTTGTCTTTGGAACACCGGAAGAATGATAAATAGTAACACCGGCAAACTTGTTCATCTTTCACTACTTAAAAGATAACTAAGAAAAAGATCCTGTTCTTCACGTGATGTAAAAAATTTCTTGGATATTTCAAATAATGAGTGTGCGCATCTCCAGGTCCTTGCTGCAACAGAAAAATCGCAAGCAGAGTCTGGTGCTCAAATCCAAAACTAAACAGCGAGAAATAGAAGAGGAATTTAGAATTCCTTCAACATTTTGAAGGAAACAAACTTAAGTTGTTAAGTGAAGACCTAACCAGGTATGCTCAAATTGGCCTAAAAAGAATTGAAGCTGTATCTCTCAGTACATCTATAAACAATGAAGAAAATGTATAGTGAACAGAAAACGGAAACTGGCCACTGCCAGTTCTTACTTCCAACGCAGGGATTGCCTAATCCCAGTGTAGATAAGCCCCAAAGACCGCCCTATCAAGCAAACCAGAAAGAATGAGATAGCATCGCTCAGCTTAGAAATAACAGTTCTTATCACCGGCATACCGATATCAGCCAATTCAAGGAGAAGACTGTAGTAATATCTCCTGAAAGGTTAACGAAAGATAACGACAGTCAGTAATTTACATTCTGGGTTTGCTAATGCCTGCAAATGCATATAGGGCACTCACAAGATAATCCGAGTGTGCTTTGATGCATGATTGGATGAAATAATTATCAGTAACAAGAATCTAATAAAAGAGCTTTGCTGTGTATTTTTATACAAGCAACAAGATTTAATTGACCATAACGTCCAATAAGTCTTGAACTTTATGAGATGCCAATACAGTCGATGCTTTAATATACGAACTAAAAAATCGGATCCATAACAAGAAAATGTGGAAACAACTTCTCGCTATCTACAATAGCTCTAAATTAGAAGAGCCTTCAGGATTGTCCTATCTTAAGGGTAATTCACACTGCATATGCTATTTTTAAAACATGAACAAATACAGATCCATAAAACAAAGATTCTCTTTACTTTGTTGGGTTCAACCATACAAAATCTGGACAGTACTCCTTTATACAACAAACCACATTTTTACTAACAAATCCCTAAGTGGGGAGTGCCCCAATAATCCATGGAACTCCTCTAGGTAAGCTTATCATGCATGTCCTCTATCTACAGTCATAAAATTATCTTATACATCTGTATTTGATAATTAAAGACGTATCAGCTCCAACATTGGGACCAAAGCTAATTTTCTAGTGGTTAAAATATTTAATGCTTAACATAATGGTATGGTTCTAACATCCAGACTAAAGACCAAAATTACATAAAACGGCTATACCAAAGAACCTTGTCAATCACCCAAAGCAGATCCCAGGGCCCAAGGGCATAACAGGAAGAAAGCCAAAAAATTAAAGCGTGAGTACACATTATTTACAGGACAAAAAATAAAGCATCAGTGAAGGCTATACTTACCACCCAGTCAAGGCCCTAAGTTCCTTGGTCCGTTTAACAGGTATGGAAATCTGGTTGATTACAACAGTACTAAACTGAGATAAAACGGGTTGAGAACTCATCATTCTGAGCTTCTTCCACCAATTAATATTTTGAGCTGTGCTTTTGCTAGATTCCTCGATAAGCTGGTACTGGAATGTGCATAAATCAAAGCGATCTTCGTACATGGAAACAATTGCTTCCATGTTCTGATGCAACCATTGGTTCAGAGCAGCCTGTAAAACAATAGAAAATGCAAATATTAGTAACTCGAATTTATAAATTGCAAAAATGCATGTCCTCTCGAACACTGCCAGTGAGTAATGTTTTAGACTCTAAAAGATTTGTGACTTTACAAGGTACCTTATGATATGTAATGCATTTCCTCCACCAAGTTCATCCAACGTCAGTTATCATGAAAGTTGTCCCTTTCATGGAGCTTTAGAGATTATTGACTGTTCTCTATTTAAGATAATCTCTACTGTAGAATGCAACTATGTGGCAATTGAAAAAAAAAAAAAAGACGGCATTAACCCCAATATTCAGTTGAACCAAGTCGAAGTCAAGGAGAGGTTCATATAATTAGAACGAAAGAGTAAGTCATCATATCAGCTAAACATAGGATGCCATCTCAACCCTCAAGGTAAGCTGGAAGAGTATTGGAGGTGACAACTTTAACTAATCCTTATTTTCATCCTTAAAACCTAAGTCCACTTAGAGCAGCATTCTGCAAAATGAGTGCAAGGGCAATTTGACATCTATGCCATGAAATTAACATGTTTAATGCATATCCATGTCAGCTATACAAAATAGCTCAAACTTTAGTTTCTTCTGGAGGCTTCAACTTTTCTTTCAGATTCTTTAGGAGACCAGTCCAGCATATCAACTTGCTAGGGAGGAAGATCAGTTAACGGAAGTAAGTTACTTTATTTTAAACTTTTATTATGATAGAACGAGGAAAAATGCAATTTGTTTGACTACCAAACAGTGACATAATAACCAAACAAAAGCCAGCAGGTCAATTGCATGTAAGTATCAACTTACAATCTCCGTTATTAAAATGAGGGACAAGACTCAAGAGTATCTAACAAAGAGTAAATACAATTCAGAGTGAAGGAAAAATAGTATATATTCAGAGATGATTCATGATTCACCAAAAAAAGAAAAGGCTATATCCGCAGAGAAGTAATACCTCATTGCGTAACTTCTGAAGTGCTCGGGTTGACAGTGTACACAAGCTCAACCCAAGGTTGTTCATTTCATTTGACATACTACTATCAACAGATATAAGCTCTAAATATATACTTGCAATCCCATCTGCCAACATTATCACCAGATCCTCCAGTATAGAGACTCCATGCTCCATAAACAAGCTATCAGAATAAAAGCCAGCTTTCCTGCCATGATAGACATCAGAGAACATTAAGGCAAGTTTGTCGATCTCTCTATTTTTGGTTGGGATTATCTAGACTCAAAAGGACATAAACCTTTTTCTTTTTCTTTATTTTTTTGTTTTTTGGATAAGAGGACATAAAACCATAGCAACTCTAAGGAGAAAATAAGAGCCAAAAACAGGTTACAGCTTTGGTTTTCTTTCACTGAAGCTACACTTTGCTGCTTCAGTGAAAGCGACTATTTGAAAAAGACTTTTATAGTCTGCACATAGTTTAATTACAATCATCAAGTTTGTTAAAGAAAAACATCAATTTAATGATGATAACATATTCTGTTTTTCTTTTTATGAACAAAAAATCCTCAAGGGCCAGTGACACGGTCCGATATTATGGTGAATAATTGTCATGCCCTACCCCTCTTCCCTACTCCACTTGAATACCAGGTTTTTTGTCTTCAACACAATCGAACTCGACGTGTAACAACCACACACATCACAAGTTGTGCTCTTATCATAAGACCAAAGCCATGTGGGGGGAAGGGGCAGTGAAGATAACATATTTTCAGACAACCAACTTCGCATCTGACATGAAATTCTGTCTAGATCCTTTTGTCTTTGGTTGAAATCATCTACACTCATGTTCTGTCAAAATAATAATTATACATACTACTTTAAAGTGTGTTGCCTTAACTAATTCAAAGTAGTTGATAAGTATTAAGTGGAAAAGCACTTTGACGTGAGCTACTTCCATCTTTTGGAGAATATTGTAATTTTTAATCTTGTAAACAACACATTTATCTTAACATCCGCATCTCTGCGACTCTTATCTTGTGGTGGATATGTTGGACTTCAGCAACCTAATATTCACGCCCATATAAAATTGCCGATTGCAAAACTATTTTACAGCACTTACCTTTCACTTTGGTAGGCATCTCTTTATCACATAACACCTTGATAACACTTCTCCATCTCAACATTTAATTTTGATTTTGTGTAACATCTTCATATATCATTTCATTCTCCTAAACGAGCCTAGATATTTGAATTTGTATTTAGGCACCACAATCCCGTCTAATCTCACCTCAACTTCACTCTTCTTATGTTGATTAAATTTGCAATGCAAATACTTAGTCTAGCTTTTACTTATCCTAAAACGCTTAATCTCTAGCGCGTTCTCTATAGTTTAAGTTTTTGGTGGACAGCCCCGCTTGTTTCGTCAATTAGTATATCACTAGCAAATAGTATACACATATGAATCTCATCTTGTACTGTGATGTAGCTCATCCATAACTAGGGAAACAAGAATGGGTTCAATGTCAATATGTGGTGTAAAGCCACGGTTATGGGAAACTTGTTGTATCTCGCACTATTATTCTCACTTAGTACTGGCTCCATCATACATGTCAATTATGTGACATCATCTTATATTGTGTTGGTTAGCTCATCCATAAGTAGGGTAAACAAGTACGGGCTTAGTGTTGATCCCTAGTGTAAACACACTATTATGTAAACTCCTGTATCTTCTACTAATGTTCTAACGTTAAGACGACTCTATCATACATGTCCTTTATGACATTTATATATTTAATATGAATTCCTTTCTTCTCTAATACTCAACAAAAGACCTTTTCTTGGTATCTTATCATATGCTTTCTCTATGTCAATGAACATCATGTTAGGATCTTTCTTACTCTCGCAATATATTTCCATCAATTCTTTTTTACGGTGATATATTTACATCTATCTTTAGCGAGAATATAGTCACTGTAGTAGATCTCGAGGCATAAAGCTAAACTAAGGCCCTGTCGATTGGAAAAAAAAAACCAAACTAAGTCTTTGTTACTCTTATAGTGTTCTAAGTCTACGCTCCATCACTTTCTCTCCTGATGTTTCATCGTATGACTCTAAGCTTAATGTCAGGATAGTTTGCACAATTTATAATATCTCCCGTGTTATTGGAAATTGGAATTAGGGTAATCTTTCTTCCCTCGTTGGGCACTTAACCACGTCTTAGTATAGCACTAAATAGCTTGATCAGGCATCCTACATCAACTTCTTCAAATTCATAAATGACATAAAATCTTCAAAGAATGTGTCTAATTGAAAAGGAGAGGAGCTTTGGCAAAATTAAACCTACACAAGTTGAGCAACTATTATGCACTATTAGAATTCTTATATGGTATGTATCCTACCGTCCAAATTCCTTTATCCACGGGGTTTAAATGTTCAAAATGGACAATTGATATTTCCCCATAGAAACTTGACATCAGAGACCGGTAGGAGGGATACGAGATTATACTCCTAGGATTAAATTCGGGCTTAGTTTATCCCACATTTGGTTGGACGGATAAGGTGGGATATCCTAGGAAATGAGATTATAAGCGTGGGATTACCATCCCATATGATCCTAACCTGGGATTATCATCCCATATCCCAGGTTTATAATCCCACACTACTACCAAACAACCCCTCAGAGTTCAATAGAGCATAAAGTTCCAAAACCAGATGTATTCAAAAAATTCTTCTTAAAAAGAAAAAAAAAACGACAAGGGACAAGCATCTATATTACATTGTCCTTCATTTACCTTGATGTACCGATGTCGAAAGGGTATAATAAGGATGTGGGTACTACATGAGGATCCTCAAAAAATACACTAAAGATAGTGAAAACTTGACGTGCGTATAGTAGATCCTTGCACCCACTCCTTGTACACACTCGTACCCGATATGTATCCATAAACAAGTTCGTGTGACATATTACTCCGACAATTCAGAGACGCAGTAATTTTCAAGGCAAATCATAGCTTTTTAGTGGCAAAGCATGTTGATTTTCTAAGTGATTCTAGAATGTATAATTAGGCTAACATGGAAAGGCATTTAACAGAAAAATTTAGCCAATTGAGACTCAGAGTAACAAGTTGTGATTTTTTCTTGTTGGTACAAAAAGTTGAGAAAGAATCTAAGCATTGAATCGAAAAACAACTCAGAACTTTACAGGACCTTTTGGAAACCCTTTTTTCATAAGGTTAATACACATGTATCAAGGGTAAAGGAAAATTCGGTTTGGAGACCCTCACACAACCAATATGGGACAGAAAGATTTTTTAGCACTCTCTCGTACGTGTAACCTGGTTGAAACATATATGTTAATTAGAAGATTTTCTTCTAATTTTTTGCTCTTTTTTTTCTTTGCTCTTGAGGAAGTTGAACGGTTAAGCGCGAGCCAGAGAGAGCAGTTCTACAAGTTAAAGGGTGAGCCTTGAGCCGAGAGAGCGTGCTCAACCGGCTAAAGAGTGAGCCTGTAGACAATAGAAGGCTCAAGTTGAGAAAGGAGTCTAGAGTAGAGTTTAGAAATTTGATGAGCTCAAAAGGCAGAGAGAATGCAGCAGCTTGATATGCTGGGTTTGAGAGAGAAACCCAGAGAAGAAAATCGATGTAAAAACACACTTACCAAACTATGATACTATGTGAAGAAGAGAAGAAAAAAAGAAGACTCCTTAATGACTAGGTCTAATAACAATATACAAGAAGAAAGCTCCTTCTTTAGGGGCCTTAGGTTATATATTATATGATCAGTAGTTATTATCTGCTCCTACCAAGGTAAAAAATGTACTCTACTACTAAATGCAAAATACTTTACAGTATCCCAGAGAGTATTATGAATTGTTCTTCGATATTCTCCTATTTAAGTTCTATGAATCAAAATATTTCGTGAATCTAAACATTAAATATCGTTCAAAGTACTGTTTGGCGTAAAAGCTTTCTGGCACCTTCTTGGTACCTTTTTATTAATAAGATACCTTTACCTTATCAAAAAAAAATATCGTTCAATCTCTAAGCAACTTTAGGTGGTGAAACAATTTAAATTTGCAAATCACTTAAAATTTAATCCGAGTAATTCTCATCAACTTTTATCTCTTTGTCAGGATAATGAAGCCACCGTGATCCATGAGGATAAGAAATTTTTTTGTCAGAATGTTGTATGGAGATTAAATGTTCAGAACTGTGGTAGCATTAAATAAAGGAAGTGAAGAAGAGTTATCTAGAACAATGACCAAACATTTTAATGTTTAGAAGGAATCAATACTCAAACTTTGACAGCATACAAAAGAAGAGGAAAAACTGATTTTTCTAAACCAATGAGGGACAGATATATTCTTTCAAAAAAGTAAAACATGAAAAAAGATTATCAAGTAAATTTAAAAATGCAATCAGTGGGGAAACCACAAAAGCCTTTTTCTGCACATGAAAAGCTCCAACAGACAGTTCACAATGAAAGAATCATAAGGGAAACCATTCTACTAAAAGAACACATACATGAATATAGCATGAAATATTGTCGACAGCAGGTATACCTCTTGTACGGGAGCTTTTCCCAATGTCAATAAAATTATTTACCTTATCAATAAAAAATATTGTCGACAACAGGTTTAATGACTAGCCTTTGCCCAAAGAAAGGTAGACAAACAAAAGAAAACATATTGCTAATTCTACATTCATCCCAAAGAGAAGCAGGGGCTGATTTTCTTACCTGACTGAACCAAATTTAAGAACACAGATTAATTCAGCAAATAGATGCTCCTTCCCTGACTTTTTGATGTTTGCCAGGACTCCATATCCACTTAAGTCATTAACCGCTGAAGAAAGACACTCCTGACATTTGAACAGGAAGAACATGGACCTAAATATATAGCGGCTGCAGCCTTAAGTTCTTTCCCCAAGAAAAAAAAAAAAAAAACATATTTGTAGTCATACCATGTTAGTTTTACTATTTCTCAGAGAGAGTTCCTCCTCGATCCAAGTAACACATAAAGGCTGACACAACTTCTGAATGACATCACTAAAAATGGCCAACAAGTTATCGTTGCCGAAGGTAACAGCATTCGCAGAAATGCTATCAACCTGTTAAGGTGCAAACCTGTTATTAAACTTTAAAGACTGATAATGAAAGGAAAGTAATAAAGGTGAACCATATAACCATAAAAGTGAACTAGTATATAACCAGAAGTTCTGTTCGTCCATTTTCTCTTACTGTCAGTGTAAAATATTACTAATAGGCTAATGCCCCAGTACCACACAAATCTTATCAAGGACCCCAAAACCTGATGCGAAAATATTGATAACGAAAATACTTCATCCACAATAAACCTTATAGGAGTGCAAAACTATGCCTCAATGATGCCTATTAAGAAGACCTTGATCTAACTCAATCTCAAAACCAAGCTCATGAGGTGAGGATTGTTCAAAAAAATAAAGAGACTACAACTCATACCCTCAAACTCAATTATTGTTGAATTTTGACACCCCTCCATAGGCTCAGGGATGGTCGTATGGAGTGCGGATAATATAACATGGGAGCACAATATTGGGAACCCAACAACAAATGGGCATTGCTCTGGTACCAATTAGAAAAATGAAAATTAGACCTAATTCAACTCCAAAAGCTAGCTCACGAGGAGAAAACTGAGAAAATATATATAAAGAGACTATAGCTCATATCCACAACCAATATCAGATTCTTGGTCAAGTGTATGGGCTATTTCCTTAATAAGGTATCAGAGCCAGACCATCCATGTACTACCCAATGTTAGGGCCCCAAGTTATGTTTTCCACTCTCCAAATATCTAGCCTTGCGCATGCTGTTGATACTAAAGCCAGTTACCAAATCCACTTGCAAGCCACTTTCAAAATTGGTTGAGTGTCGTAATTATCTGTCACATAGGCCATATCAATTATGTATATGAGCTGTTTTCTTTTTTTTGATGAGAAGTATATGAGCTGTTTTCTCAACAAAACCTATTCAAATGTACCAAACATCCTTTATTATGCTCCACTAGTTTCATGAGTAAATGAGTCTAGTTCAACCAAGATTACCTAATTTTTTAGTATCAAACATGAACTCTGCCAATTTATAATATCACCAAAATGTTTTATTCAAATGCATAAGGCAATGATAGAGACAGTGCCTGCCTCTTTCTTGAGTAACTGAAAAGACGCCCACAGCAACCTTAACCTTGGACCTTGGGCTAGGGCAGACAAATTCGAAGGCTGTTTTCCGCGGTTCTGTACAAGTTCAGCACTTGCAGCAGCAAAATCCACTTGTTTTATGGAAGACAGAGAATCCATCAGTTTTTCTTTTACTACATCCCATGCAAATTCTATGTTGGTGCAGTCATCGCTCCTCCTCACACTGCGATCAAACATGAAAAAGAACCAATAATGAAATGTGATACATAAAAAGTCAGAGACTGCAAAATACCTCCAGTCAACTAACAACATCATTTCCAATATATTAAACTCTTATCTAACAACCATTCTTACCTACCCAGAAAGGATGAACTGTCAGTGTCTACATCTCCACTTTGAGTACTTCCTCTAGAATCTAAAGGAGTATTCTTTTCGGAAGGTACCACTCCAGCTACATATGTAAGGACTATACTAGTCATAAGAAGCATTTGGTCAATGGTAGGAACCCATTCAGAAGCGATTGCAGCATCAGCATCAACCAGAGAAGCGAGGCAAAAGCACCTCTTGCAACTCTGCATGTTTGATTTTCTCTCGAGTTTTATTAAGTATGGAGTAATGACCCTCCAGATGCTGGATGATGGCAAGCAGGATACTTTACAACTCCCAAAGCAAAATCCCCTGAGCCAAAGATAGAAGCGAGTATCAGACATTACCAAAGTAGACTTTTTTTTTAAATGGCGTTTTCCCTATTATACTGATGGCTATACAGTAGAAAAGAAGAGGAAATTCTGTGATTTCAACATTGATGCCTGAGTTTTAAACTCAGTAACCAGCAAGTCTAAAGGATTAAAGAAGCTTCAGGGTGACAATTTCTTAAATTTTATCTTTAATTTTTTTTTTTTCTTTTTGCAACCATATCCAGTGAAATCTTAGTGGCTATATCAGCAAACAAGACCTGCGCATCAACGTAGGTGAGCTTTTAGGTATGAAGAGTTGTTGTTTCGAGAACTGTCCACTGTCAAGCAGCTTGAAATTAGAACCAAAAGCCACCTGTCCAGCCATCTGTAATTTTGTTCCTAATCAAAAGATTCAATTGCTTTTCCACATGCTTCAAGATGCTCCTTCACTTCCAAAGCAACTACTGCATAAACAACCATCCAGTCACATCAAAGTACACAAACATAAAATGCTTCTCCCTCACTTCTTTCCTTTTCCACACATGACACTGTTCCATGTATTACCTTTTCTTCTTTTATACTTAAAGAAAATTAGAACAGTGCAGAATTCAGGTAAACATGAGAGATTAAGTGCATTACGCTCCTAAATTGCAAAAACCAAAAACATGACGCTGGTGTATGAATGAAACATGTTCTCACCAATCACCTCACAATTCAGCAAGTCCTTTCTAGTGATCACTTGCATCCTTACAAACATCAATTTTGTTTATCAGTACTAGGACATCAAATATAATAATAGCATTTTCATATTTAGATTCTAATGATGACGACACCTGTCACTATTGAACCATGTAACTATCTCATTTAAAAGTTTAAGAGCACTTGTTATTTTATTCAATTGTGTCTTCAATAGTCACTATACTGTAGTAATTAGGCGTATTATTAACAATGTTAATGCACAATGCTAATAGAATGGGCAGAACATATAATATAAACACATACCAACGATTTTGAGCTTAGTTCCAGCAGGACAAAACCCTAGACAGAGGAGCCAAAAGCAAGTGGTGGGAATGAGGATTTTAGTGGATTGGAAATGTGCGTATCTGGATAAGATGGTGAATGGACCCTTTGTTAGTCGAATAGTCCAAATACAGTACGAGCAGGAGATAGCCACCGGAATTATGGGTTGCTCACATGAATACACCCTAAGGAAGGATAACTAATCCCATATTTTTGGAATAAAAATTGTACTAGTGCCAATTAGTAATTCCTACCAAACATGGGATAATATAATCCCGAATTTAATCTCGCGATTATAATCCATTATCCTTCCTACCAGCCAAGTTTTCCTTTTCTTTTTATTTTGATATAGTTTCAAAAAACTGATCTTTCCAAGCCGAGTCTATCCAAAATAGTCTTTTCACCTTAGTGGGATAAACATTAGATATGTCGTTATGTTTGGAAAAACTGATCTCTTTTTAAATTTTAAATAATTTAATTTCAAACATCTCATATTACCCTAGTGAGATAATTAATAATAGTACTTATAAATACCAATAATTAATTTTATACCACAAGTTTCAAAAAAAATTATTTCTTCATTAAATTTTATATAAAGTTAAACAGATTTACATAAATGGAAACGAATGACTTAAATTTAACAAATAATATTTGAAATTTAAAGAACTATAATTTCATTTTGGAGAAAAATTTAATATGTATGGGTGAAAACTACTTAAAGTATTAATCAAATAAGTTTTTCAATATTTTATTTGTATTTCAAGTAATGAAGTCTATTGTATATGGGTATATTACATAACTATACAAAGTAACATCCCACTTACTAAGCAATAGCAATATTACTAGATTTTCAAAAATAGCAATATTTTTTTATCAAAAATAACAAAGTATACATAAAAGGTAGAAATAAAACTCTATATCCTCTTTCTTCCACCACACTGCCCTCCCCTCGCCGCTGCCGCCAACCTCCTGCCTGCAAGCTGCCCCCTTCGCCGGTTGCGGGATTTCAGTCACTGCATTCTTTTTCTACAGTTTTTCTTTTTAAAATTGTTTAAACTTGTATGCCAAGTAATTTTTCATTGTATATACAATGTAAACAGTAGAGATACATGTGATATACATTGACATACTGTTATAAAAAATTGATGTATGTCATTGTATAGCACTTATATGTCTATTGTATGTAGAATATATCACTGTATATACAATAGGAAAATAATGCACATACAGTCCTCCCAACTTTAAACCACCTCAAAAAGCACCATAACCACTATTATAATCACCATTTAAAAAAAAAAAAAAAAAAAAAAAAAAAGAAGAAAATTGTACATACATATATGCAAAAGCGAAATAAAAAGAGACACAATCACATCTGGCATACATAGTAGACACAATCATATATAATACAGGAGAAAAATAATCATATACAATCAGCACCGACAACACAGCTTACTAGAGAAAAACAATGACATAAAGTAGCAGAAACTGGAGATTTTAGCGGCTGGAGATCTCAAGTTTGTCGAAGGAACGACGGAGCAGCGGCTTGAGATCTCGTGCAATAGCTTGTTTCAAAGGAAGCAACACTGCCTTTCTCCGATAAGATTGGCGACGGCAACAACATCACGTCGATGGCATAGTCGGCGTCAAGGTTAGCAGTCAGCATCAGCCGTAGAAAAGAAAGGTGAGTGGTGGGGGTGGATGACGGCATTGTGTGCTTAATTATATACAATTGATGCTTGGGACTTGAGTTCTCAACTCCATAACCATGGCAGTAAATCAAATACAGGACATGTCTATTCCAATAACTTTTTGTCACACTTTGGTACTAAAGTTCTGAATGTGGATATAATAGCGTAATGTGTGTGTTAGAAAGGGAGAAAGAGAGAAGTTAAGGAGGTATTAGGGTTAGGGATTTCAATTTACCCACACATTTTAATTTTTTGCTATATTTTGTTGAAAATGTTGATATTTTTTTAAAGTAATCAAAGTATATCTACGTTTGGTAAATAAATTTCATAAAGTTATACGTGGTGTAAGTTATCCTTTTTCTCAAATTAAAGAGTAACTCTGAGGCCGAGAGTAAATTTGGAGAAAATTCCACTTGATGTCCCTAAATTTGACTGTTTTGAGGGTTTGTCCCCATTTTCCATATTTTTAAGTGAATGGTCCTCAGTTTGTCAAGTGTTGCCCTATCAAGATTTCAAGACAATTTAGTTGGAAGATGTAGGTGAAAGGGTCGAGGGTTGGTGTTGCCTATTTGCCAAGACATCAAGACAACTTAGTTGGAGACAGGGACCGTGCCAAGATTTGGAACTCTTAGGGTTGAATAAGACAGAAGGGAGAACATAGAGTAGAGGATAACACACGCCATTAAATAAAATTTGTTAAGGTATTTCCATTTGAATAATATTCATTAAACTAAACAGTATCATTTTAACTAATGCATGTTAAACGAGGTCAAAAAAGCAGCTCAATGCCTCCAGTGTCATATTTCTGAAGATTGTCCATTAATTCGAGCCTCTCTCCCATTCACTTTTCTTTGGGGGTGGGGGGCTCCTTATAGCTATAATTCAGCTCGTATCTTTTACTCAAACCAAAAAAAAAAATTTCACCTGATGTCCCCAAAATTGACTACTTCGAGTTTGTCCCCATTTAACACTGTCGTAGCGAAATGACCTCCACTTCCTCCATAGGCAACACTTCAAGTAATGTGGAAGAATGTCTGATGCCGGGCAAACTAGCACGAGACCCTTTACTAGAAGCCAAGCCAAAGCTATTCATGATGCTCACCTTCACTTGGTTTGGAAAGGCTTGGACGTGGAAGATGGGAGCTCCGGAACCACCTTAAAGATCATGTGTTGGAGCACCATGGAAGGGGGACCATCTAGGACACTTGAAGAGGCTCAAGAGACACAAATTGAGACACTCCAAGAAGCTTCAGGAAGAGGCAGACCGCCTACCCAAAGAGGCGGACCGCCTAAAAATTGTTCATTCTCTGGAAATGGGTGAGGCGGACCGCCTCCAAGCCAAGGCGGACCGCCTAGTTGCTGGTTGATCTCAGGATGCTGAAGAGGCGGAGCGCCTACCCCTGTTACATGCCAATCCGAGTTTTTGCTACTTTTCGCGTGTAATTCCAACTTTGGCCCTAAGTGGCTTCTATTGTTTAAACCCACTTAGGGGTATTTTAGGCACTTCATTACATGCTTGTAGAAGGCTATAAAAGCCTTCATTAGGTCTTGAACTCATTTATCTATCTTGGAATACAAAAACACTAGAGAATACTCTCTATTGAAACCTTTGATTCTTGGCTTGAATTTCAATTGGGCGATTCCAAGTTGAACCTCAAACCTTTTCGATCATTCTATTTGCAAGGACCTCGTGATTCTTGAGGATAGTTGCATAGCGTAGGTGTATCTTGCCATCGTTTGGGGTGTAGCGAAACATCGTTCTTCGTTGCTACTTGAACAATCGTGTGAGTAACGTCTCGTTTTTATCTCTTTATCGCTTTCGTAGGTTTTCTCTACATCAGTTGGTATCAGAGCAAGGCTAGGGTTGCGTTCTTACGAACCCTCGTCCTACTCTTCGTGCTTGTCATCTTTGTTTCTTGTTTATGTTCATGTTCTTGTTCTTGTTCTATTGAAAAGAAGAAAAAAATGCAAAAACTAGAAAACCCAAAAATTTGCTAGAAATCGTTGATTGTTACGATTTTGTTGGTTTTGATTATCGGGGATTGTTTGTTTGTGTAATCCCGACAATTGGGTACCAACAAAACACATTTTGGAGTTGTGAATCAAATTTTCAAAAAAATCAAACCCAAAAGTGAAGTTTCACAAAATTTGCGAGAACTTGTTTGATGTTATGAAATCTTGGTTGTTTGGTATCGGGGATTGTTCCTTATAGTTACCCCGTCGATTTGATACCCCCATAACATCGTTTGGAGTAGCGGAGTGAAAATCGAACTTTTGAAATCTTAAAGTTCTTGAAAATTTTGAAGAACTTGCTCCAAATTTTTGAAACAAGTTGATTGTTGGTTGTCGTTGGATTAAAACTATTGGGGTTTGTTTGTGATAGCATAAAACAAGTTTGGAAATCATTCAATATCAAAAACACCTTGGGTTTGTTGGAAAAATTGCTTGAAAACACCAAAATCACGTTTTGGTGGAGGTTTGGACACAGGTCCAGGCGGAGTGCCTCATCTCTGGGCGGACCACCCCCTCCACCCCACTGCTGAAACTTGCCAAAAACCAGGCGGACCGCCCCACTGACCAGGCGGACCGCCCAGTTCACTGAAGGTTTCCGGGTAGTTTGTTTCTTAGGCTTTCGTGTTTTGTTTGTTTCCATTACTTCCGGTTAGTACTTTGAGAGTAATTCTCCTACTCAATTAGTACTAATTCATTGAGCGCTTAGGATCTTCGTGCGTGTTGGTGATTGAAAAACTCCAAGAAGACTCGTAGAATTTCTTTGGCTCAAGTGCTCACTTAAAAGTCGAACGCCCATAGAGTCCTATTAACGCCACTCTTCCCGAAGAGCATTGAGAACTTGTTGGATTGTTTGGTTGTTGAGGTAGTTGTTCAACTCCGAGGAAGACTTTTGAAATCAAGCTTGAGTGAACCTACCCCGAAAACAAGAGTGAACCCGAGAGACAATCAAAGGTGAGGGAGCGAGTGAGGACTTTTACTCTAATCTCTTTACTTGTTTTTTATTGTTGTAGGTACAATGGCGGACGAGAAAGCCAAAACTACCATTGAGGT
The DNA here is from genome assembly GCA_029990175.1 of Petunia secreta. NCBI lineage: Eukaryota > Viridiplantae > Streptophyta > Magnoliopsida > Solanales > Solanaceae > Petunia > Petunia secreta. Next base: position 270,828 of record JARKIP010000156.1, read on the forward strand.
TCCCGTTGACGTCTTGGCTAGTCTATTGGCCGAGGTGAAAACCTTGAACCTTAGAATGAAAGTCTTTGAAAAGGAAAGGACCCCGAGTGTCCAAAAGGATGCCAATGAAGGCACAAGTGATGATTCAATCATGAAATTGGATCAATATGCGGAGTTAGTTCGTCGACAACGGTTGAGGGATGAGGCTGTTGCTAGAGAAAGATCGTTGGGCACTCCCCAACCCTTGGGCAATCCCCAAGGAGATGTCCCACTCTTAAAGCCCCGAAGAAATGTGATTCCTCTTGAGCAAGTTGATGAAGCTCAAGAAGGGGAGGGTCTCGGACTAGATGATGATTTTGATGCTCACTATCCAAATAGGAGGGCGATGAACGGAGGCCGAGGAATGGATGGAGGTCGTGGGCGAGGTCGAGGACCTCCAAGGGCTTTTATGGGAAAGGACTTGAGACGGGAGTATGATGAGGTTGAAGACTACTACGGGGGTCAACGGGGACCACATCGTGGGGGTCGTGACAATAACCTCAATAGTGTGAAGATCACTATCCCACCTTTCAAAGGGACTAGTGATCCGAAGGCTTTCTTAGAGTGGAAGGTTCAATTGGAACGGGTCTTTGACACGAATGATATGTCCGAGGAGAAGAAGGCTACATATGTCATTGCTTCCTTTGAATCTTATGCCTCTACATGGTGGGAATCCGTCAAACGGTCAAGGAGACGAGTTGGGTTGCGAATGAACATCACTTGGGAAGAGTTGAAAGAGGTGATGAACACCAAATATGTGACTCCCAAGTACCGACAAGAACAACTCAAAAGGCTCTATGAATTGAAACAAGGCTACAAGACTGTTGATGAGTATTTCAATGACTTTGAGAAGAACCGGATGGCTCTTGATATGGAAACGGAGGATGAGGAGCAAGCTATTATCCGTTTCAAGAATGGCTTGAGTAGGGAGATTGCTTCCCAATTGAGGCTACACATCTTCCACTCTCTACAAGATGTATGTGATGCCGCGGTTGAAGCCGAAAAGTGGCTCAAAGAAGAGAAGGCTCCTCGCTATAGGAGTACCACCACTACCACTCCAACTACCCGTCCCAAAGAATGGAAGAGCCCATACACAAGTGGTGCAAGTGGGAGTCGAGATGTGAAGAAGCCTTTTGAGAAGGCCACCCCGAGAAGCGACCACAAAGAGGTTGGAGGTAATTCTAAAACTACTTTAAATACTCCTTCTTCTTCTTCCTTCCAATGCCACAAATGCAAGGGTTATGGCCACTTTTCCAAAGAGTGTCCTACCCGGAAAACAATGATTGTGATGGATGATGGGTTGGTCTATGAGGGGGAAAGTGAGTCCGAGGGAGATGTTGAGGAGGAGAGTGAGGAAGTTGAGGGTGAGGGTGAAGAGAGAGCGACGGAGGGGGATGATCCTAATATGTTCCTTGTGGTTCGTCGAATTTTGGGAGCCATGGTGACTGAACAGAGGGAAGATGAGCAAAGGAAAAACTTGTTCCATGCTCGGTGTAGAGTGAAGGGACAAGTGTGTTCCATGATCATTGATTCGGGTAGTTGTGCGAATGTGGTGAGTCAATCGTTGGTCTCACAATTGAAATTGACTACCCTAAAGCATCCTAGTCCCTACCGTTTGCAATGGTTGAGCGAGTGTGGGGAATTGAGGGTAGTGAAGCAAGTCTTGATTAGATTCAAGATTGGGAACTATCAAGATGAACACATGTTTGACGTGGTGCCAACGCAAGCTTGCCACCTTTTATTTGGTAGGCCGTGGCAATACGACAAACAAGTGGTTCATGATGGTCGGGCCAACACTTACATGATTAGATATGAGGGGAAGAAGTTTGTACTCACACCCTTGACCCCAAAGCAAGTAAGTGAAGATTATCGGCGCATGAAAGAGTTGAGGGAAACGGCTAAGGCCAAGTCCCCGGTTGTGGCCAAACCTTTGGCCGAGACTCCACCATCTTCCACCGGTCGCATGTGTGCCATGATGCAACCGGGTGAGGTCTTGAAAGGTAATGATGGCACCAAGATGCTCATATGCCTAGTGCACAAAGGTATGGTTTTAAATTCCGATAGTGATTATTTATCTAACCCTAACCCTTTGCCTAGTGCCATTGAAAATATTTTGAAGGTCTATGAGGACATGTTCCCGGATGAGATGCCGGATGGATTACTTTAGTGAGAAGTTAAAGGACGCAACCTTGAATTACTCCACGTATGACAAGGAGTTGTATGCCCTCGTGAGAGCTCTAGCCCATTGGCAACACTATATATGGCCTCGGAATTTGTGATCAAGAGTGACCATGAGTCACTCAAGCATCTAAGAGGCCAAGAGAAGTTGAACAAGAGACACGCCAAGTGGGTGGAGTTCATTGAGTTCTTCCCTTATGTAATTCATTACAAAAGGGGTAAGGACAATGTTGTAGCCGATGCGCTTTCTAGGAAGTTCGCCCTTGCTACCACTCTAGCTTCTAGGCTTATGGGTTTTGAGAGTATAAAATCTTTGTATGAACATGACCCAAAGTTCAAGAGCATTCTTGATGCTCTAGTAAGTGGGAAGAGGGTGGAGAAATACCAATGGGTAGATAGCTACATTTTCAAGAATGGGAGAGTATGTGTCCCCGAGTCCTCTTGGCGAGAATTGCTTGTGCGTAAAGCATATTGTGGAGGCTTGATGGGTCACTTTGGGAGGGATAAGACTCTGGCCATTCTTATGGAGCAATTCAATTGCCTAAGATGGGAATGCATGTTGAGCGGCTATGCAATGCTTGTTTAGATTGCAAGCACGCCAAGTCTAAGTCGAATCCCCATGGCTTGTATACTCCTTTGACTATTCCTACTAGCCCGTGGATGGATATTTCGATGGATTTGTTATGGGGTTGCCACGGTCTAGAGGGGGACACGATAGCATTTATGTTGTCGTGGATAGGTTCTCCAAAATGGCTCACTTTATTCCTTGTAAAAAGAGTAGTGATGCACACCATGTCACTTCTTTGTTCATTGATAATGTGTTAAAATTGCATGGCGTGCCTCAAACTATTGTAAGTGATAGGGACACTAAGTTCCTAAGCCATTTTTGGAGATGTTTGTGGGGTGCTCTTGGCACCAAATTATTGTTCTCTACGTCCCACCACCCTCAAACGGATGGTCAAACCGAGGTGGTGAACCGAACCTTGGGGTCTCTTCTTAGAGCTATGACCCGAGGTAAGGCCGGGACATGGGTGGAGAATTTACCACTCATGGAGTTTGCATATAACCGCACTTTGCATAGAATGATTGGCATGACTCCATTTGAGTGCGTTTATGGGTTTAATCCTTTGATTCCACTTGATCTTACCCCTTTGCCAAGGGAAATGGTTGTTAATTTTGAAGGTACAAGCCGAGCTAAGGCCTTGATTGAACTCCATGCTAAAGCAAAGAAGAACTTGGAGGAAGCTTATGAAAAGTTAGCCACCAAGAAGAACAAGTGGAGGAAGAAGATGGAACTCAAGAAAGGGGATTGGGTGTGGGTGCACTTCCGGAAAAAGAGATTTCCAAACATTAGAAAAGGGAAGTTGGCACCCCGAGGAGATGGCCCGTTCCAAGTGATATCCAAGATCAACAACAACGCCTATGTGATTGATCTACCCGGTGAGTACAATGTTTCATATTCTTTCAATGTTAGTGACTTGGCTCCTTGTGATGTAGGTGACGCCGTGGGGGATGACGCCTTAATTTCGAGGACGAAATCTTCTCAAGAAGGGGAGGATGATGCCGGGCAAACTAGCACGAGACCCTTTACTAGAAGCCAAGCCAAAGCTATTCATGATGCTCACCTTCACTTGGTTTGGAATGTCTTGGATGTGGAAGATGGGAGCTCCGGAACCACCTTAAAGATCAGGCATTGGAGCACCATGGAAGGGGGACCATCTAGGACACTTGGAGAGGCTCAAGAGACACAAATTGAGACACCCCAAGAAGCTTCAGGAAGAGGCGGACCGCCTACCCAAAGAGGCAGACCGCCTAAAAATTGTTCACTCTCTGGAAATGGGTGAGGCGGACCGCCTCCAAGCCAAGGCGGACCGCCTAGTTGCTGGTTGATCTCAGGATGCTGAAGAGGCGGAGCGCCTCCTAGGGGGAGGCGGAGCGCCTACCCCTGTTACGTGCCAATCCGAGTTTTTGCTACTTTTCGCGTGTAATTCCAACTTTGGCCCTAAGTGGCTTCTATTGTTTAAACCCACTTAGGGGTATTTTACGCACTTCATTACATGCTTGTAGAAAGCTATAAAAGCCTTCATTAGGTCTTGAACTCATTTATCTATCTTGGAATACAAAAACACAAGAGAATACTCTCTATTGAAACCTTTGATTCTTGGCTTGAATTTCAATTGGGCGATTCCAAGTTGAATTTCAAACCTTTTCGATCATTCTATTTGCAAGGACCTCGTGATTCTTGAGGATAGTTGCATAGCGTAGGTGTATCTTGCCATCGTTTGGGGTGTAGCGAAACATCGTTCTTCGTTGCTACTTGAACAATCGTGTGAGTAACGTCTCGTTTTTATCTCTTTATCGCTTTCGTAGGTTTTCCCTACATCAATGTCGAAAAAGGTCAATGGCAAGTATTGCCTACGCAAGAATGTCAGCGACTATGCAATACTTCAAGCTAGATTGGAAGAATATGGAAAGAGTTCAAGAACAAGTGATGCCTAAGCAATAGGGGCCAAAGGCAAGTGATGCCTCTTGAGAGTTATTTATAAGATTCATAGGGGTATCTGTGTATGACATTTATTTATTAAACGAAACAGAGGTTATTTTTGCCAAACCACTGTTACATGAGTCAATAAGGTAAACCAGGGGTTAATAAGGCAAACCAATTACCTCGATGTCATATTTTTATTAACCCAACTCAACGTACTACGGAAGATTTACATAACTACGATATTTAAGCGCCACGATTACACTTTTAGGATTATTAAAAAAAGCAGAATACATGGGTGATCCTTTTAAGTTGACTCAAATTTCCAACTAGACACCTAACTTTAACACGTGACCAGATAGACACCTCAAGTCATCATCACTTTGTCTCTTGAACACCATGTCCTGACATGGAAAAACATGTTCTAAGGTACGTGGTTCCCTCCAGAAACTGTGATTATCTCTTTCTTTCTTTCTTTCAAATCAATATGTGGACCTTACTTGATTTTTGCATCTTCTTCTTCAACAATAAGTTCCACCACCCTTTACCCTCTCCATTTTAACCATCATCGTTATGCCACCAATCAAGAAAAACATACAAAATTGAATACTCTGCAACAGAAAATACAAGAAATTGCAATTTCTTTATTTCTTTCACCTACATTACTTTAGTCATTTCAAGTGCTCCCATGTAGAGGGCACGGGCAGGATAATACCAGTATTAAAGTATCAAATCCTCTATAAAAATCTCTAAACCCTTCAAATCTAAATATGAAAGTTGTCATTTTAGACATGGGATTTGAGTACTTATCACTTGTTGCCTCATCTTTAACACCACAATAGGATAAAGTGCTGCAGAAATACTTGAAACTAAAGCCGCTCCAAGAATGAAAAACTTGGATTTATCAAGCATTTCCAGTTTATATGGAAAGAAGATGAATTTTAAATCTTAACTCATCAGCAGTCGTACTTAAACTCATTTTAACCACTTTTACAATTAAAAAAATTGGGACTTGGAGGGGAACAAGCAGCATATATGGGGAAATACGGAAAGATTGAAGCAGATAACGAGAGTGATGTTATATATTTTTTAACTTTAAAAAATTATATCTATCTTTTTAAATGTAATGTTCAAATTTTTATTATAAAGGACATTTGTCGCCACCTGATTTACTTATCTGCTATGTTGCTGGTACGAGTGTCCATGAGACACGCTTCTGACGATAAAAGGTGTCTATCTGGTTATTTGGATAATTTAGGTATTTAAATAGGAATCGGGGTCAGCCTATAGGGGCTATCTATGTATTATGGCTAAAAAAAAAATTGTTCAACTTTTGGTCTCTGCAAACAGAATCGAACACACTTCATAGTGAATCACCATAACATCTTGGTGGGTCCTATCAAATCTCATAAAAAGCTAAAATTAAGCACTTTTTTCGCATAAGTTAAAACCTTACACTTTGTTTGGATCATTGTTACCCATTGTATTGTATTGTTATTATGATTACAACGTTTGTTTTGGTTGTTACTTTAATTTCGTTGTATTGTATTGTTAAGTTCCGTTGTTACCTAATAATGAAAAGACCCACTTTTTGTTACAACCGATTTGGTGGTTTTGCATTGTTACGCTTTTACACTTTCCCATCATGTCCTTAATTATAACCTTATAATCCTATTTTACCCTCTACCCTATTTTCTTATTTAAATACACCCAAGTAGTTATTTCGACCTCATCTCCCCTCTTCTCAAAATACAGTACGTTCCCTGTCTCTCTTATTACTTTGTACGTTCCCTGCCTCTTCAGATTCACAAGTCATCTTGTTGTGTGATTACATTAAACGTTTTATCTTAATTTATTTAATGTATAATTCTTAATTTCATTAATTACAGAGCAAAAATGTGAAACTTGAGTTAGTAGATTTCATTAATTACAAGCCATATGTTTTTTTTTTTGATACAAAATATATGATGACACTTTTGTTAATAACTATTATTTGGATAATATGATTGCTTGCATGTCGTTATGGAATATTATTTTTTATCTAAATTATTAATAGTGTGAACTTATTGTTATGTTTAATATTATTAACTTATTTTTTTTATTATTTTCATTATAATTTGCATGAATATATTTACAAGGTATAATTGGTGATAAACTAGTAAATATAAACTGTCTCAAATTATATTAAAGAAAATTTGTTACTTAATCTAATATTTAGAATAACTAAGGGTATATTAGTAAACTTGTTAGTTACAGTACAATACAATACAATCAAAACAAACAATAACAATGTTACTAAACAACGGGAAACAATACAATCAATTCAAACGTTGTTTTCATAATACAGTACGATACGATACAATACATTATGAAACAATAGGTAACAATGATCCAAACAGAGTGTTAACCTTAGCACCCACTGATCACGCCAACTACGTTCTATAAAAGAGACTAAACTATCGCAGTAAATATAGTTCGGTATTTAAAGCACCAAAGTTGAATTTCACAGAGAACACGACTCCTAACCATATATATATATATATATATATATATATATATATATATATATATATATATATATATATATATATATTATATATATATATATATATATATATATATTTGGTTTGATTTTATACCAATACTACTAAACAATAAAGTATTTAACAAGTATAGAAAGATAGATTTGATTCAAGATATGAAAACCTAGGATTAATTTCTCCAACTCCTAATTTATGCTAAATTATTGTGCTATTAACTTCAATTGATTCTTCCTACTGAACAAGCGCTCCAAGTTTACAACTACCCACTTTTGTTAAGTAATTATAACTTTCACTAATCAATTATTCCACTTAACGAATGAAGATATGGAGGACTATACTTATGGTTCACAATAAGGATCAACGGTCATTATTCGCCATTTTGACAACCTAAGCAATGCCTCTATTTTATGTTGAAATACCGCTATGTTTTTAACCCTAACTCACGCATCTATTCCTAGTAATCACAAGAATAAATGAGACGATTAATTGGGGATCCTACCAATTACTAATATGAAATTCGAACATAGATGGGAAGAATTAGCAAGGTTCATTCGCAACACAATAATTATCACACAAGCATGTGGAGTGGTTCAATCAACACTAAAATGGTGATTTAGCCACTCATAGTCATGTTCTAAGCCAAGAAAATAGATGTATACACCATCTATTCTAATAAAATGTGTATACACTTTAATAAAAGTATGTATACACGAAATATAACTGAAAAAAGTGTGTATACATTATGTATAACCGATAAATCTGACTGTATATACCATAATTTTGGGTGTAAACACTATGTGTACGTGATGAGATCATTTATATACGCTATGCTATCATTTGTACACAATATGTGTTAATTCTATGTATATTGGCTATAAAAAGTAAAAGCCTGTAAAAAGTAAGGGTTGAGAGTTGGCTGATTGTTTTGGTAATTATCCCTACTCTAAAAGTATTTTTATGAAAAGTACAACAACAACAACAAACCCAATATTATATCAAAGATGAGGTGTGGGGAGGGTGAGATGTACGCAGATCTTACCCCACCAATATGGAGAGGTTGTTTTCGTTGGACCCTCGGCTAAAAAACTTTTATGGAAAGTGTTCTTAAATAAAGTACTTTTCAAATAATTACTATGTTTTTTAGAAATATTAAGTTTAATTTTAATAGTCTTTTTTTCGCGACCACCAATTGCAAAGTAGGTCATTTATTTCTTATATATATATATATTTGGGGAATTTTCAAAAATAGGCAGCCCACTACCCAAAATTACAAACAGGAAGCCATATTTTTTTTCATGCATAGCACCCACCCCTAAAATTACAAATTTTAGCACTCCTTCATAAAAAACACCCTAGCTATCAAATTTTCCCCTCTCCAGCCACTAAGCCACCGGCAAACACCTTCCCCCGCCAATGGTGTCATTACTTTTTTTGTATTTTACTGAATTTATGTTGTTTATTGAGTCTAAATCATTGCTTTGGACAAGTTTATACACACAAATCTCCCTCTAAGAATTAAATTATACATGAATATACATATATAAATATGTAGCAATGAGAGAAATACAAAAATATACACAGAAAAAGTAAAAAATCATATAAACATCCTTAATATACAGATTTATTCACTCGCATATACACACTTATACAAATTTATACAATTTTATACATTGTATAAATTTATATAAAATTGTATAAACTTGTATAAACTTGCGGCGACTGCTATCTCGGGAAAAGGGTGACAGCTCGGGTAAGATTCAAAAATATGGGTCATTTTTGGTAATTTTCGTCTTTTGCTTGTCTTTTAGTGTAATTATCCTATATATTTTTTTTTTTAAAAAAAATGTCAGTACTGTCCAAGGGAAAATAAAAGAATAGAGCAAAGGGTTTATTAGCCTCCCTTTAGCCGTCCCCTGCTGTAGTGTCCTCCAAAACCCTAAACTTGAGTGAGAGCAGACTCTGCTACCAACAATGGTGAAGAAAAGCAAGAGTTCGTAACAGAACCAGTTTTATTGAAAGCACAATAGTTTTATTTGCTTGTTCTGAAACTGACAAATATGTATATGTTTTGCAGAGAGTAAGAGCAAGAGGGTTTCATTGAAGCAGAAGCACAAGATTATAAGGAAAGTGAAGGAGCATCATAAGAAGAAAGCCAAAGAGGCCAAGAAACTGGGACTTAACAAGAAACCTAAGGTAGAGAAGGACCCTGGTATTCCTAATGACTGGCCTTTTAAGGAGCAGGAACTTAAGGCTCTCGAGGCTCGTCGTGCCAAGGCCCTCGACGAATTGGAGCAGAAGAAAGCTGCCCGTAAAGACAGGGTAAATCCCTGTTTTTCTGGATTTTATATTACTTGAACTTTTAAATTGCAGTTTAGAGAGGCTTTGCATTATACTGGTTATATCTTTTTGATATATGAAAATGTTAGGTTGTTGATATATTACAATGTTTTAAGGCTCAACATCATATTGGTTTCTTAAAAATCCTATCTTTTTTGATATATTGCAATTTAAAGATGTTTTAAGGCTCATTATCATATTAGTTTCGTAAAAAAAAGTTATCCTTTTGATATATTGCAATGTCTGATTTGTCGGGCTTGAACTAAAATGTTTGATGGAATTTATGAAAATAGTATTGAGGTTTCGTGTAGCGATGGTATACACATGCAGTTCTGATTCTACCATGAATATAATGATTTAAGGTTTGGCCGCTTGATTCAAAGAAAATAGATGTAAATTTGGACTTGTCAAAAAAAAAAAAAAAAATTATGAAGAAAAAACTCTTCACTTGCTGTGTGCTCGCGGAACGGCATACCGATAAAAAGAAAAGTTAGTGAGTTCGGTTTAATGACTTAAGCCTCTTTGTTGAGTGCCTTTTGAAAAGTTATGGGTGGCAACTTCGATAGGTCATCCTGAAGTAGGCAGACCAACTCCCATCTCAGTGGTGGGAAAAAGTTGTCTCATGTTTGATGTTGGTTTCCTTGCTATTGGATTTTCGTTTTGTCACATTTTCTTCCAGGTGATATTTAGTCACATGTTTACCTTCCGTGACATTAATTTCAGGCTAAGAAGAGAAAGCTCGGGCTGCTTGAGGATGATGATACGTCCAAACCAGAAGATACGGGTTCGATGAAGGAACATAATGTTGGAGGAGAAAGAGTAAACGATGGATCAGCTTCTTTTGTTAAACATCGAGGTATTTCAAAGCTTTCTATACTTTATTCATTATTAAAGGTTGGGAAATGAAGTTGGTGAGAAATTAGAGGTTTACTGCTTATGTTTCCTTCCTTAGTCATTGATACTTGCTTGTATGCAGATAACTCTGAAAGGGCGTTCTACAAGGAGTTGGTCAAAGTAATTGAAGCTTCGGATGTCATTTTGGAAGTGCTTGATGCTCGAGATCCTCTTGGTACGCGCTGTCTTGACATGGAAAAGATGGTGATGAAGGCAGGACCTGAGAAACATCTTGTGCTGCTCCTCAATAAAATTGGTATTGTTTCTATCTGTTATTTATAGCATAATCCTGTGTTTGTTTGAAAGGATACTGATCACGGATAGCAATAATTATTCTGGAATACTGTGATACCATGAGTCTTGGTACTTCATTGAGAATGTGAAAAAGTCGTCAATAGGATTTCAATCATAGAAGCACACAGAAGTTGGATATTGGTTTTGATATATATGTGTGTGTGTGTGTGTGTGTGTGTGTGTGTGTATGTGTATCTTTATTTCAGATATTGATATAGGCCACTAACCAATCTTCTGGTCAAGTTTCATTGGTTCTGTAAATGTTGCTTCAGCTCCCTAGATTAATGATGATTCGACAATGACCAGTAGAGAAGCTTTGAAAGGGTGTTTTTACATGCTCACTTGGATGAGGTTACTTACTTCTCAAGTACTTACTTTTCCAGATCTTGTTCCTCGGGAGGCTGCAGAAAAGTGGCTAAAGTATCTAAGAGAGGAATTACCAACAGTTGCTTTCAAGTGTAGCACCCAAGAACAGAAATCAAACTTGGGTTGGAAGCATTCCTCAAAGGCTGGTAAGACTAGCAATCTTCTGCAGACCAGTGATTGCCTTGGAGCCGAGACACTCATAAAATTGCTAAAGAATTACTCACGAAGCCATGAGGTACTTCCAGGATCATCTTTATTGGGTTCTCTCTCCACTTTATGTTACAGTTGAGTTCAGGATTATGCCTTGGAGCTTCAGCTTGTGTATTTGCACAGAGTGCGAGTAACTAATGCATTTAATTGTTGTCTCACACATTCAAATAATTTCATTTTGATTTCAATCAAATGCTTTTGGGTGGTCAATGTCATCCTCCATCCTATCCCCTTTGGATAAGAAAGTTCTTGGGGGCATCAAATTCTTATGGATAGCCCTGGTGGAATTTGAAACTCATAGAAGTTCTCAACTCTTGAACCCAATACTATGAGCCTGTTTGGGTGGGCTTATAAGCAGCTTATTTTTAAGTAGCTTATAAGTCAAAAATGGCTAATAAGCCACTTTTTGAGAAGTTAGGAAATCCTAACTTCTCACTTTTGGCTTTTTTAAGCACATAAGGGCTTATAAGCCAATAAATTTTTAAGTTACCAAACATATACTAACGGGCTTATTAGCTTATAAGCCACTTTTAAGCTCACCCAAACAGGCTCTATATCTTCTCTTACACTTTGGACATCTTTCAAGTCTTATCTGTCAGTTTGGTGCATGTGTTGGGTGTCTCGTGGTGTGTTATAAGCTGAGGTTTGTTCTAAGAATCAGTATGTGCTATCAGATGTTGAACATTGTCGTTAACATTGACAAGTTGTTTAAGCTTCACGGCAAAGTCACTTGCACTTTACATTTTCATCCTTGAACTCATTGTATGTGCATTTAGCTGCATTTTTAGGGGTGCTCAGTTAATGGCTATCTTGTTGCATGTAAATTCTCAATGGGGTCCTTTCAAGTTTATAATATTTATGTTTCTGTATGGTTGAGAAGAAAGGTTTTGGAGGAGAATAAAATAAAATGAGGAAATCCAGGGTAATTAACCAATCCATTCAGCTGTGTTATTCAGTCAAGGTTTACCATAATTTTGCAGTATGCCTGAGTTATCTTGATTTCCCACTAATAGTAACTCCTTGCAGATCAAGAAGTCAATCACTGTTGGAGTCATTGGTCTACCAAATGTTGGTAAAAGTAGCCTGATTAATAGCTTGAAGAGATCTCATGTAGTCAATGTGGGTGCTACTCCAGGATTAACGAGATCCTTGCAAGAAGTCCAGTTAGATAAGAATGTTAAGTTGCTGGACTGCCCTGGAGTTGTGATGCTTAGGTCTGCTTCTGAGAATGATGCATCTATTGCTCTTCGAAATTGCAAGAGAATAGAGAAGTTAGACGACCCAGTTGGTCCTGGTAATTTGATTTTGTTTCCCATTCTTGCTTCTGATTATACTCTTGAAGTAGTATTGATGTATCTTACTGCTACTACTGTGGATCTGCAGTGAAGGAGATCCTGAATCTTTGTCCAGCCAGATTGTTGGTTACCATATACAAGGTTCCTTCTTTTGATTCAGTGGATGACTTCCTTCAGAAAGTTGCTATGGTTAGGGGCAAGCTCAAGAAGGGAGGAATTGTTGATGTTGATTCTGCTGCAAGAATTGTGCTGCACGACTGGAATGAGGGTATGTGAGGAATTGTGAATACAGTTTATCTTCTTCTGTAACATTTTAAAGTTTCAAAATATGGGGCTATTACAGCTCATGCATTAAAGCACCGTACTATTGGATCCTGATGTCCCATTGACACAATCCAGGGAAAATTCCGTACTACACTTTGCCCCCAACCAGGAATGAGGGGGAGCAATCAGAGGCCAAGATAGTTTCAGAACTGGGAAAAGAATTCAATATCGATGAAGTTTATGGAAGTGAATCCTCAATTATTGGAAGCCTAAAATCTGTCAGTGATTTTAACCCAGTTGAAGTTCCGTCAAATCATCCTGTCAGCTTTGATGAGAAGATGCTAGAGGTAGGTGATTTCCCCTTTATACTTTCATATATGAATACTATCTGTATTTGAAGTCCTGGAGTATTCTTTAGTTTCCGTATCCTTGCTCGTTCCTGATCTTCAAATGTTACTGATATAAAATGAAATGCGTCTCCTTGTCAAAAGACGAAGTGTGTCTGGAGGTTGTATGATTAGAGTGTTGGAACCAATATAAGTCGTTTTTATAAGAGCTTTGAATCCATGTTCATATTATCTTATTATAGAGTTTATGGGATGTCATAGTTGTTTTCATGATCTTCCTCCTGCATTCTCCATTTATGATCAGGCTCGTCACACTATGGTCAACTTTATCTTGCCAGAAGAAGAAGAAAAATCTGACTTATGTTGCCTATTTGTCTTTCAGGACAATTTGGAGCAACCAATAGATCAAAGTAATGCAACAGACAACCTTGTTAGTGAGAACGGAGATGAGTCAATGGAATCAGCAGAAGGTGATGCAGGCCAGACAAGGGGCAAAAGTGCCAGTAGTAGACAGAATGAAAAGTTATACACCGAGGAAGGCATGCTAAACACTAAACAGAGAAAGGCTGAGATGAAAAGGAGGAAGAAAGACAAGCCCTCAACGGCCAGTGATATGATGAATGATGATTATGACTTTAAGGTAGATTATGTCAAGAAGGATTCTGCGATGGATGATGCCGAGGATGCTGTAATAACTGATGGAGGCAAGACAAACAGATTTGAGCTACCATCCGGGGTTGAGTTGGATAATGAATGAAGAGGAACACCCCCAGCTAGGAATCATCTCAAAAATCAGTTTTGGTGGTTGGAAATTTTGTTTGCCCTGTAAAATTTTTGATACCAGAGACCATCTTATTTCCAGTTATACTAAATCAGGCAATTCTATATGACGATAGAAATTTTTGTTAAATTGCATCTTATCTTTTGTTCCTAAGAGAAGTTATGGCTTGTGACTAAAAAGGATAGAAAGAAAAGGCCTTATGCAACATAGTTGTTCGAGCGGTTGTGGTTTTCAACTTTTACTTTTACATAGAAAACCAATATGTATGACTGATTTGCAAATCACAGTGTAATGCAAATATTTGCAGAGGTAAATCGCTTGTCTAATGACTTGAGACTTACACAACTGTCACTAAGATTGCATTCGAAAGCCGTGTCAACAATCCAAAGAGAAAAGGAACAGTATTAATGGTTGATATTTACTCTGAAGAAAGTTTGCTTTGCACTTCTGCAGTAGTTTCATGGAACAAATAAACACATGATGTCAGAAGGATCAACATAGACGTACAACTACAGAAATATCACTTGTTCTCCGTCTGCTATACCTAGCTTAGTGTTCTTGCTTCCATTTTCTAAATCAACTCTTGGAAGCTGAGGCTGCAGTTGCTGAACCAACATAGTACCAGATGTGGATGCATCTGCTGCAGACGAGTTGGGTATAAGTCGTGTGTCCATTGTTTCACGTGTGGCTGTCCCTTTCACTTGTTTTGCTCTTTCAAGAAGCTCCTCCTGTTATTGCACAAACCTTGAGGTTCACCCTTTCTAGCGAAGTCGTGTACAAACTTTATCCACTATGTTTATACCAGATAGAAACAACTCTAAAGAACCAAGGATAGTAAACAAGAGTTTCAAAGTTATGATGCTTAGCCAGTGTATATAGCTAAAAGTTTTTTCTGTGTTGTATAAGGGTGTCATGGCTTCTGAGTTTCCAGAATTCATAATCTCAATGGAGCTCCATCACTGCAAACTCAAACTACTTTGGTGCCAGACTCATAATCTGGATGGAGTTGAACTGCATACAAACTCAAAAGATCATAGCAATGACTAGTACTCTCCAATTCAACAGAACTACAATTAGCTCCAATTTTAACATCACTTCTATTATTCATATTTGTTGTCTACGCCATACCAAAGCTTGAAATACAGCTTGAACTACAAGATCTTGCCCCAGCTCCCCATTCATAGCTTTCATCAGTGGAACACCAAACAAGTGTGTTATTCAAAATTAATAAAGAAAATGTTGTAGACCAAACAAAGCTTCCTTTTTTTAAAAAAAATAAAAATTAGTCCATAACACAAGAACCAAAATTCCTAAGGCTTTGGCTATGATATCACCAGTAAGAAAGAGATTGTTGAGCTTATAAGGATTGATAGAAAAAAGGGAGGATGAAAAAATAATTGAATCTATTAATAGCACCATAATGTTCTGGCTTGAACATGTGCCACCATTTCAATGACCATAGCCTAAAACAAGTGGTACATAAGAGTGGCACCATGAGCATAGTGGTGCTAATTTCCATAAAGAAAAGTAAGCTTTCAACTCGTAAGAGTACTCTTGCAGAAACAAAATATACAAGTTTGGACATGCTGTCAGACAACAAAAACAAGGTGTGAATGAAAGAGGCAAAGACTGGTTTCCTTCCAAACGAGCATCACATAACCATTGACGTGGAATGCAGAGCAAACGGTATGGCTGTACGCAAAACAGACATTTGCAAAGAAGGGCAACAAATCTGCTGTCTTTAATGAGAACACAGTTAATAGGAGAAAACATAAAGTTACTTGAATTGAATAGCAGTCCTCATGTATCGAACCCCTTTAGAGCAATTCGCAAACATAAAATGGAAGCCCTCTGCTTCAAAGTCCACAGGCAGTAAACCTCCGCTCAAGTTGCTGACAGGTGAATACCGTATCTTAGTTGTTTTTTATGTGTTTTACTGTTACTTTTCAAGGAACATCAGGGAGGCTTTAAAATGGCTGGTTCGAGGTGTCCGGGCTTGAGATAGCATGTTTTTCCACTAGTTTGGAAATGGTGTGCGTTTAAGGAATGTTAGTGCGAAGTAGAGGGAGGAAACTTGTATTTACCTTCCATCAACTTGATCGAAGAGGTCGAGCCTCTCTCACCCTTTGGCTCATTAAGATGTTGTTTTTTTGACTCAAACTAGAATAACTACTCTATAAAAACAGAAACTCTTCCAAGCCCATCCAACCTGTTCTTGAACTATCCTTATTTTTCTTTCAGCTGTACCACTCCAAAACCCTAAACTCCTAGGAAAGATAGATCACCCAGCAAAAAAAAAAAAGATGAGAAAAGCAAGAGTAATATTTGCATACTTGTTATTTTTAGTGTAAATATTCTTATAAAGACGTATAGCCATTCATTTGCAATACATCACCTCGGATATCGGCTTTTACTTTTGATCTAAGAAAAATATGTTCGACCATTTCGCGAATCACTATGTTATTCTCTTTGATGTAGATTAACGACTGTCTTCATTTGGTAATAGCTTTTTTTTAATCTATAATACAAACTTTTACAGCAGTAAATCACAAGTCTAATGACTTCAAGTCATAGAACTGACACTAACATTATACTCGAAGCAATGAAGCCTTGTCTACAATCCGAAGAGAAATGTATAATATTAATGGTGAAATGAGATTCGGTCAAGAAAATTTTCTTTCCTCTTCTGCAAGTATCATAGTGCTTCATTGACCAGATAATCTAAAACAAGGTATAACATGATTACATCACAATACAGGATTTTCACTCTCCATCTGATAACCCTAGCTTAGGGTCCTTGCTTCCATCTTCTGAATCAATGTCAGCAGGCTGGGAATTTATGGTTGTCGGTGGACTAGTTACACTACTGGAAGCTGAGGCTGCAGCTGCCGAAGTAAAAGCAGCACCAGCTGTCGATGTATTTGCTGCAGACGAGTTGGGAATAAATCCTTGTGCTTCCATTGTTTCACGCGCTGCTTTCTCTTTGGCATGTTTTGCTCTTTCAAGAACCTCCTCCTGCTTTTTCAAGAACCTTAACGTTAAACATTTAGTTGTGTGTTGAATTTATCCATTATACTTTGATCTGGATGGAAACAACTCTAGAGAACCAGAATTGTAAACAAGAATTTCAATGTTATGATGCTTAGCGCCTGTGTATAATGTAGTTAAAAGGTTTTCCCGTACTGTATAAGAGAGTCATGGCTTCTTAAGAGACAAGAACTAGTTCCAGATTTCATAATCTCAATAGGAGCTCCATTGCGACAGAGTAAAATAGTTTTGGTGATGGTCCTCATTGAATACAAACTCAAAATAATTCTGGCAAGCTTCTCCCAGTAAAGAATAGCAGTACATACAAGCGTTCAATACCACTTTTAGTTCATCTAGGACTTAATAATGGAGGTTTAATCATATCCATCACTTTATATAAGCACCTGAAACTCAGAACTAATCTTTCACTTCTTCAATTCAACAAAGCTTCCACAAAATTCTTTGACTTCATCAACTTACTGTAAACGAGAAAAAAGAAAAAGCACAAGAGTAATATGTTTGCTTCGTATTCCAACAAGAAACTCGTCTTCCCATCTAGTAAGCCCCGTGATTATGGATTAAAAACCTAACTTGCAAAAGGAAGAAAAGAGAAAAGGAGATGAGTGACAACATCCACGAGGAAAGTTGAGAAGAAACGGGAATTATGGAGAAAAACGTTAGGAGAATACAGGTTGAGAAGTTGATCAACAGCATATAAATGGGACTAAAGCATCAAATCACATGTGTTGCCGTGTTGCCCCCTAGGGAAGACCAAGAAAAGTATGCTGCTTTTTCACCGAGTAACAAATAGGTATGTTACATTGAATTACCTCCTATCAGCCCTCCGGCTGTTCGGTATTTGGGAAGAAGCTCAAACATAATTTGAGTAAAATACATCTTGCAAAACCTAATAGAGTATTGACCAAGAGGAAACGTAGTGCTCTCTTTTACAGGTTATAATAAATTTCAGCTATCTAATTGAGAGAAGTTTTCTAGTCACTGTTGGTGAATGCAAATATAGCACTATTAACTGTCATTGAATGAGGCTCTTCCAAAGAAAAACCAAAACAAATCTTTCAGAGTCTTCATATTAGTTAATCTAACTTATAGCTTCTGGTTTTCCTACTTGAACTACTTAATACCTGGAAGTCCTGAACTTGCTTTTGTTGCTCTGCTTGCAATCTGCCAACTGTACTTAAAAACTCCCCCACTGTAGACTCTATACGCTCAGTAACTGCTTCAGCCACAGCTTTTCCTAAGAAGAATGCATCAAGGATATTCTTACTCTCATTTTCACCTGCATAAGAGATGCTTTTAGATCAATATTCAAGAGTCAACGATATGTTGGTATCTACAGAGGACTGATGAAAGGACAAAATTAGAACAAATTACTGTAGATCCAAAAGAAAACCACCATAGCACACCCCCCGGCCCCAACCAACCAAAACAAAAACAAAAGAAAAAAAGAAGTTAAAGCAAAAAGAAATGGGAAGACCTAAAGAAAGGTCCATTCTCCATGTCAAGCCACAAACCAAGTTTCTTTGTAACAGTACTACAAATCATAAAATTTGGGGGATCTTCAAATGGAGTCGAAACAATCTAGGAATGGCAGAGAAGACAAACTGAAGAAACTGTACTGGCCACAAAAAAGAAAAACTGAAAATTGTGAAAAATGAAATGACCTCCTAAAGAGTAGGCTAACATCTCCGATTAGTAGTATCGTAGTATGTGAACATAATTACAAATGGAAGGACCATAACATAGGCAACATCTCCCAGGCACAAGATTAATACTCAAACACAAACTTCCAATCTGCACAAAATTGCACACTAGAAATGAAAGAATGAGCGAACCTATTAATTCTAAACAATCATTATGTAGTACCTCTAATAGGACAAGGCGTGATTCAAACATGCTTCTCTTTTTGGTACTTCCTCGGGTCACCATTTGATCTCTCGATCAACAGAATCACACACTCATAACTTTAAATTAAACATATCACTCTGATCAACCATCTTAATACCAAATAGGTACTGGTTGATCACATGATACGGGAAAAAAGGATTAATCTCTATCAATAGACCTGCTAAAGCCCCAAATAAGTCCTTCAAAGTTCATCTTGACGTGATTTGAAGAGGAAATTGCCAGGTTGGACCAGGGAATTGAGTTAATGGGTGACAAATGCAGTAATGAAACCCGTAATACACGAGCTCGGGGGGAGGGGGCTAACTACATTTTGTCAACTTGAAGACAATAATACAGTCCTAAGGATTTAGCACTAGTGGTAGTAACATAACTTATGATGTGTGGGTTAGCACGCGTCACAGATTCAAACCTTGCTACAAACAAGAGACTGGTATCTAGTTGAGAAGGATAGAGGGACGAGCCGAATATCCAACAAGTTTTGATTTACTTGTTGCAACTCAAACCCCCAACTTAGCAAATTAGACAGTTTAAATCAGTAAATGGACAAAACCACAAACATAGAGTAACATAGGTAATACCCAAATGGGGTAAAAGGGAATGGACATACCAGGAGAAGGACCACCAGGAGTGAAGCTACAATTACAAGTAAAAGTAGGAAGAGTGTTTGATGTGGTTGGAAAAAGAGGAGCAGAGGAATAATTGGATGTGGGAATACGTTGTTTGAATAGAGTAGAAGGTGAATATAGTGATGAAGATGCAAATGCCCCACTCATATTTCCTCTTTTCTCGGAACTTCCAGATCTGATTCATTGATTTTCAGATGGGATTTTATTCTGTTACCTGTGGTGCTTTTTTTTTTTTATTTTTATATTTTATTTTAAGGTGAAGTTAATAAATTTTAAAATTTAAGATTTAGGTATTGGGGAAATCAGGTTCTTCTATTATATTTGGAAGTGACCAACAAACTTTTCTGATTATAGACTTTCAATTATTAGCAACCAAATGGCATAGCTGTAACTTGTAAGTCAACAAAACAAATTTACTTGTATCACGTGTTTATATCAAGTTAATAAATATCATATATTTTATCTAATCATGTTAGTTAGTATAAAAAGGGAGTATTATTTAGTGTGAACACAATGCGGATAACTTTTTTTAATATCAAATAACTTCTAAGTAGGTACTTGAAATTGATTCATTTAATTATCCAATAACTTCTCATTAAAATATTTAGATATTAATTTAGTTTCATTTTGATTTTAGATTATTTTCTACTTTATTTATTTAATAATTTTATTAGGGTAATAGATATTAATCCATCCTTAGTTTATGGATTAATTATAGGGATCTATTTTTTTTTTAAACTCCACCTGTTTCCCTCCCTCGGAACAAATAGTGATCCTCCCACTTTTTACTTTAAATTTAATTATTGGAATCCATTCTAGTTAAGGTATTAGCATTTTAAAATGAAGTTCCAATTATGACTATATTATATCGACGAACTTGTAGGGTTAACTGCAATAAACCTTTTACCCGTTTACATTTTTAAACCAAAAGTCACTAACATTTATTTAATTTCTTTTTCTAGTTGCTTTTGAAATCTCTTTTCTAAGGTGAGTTATATTTCATTGTAGTATCCATTTGATAAATAAGTTATATTCATTTATTTGTGGTTTAAAAAATAAATTTGTAAATATTCAACATGTATCTACTGTCAAGAATCTTGAGCAAGAATCCAGTGACTCAAGCTAGAAGATTCTAACTCTGCTTTCTTTTCGGCAAGTATGAGGAACATTGTTACACAAAACAATATCAAGAGCCTAGGAATGAGCAGGGACACTGGATCACAGCCAGCATGATGTAGAGATGATACAAGCGGAAGTAAAGCAAATATAAAAAGCAAGAAACAAATCCAGACAACACCTAGAAATTAGTGTAGATACCTTTTGGATGAAAGTGAGCAAGTATCTATACTATACAACAATCCTCCAGAAAATAATATTTTTACCAAACCAAATGATCAAAAAGAAAAAGGTTCAATCGTTTCAACCAAATGAACATGTTCTCAAAGGGTTTCTCTTAACAAGAGAGCAAAACCAATGCTTAGGGTTCAATATCAAAGTTAAGTTATGAAAATAAGCTACTAGTGAGGTTTATATAGTAAAGCCCACAGAATAAGTTTGGAAATAAGGCCACAACTCGGCCCAAAACAAGGCCATGTAGGGCTGAAAGTATCAGTGTCTTGGCTCGGGCACTCTCAGTCACGGGTATAAGCTTGCTCATTGAGCTTCCGCAATTAACTAGCCTCCGAGTCGCTTCCTTCTGGCCACACTAAGTGAACATGCACATCATGCAGATCCTTGGCTTGACTTCGTGTGACCGGTCTTGATGGCACGAACAGATCTTGATCAGATTGGGCTGCATTATCCTCTATTTGTTGAGAAGATTTCGTTCCCCAAATCGCGCCATCTTCCATCTCTGGCGACTTAACTGTGATACAAGGAGCCAAGTCAGCAACATTAAAGGTGTTAGATACGTAATACTCACCTGGGAGGTCGATTACATAAGCATTGTTTTTGATTTTGTGCAGTATTTGGAACAGACCATCCCCTCTCAGAGCCAACTTTTCTTTCCTTCGGTTCAGGAACCTCTTCGTGCGGAAGTGCACCGAAACCCAATCTCCCTTCTTTAACTCCAACTTTTTAAGCCCCTTGTTTTTCTTTGGATCCACCTTGACATATGCTTCCTCAAGATTTTTCCTAACTTTAGAATGAAGCTCGAGCAAGGTAGTAGCTCGGTGTGTACCTTGAAAATAACGGCATCTCGAAGCAGCGGGGTTAAATTAAGTGGAATCAAAGTGTTAAAACCATACACACACTCAAACGGATTTATTCCTATCATTCTGTGCACAGTACGATTGTGTGCAAATTCCAATATGGGTAACCGATCAGCCCAAGTCCCGGCCTTACCTTTGGTCATCGCTCGAAGTAGAGCTCCTAAGGTTCGGGTGACTACCTCTGTCTGACCATCCGTATGAGAATGATGAGACGTTGAAAACAACAGCTTTGTGCCAAGTGCACCCACAAATATTTCCAAAAATGACTCAAGAACTTAGAGTCCCTATTACTTACAATACTGTCGCACCCCATTTTTAACTCGGTCAAGTCAAAGGTTGGGTTTAACTAGGTGATTCATTTGGAACGAATTTGGAGTCGCCACCTAATATATTCTAAAGACGTATCAGGTCACTTAAAATGTCTAAGGTTAAAATTAACTCCGGGAAGTCATGTCTACAAAGATTCTAAGGTAAGAAGTCCTTGTGACTCGGGAAGAAGGTATTAGGCATTTCCCGAGTCTTCCCGACCAGGTCTACAGTTTGGGATTATAGACTAAACATGTAAGCAAGCTTACCAAAGAGATTTAAAGTAGTTCTCAAGGCCAAATATAAGCACAAGTTATAATAGAGGTTAAGAGTGTAAGGTGAACTTAAAATATCTGAACCTCGAAAATAGGAACAGAAGACTAAGGCAGGAATTAAAGGGGACATTCTGTGCAAATCAACTTAAAGCAAAACTTACTGTCACGGGGCTCTTATTGTTTTGGGATTTTATGCAAACAATCCAATTATCCACCTATCTTGTAGATTTAACCTCAGTTTTCAATTATATCTCTTAAAGAGGCTGTAATATCAACTGAATCATGAACTAAGATCATTTTGGCAGAAAATGTTGTAATCAGACCAGATGCAAAAGCACATAAACATTTTTCTTAAAATTCCCTAAATCATACTAAATTTCTTAAATGTAAAGACAAGAGGAATTATAGTGTTTAAATGGGTGTTAGCCGTTTTTGGATGATATTTTAATATTAATTGTCAAAACACCATTGTCCTTAGGGCTTTTGATGTGAGGTCATATTTTTAAGGTAAGTACATTTGTAATATAGCTTTCTGTATATATATATATAAAAAAAATAGGTTTCATAAAGATATATAAATATGTAAAACTAACACAACCATATGTGAAAAAAAAGAATTAGTAGGGAAAATAGTAATAGTATTGTTGGGCAAAGTGCACCAATAGTCACTTTTACCAGTGGTCTTTGGTTTGAGGCCACTTTTTTTATTGGTTTTACATGGGAGGTCACTTTTTGGAACTTCAATCCTTGTGGGTTGAACTTCACACAAGTTCGCCCACAAAGATTGAAGTTCAACTTCAGCCTATAAGGGTTGAAGTTTACGCATCTATGCCTAAAAGTTCAGCCCTTACGGATTGAAGTTGAACTTCATAACTTAGACATGAAGTTCAACCCACAAGGTTTGAATTTCAGCCCACAAAGATTGAAATTCCAAAAATTGGCCTCTCATGTAAAACCAATAAAAAAAATGGCTTCAAACCAAATACCAGTGGTAAAAGTGGCATGTGGGCAAAAATTTTACAAGTATTGTTACTACTATAGCAATAGAAGATAATATTAGTTATGTACAATGTCAAATAATTCATACCATGTCGCGTTTCTTATCCCTTTTTTATTTGGAATTCTAAAAATATGTATATAAATATAAATAAGTTTTGTAGGGCTTGAACTTAAGAGTCCCTACTCCCCTCCAAATTATTAGTTAACTTGGAGAGGAAAGTAAAATCATTTTGGTGATACTTTGTTAAAAATAGGCCTGCAATTGAAAATAGATAATCAAACTTGATAAAACAGGCCTACAACTTTTAGAAATTTGGCCCAATAACGTTTTTGCAGAAACTGTCCCAGTGCGAGACACAGTTTTAAAAATTGACCCGTTTTAAATAAAATTTCAAAATTTGCCCCCTTTATGCGAGACAGCCCCGACTTTAGCAAAATTTCAGATTCTATACTACATGTTTCAGACTGTGTTCCCAGTTTTAAACCTTTACACTAAACTCAGTTTACATGATAAAAAGTAACTACATAACAGAAGAATAGGAAGATGCCCTTGTTTAGCCTTAATCATATTACTCCCTCCGTTTCATAAAAGATGAACTTTTCACTTTTTGAAAGTCAATTTAACTAATCTTTGAATCTAAATAAGACTACATTAAATTAATATTTTTAAATAAAAATTTGTATATTCAAAAACTATATGAAAAGTACTATAACATGCAACTCATCCCATATTAATATGATGAAAAAATCATCTTAAATTGTTGATCAAAGTTCATCCAGTTTGACTCTAGAAAAGCGAAAAGGTTCATCTTTCCTAAAACGGAGGGAGAACTTTTTAGCAATCTTACATTGCACATATCCTTATTCCGAATTCTGTTAGCGCTTTACAGTGCTTTACAAACCAATGAACTTAAATAATGCATAGACCTAATTCACTAATTACACTCAAAAGATAAAAAGGGATAGTAGTAGTTTGGCCTTGGCCCCTTCAGTTTTTATTGTGAGTTATCAATCAAACGCCTGCAAAGAGAAGGTTAGTGCGAGGTCTGGTTTTCTTTAAACCACGTCGTCATTTGTAAAGCCTGTGGAAACGAAACTTGGTATAGCCTTGAAGACTATCTATAGGATGCTGCATAAAGAAGTTAGTGAAAGGGCAGACTTGGCCAAACAAAAGCACATAATTGCAGATCAAGAAGTAAGACAACAAAGCAATAAACAAATAGCTTATCAAGCAAAAAGTCATATTATTTTAACTCCCAAGTTCTATACCTTAGTAATAGGAAGTGTAAGCAGAAGGTGAAGCATATTGAGAGAAAACACAGAAGCCAAGACTTCTTTGTAGACTAATGAATAAAAGGGACAATAGAGTTTTTTTTCTTAGAGTTGCTATTGGTTTTTCAAAGTTTTTAGCGCGTGAAAAATAAGCTGCCCTTTTATCGTGTAATAGCAGGGGTCTGAATTCTAATTTCTAGGTGTGAAAAGGAGTAAAAGAAATAAAAATCAGTATTTTAAAGAAGGAAAGGAAAAAATTAACTTCGTCAATCAAATAAAATTAGGGAAAATCCTGTTATCAATTTAAATCAAAGCAAATTCATGCTTTTTATATATTCCCATAAGTAAGCCTAGTGATAATTTCGAAAATTAGAAGATGGGGATTTTAAATTATACACTTCCATAAATAGTTTTGTCTAGAAATTCTAGAGAAATCATTTTAGTTTTACCTTTAATAATACAAGCAATAATATTGTATCTTAGAGAGTCTAGGTGTAGACTAAATTTTAAAATAAAAGTTTCCCCCCCTCTAGTTGGTTTCAAATACTTCAACATAATTCCCTTTTTTAAAGATATGGCAGAAACAAAAAATCCAGAGATTGTGCTCACATGTATACCAAAACCAGGGAGTAGAAGTATTCATAAGCCAATTTTCCTATCTCTTAATCATGTAGTGTATATACTACACGCTAATGTATCGAGTTCAAAGAGACTAACATTAGTCAAGTTAGTGTGGCTACTATATTCAAAGTCCATCAAAGTTTACTATGTGACGAACATGACTTATGATTTTTCTTAATATCCGATACGCAAAGCAAAAATGTTCACACGCTTCATGACTCGATTGCAATGAATGAGTAACACGTAATAGGAGACATGATTTATAAATACATAAACATGAATTTAATCCCTTACTGATTTTAATACTAATTCTAACATGTTCAAGAGATGAAATAAGCATGTTGTTCATAGGTTAAACATAAAAAATAAAAAATAAAAAGTGTTATTCGTTTCATTGAAACCGGGTCGGGTAGAGGTCGAATCGGGTCGGGTCAAAGCTGACCCAATTCAGTTGTGTCATTTTTGCTTGATTTGTGAAGAGTCATGCTTGAATCTTATGATTCTTGCCTTGTATGCCTTTGATTCGAATAATTTGAGTCTAAATCACATGCTTCATTTTCGGATTCACAAGATGATGATGAGGTGATTTGCTTTCCTTTTTGTTCAGCGTAAAACAGACGAAGAGAGAGAGGGACAAAGGAGCAGACGGCGTTAATGGCGGGATTAGGGTGGAGTTATGGTGGAGAGGAGTGTATTTGGTCAGTTTTTGTGCGAAGGGGGGAGAGAGGGAAGAGGGGGGTGGCGGCTGGTATTAAGGGGATGAGGAGAGGGAAATGTTTTTAGGGTTTTAGGAGTTGAGGGGTTTGTGTGTAATTAAAAATGGAAAGGGTGTTTCTGGCCATTGGATCTAGGAGATGGGTGGATGAGATGAGGCCATGTGGCGTGTCATAGGTGAGTGTGTATGCAGCCATGTATGAGTGTATGTGTTAAGTGCACATGTACATAAGTATATATGTAGTGTATATGGGAGTATATTTGGCCAATAATTAACTTAAAAATGCCAATAAATAAAAAAATAATTAATAAAATATAAGGCATAAAATTGGTGACTTAGCAAAAATAATAATTAATTATAAATGAGTTTAGATAATATTAATTAAGTGTATATAATTTCAAAATAGGTACTTAAGTGTATTAATTGTACAAATAGTTGCAAAATTGCGCAAGTATTTTGAAAACAACCTAAATGATACAATTATGTAATATAATCACATTTAAATAGATATGTATATAAATAGGGGATTGATGATAAGGGCGACACAAATAGATGCATGACATCTAATTTTGTCTGAGAAATTAGTATTGCATATGATCAATTGTAAAAAGGAGGGACAAAATTGGTGTTAACAGCTGTCCCTCTTTGCCCGGGGATGATAAAAGAGTCTTCGGGCAAAGACGTTGACGGAGCAGCCAATTTTGTCATGAATTTTGGAGAGTGCAGTTGGAATTTGTGCATGTCTGGGAATGATGTGTAAGGTAATGTTTTGCGATGTTGCTAAGGTGTTGGGACGTTACCTGCAACAAAGGTGAGCTGATCGCAAATAATATTTATAAACATGAAGTAGACTTTCCTGTCATTTTGAGTGGCAGCTGTCATTTGTCGAAGTTTCTTGTCATGACATATTTGCCTGCTCATCAGGAGCTACTAGTGCCTCTCGTTAGAAGATATTTTCTTGCTCGTCAGGAGCTATTAAGTGCATCTCGTTAAGAAATATGTGCATGCTCGTCAGGAGCTATTTGCCTGCTCGTCAGGAGCTACTAAATGCATGTAGTCAGGAGATATTTGCCTGCTCGTTGGGAGCTATTTGCCTGTTCGTCAGGATCTATTAAGTGCCTCTCGTCAAGAGATATTTGTCTGCTCGTCGGGAGCTACTAAGTGCCTCTAGTCAGGATATATTTCTTTGCTTATCAGGAGCTACTAAATGCCTCTCATCAGGAGATATTTTCCTACTCGTCAGGAGCTACTAAGTGTCTCTCGTCAAGAGATATTTGCATGTTGTGTAGGGTATTATACTCTGCATACAACGAGTATAGTGAAGTGCTAAAAAATAGAGTGATATTACTGTGCCTGTAGGTTTTCCTGAAATGTTGTCGTAGTGATTGTCATATTGTTTGTCTTTTGGTGCTTGTGCTCAAAGAAAGATTTGTAAGTTGTGGGGGGAAAGATTTGATTTGTGCATTCTTCGTCTACTTCGCACTTTGCCTTTGTCATGTCCTCTTTCATGAGCACCAGACCTTAGTCGAGCTATAGGGCACATAAAGAAAAGGAAAGAATAAAGAGAAAACATGCATGCACTTGAAAAAGAGTCATTAAAATGTATTTTATTCCATTGAATCGTAGACTGCATTGTATAATATAAATACAATTCCTCTGCAATTATCTTGCTAGATATGCTAATGTCAACCTTTGATGAATTTTGAGGAACCTCAAAATTCTGTCCCAGTTTGTGCCTTTGTTTTCTTTTTCTTGAAATTTTTGAGCGGACCTCAAAAATTTCTGCCCCAGTATCTGTGTTTGCTTGTATTTTGAATTTTTGAGAGATCCTAAAAATTTTTGCCCAGTATCTACTTCGTGGGAAAATAAAATTTTTGTATTGATGTGACCGAACCTTTCGGTAGGTTGCCTACGTATCCCAGCTTGGGGAGTCAGGTTGTTACGTGGTTTCAGATTACATGATACATTGCATAAAGAGTAAAGTTACTAGCTAGTGCAGGTCCTCAGATGTAATATCTCTTGACAACATCTCAATTGATCGGTTTCAGCCAATCTTCACCATCCATTTCTGCCAATATCAGTGCTCCTCCTATCAGAACTCAATGAACCATATAAGGCCATTTCCAATTTGGTGCAAACTTGCCCTTCGCTTCTTCCTGATTAGGGAATATCTTCTTCAGAACCAATTGTCCAGGTTTGAATGGTCTCGCTTGAACTTTCTTGTTGAATGCCTTTGCCATTCTTTGCTGATACAACTGTCCATGGCATATTGCGTTCATCCTCTTGTCGTCAATGAGTGCCAACTGTTCCATTCTTCTCTTAATCCATTCAACATCTTTCAGCTCTACTTCCTGAATGACCCTTAGAGAGGGTATCTCCACTTCTACCGGTATTACTGCTTTAGTACCATAAAGTAACAGGTAAGGGGTCGCCGTTGTTGATGTTCTCAGAGTAGTGCGGTATCCCAATAAAACATAAGGTAGATTCTCATGCCGTTGTCTCGAATTGTTAGTCATCTTACGCAATATCTTCTTGATGTTCTTGTTGCTACCTCAAATGCTCCATTCATCTGAGGCCTGTATCTAGTGGAATTACAGTGCTTGATCTTGAAAGTATCACAAGTTGCTCTCATCAAGTCACTGTTGAGATTGAACTATCTGTTAGTGATGATAGATTCAGAAATACCGAATCGACAGATCATTTTATCTCGGACAAAATCAGCCATTACTCTCTTTGTCAACGACTTGTACGATGCTGCTTCCACCAATTTAGTGAAGTAGTCAATGGCCACCAATATGAACCTGTGTCTGTTTGATGCAGCTAGTTCGATTGGTCCTATGACATCCATTCCCCAGGCAATAAAAGGCCAAGGTGGTCCCATAACATTAAGCTCATTCGGAGGTACCGGAATCATGTCCCCGTGCATTTGGCATTGATGGCATTTCTTCACGTATTTTATGCAATCATGCTCCATAGTCATTCAAAATTACCCTGCCTTTAGAATCTTCTTTGCAAGCACAAATCCATTCATGTACGGACCACAAGTACCAACACATACTTCTTCTAGCAACCTTGCAGCTTCTTTGGCATCTACACATCTCAGCAAACCCAAATCAGGCATTCTCTTGTATAGGATTTCACCATTAAAAAAGAAACCATTTGCCAATCTTCTCGACGTATTCTTCTAAAGGCTTGTGGCATTCTCAGGATAGGCATTTTTTTGAGATATTTCTTGATATCATGGAACCACGGCTCTCCATCCAATATGCTGGCTGTTCTTTCACTGCTATGGGTATCAGATCGATGTAGTTCTTGTCGGGGTGCTGAATCATTAAAGATATAGTAGCCATGAACTCATTTTGTAGTCTAGGCACAGGTCGGAATTCTATCCTGGTGAACCTCTTGCTCAATTCTTTTATGCATTCCAAGTATGGTAATAGTTTGGAGTTCTTTGCCGCCCATTCGCCTCGTATTTGATGGATCAGCAAATCTGAATCTCCGATTGTCAGTAGTTCTTGCACATTCATGTTTATTGCCATTCTGAGTCCCAAGATGCAAGCCTCATATTCTGCCATATTATTGGTGCAAGGGAATCTGAGATTAGCTGTGGCCGGATAGTGCTGGCCAGTTTCAAAATCAATACTGCCCCAATGCCAACTCCTTTGAAGTTCACAGCTCCGTCAACGAACAATCTCCAACGGTCATACTCCTCCGCTATATCTTCTCTGACAAACATGACCTCCTCATTTGGAAAGTAGGTGTGCAAAGGCTTGTAGTCATTATCACAGGATTTCGGCCATGTGATCAGCTAGTGCCTGAGCTTTTACCGCCTTTTGTATGAGAAAAGTAATGTCGAATTCACTGAGTAGCATTTGCCACTTAGCCAGCTTCCCAGGTTGGCATGGGCTTCTGAAAGATGTATTTAAGGGGATCCATTCTTGAGATCAACAAGGTTGCATGTGACGTCAGATAATGCCTCAGTTTTTGTGCTACCCAAGTCAACGCACAACATGTGCGCTCCTGTAACGTGTACTTAGCTTCGTAAGGAGTGAATTTTTTACTCAAATAGTATACTGCTTGCTCTTTCTATCCTGTTGCATCGTGTTTCTCCAATACACATCCAAATGCTGAATCTACCACAGACAGATACAATATCAACGATCGCCCTGGTTCGGGTGGAACTAGTACGGGCAGACTGGACAAATACTCATTTATCCAGTCAAATGCTTTTTGGCAATCCTCTGTTCACTCAATAACTGCATGTTTTCTCAGCAACTTGATAATGGGTTCGTATATGGCAGTAGATTGGGCTATGAAATGACTAATATAGTTGAGTCGTCCCAAGAAACTCATGACTTCTTGCTTGCTCTTTGGTGGTGGCAATTCTTTGATGGCTTTAATCTTAGTCAGATCAAATTCAATGCCTCTTCTGCTGACTATAAAACCCAATAACTTTTCAGCTGGAACACCAAAAGCGCACTTTGTTGGGTTCAACTTCAGGTTGTACCTAGCAAGCGATTGAAGAACTTGCGCAAATTGTCCAAGTGTTCTGAGTTTTTTCTTGACTTAATGATCACGTCATCCACATACACATCGATCTCCTTGTACATTAAGTCATGAAACATTGTAATCATTGCCCTTATGTAAGTAGCTCCAGAATTTTCAAATCGAACGACATCACTTTGTAACAGTATGTTCCCCAAGAAGTAGTGAAAGTGGTCTTTTGTGCATTCTCTTCATCCATTAGCACCTGATGATAACCAAAAATACAATCTACGAAGGATTGTATCTCATGCTTTGCATAATTGTCAATCAGTATATATATATTCGAAAGAGGAAAGTCGTCTTTTGGGCTTGCCTTGTTCAAATCTCTGTAATCTACACAAACTCTGATTTTTCCATCTTTCTTCGGTACTGGTACTATATTGGCCAACCATGTTGGATATAGAATGTTTTCAAAATTCCTGTGTTGAGTTGCTTGATCACATCCTCTCCAATTTGCACTAAGGTATCGACTTGAAGGTTCGGGCCTTTTGCGTATTTGGCGGGAAACCCGGATCAATGGGTAATTTGTATGCCACAACATCTGTGTTTATGACTGTCATATCATTATACGACCATACAAATACATCCGCATACTCTTTAAAGAATTCAATGTATTTCTTTCTAACTTCACTCAAGGAATTCAATGTATTGCTTTCTAACTTCTGGAGTGAAGTGAGCACTAATTCTTGTTTCTTTTACTATTTCATCATCACCTAAATTAATCACTTCTATTTCATCCAAGTTTGGTTTGGGCTTATTTTCAAATTTCTCAATTTCCTCTTATGTTGCCTCATCAAACTCTTCATAATCACGATTTGACTCCTCAAAGTTAGTTATTTCATTACACATTACAATTGAAGATTTAATGGAATTATTAGTTTGAGTGATGAAAAAAGTAAAGTAATGCATAATTAAAAAGGCTAACCAAAAGTAAAGGAAAAAGAGTAATGCTTTTATTTATGAATACTTGCGAAACAATGTTTATAGGAAAACATTTTTTCACGACAAGTAAGAACAAAAAGGGAAATGCAATTCTAACGACTTTGAGTCTTGTTTTATCTTTAAAAGCATGAAAAAGAAAATCAATGCCCCCAGCTCCACCAAGGTCCGTGATATGCCCGAGCCAAGTTGCTGATCCAGTTATTCAGTGCAGCTCCAGATTCAGCCTTTGCAAGGAGATTCAGTGTGCTCTTCCAAGATCACACAACAATATTCGTCAGCTAAGAACAACTTCTATATGCTTTCCATCAAGTCCTCCTCAACGTCAACAACTTCTGATTTGTCTTCTTGCACTGCAGATGCCTCTCCCTTGTGACCATCTAGGAAACCAGACGAGACAAAAGCATGTAGCAGAGATTTGAATTTTTTTTTATAGCACTTGAAATTCAAGGATGCTTTTTCCAAGCTTTCTTCATAACCCACAAAATAGCCTATTCCATATTTATTCTTGACGTCTCTCATCATAATACGGATAGGCTCGACTATGCCATCCAAATATCTGCCCAACTTATTTCCCATTCATAACCTTGCCTCAGCATAATACCCATTGCCCAGTCTTCGGGTCACCTTACAGGCTGCAGGAGTATGTATGGTTCCTCAATTTGCACTTCCTCAGGCTCGGGTTCAGATACCCTGGGTATCCATACTTGTCTTCCTCTTATTTCGCTAGAAATGCATCTCCAGTCAGGACAGGCATTGGGAGTATATACATGTGGCTTCTCTTGTTTGGCAGGTATTATTTCACGAAATTCTCGTGAGGGTACCCCCAATCAGATATCACGGGCTCCTAGACTAGGTCCCTTCCCTCATAACTTTTACCTCGGCCATCCCAGTAAGCACTACATAAATTCCACTTTGTCTGTGTTTTTTGCGGGACGATGACAAGTTTAGGAGCAGTGTATGTAGGATATTCTCCTTTTGCTCTACTGGTGCTTCCTTTACGAATTTCCTTGTGGTAACTATTGTGGTTCCATCCCCCACGTTTCTTATTATAGTTCTTGTAGTACCCTCGTCGACTACCATGCTCTATTCCCACGAGCTCTATCGTGTAGAAGGTTTTCCCATCTGGAACATTTCCTTCGATTGCTGGTATGGTATGATCATTGTAGATAGAGTTACTCCCTTAACCGAATACCACAACTTTCTTATTATCCCACTCGAATTTCACTGTCTGATGGAGGGTAGATGGAACTGCCCCAGCCATGTGAATCTAAGGTCTTCCCAGTAGCAGATTATATGATGCCGAAATATCTATGACATGGAACTCGGTAGTAAACTCAACCGAACCAACCATGATGGTTAGGTCGATCTCTCCAATAGTGCTCTTCTGTGACCCGTCAAATGCTTTTACCTTAATGTCACTCTCTGTGATCTTGCTTTGGTCAATTCGTAATCTCTTTAAAGTGATGAACGGGCATATTTTCAGACCAGAACCTCCATCAATTAGGACTCTTCCGACTAACCATTCTTTGCACTTTATAGTGACATGCAAAGCCTTGTTGTGCCCGAGTCTTTCTGGCGGTAATTCATCTTCATGCAAAGTAACTCGGTTAGATTCCATGACTTGCCTAACCATGCTAGCCAGATTCTCAATAGTGGTGTCCATCGGTACATGTGCTTCGTCTAGCACCTTCATCAGTGCATTCCTTTGACATTCTAAATTTACCTGTAGAGATAAAATGGATTTTTGGGCTGGAGTTTTGCCCAAGTGTTCAACCACAGAGTAGCTTTTTGCCTGCACTTTCTTCCATAACTCTTCAAACTCTTCCTCACTGATTCCTTTTCTGTTTTGCTCTCTGTCGGGAGCAAGATTCTCGGGTGTATAGACTCTCTCACTTCTAGTCATCCCTTGTGCTGCAGCTGTCTTGATCATTGTCTTCCCTTTTCTTCTATTTTTGGCTTCATAATCCCATGGTACTCCTTGTCATCATAGGGAGGAACCACGTCCATATAGAATTTGGGAGCCACTTCCACCTTAATAGGAACTTGTGCAACAGAAACGAGTGTTGGTGCAACTCCCTTTGCTCTGACGATGGTTCATTCTAGATTGCAGTCAGTCTCTAATTCAATCAAGTTCACCCTATTATCTCTGTGATCAGGCAGAGTGTTGTTGCGCACATTAGGTGCCTTCTAGTGTATCACCTTCTGATCAATCAAATCTTGTATTTTATCCCTTAAGGCAAAACATTTCTCGGTGCCATGGCCTGGTCCTCCGGAATGGTAAGCATAAGTCTTGGAATCATCAAAGAATGGTGAGATCTTTTCAGGCATCTTGAAAGGGATAGGCTGGATATGTCCTGCCGCCTTGAGTCTTTTGAACAACTGGGTTAAGGATTCAGCGAGTGGGGTGTAGTTTCTTCTAGGCTTTTGGTTATTGTCTAGGCGGGGTCTAGGAGGATATGCGTTGGTGTTTCTGTTGTTTGGTTTTATTGGGTATGGTGGTCGTCGTGGATGTGGGCCTTGGAAAGTAGGTTGTGTGTTGTATACAAGATAGGCTTGTGGTGATGGAGCATATGGGTATGGTGGAAGCGGTGTTTGGTAGTAGTGATTGTGGGTGGGAGTGTGATCAAGAAAGGTAGTGACGAAAGAGACGTTGTCCTTCTTCTTCTTGGTGATACTACTGCTACCAGTCTTGAGGGCTTTGTTAGTGGCTTGTAGTGCAGCCAGGCTAACAATTTTTCCAGTTTTTAGGCCATCTTTAACAATATCCCCAATTCCGATCAAGCCTTCGAATTTCTTGTCCTGCATGTTCAACATTTTATCAAAGTACACATCTTCTTGTATGCGGATGAAGGTTGCCACTATTTCTGTATCATCCATAGGTGGTTGGACCTTCGCAGCTTCAACTCTCTATCTCATTGCGTACTTCCTGAATGTTTCAGTGGGCTTTTTTTTCAACTTCTCTAAATAAAACCGGTCAGGCATAACATTAGTGTTATGCCCAAAACTATCAACAAAATCTCCAGCTATAGCCTCCCAACTGGTCCATTTTTTCAGCTGTTGCTTGGAATACCATGTTAAGGCACCTCCTGTTAGACTACGGTTAAATAACTACATTTTCATCTTCTCATCGTGTCCTACTCCTATCAGTTTATCATAATATGGCCACAGATGAGCCATTGGATCATCGCTGCCTTCGAACAGATTAAACTTATGCATTTTGTATCCATCAGGCAACTTCAAATTAGGATAGAGGCACATGCCAATTCCCTAGTCTCTGTAGTTACCTGGAATTGCTTAACCTTTTCTAACAACCACTTGACTTGCTCTTTAGTATTGTCCGTCTCTTACCCTGTCCATGCATACATGTCTTGTTCTTTGGTAGGTAAAAAGATAGGTTTGGATTCAGCAGTGAAAGGATGGAATTGAGTGGTGGCAATGTCGTGAGAGTTTTTTTGTGGTGCTTTCGGTGGTGCAACATAGGCAGGTTATGGAAGATCCTTTTCAGGAAGCATGGGGTCTTTGCCGTGAGGGCGTGCTGGTTTTTTTGGGTCGGTAGTTCCATCAACATAGACAGGGGGAATTCTGTTCTCCAGCTCAAAAAACCTTTATTCCAACTTTGCATACTCCTCGTACGCGATCAGACCATGCTTTCTGGGAGTTCCTCCTTCGACGGAGTTGGCAGTATTGTCATCCTTATCAAACTCGGCCATGATATTTCATCTCGTCCTTGTCCTTATAGGTAGAGGGGGAGGTGTTGATATTGATCTTATGGATCTCAAAGGATAATGCCGATCGGCCAGAATGCACAAACCAACCTTCGGGGATTGGGAGCAAAAATAACCTTTCAAAATAAATAGATGTAGATGTTAGTGAGGCGGTAGAAAATTTGAGAATTTCGAAATACTTATCCACCCCCCGATGTGACCCATCAAGCCTAAAAAATGAGCTTTTCAGACCAAAAGCTCTCTCCACGACGACACGGGCATACAGACTCTCTCCTTTTTGAAGAGATATCCACCATGTCATTGATATTTGTTCACCCTCAACCCACTCAATGTAGCATCAAAGACTCCTTTAAGTTTAGGGTCATGTTCATACATCAACTTGATGCTCTCGAAACCCATAGCATAGAAGCTAGAGTGGTCTGTAAGACAAATTTCATCGACAACATACCGATCACAACATTCTCCTTTTCCTTTTTGCAATAAATTACATAGGGAACACTTTCTATAAACTCCATCCACTTGGAATGTCTCCAATTCAAGTTCTCTTGTCACTAGAGATGTTTCAAAGACTCATTGTCCCTTTTAATCACAAACTCTCTATGATGTTGCCAATGGCCAACGCTTTCACCAAGTCGTATAACTCCTTGTCATCGTCGAGTAATTCAAGGCTGCACCCATAAGCTTCTCACTAAAATAAGCGATAGGCTTCCCATCTTGCATTAATACTCTACCTATCCCGACCCCAGACACATCACATTCGACCTCAAAAGCTTGACTAAAGTTGGGTAATTGTAACAATGAGGCAGAACTAAGCTTACGTGTTGGGTAATTGTAACAATGAGGCAGAACTAAGCTTACGCTTCAACTCTTGGAAAGCCCTCTCTTGGGACTCTTCCCACACAATGGTTGGTCTTTCCTAATCAGCTCAGTCAGGGGTGCTGCCACGGTGTTAAAGTCACAGACAAACCTTCTATAAAAACTAGCCAACCCTATGAAAACTATGGACATGAGACATCAAAGTAGGGATAGGGCAATATTTGATAGCCTCAAATTTTGATTTAGAAACCTTAACAACATTAACACTCACAACAAAATCAAGAAAAACAACACGTTCAACGCTAAAGGCATACTTTTTGTAATTAGCATACAACTTTCCAGTTCTTAAAATATCAAGCACAAGCCTTAAGTGTTCTACATACTTATCTACAGATTTACTATAATGAAGTATGTCATCACAATACACAATAGCAAACTTATAAACGAATTTAGCACATGATTCATCAATCTCATGAAGGTTCTCGGTGCGTTAGAGAGGCCGAAAGGCATCACTAACTATTTATATAGACCGAATTTGGTCTTGAATGTAGTCTTCCACTCATCACCCGATTTTATTTGTATTTGGTGGTAACCAGACCGAAGATCAATCTTAGAAAAACAACATGCACCACTCAATTAATCATGAATGTCATCTAATCGAGAGATAGGATGACGATACTTTACCATTATTTTGTTGACTACCCGACAATCAACACACGTTCTCCACGTACCGTCCTTCTTCGACAGAAGTATCACCAGAACGGTGCACATGCTCAGATTTTTATGAGCCAGTCCTTTGCTCAGCAATCTGTCCACCTGCTGTTAGAGGTCTTTGGTGTTCGCGAGATTACACCGGTAGACTGGTTTGTTCGTGATCTGAGACACCGGGAAGAAATTAATTTGGTGCTCGATTTCTCTCAACGGAGGAAATCCACCAGGCATTTCTTTAGGAAACTCGAATTCCTGCAAAGCACTCTTAATAACACTAGGCAAAGGGTTACCGTTAGTGAAATCATCATTAGAGCTCGTAAGGATACCCTTGTGTACGAGGCAAATCATCAGCTTGTTTTTATCATTGCCTCGTAAGTACTCACCTGTCGACACCCATTTTTTTCCGAACCGATTAGAATTCAAAATAGGTCTCGACTTATTGGAACTCACGGGTAAGAGTTGGAGTCGCCACCTAACATATTTTTTAACTAGGCGTATTAGGGCACCTACTTTTGTTTCTAGGCAACTTTAATAGTTAACTCCGAAAACATGGTCTTGCAAACTAAAATTCTAGGTAAGGGTACAAGTTAACCCGAGAGGATGGTGTTAGACACCTCTCAGATTCCACCAAATGTGGTTATCGGCCGGACTAAATGATTGGAATTTTAAACAAAAGGTCAAGCGATTAAACTAATAATTAGGCATGAAAGTCTAACTAATCAAACAATATTTTAACTAAGTAAGTATTAGATTATGTTATGTCTTAAAGGGGTCAAAATTTAGCAATAATCAACACTACCCCAACTCTAGAAAAAATGTATTTTATGATACTATGTATGTTATGTACGGAGCCACATGAATAGAGCGAAATACTTAGAATCATCTATAAATCATCCTTTGGAATGAAATACTTCACAAGAAAAGACATAAAAATATTAGTAGAGACGTATGCCACCTTATCCTTGGTGACGAATTTAAATTGAGAAAATAATTAAATAACTTAACCAATAGATGAACTCAAGTAAAGTACTAAAAAGAATGCGGGATCAGGTATAGGCGAGATGAAGAAGGGCCCAGTCCGATGTTACTTCCCTCTATTTGGCTTTGTATGATCAACAATCTTAAACGCTTTTAAACATAACAAAAAAAGTATTAAAATATTTAGTTTTGAAAATACTATCCAACTCAAAATAATATAGCACTAATAATATGAGTAAAAAGCCCCCCTTTTTTTGTTAGAAGCGTTGCTACAATATAAAGCTTAAAAAATAGTTTAATATTTAATTTTAAAACATGTCAAATGTTTAAATGAAAATGAAAGTTCGGAAAAAAAACTTAGTAGAAGTGATGAATCTTTAAAACGCTTAAGAGAGTGACATGTCAAATCAAAATTGAGAGAGTAACGAGTCGCTTTAATTTTATAAAGCTATATATGCGTTCTTCATTCGAGAAGTTGACTAGTCTGCCATTATCATCATATCCCATAATATACCCGGGCTGCTCAGGGCATCATATCTACTCAATCTTCATGCATTGACCAGTTGTTATCATGGTTCAGCTTCCACCCACGTCTCTTGATCGCTGTGTACCTGTTTAGCAATATCAAAGCATAGGGAGTCTTTGATATTAAATGTCCGTTTCACAAAAATGGAATAGGCGTGTAAAGGATATGAAGAGATGTCCGAGAAGATGAAACAAGGTTTTTGTGTTCGAAGATGAAAAGGTTGAGTATGGTGTTGTCTATAGAGATGAATCTGTAAGTACGAAAATAGAATGAAGGAAAGGGGAGCTAGAAACTTTTGGGGGGCTCAGGGAGAAGTAGAGAGAAAATTGTGTGTCTTCCATGAATGATAATTGAATTGAATTTATAGTAAAGGATTAGGGTATTGAGGATGGTTGGAAAAAATTGACTGCATGATTCATGAGGATGAATGAGAATGAATAAAGAAATTTTGACGGGGGGATATTTTCTTTAAGTAGTAATGATGTATGTAGATTTAAAAGTGGGGAAGAGGGAGATATTTGGAGCGATTTTGGGGAGAAGATATGGGAGAGATTCGGGGAGAGATTTGAGGGTTGGAGATCTGACAAGAGATTGGGCAAGTATTTGGTCAATGAATATTGTACTTGAGCTACTTTTGTGTCAAGGTTCAAGGTAGAATTAGGAAGAAGATTTTGGGAGTGAATTGAGGGTGTTGGGCATTCTAATTAAAAAGATTAGGAGAAGATATTTAGGAATTTCTCCTTAAATGGTGTGGATGTTTGTAGTCAAGAAATAGGAGAGGAAAAAGAGAGACATTGGAGGGATTTATGGGATTGGAGAGATTAGGGGAGATGAGAGAGAGATTGAGAAAATGTATCTAAAATTACCTTTTGGCTAGGTTCAAGATAGGAGGTTTTAACAAAAGAAGAAGAAAAATAAATAAATAAATAGGAAAATAGATTGAGAAATTATTTAAAATAATTTGAATTAAAAAGTGGATGTGGAATAGTAAGAAAATTGGACTGACTATTATTTTAATTGGTCAAATATTTAACTAAAGGTGCTACATGAATATAAATATATACTCTATATACACATACGAAAGATGCACATACAAAAACAATCAAAGTCAAAATTAATTATCTAAGTATAAATAACCACAAATATTTATTAAATGCAATAAATGTACTAAATTGCACAAACAACCATAGTTTTGACAAATAGTCTAAATGATGCAAAATTACCTAATATAGCCACATTTAAGTATGTAATATAAGTAGAGGATAACACACGTAAATGCATGTCTTCTAATGCAAATTATGCACAAATAGTCTATTTTGCACCTTTAGGTTAAACATAGCCAATTGTATGAAAATGAGGAAGAAAATTGGGCGTCAACAGCTGCCCCTCTTTGCCAGGGGATGATGAAAAGAATCTTCGGGAAAATATAGTTAATGGAATAGCCAATTTTTTCACAACGACGGGTAAATATTGGGAAGGAAATGAGAGTTTCTGGAGGTATTTTGGCCGAACCTCGGTTTCTGAGTTGCCTACAAATCTCGGGTTTCACGAGAATCAGGCCGTGTGTATTTATAAAATGGCATGTTGCCTGTGTGAGACGTTTATGACACACGATTTTGGATGTTAAGAGTAAACTTGTCTGAGCATGCAAAGTTTACATTTGAATGTACTTTGAGATTTGCTGAGATATATGATTGTTGGATATAACAGAGGTATTGTCGAAGACGAAGTAACATCGATCGATCGAGCTTGGGAAAAGAGGCTTGTAATCATCCTAGTTATGAAGATGTGGTGCACGACACACCCATGAAGAGGAGTTTACATGGACATAGTTTTCATTACAACTCGATAAATGAGTCATCTTGCCTTCAATACTGTCTCGACCAAATTGGAGAATATTGAGAAGTAAAGCACGATAAATGCGCACGATTCAAATAGATGGGCACGATAAAGTACGAAAAACACGCACGATTGATGCAGATAGGCTTGAATAGGAAGGATTACAAACTGATGTCCAATCAGGAATGGTAGATTACTTGGTTCGAGTAGATTTGAGCGCTTTGGAACTCGACAAAATAGATAGCTTGCGGGTATATCAAAGACATGGTCGAAAGGACTA
Organism: Petunia secreta; assembly: GCA_029990175.1. NCBI lineage: Eukaryota > Viridiplantae > Streptophyta > Magnoliopsida > Solanales > Solanaceae > Petunia > Petunia secreta. The sequence goes on from JARKIP010000156.1 coordinate 311,179, forward strand.
AGCTTCTTGAATGGTGTTTAAGAATGGTGCATAGTATGTATTTGAGGTTTTGCGGTTGCACAATTTTCGTGTGGGGTAGTGATTTGGGGAGCAAGTGTGAGAGTATGGCGCAAGGGTTTGTCGAGAGATCGGAGATTGCCCAGCAGTAAAATTAAGCTAAATGCAAATAGAGATAAAGATAAAGATAAAGATAAAGTAAACTTCCTTGTTGAGCTGAGTAGTTGTTTTGTCTGTTTTTGAGTCCGTTCAGTGCTAGGGAATATGTGCCTCTCCTCTGGGGATATTTATCTGCTCGTCCGGAGATGCTAAGTGCCTCTTATTAGAAGATAATTGCTTGTTGCGTCGGGATGTATACCCTGGAACACTGTCACGCTATTTCTTGCAATAAAGGTGAGCTTGTTGCAAATAGTATTTGTAAATATTAAATAGACCTTCATGTCGTTGGATCGTCTTGCCAGTGTCTCTCGTAAAGAGACCTATGTGCTCGTCAGCACTGCTCTTGCCCCCTCGTAAAGAGAACCTACTACTACTGCCTCTCGTCGTGAGATGCTTGCCTCCTCGTAAAGAGCCTACTGCTCGTTAGCACTGCTACTGCCTCCTCGTAAAGAGAACCTACTGCTTGCCAAGAAAGAGAAAAACTGCTACTGCCTCCTCGTAAAGAAAACCTACTGCTACTGCCTCTTGTCGTAAGATGTTGCGTGTCGTGTCGAGCTATGTACCCTGCGAACAAAAGTAAAGTGAAGTGCTAAAAATATAGAATGATGTTACAGTGCGTATAGGATTGCCTGGAGCACTGTCACGTTGATTGTCATTTTTATTGCGTCTTTGGGCCTTTGATGAATTTTTAGGTTCAACCTTAAAATTCTGCCCCAGTTTCGGCTTGCGTCTTTTGGAACTTTTGAGGGGGTCTTAAAAGTTTCTGCCCTAGTTTATTGCTTATTATAATAGTACCTACGAAACTTGTATTTGTGTTGAAAGATTTGCTCTCAAAGAAAGTTTCGTTAGTCGGAACAAAATGGTTGCATTGCATTAAACACCAATGTATTGGCTTGAATCTGTATTCGTCCTTCAGTGTGATGATTGGGTATTTTGAAGACTCTGATTATGTGGATACTTGCACTTGCATACTCAGACTGAGGTTTGGTATTTGAATTTTTCCGGATTTGGAGGTTGTCCAAAATTATATTTGTCTTGGGTTGTGCTGGGGTGTCTTCGTGTGTCGTGCTTTTCTTTTCAAAAGGTCATGGAGCTAACTTTGATGGATTGGTGTGTATAGAAAATATATTTGTGGTTTAGGAGTTGCGGTTTCCATTTGTTGGTCATTGTTGTACAATTGGGTCAATCAGACTCAGAATTTTGTATTTCAGTGCTGGGTATTTTGCTGTGTCATGGTATTGAATATTTGAGTGATGAGTGTAGAGATTGTTGGATCGAATTTCGGAATGGGTATATAGGGAGTAGTTCGTTTGTTCGGTGCAATATCTTTTTGATTGATCTAAAAGAGTAAAGATATGAGGTTTTGTCTTTTTGTCTTTCCTTGATTGTGTTGAGCCTGATAAGGTTGTTGTTGAAAGTCTTGACAGAGGAGAGGTTGTTTATTGTGTAAATTGGGTGCGTGTGAGGTTGTAAGTTTTGCCAGTTTTGGTTGTATAGTGATTAGATTTCTTTCTTACGACTCATGTGTGGGTGAAATACTGGTTGATTTTGGTTGTCCAAACCACAAGTTGTATGGCAATGAGATTTGGATTTTCTGAATGCTCTCGGTGTCATATGCTGGTGGTTCAAAAGACTTTGTTCTAGAAGAAAATATTTTCAGCTCGGCTTGCCATTTTGGATTTTCTGAATGCAAATTTTTGACCAATTTCAGTGTTCAAATGCAAAGCAACCATAATAAAGTGACAACATGCAAAAAACTGTGTTAGCGCTTTGGCAAAGATTTGAAGCAAAAAATACACATAAAGCCTAAGAGAATGCCTAGACCACGGATGATAGATTAGCACTTGAATTTGGAGATTATGACAAATTGTATAGAGATTCTAAAAGATTGCCTGAATACTTTATATAACAGTCAAGACAAGGATTTTGGTTAAATGACTTATGCTTGAGAAGTTGAATGTCAATGAAAAGTGATAAAAATGTTATGTAAGGAATATGTTGTGTTGTGTCGCAGAAAAAGAGGTCAGCTTTTGTTGAACACCAAGACCTTGAGTGCATTTGTCATCTTTCCTTGCAAATTTGTGTGTCATGATGGCCGTGTATCTTTGAAAGAGATACTCCATGTCTTTCGTACTTATCAACCAAATGCTGCAATTCAATCTTTGTGTCAACTTTTCTTGTTGGCTAGGATTTTGTTGTGGAGAGACCAAACTTGATGTAGGTTACCCACGCATCATGTATATTCTTAGATTGCTGCTTTAGTCAAGAACATTTTAGAGGCTGGTCATATTGCTTCTTTCCTTTTCAGAAGGCTAATGTATATATGGTTGTCGACATTAGATCCCAAATTGTTTTATAAAATCTTTGACCCAGAAGTCTAGTTTTTCGGGTCTTGATTTTATGTACCAAATCAGTGTCTTAACAGATAATTTCACCCATCGTCTTGCCTTATACTTGCTAGTGGATAGAGATATGCTTCCAAATGCTTAGAGGGTTTCTGTCATATAATGAGAGCTTGGTCATTGTGTCTTTGCGCTCCTTTCCAAGTTGAATCAACCTGGTAATTTCGGTTGTTGTGCATAGACCTTTGTAACATCCAAAGGGTTCCTTTTTTCCTCAAACTCCTTATTACTTTATGATAACCCTTTGAACGCCTTTTTTGACCATGAATAGGCGCAAGTTTAAAATTCTTTTGATCGCCTTCAATGTGTTACAATGTGGGCTAGAGCAACAAAAGGATCCTCGGACATTGTGTCAAAAGATATTGTAGTAAGTCATGTGTGTCTTTGAGTTTGACCAACATATCTCCTGCTCCGCCAATATTCTGCTCCATGTGCATAATGTTTGCTGTAATAAACTTTTTTTTTTTGACAAATCATTGACTAGTGCACTTTGCTTAACCATATCTTCTGCCTTGGTATTCGACTTGGGCCAACTTTTTTGGATTATAGGTTTTTGAGCTGGTAAGGGATAGGGAATACTCACGATATGCGAAAAGTTTTAGATATCAGGATTTGGGCATAGAGTAGGGAGGTGGGTGCCTTGGTAGGAGATTGAATTTGAAAAAAGATTCACTTAGGTGGAAAGAGACCTAGAGCAACAGACAAATTCACGTAATGCACACATAGTAAATAAAAAATGCATCCTATAATGTAAAGGGCCGCTTTATGCGCGATGACTCAAAAAGAGCTTTGTGCCGCATGTATCATTTCGTTTGCTACAAAATACGGAGTCTAAAGAGAATATTGATTTGTGGGAAAACAATTCTTATTACATTGATGGATATTGAAACAATGTAAGAGAAGGAAAAGACTAAACATTGCTAGGAGATTAGATCATTGCCAGTTGAAAACCTTTCATGTTGATCCATCCCCAAAAGATTCTTCTTCTTCTTCGGACGAGTCTCTCTCGGACAAGCTTGCCTCTGATGAGTCTCCTTGAAAAATGACAGCGTCTGCATCAATTAAGAGCCGGGATATGTCAAATATGAGATTTTTCAACATTTTCCAAGCCTTCTTTCCTTTTTCCTTCATTCCTTTGTCAGCCACAAAGTTCATTCCTTCGCTAGCCCATATACCTATAGACTCTATTCGTTTTGCCAATAATTCTGCCTTATTGCGCCATTTGTCTTTTTCTTTGCCTTTTGTTTCGACCAAACTTTGCTTTTCTGCTATTTTCTTTCGTGTCTTTGCCAATTGTTTGTGTAGCCTCTTGCACTCGGATTCTAACTCATCAACATTTCTTTACCTTTTTGTTATGGCTCTTGGTTTAACTGCCCCTGCTATGTCTTTTTTGAGCCAGTCCAGGTAATCTTCATCATAGCCTGCATCAAACCTATCTCATCCAATAGTCTCGAATTCCATTTGATGCCTTGCTTTCAAAAGTTCTAATATCTTGTGTTTGAATGGTATCATTCCTCCGAGAATATCCGCGTTGAAACTTCTGATGTCTGCAATTTGGGGTACAATCTATTTTCTCCCTGCTTGCCTGAGTGCCCTTAAAAGAGTATATGGGTAAACTCCTCTAAAATCAACCGAGACAAGAAAAGAAGCTCCTTTAGATCATGTGATTACTGTAGTACTAGGAAAGTAGTCAAACATCTATTGTATATTTTTGGATGTCAACTTAGAAAGCCTGTGGTGCCAGCCGTTGGCAGTTATTGGTCGGCCTTACTTTTCAAGGGCGTTGTCCATTCGAGTAGAATGAGTCAAGATGTAGTCCTCCCTTGGTGTAGAATGGAAGGCTTGGTCGGTGTTATTTATCCTTTTCAAATGTTCCATCTACCAAATATGTAGAAGCAAATTGCAACCTTCGAAAAAGCTAGAACCCTTCTTCCATCTTTCTAAAGCTCGGTACATTTTTGCAACAATCATAGGTACCAAAGTGTATTTTTTGTCAAAGTCCTTGAGTAGGGCATCAACAATTGATACCAAGCAAACAACAACTCGTCCTCCGTGTTCTGGAAACACGACAGTCCCTAAATAGCCGGTGACAAAAGCGAGTACCCTCCGCTCTTGCCGATCTGCCATGTTAATGCTGAAATTACCTTGGAATTCTTGAAATGCTTCTCCATACCCGAACTTAATATAGAGAGAAGTCAAAGAGATTCCCGACTGCCTCACGCTGTTTGTGCATAATCCAGGTTTAAACCCTACCATTTCGAAGAACTCCTCGGGTGTGATGTTCTTTGGCATCAATATCTCATCACTTTCAAATGAGAGTTGAGTCAATCCGCCTATTTCTACCAGCAACGGCGTTAACTCTACACCTCCAAAATGAAAACCGTTGGGTCTGTATCCCAATAGTATACTGCTGCTTCGTCTATTCTTTTTACTGCAGTGTGTTCCATTAGTGAAATCAGATTCCCCAACACTATTTTAACTCAATTTTGTTGATCAATGCTTAGGTTTCCCCAGCAATCTTTGAGTAACTGAGGGACTCCAGTAACTATGTCTAATGTTCTAGTGGCCATAATCTTTGGTAAAGGTGAAGGAAGGAGAAAAAAAGGGAAGGAAGATGCCTAAATTCCGCTTGTAAGCAAACGATTAATGTGTGGCACGAGTTTTTAAAAAAATAATGCATAATAGAATATGAATAGATGCGTCATTATGGATTGAGAACCCTTTATATAGTTTAGACGAAAGTTTCTCATGGGCTTTTGACGTACCAAGGATGTCAAATCTTAATATAATGCCTAAAGGATAAATGTGTGTTATGTGTCATCCCGTCTATCAAACGGACGTTTCTGCTTCAAATTAGGCTTTTAATGCCTCTTCGGTTACCATTTGTGCCTTTGAATAACATGGAATACAGAATGATTCCAACCGTATATGAATAAATGATCGTTTTTGATTGGGATTTTGATACCTCTTTGGTTATCTTTGTGCCTTTAAATGACACTGATTACAGAATAATTTTGACTGTTTAGGAATAAACAGTCATTTTAATTCAATTTGGGCTTTTGATGCCTCTTCGGTTACTCTTTGTGCCAATGAATAGCATTGAATACAGAATAATTTTGACTGTTTAGGAATAAAAAATCGTTTTCCTTCAATTTAGGCTTTGCCTCTTCGGTTACTGCGAGATTTTCAGGAAAATATTATTGAATGTAGAACAGAGATATACAAACAAGTCCTATTTATAATTAATATAAAAAGCCTTTCCCAATATGGGACGGACTACTACGCTAACCTAGTTATATACAACCTAGGTTTCTAACACTCCCCCTCAAGTCGGTACATACAAGTCATATGAACCGAGCTTGCTACAAATATAACTAATACACGGACCAGTAAGTGACATAGTAAAAACATATGCAAGTTGATCACTTGACTTCACAAATCTTGTAAATGTCTCCTGATAGTATCTTCTCTCTGAAAAAGTGACAGTCAATCTCAATATGCTTGGTCTTTTTCATGAAACACTAGATTTGACGCAATATGAAAAGCAGCTTGATTATCACACACAAGTTCCATAAGACTAATTAGTCCAAACCTCAATTCCTTCAGTAACTGTTTGATCCAAATCAGTTCGCAAGTAGCTACAGCCATTCTTCGATATTCTGCCTCTGCACTAGCTCGGGCAACCACATTTTGCTTTTTGCTTTTCCAGGACACCAAATTACCCCCTACTAGAAACACAATAACCAGATGTAGAACGCCTATCATATGGACATCCTGCCTAATAAGCATCTGTATACCCAATAATTCGTTCATGGCCTATATTCTCGAAGAGCAACCTTTGCCTGGGGATGACTTTATATATCGAAGAATGCGAATAACTGCATCCCAGTGACTCTCACACGGAGAGTTCATAAATTGAGTTACAACACTCACAGGAAAAGAAATATCAGGCCGAGTCACAGTGAGATAGTTTAACTTACCAACCAACCATCTGTACCTTGCAGGATCACTAAGAGGCTCCCTCTGTCCTGGCATAAGCTTAACATTCGGATCCATAGGAGTATCAACTGGTCTGCAGCCTTTCATTCCTGTCTCTTCAAGAATGTCTAGGGCATACTTCCGTGGGAGATAACAATGCCTGACTTAGATTGAGCAACCTCGATGCCTAGAAGTACTTCAATCTGCCTAGATCCTTAGTCTAAAAGTGCCGAAAAAGATGTTGTTTCAATTTAATGATACCATCATGGTCATTCGCAATGATAACAATATCATCAACATAGACCACCAAATAAATACACAAGTTTGAAGCAGACTACCGATAGAAGACGGAGTAATCAGCTTTACTGCGAGCCTTTTGTAGCGATCCATTGATCCTAAATTAATGCCTCTATTCCGTCCGTTCCATACATATTATTCAGTTTGGGAAAAAGCTCGCACCCTATATACTAATGACATATCTTGTTTCTGTGATATGATTTCTCGGATGACTAATTTGAAGAAACAAGAACTGGATATGTCAACTCATTTGGGACAGGTACAGGCAGTCATGGAAGAATTTGAGACGCTGATGCCAGTCACGGCTAGTGTGGACAAACAACAAGAGCAGCGACAGAAGATGTTTCTAGTTCTTACACTTGCTGGTCTTCCAACTGACCTTGATTCGGTACGTGATTAGATTTTGGCCAGTCCTGCGGTCCCTACCATAGATGATTTATTCTCTCGATTACTTCGACTTGCTGCGCCACCCAGTCACACATTGGTTTCATCACCGGCCGACTCCTCTGTTCTAGCTTCACAAACTTGACAGAATGGAACACCTCAAACAATGGGCAATCAGACATCTTATAATACGGGGAATCGAAGTCGAGGTGGAGGTTCAATTGGGAATCGAGGTGGAGATCATTTTGGGAGAGTTCGACCCAAGTGTTGTTACTGTTCCAGGCTCGGACACACCCGTGAAGCATGCTACACTCTACGTGAAGATATTTTATGTGAATAGAATGCAAATGTTGCTCAAACTGACACTGGAGGTAACCAAGGTGTAAAGTTATCTGAAGCAGAATATAATGAGTTCCTTCAGTGTCAGGCAAATAAGCAGACACCATCTCAAGTAGCTTATGTTGCTCAGACTGGTAATCAGGTTGCTTGTGTCTCACATTATAGTACTCTTGGACCATGGGTGACTGACTCAGGTGCTTTTGATCATATTTCTGGTAATTAATTTCTTTTCTATAGCATTGTTTATTCACCGTCCCTTCCTAGTATCACCTTAGCGAATGGTTCCCAAGCAAAAGCAATAGGAGTTGGACAAACTAGTCCTCTATCCTCTTTACCTTTGAAATCTGTACTTTATGTCCTTGGTTGTCCCTTTAATCTCATATCTGTCAGTCGTCTCTCTCATACCCTTAATTGTTCTATAATATTTTCTAATGATTCTGTTGATATACAGGACCGCAGTACGGGACGGATGATTGGCACAGGGCGTGAATCACATGGTCTTTACTATCTTACCTCTCCTAACTCCTCTACAACATGTCCAGTCACAGATTCTCCAGAGTTACTTCACAGATGTTTGGGACATCCTAGTTTATTCAAGCTTCAAAAGATGGTGCCTAGTCTATCTAGTTTGTCCACATTAGATTGTGAGTCATGTCAACTTGGGAAATATATTCGCTCTACTTTTATGCGTCGTAGTGAGGGTCGTGTAGAGTCTATTTTTTATTTAGTTCATTTCTATATTTGGGGTCCTAGTAAAGTCAGTTCAACCTTGGGTTTTCGTTACTTTGTTAGTTTCATAGATGATTATTCAAGATGTACTTGGATATTTTTAATGAAAGATCGTTCTGAGTTGTTTTCTATATTCCAAAACCTCTGTGCTGAAATACAAAATCAATTTGGTGTTTCTATTCGCACTTTTCGCAGTGATAATGCTTTAGAATACTTCTCTTCTCAGTTTAAGCAGTTTATGGCTTCTCAGGGCATTATTCATCAGACATCTTGTTCATATACTCCTTAGCAAAATGGGGGTGGCTTAGAGGAAGAACATGCATCTCATTAAGACTGCTCGCAATCTTCTTATTCTATCTCATGTTCCGCTGCGTTTTTGGGGCGATGAAGTTCTCACATCTTATTATTTAATTAATCGAATGCCCTCTGATTCCGGACCTCTTCTTCCATCCGGAATCAGGTTCCTCACTCCATATTGTTTCCTAAGTCACCTTTGTACTCTCTTCCCCCACGTGTTTTTGGGAGCACATGTTTCGTCCATAACTTTTCCCCTGGGAAAGATAAATTAGCTCCCCGTGCTCTCAAGTGTGTATTCCTTGGTTATTCTCGTGTTCAAAAGGGATATCGGTGGTATTCACCTGATCTTCGTTGTTATCTTATGTCAGCAGATGTTACGTTATTTGAGAGTCAACCTAACTTTGTGTCTTCTTCTGACCATTCTGATATCCTTGAGGTCTTACCTTTGCCGATTTTTGAGGAGTCCGTAGTTGTCCCTCCTAGAGTTGCTCCTCCTATCATTACTCCTCCTACCGTTGCTCCTCCTACAGTTACTCCTCCTGCTCCTCACATCGTTACTACAGCCCCAGAGCCTTCACTTATCACTTATCATCGTCGTCCACGTCCAGAAGTAAAACCAGGTGATTCACGTCCAACACCGGATTCTTCACTTACTGCAGACCTGCCTCCTCTCAGTCTACCGATTGCACTTCGAAAAGGTACGCGCTCCACAACCAATTCTAATCCTCATTATGTTGGCTTGAGCTATCATCGCTTATCATCAAGCGTTTTTGTCGTCCTTATCTTCTATTTCTATACCTAAGTCTACAGGTGAAGCACTTTCTCATCCAGGATTGCGACAAGCTATGATTGATGAGATGTCTTCTCTACGTGCTAGTGGTACTTGGGAGTTTGTCCCGCTTCCTCCAGGTAAATCTACTGTTGGTTTTCGATGAGTTTATGCAGTCAAAGACTGTCCGAATGGCCAAATTGATCGGCTAAAGTCTCTGATACCATGTGAGAATTTCAGGAAAATATTATTGATTGTAGAACAGAGATATACAAATAAGTCCTATTTATATTACTATACAAAGCCTTTCCCAATATGGGACAGACTACTATGCTAACCTAGTTATGGTTTCTAACAGTTACCTTTGGTGCCTTTGAACGACATTGAATGCAGAATAAATCCAATAAACGGTCTACATTTACACGTTCCATCCCCTAAGTATATGCAAATAAATCATGTTCAACGCTCTTTAGGGGTCAAATAACCCGTTCGGATTGTTTGAACAAGTTGGCCTATCAGACTTGAGAACAAGTCGACTAATGATATGTCATAATGCATGGTCCTAGAGCTACCACTAAGAGCTGGGTTAACTTAGACCGAGTTTTATTATCCTGCTAAGCGGACGACTCGGGAACGAGAACGTCACGGACCAAATAGATTCCAAGTCGTTCCCCTTAAAGAAATTTTTGTGAGGGAGAGGTGGTCGTAACCACCGTATTTTTCAACCCACGATTTGAAACTGCCGGGAGTGGCGGAAAGTATGAGCGGTGTGCACAAGTTTGAAAATGTACAAGTTTTGAAAGAAAATGCACATGTTTTCTAAAAATGTGTAAGATTTGAAAAATGATGCACATGTTGAAATAATTCACAAAATAACTTTAAAAAAAAAGAGTAGTAAAAAGAAAAACAAAACAAAGAAGTTAGTTTAGAAAAATAGGATAATAGGAACAAGACTATAAAAAATGCAAAAAGAATCATGAAGTGAAACCGTTTTAAAAAAAGATTTAGCAAACTTGTAGAGGATTTGAAAACTGTTGAAGCATGGAATGTGATGCCTTCTCCTAAAAGAAACTTCTATGAGTGGGTTTCAAGACAAGTTATGGTTCCCCCAATGGACAACCTAGGAGTGGGAACATTTAAATTGTTGGTTGTACCGCAGATCAACTAGGTTCCAAACCGTTCCACCGAAAGGGTGATTTGAGAGTGGAACGATCGCGAGATCCACGTAATCGTGTCATAGTGTGTGCACGTATAATTTTCAGGAGCGGAGGAAGTGTATAGACAATACAACAAAGTTTAAATGAAAAAAATGCGCCAAGAAACTAAGTTTTATTCCTGCAAAAAAGAAAAAAGAAAAAATAAGTTAGTTCTCTAAAATAACAAATAAAGGAATTAGTGCAAAAGTGCCAACATAAAGTCCGTTATGGTTAAAACCTTGATATTCCCCAGCAGAGTCGCCATTCTGTCGATACCCATTTTTTTTCGAACCGGTTAGAGTTCGAAATAGGTCTTGACTTATTAGAACTCAGGGGTAAGACTTGGAGTCGCCACCTAACATATTTTTTAACTAGGCGTATTAGGACACCTACTTTTTTTTGTAGCAAACTTTTATAGTTAACTCCAAAAACATGGTCTTGCGAACTAAAATTCTAGGTAAGGGTTCAAGTTAACCCAAGAGGAAGGTGTTAGGCACCTCTCAGGTTCCACCAAATGTGGTTATCGGCCGGACTAAATGATTGAGATTTTAAACAAAAGGTCAAGCGATTAAACTAATAAGTAGGCATGAAAGTCTAAGTAATCAAACAATATTTTAACTAAGCAAGAATAAGATTATGCTATGTCTTAAAGGGGTCAAAAGCTAGCAATAATCAACACCACCCCAACTCCACAATTTATTTTTATGATAATGTATGTTATGTACGGAGCCACATGAATAGAGCAAAATCCTTAGAATCCTCTGTAAAGCATCCTTTCGAATGTAATACTTCACAAAAAAGAGAAAAATATATTAGTAGAGACGTATGCCACCTTATCCTTGGTGACGAATTTAAATTGAGAAAATAATTAAATAACTTAACCAATAAATGAACTCAAGTAAAGTATTAAAAAGAATGAGGGATCAGGTATAGGCGAGGCGAAGAAGGGCCCAGTCCAATGTTACTTCCCTCTATTTGTCTTTGTATGATCAACAATCTTAAACTCTTTTAAACATAACAAAAAAAGTATTAAAATATTTAGTTTTGAAAATACTATCTAACTCAAAATAATATAGCATTAATAATATGAGTAAAAAGCTTTTTTTTGGTGTTAGAAGCGTTGCTACAATATAAAGCTTAAAAAATAGTTTAATATTTAATTTTGCAAACATGTCAAATGTTTAAACGAAAATGAAAGTTCGGAAAAAAAACTTAGTAGAAGTGATGAATTTTTAAAACTCAGAAGAGAGTGACATGTCAAATCAAAATTGAGGGAGTAACGAGTCGCTTTAATTTTATAAAGTTATATATGTATTCTTCATTCGAGAAGTCGACTAGTCTGCCATTGTCATCATATCCCATAACATACCTGGCCTGCTCGGGGTGTCATCTCTACTCAATCTTCATGCATTGACCCGTTGTTATCATGGTTGAGCTTCCAGCCACGTCTCTTGATCGTTGTGTACCTGTTTAGCAACATCAAAGCGTAAGGCGCCTTCGATATTAAACGTCCGTTTCACCAAAATGGAATAGGCGTGTAAAAGATATGAAGAGATGTCCGAGAAGATGAATGAGGTTTTTGTGTTCGGAGATGAAAAGGTTGAGTATGGTGTTGTCTATAGAGATGAATCTGTGAGTACGAAAATAGAATGAAGGAAAGGGGAGCTAGAAACTTTGGGGAAGAAGAAATTTTCTTGCTAAAGGGAGAAGTAGAGAGAAATTATGTGTCCTCCATGAATGAGAGTTGAATTGAATTTATAGTAAATGATTAGGATGTTGAGGATGGTAGGAAAAAATTGACTGCATGATTTATGGGGATTTTTGAATAAGAATGAATCAAGGGAATTTGATGAGAGCATATTTTCTTTAAGTAGTAATGATGTATGTAGACTCAAAAGTGGGAAGAGGGAGATATTTGGAGCGATTTTGTGGAGGAGATATGGGAGAGATTTGAGGGGTTGGAGATCTGACAAGAGATTGGGCAAAGTGTATTTGGTCAATGAATATTGTACTTAAACTACTTTTGTGTCAAGGTTCAAGGAAAACTTAGGAAGAAGATTTGGAGAGTGAACTGAGGGTGATGGGGGATTCTAATTAAAGAGATTAGGAGAAGATATTTTAGGAATTTCTTGTTAAATGGTGTGGATGTATGTAGTTAAGAAATGTGAGAGGAAAGAGAGAGACGTTGGAGAGATTTGTTGGATTGGAGATTAGAGGAGATGAGAGAGAGATTGAGAAAATGTATCTAGACTAACTTTTTGGCTAAGTTCAAGATATGAGGTTTTAATAAAAGAAGAAGAAAAATAAATAAATAGGAAAATAGATTGAGAAATTATTTAAAAGAATTTGAATTTGAAAATGGATGTGGAATAGTAAGAAAATTGGACTGAATATTATTTTAATTTTGGTCAAATATTTAACTAAAGGTGCTACATGAATATAAATATATACTCTATATACACATACGAAAGATGCACATATAAAAACAATCAAAGACAAAATTAATTATCTAAGTATAAATAGACACAAATATTTATTAAATGCAATAAATATACTAAATTGCACAAATAACTATAGTTTTGACAAATAGTCAAAATGGTAAAAATTATGTAATATAGCTACATTTAAGTATGTAAAATATAAGTGGAGGATAACATACATAAATGCATGTCTTCTAATACAAATTATGCACAAATAGTCAATTTTGCACCTTTAGATTAAACATAGCCAATTGTATGAAAATGAGGGACAAAATTGGGTGTCAACATACACCCGGTTCCATGATTGCAAAAATGTTACATATCAAGGGCGGTGCTTTTGCATTGTCTTCGGCTTCAAGTCTAATCCATATGGGAGACGGTGCTTTTGCATTGTCTTCAGCTTCAAGTCTAATCCATATGGGAGACTTAGCTTTAGACTTGTTTCAGAGACAAGGGTTTAAGTATGAAACTCTTTCCCTCAAGCTTGACGGTGTAAGTGTTGGCTCGGCCATTATAAACAACTGTTCGATCATATTGCCACGGCCTGCCCAAAAGCAAATGACAAGCTTGCATTGGGACTACATCAAACATCAATTATCTTGATAAACTCACACTTTAAACTTATTCAACACTTGCTTTGCCACCCTTAGCTCTCCACATTTATTAAGACACCGTAATCGATAGGGATGGGGATGCTTCATCATGGGAAGTCCTACTTTTGAAACCAAACTTTGGCTCACCACATTAGCACGATTGTCCGAATCAATAATCATTGAATACAATTTTTCTTTCACCCGACACCTTGAATCAAAGAGATTCTCTTTGGACATCGTCCTCTTCCTCTATGCTCATGGTACTTAGATTTCTTCATATTACAAGAAATAGATTAGGCTCTTTTTCCTCTGCTGCTTCATCACCGTGCTCAACACGGTCAGCTTCTTCTCCATTTTCTCCCTCTGAGTCACTCTCTTGTTCTCAGACAGTCCCATCTTCGAGCAAGATCATAGCTCGACGAGTCAGACAGTCTTTAGCCTTATGACCATAACCGCTACACTTGTAACATTAAATAGATGAAGCACTAGGATTATTGAGCTGAGTTTTACCTCTCGACTCCTTGCAGTCATTTCTAGCCATTTCTTTTATGAATGGTTTCAATATCTTGGCTTGAATTGCTATCGATTGGTTTCAGAATCTTCCATTCTTTGCCCCGGTTCAAAGGAGTAGAGGTAGTGCTCTCTCGATACCGACTTGCTCTTTCGTCCTTCACTAATTTCTCAGCCTCTATAGCTGCATGGAAAGTTTCATCCAATGAATAGAATACATGCAGTCTCAGTTGAGATGACAATTCTCTATTCATCCTATTTTTGAACCGAACGATGGCTTGCTCATCATCTTCTTCCATATCAAGAGTTAAACAAATCTTTGTGAACTCGTTGAAATATTCCTCCACCAATTTGGTTCCTTTCTTCAGCTCATATAGCTTCTGGAGTTGCTCTTTATGATGTTTGGATATGACATACTTAGTATCCATCACTCTTTTCAATTGCACCCAAGTTAGGTGCTCGGGTAGATCATGCCTTCGTCTCATTCTCTTCTCAGACTCCCACTAAGTGGAAGCATATGCCTCGAACAAAGAAATAGCATAGGCTAGTTTTCTCTGATCGATCATCTCATTTTTTTCAAAGATTCGTTCCAAATGAACCTTCCAATCAAGATACTTGTCCGGATCACTAGTTCCACTAAAAGGTGGAATAGTGATCTTGACACTGTATCAAGTTTGTTTCTCTACTACCTCGGCCTTATTATGGATACTCGTCAAAATAGTCATCGGCCTCACGCTCAAGATTCCTTTCAACATAAGCTCCACGACCATGACCTTGAGGATTTCCACAACCTCTTTGAGCTTGTCCTTTTGGGAAACACTGCGGCTCAAGGTCAACTTTGACCTCGGGAAACTCTCTATCTCGAACATCAACTTCTTCTTCAACGACCACTAAATTCCTTTGGGGCCTCAAAAGTGGTGGTATGTTAGCTTGGGGATTGTCCAAGACTTGCTTATGACGAGCTGCTTCGGGCCTCAACCGTTGTTGATGAGCCAACTCGGTGAACTGTGCCGATTTTATAGTTGTAGAATTGCTAGTTCCTTCTCCGGCCCCTTTCAAATTCACGAAGGCTCATTCTTGCTCAAGACTAGCAACTCGAGCACCTACTCCTCTCACCTCGACACTAATCCCTCTTATCTCGGCTAAAAGATCAGCCAAAGATATTTCAGGCATGTCCACAGTTTTCCTCTATTTCCAGCCATGTACCTGTAAAATAAAAGACTTAAAGAAGTGTTAGGTTAGAAAACACCTCACACACTCCCTCACTTTGTTTGGGTGACACTCGGGTTCACTCAATTTGCAAGGTAGGATCACACAAGAACTTGTCATAAATGGCTTTTTCGGATTGATTAGTCTCCTGAATGACCCTCCGAATTCGACAAGATTCATTAGTCCTCTTCAGGATGAGTGAATTGATTCGACTCGATGGACGGACGACTCTTTCAAGTGTCGCACGAGGAGTGAAAGATTTAAGTACGAGAGTGGGACTTCAACCTTCACGCACGAGTTCCTAATATGCTCAAACAATTAGTATGAACTTGAGTATGTGAATTACTCAAGAAACACTAACGAGAATTGATGTTAACAAAGAAAGAAAGATAACCTAGAAGAATCTACCATCCATTTTCCCTTTAAGGAAACTCGGACACTCCGCTCCTGTACGGAATAAAAGTGGTTCTTCCTTCCCCCGTACGGACTAGGGTTTCCTTTTTTCACTTTCCTACTTTCGTCCGACTTTCCTTTTCCAAATTCCACTTGAGTTTTGGCAACAACTTTTTTTCCCTTTCTTCTCTAATGAATTAGTGCACTTTCCTTTTCGGGCGAATGGAAAGTCTTATTCCTTTCAACAGCCTAACAAACATAGTAAGATTTCAGGTCGTTTCTGCCGTTAAGTGGTTTCACGTACGACACAACTTGAGCTCCAAGTAAACCCAAAAGTTTTTGTGTCCGTACAGTGTAACATATCCACCAATAATCCGATGGTCCATACTTTCGCTCCACGGTGGAGCTTCGAATTTCAAGCAAAACACGATCCAAAAATTAACTACCAATAATCAAAACACCAAAACTTGGGTTCCAAGTAAACCCCAAGTTCAACCAGTCACAACACCACGTCGATAAACACTAACAGTCGACGGTCCAAACAATAATTTCACGACTGATTCTGATGTCAACAACAATCAACAGGGATGAAATTTTTTGAGTTTTTTTTTTTTTTTTTTGTTTTTTTAAAAACAAAAACAAACAACAACAACAACAACAATAAGAACACTAAACTAGAAATCTAAACTAAAGTACAAAGAACATGATTGAAATTGTAAGAACAAAATCTAAACCGTGCTCTGGCACCAAATTGATGGATTAAAGTAAAGATAAGATCAAGACATAACTCCAAAATTTATCCAAAAAATACCTAGGAACTAGTCTAGATACATTTTGGATAAAAGTGAACAAATACCTATACTATGCAATGATATTCAATGAAATAATGTTTCTTGAAATCTGAATAATCCAAAAGGAAAAGGTTCAATCGGTTCAACCAAATGAACAAGTTCCCAAAGGGTTTCTCTTAAAAAGAGAGCAAAAACAATGCTTAGGGTTTAATATCAAAGTTAGGTTATGAAAATAAGCTACTAGTTGTGTTTATATAGTAAAGCCCATGGAATAAGTTTGGAAATAAGGCCAGAGGTCGGCCCCAAACAAGGCCATAAGTTTGGAAATAAAGCCCATCCAAAAGTATCAGTGTCTTGGCTCGGTTACTCTCAGTCACGGGCACAAGCTTCGACATTTCAGACACTCACTGCTTGACGCCAGTCGTCTTGATCCGGACGCTCTCCTTCTCGTGCACAAGCTTGCTCATTGAGCTTCCACAATTAGTACCCGACTAACTAACCTCCGAGTCGCTTCCTTCTGGCCACACTAAGTGAACATGCACATCATGCAGATCCTTGGCTTGACTTAGTGGGAACGGTCTTGATGACACGAACAGATCTTGATCATCTTGGGCTGCATCAAGAGATAACCATTTTTGAGTTCTACAAAGGCCTTTTTAGATCTGTGAGGAGTCAACTACATGCATTGATCCTAATATTATGAAAGAAGGCAGGAAGCTAGACAGAAATAACAGTTGCTGCTTATTGAACCAGTCATTAATGAGGAAGTTCAGCATGGTTTGAATTACATTAATGACTTAAAGGCTCCATTATGTGTTGGGTTTAAGGTTGTGTTTTTAAAGAAGTCCTAGACAGTAATTGGGCAAGAAGTTACTTAGGTTGTGATGAGTTTTTCTCTACAGCAGAATTATATAAGCATATAAACTGTACAACTATCACACTGAGTCCTAGAGTTCCAAACCCCACAAGAGTAGTTGATTTAAGACCTATCTCATGCCGCACTTTGTTGTACAAGTTAATTTCTAAGATCCTCACTCACAGAATATAGAAAGCTATGGATAGCTTGGTAGATAATAGCAAGTCCATATTTGTACCGTGTAGGGTAATGATTGACAATATTATTATGAACGATGAATTAGTGAAGGGTATGGTAGGAAGGGTGTGTCTCCCAGATGCGTGCTTAAAATTATTATGAGTAAGGCATATGATTTTGTTGAATGGCCTTTCTTAGAGCAAGTGCTAGTGTACTTGAATTTTCCAAAAAAAGTTTGTTAGATGGATTATGATGTGTGTAAGAACTGTATCTTACTCCATCATTATTAATGGAAATCCCAGCACTCATTTTCAAGCCAAGAAAGGGCTGAGACAGGGTAATCCTTGTCCCCATTATTGTTTGTTCTTGCTATGGAGTACCTCACCAGACAGCTAAATATAATTCAGTATTAGCCAGATTTCAATTATCATCCTAAATGTGGGAAGCTGAACATCATCCAGCTTGGGTTTGCAGATGATCTATTGCTATTCTGTCAAGGGGATCCCATGTTAGTGGATTTATTGTATAAATGCTTTACTTCTTTCTCTGAAGCTTCTGGATTTATTGCAAATATTACTAAAAGCTCCATATAATTTGGGGGAGTATGTTAGAAAAACCAACATCAAATCTTGTAAATCTTGGTTTCATAATAGGGAAGTTACCTTTTAGGTACCTTGGGATCTCTCTGAGCACTAAAAGAACCACTGTTGTACAATATGAGCCCTTGTTAGAGAGGATACTGGCTAGGATTACTTGCTGAACTTCTAAATTCCTATCGTATGCATGGAGGATCCAGCTAATAAAATCTCTCTTGTTCTCAATCCAAATTTTCTGGTCACAAATCCTTATCCTACCAAAGAAAGTTACCAAAATAGTGGAATCACTACGTAGAAGATTCCTATGGACTGGAAGTGCAGAGATGTCTAAAAAAGCTCTGATAGCTTGGGATAGGTTGTGTCTACCTAAGGTTGTAGGTGGGATGAATTTGTTGGAACTGAATGTATGGAATAAAGTAGCTATCTGCAAGCTGTTACGGAACTTGAGCAAAAAGAAGGATAAGCTATGGGTTCAGTGTGTGCACAACTACTATGTTAAGGGGAGAGACCTATGAGACATCTAATCTAAGCAAGCTTCTTGGATACTGCAAAAATTCTGAAAGCCAAGATAGGTTTTGAAAAAGCTAGGATGTCAAGGGAGGAGGTGCAACAACTAGACAAATTCTCCATTAAAGAAGTGTATTCCTAGATTAGAGGAGACTTTGAGAAAGTGCAATAGAGGAAGCTTATCTGTAGTAATCAATGAGTTCGATTTGAATATAAGGTTGCTAACTAGGGATAGAATAGAAAAATGGAACATGTGGATGATCCTAACTGTGTTCTACGTAATTATGAGGCTGAAACTATCGAGCATGTATTTTTTTAGTTGTCCCTTCTCTACTGGAGTGTGGAGCAAACTGTTAGATTGGCAAGGAAATGGAAGGGGTTCTATGGGATGGAAGAGTGAAGTTCAGTAGGCAATTGGACATTTTAAAGGTAATTCAGCTGGTGCAATGCTATATAGAATGACTCTAGCTTGCAGTGTCTACAATGTTTGGCATGAAAGGAACCTGAGACTTTTTCAGCAGTACAGTATAACCATAGATGCAGTGGTAAAGCAGGCTATCCAAGATCTACATTGCAGAGGTACCATTAAGGGGAAGCTGAAGAAGAAGATGCTACTGCATACCTTCTTATCCTTATATTAGGTTGTAGAAGAGCTGATATGAAGCTGCTTCCCTAAGGCTATATTGTATTTAGCATTATGATAGATAGATAGAGGCATGACAGTCTAATATGATTGTGTAATTAATGATATGCTCTTTGGGGCTTATTCTCCAAAAGGCATAATTTTGAGTAGCTATACATATTATCAAGTTTGGTAGTAAAATTTTTTATTTACCAAAAAAAATATGCATATACTGTGTATTTAATATTTATATATTCTTTCTCATTATAGCAAATAGTTTCACATATTTATCATGAATCTATCCAATACTTACAATTTATTATTTTGTATTTCACATATTATTAGTACAATATGTATTATGTATTCATTTAGTATTCGCTGCATTTTTCTTTAGTTAATAATCTAAACATTTTAACATATATTAATTTATTATCTATCATGTATCTATCTAATATTATAGGGGTGTTTATCGGTCGGTTCGGTTCGGTTTTGGACCTTATCGGTTTAGACTATCGGTTTTCGGTTTTTAAAAGTGCTAAACCAATAACCGAACCAATAAGGTATCCGTTATCGGTTTTCGGATTATCGGTTTTAGGTTCTTATCGGTTCGGTTTTTCGGTTTAACCATTAAGAAACTTAGACTTAACAATTGTAAAATAATCACCTCTTAAGCGATTGCATCCAATATAAAATCGACTTCATTTTCATAGCGGATTCAAATGCCTCTTAAAGCATTCGTCATATTCAAAGATGCTTCATTGTTCTATAAACTAATGGAGGAAGTGAGGATTGAAACAATAAATCAATGTTTAAAACAGAGGAAGTGAAATTGAAATAGTAAATCGATGTTTGATATGGAGGAGGTGAGCTGAAAGATACACAAAAAGAAGATTAGGATTTGAAATTTCCAAGTTCCAACTAGGAGTAAATAAGTATACTACTTTTATATACATAAACGCAGCATAGTAAATTTAAAAACCTTATTGGGTTATCGATTTAACCAATAAAAAAATGTGCAAAACCGATAACCGAACCGATAACCCAATAATTTTTTTTTGTAAACCGTTAAATTACCGATAACCCGATAACCCAATACCAATAACCCAGTAACTTTTTATCGGTTCGGTTTATCGGTTTAAACCGAAAAATAAACAGCCCTATAATATTATATTTTAAGACACACACACACACACACACACACACACACACATATACCTATTGCATAAAACATAAAATAAAATAAGAAAATGAAAAATAGGAGAATTACCTTTCAAACCATCGTTAGGTCGCTGGTCATCTAATATAGCACTATTATTTACTTCCTCCATCCCAAATTAGTTGACGTTTTAGTAAAAAGAGTGTGTCCCAAATTAGTTGTCTCTTTAGGATTTCAAGACAAAATGTATTAGTTTTTTCCAACTATACACTTAATAATTATAAAAATTCTCAAAAAAAGTTAATAGTCAAACATTAAATAGGGGGTAACATTGTAATATATACACTATAGTAATTATTTTAATGGGTGTGAAAAAGCTAAAAGCATAACTAAAATGGGACGGAGAGAGTATTTCGTAACTGTTCCTTAGTAACAGGTAGTAAATTTGCATGATTGTTTTTACTTTTAATATTTATATTTCTGCACATATTTTTCAAAAGTTAGGGCTATTTTTAGCTAGGTTTAATAGAAAGTAAAATAGGCAATATCAATATGGGCGGTTATTTATGATTCTTGCCCTTGTTGCTTCTCCCGTTCATGTATATATGGACTTATTTTCCTTTTCAATATCTATATCTATATCTATATCTATCTATCTATCTATCTATATCTATATCTATATCTACTAATTGAGAAACATAAGAAGGTGATGTGATAGCTCTTGGGCCAAGGCCATTTCTCACTTTCTTGATTTCAATAGAATTCATTCCAATAGGTTCTCTTTTCACTCCAACCCAAATTTACAGCACATTTACTTTGGTATAAGTGAGGGTGGGGGTTGGGGGGGAGAGGGGCAGCAACGTTATGCAATTAAAAAACTTTGAGTAACTGAAATGCTATTGAATTAGTCAATTAGAGCCTTCATTTCACCTCTTTAATTTTGTTCATTATCATCAATTAACTTAATGCCAATTATTACATAAAATTTACGTTACTAATCTCATGAAATTACCGTGTTATAAAATCCACACTCACTCCCATCTTCACCCATTTTTTTTCGTCTCACAATTGCTTTATATATATCTTTGATATCTAATCTACATGTGTGGATTGCAAAGCAATATGGGCATGTCCCCGTTCTGTCTGCAAGGTTACATCTCCATTATCTAAATTATCATAATTATTTAATTGATATTTTTTTTCTTATTTGTATGCAGCTTTTGGATCAAATGAATGAAGAAATATGCACATAGTAGAAGCAACTTGCAAAGAGCATATATGGTTCATATTTTTTTTTCTTTTCTTTTACTTTGTGAAATAGTGGGTCTATGGAATTTGTTTTGCCTGTGATTTTCATATTTTAGATTATTTCATATTTATTTACATCTATTTTGACCCCAGATCATATGAATATTTGTCCCGAATTGTAATAGGATCTTTATGAGGGAAGAATATGTAAGTATATGAAGTGAAGAATGACGACAGATATGATATACCGTATACTTTTGCTGTATTTGTGTAAGAATAAACACGAGAGCTGATTTAGCTGGAGACAACACTTTTATATTTTTGGGGTTTAAGTATTACCGTACTGCCGAAAAAATAGTATCACCGCATCACCAATGTTGTTTTCGTTAATATTATTTTTATTACTGATTTAAAAAAATATAAGTTTAATGGAATTTTTTTTATGCTCAATGATAAAGTAAGCGGATAATGGAGTGAAGATCAAGACATACACGGTGATATTGTAGAGCCGAGCCCATTCAATTCTACTGCTTCTCCAAGGAATGGAGCAATCAACCTCAATGAATTTTAAAACACAATATTATTCATCATGCATGATATTGCTAATTTCTATTATTGTAATAAGTTGGTTTTACTATTTGACTTTTCTTTCTTTCTAAAAAGGGAAAATGAATGGATAGAGAAATAAGAAAGGAAACAAGATTACAAGAAAAGGAGAATCAAATTAGGTGATGCGGCATTGCCTCAAACGGACTAGGATTCCTCATTTTGACTTATTTTCATCACTTTTCAATTCACTTAGGCATAGAGTTCGTTATTTAGCTTTGTTCTCTTTTTCTGTACGCTTTTTACTCTTCATTATTTCATTAAAGTTATGTTAAAGAGCCATAAAAGTACTCAATCAAGAAACAACCGTCTTTATACTTGCCTTAACTATCATTAAAACGTAACAGTTTCATGTAACAGTTGTCCATAACTTAATTATTGCAATCTTCAATTAGAAAAAAAGGAATAAAAGCTAGGCAAGAGAGCAAAAGAGTTGAATGTCACAGAACAAGAAAGTTTTGCATGGTACATTAGTTAGCTCTAGATTGTTATAGCTTACTCTTAATCATGGGATATCACATGGTTGGTGACGACAAGAAGAGCTTAACTGTGTCAGGTAATCTTCTCTTTACAAAAACTTGATTGGTGACGATAAAAAGAGCTTAACTGTATCAGGTAATCTTCTCTTTTCAAAAATTTGATTCGTCAATATAAAGCTCTTTGAAGATGTGCATCACTTCCTAAGTAATTTTTAGGATGACAAACAAATTTGATTTTTATACAGTATATTCAAACTCGACCAAAAATTATGATAAGACAAACCTTTAGGATAATGAAAAAGAATTAAAAATACTACCTGTGGAGTTGACGTAGAATTATGGCCATTTAGAATTGTCCCAATATTATCTAACAAAGAAAGAATTGGATCTTATTTGTCCAAGGAACTCAACAACGAACCAAAGATTAGAAGCCCTCGGGATCCCATCCGACACTTTATTTGTGAATTGTGAGGAGGTTGCCCATTGTGAAGTGTTGTATTCTTTTCTGTCTGCTATGTAAATTTATTGAAGTATATTGAAATAGTGTAGGTTAGTGAATAAGGAAACTGAGCAAATTTGGAGGGAATATTTTAGTATAGAATAAGTATAGGATAATATTTAGTGTAATTCTCAATATTAATGTTTATATAAACCTACTTTAAATTGTATTCATAATATCTGAAAAATAGGAAAAGATCATGTCGTATAAAATAAAAAAGATCTTTTACGACCGCGCAATGCGCGGGCAAGTTCCCTAGTATTTTCTAATTGAGAAACATAGAAGAGTGATGTGGCATAGTTCTAAAGCCAAGAATCACCCTATTTTGGCCATTTCCCACCATTTCTTCCCTTCTATGTTTTGGCCTTTATCCTGCCTTTGTACTCTTAATCCCACCACTGATTTTCAGTTTCTGTCTCATTTATGTCCATTAAGTAAGTTATTATGGAGGAGAACGAGCATTATAATAGACGTTTTATTTCCCTTCTTTATTTCATTATTTATTACTCAATTCATTATTATTATGCCGTTACCAAACCAACCTACATGAGCATCTCCAAATTTATTATTTAATATTTAATGAAACTTTTGTGGCCTCATTTCATCAGCATCTCTAAACTGGTTTTCACAAGCTTACTTCGGGGTAAGTATCTCATCTGTTACTTCTCTAATTTTATGGTTAAGTTTAATATATTAATAGCATAATTCTTCGAATTCACTTGCGAATAAGATACATTAACTTATATCTTCTGATGTCATTTATATTGTTTTCATCTTCATCTACAAATTGTTCCATTCACTTAGTTTTTTAATTCTATTATGGTGAAGATTCAAACATTGCATATTTTCGGTCTTGGTAATGAATTCCTGAACTATGAAGACTGTTTTGATATATAAGAAATGTCAATAAACACATTTTCTTTCACAGGTCACTCTAGATGGTGTAGGATGCAAGCACCAAAATGAAACTTCAAATGTTAGCAGAGAATCATGCAAAACACTTAGTTTAAAGGATTCCAATTCTAGCACAGAACTCATTATGTACACGGTTTTAGTTCTTCTTAACCACATTTTTTTTCTCTAGCTTCGTTTAACTCTTGATTTATAGTACAATTTAACTTCATCATAAGAAGCGCCAATAATGAGTCAATTATGAATTTTTACACTATCACACACATTTCATATAGCAAAATATAACTGTGATTTTGTGATTTTGCAGTGCTAATTTTAGGGGTATAGATCGTAGATTTTGATAGAAGATAAATAAGGAAATGGATAAAAATAATAATTTGAATTTCTGGCTGACCGTAAAGAAGATCTTGAGGAAATAGTAAGGGAGATGTTAATTTTTCTAATATGTAGTACTATACCAAAGGTCACTCTGTCAGATTTTTAAGGTTTGCAAGAAATATGCTCATGAAAATCAAATCTATAAGTAATGTTTTGTTTTCATGGAATGAAACTTGATTTGTTTGTAACTGGTCAAAACGAGCCTTTTTTTTAGAGTGATAAAGTTAAACTGGTGGAGTATGTTATCATAATAATAGATATTTTATAAACAAGAAGAGGGTAGTTTTAAAAGTGAATAAAATATTAATTAATGTGATATACACTTTTGTAGTTATTAACAGATTACTCGATTAGTTTACTGTATATTCTTTAGATTAGCTAAATGCACCAACATAAGCTTAACGGGGATAAATTGATCTATTCAGCCGGAGTATATGTTTTGTTGACAATGTAATAGTGTAAGCTACTTACTTTTTAATGCCTCTATTAATAACAAAAAAAAAAAAAAAGAATTATAATTACACATGTAATCTCTCTCTCTCTCTCTCTCTCTCTCTCTCTCTCTCTCTCTCTCTCTCTCTCTCTCTCTCTCTCTCTCTCTCTCTCTCTCACACACACACACACACACACACACACACACACACACATATATATATATATATATAATATGGTTTTTTGGATAGACTTTTCTCTCATAATCGTAGTTAATTGACATATATCTTGCATTTTAATTTACTTATTCATAAAAAATTATAATATGATTTGGTATAAATATTTAGTGTCTTGAGCAATGTCCAATCAAGTTGATTCTTTTTGGTTATTGGTGTCTAAAGCCATCTTTATGTTTGGCCATGAAAAGTGAAAAAGTATTTGGAAAAGCTTTTTTGGTTGAAGATTGAAATAATGATGAAGTTGTGTTTGTCCATCATTTTTTAAAATACTATTGCACCTTTTTTTCAAAAAACATGAAACATTACTTTATATCCTACACTTTTTAAAAATTGTTAAAATAACCCAACACAACCAATCAATATAAATTGACTAATAGTCTATTATCGATACTGACAACAATATAAACTTATCAAAACACTGCAAGGAATTACATTGCAAAATTGAGTTAGAAAAAGAAGTGAGTGTCTAGTTTTAAGTATTATTTAAAAGTCAACTCTCAAGGATTATACTAACTGTTTCACATGAACCTTTTTAATATTTTTTTCTTTAATCCTTCCTCTTATGTAAACTAATAAAACTTATGTTGTGTAAAGATCATGATATAACTCATCTAATTTGTATATGCAATTGTTTTTCCAATAGTGGGTAATTAATCTATAGCTATTCAAGTCAAAAGGGAAAAAAGGAAGAGAAGAAGATACTGAAAATAGTGGAAGTATAAATGGTTGAGTTAGAACAGTTCATATATGATAGACATCTACATGAAATTAATAAAAAAAAAAAATCAATGAGCGTTCTCTCTTTAATGAAATTTAAGGCTGAGAATTTGTGAAAGTGGGGTTCGTTTGGTTTAATAAAAAGTGGGGTGGTAATTTATAAATTGAAAAAATTTTGGGCAAACTTTGAAATATAGCAAATGGCCAACTGTCATTTTTTCACCCAAAAACAAGGTTGAAGCAGTTTTTGATTTTTGGAAAAAGTTTTTTCAATTTTTTTTTTGGAAAACTGCCAAATTGTAATGGCCAAACCATTTTTTCAAGAAATTTTTTTGAAAAAAAGCAGTTGCATTTTATGGCCAAACGGCCACTTAGTTTCTTTGTTTACAATTTAAAGAACCACAATAATACTATTATTTTTTAAATTTTAAGGTTGCAATTTTTTCATCCAATCATTTAAAATTCTTTTAGAACTTATTAACTTTGGTTGATCTAACAATTTCATCTCACTTTCTCCATTTATCTTAATATGCATGTGGTAATAAACTATTACCGGCGATTCAGTTATAAATTACCAAAACTCAATATGAGTTAACGTGCTCTATAATTATTTTGTAAGCATAAAGATTGTTAATATATCAAAAGCTCCAATAACTTAAGAAAGTATCAAAGTAATAGAACATCACCTTACATTAGTAATGTGAGAATTCACCAGACATTACTTGGATAGTGTTACTCAATTTTAAATCAACAAAAGGAATTAACGTCTTCAGTTCTTTATGTACGTTTATTACTACATGAAACTTAGACAGATTTTGCTTAGCTTCAAATATTATGAAAATTAGAGCTTATTGAGCTTATTTGAATTATTCTTTTTCCTAGGTATGGAAAATTTTGCTAAATTCTTAAATCAAATCCTTTGATGGCGATAGTCTAGGGTTCTATAAGGCGTAATTTTCATTATCATGTGCCTCAAATGCATGTTAAAGAAGACTTATCACTTTAGGAAACCTTTACATTAATAAGGTCAATTAGAATGGAAGTTGAAAGTTTTAAACTTAATGACCAAAAAATAAAGATACGCTTGATTATTTTAAAAGATCAATTAACAGTATGAAAACAAATTACATGTAGGAATAGAAGTGTTATAAAACATAAAAAAGAAAAGATAATATTGCTCAAATCTTTACGCTGGATTATTCTCAATATTATTGGTGTTTACATAAAAGTGCTTTCTTCTCCTTAATATTCAAATACTTAGAAAATTAGTCTTTATACGAATGATGAATTCGCTTTGTTATTAATAATATTTAATATTAAGAAACAGTCATTTTGTAAGATTAAATGGGAGGATTTTCAAGACCGCGGGCAAATTACCTAGTAAATATAATAAACTGATATGAAAAAAAACCTAATAAAAAGCTCTAACCTACGCCACTCTTCTCCAATTGCAGCAGACATAATGTCAAAGAAGAAATTACATAGTAGGCCAGCCATCAAAGATGATAAGTCCGATATTGTTCCATGTGACATCCTATTTTCTATCTTTATTAGACTTTACGTTTTCGATCTGTTTCCAAGTCATGGAAAGACATAATGCTTGATAAACAATTTTTGACAAGTTACCTTGATCCATCCAAAGCTTGGGGACGTGAAATTCTTTTGGTACAAATAAATAATGACAATAGTGTTTTCGAGTTTAGAGACTTGGAAAGTCCCCTAATAGAAATGGGAAAACAACAGTTGCTTCCAAAGGGATCACTTGGATATGCTCAACTCTTGTGCTCATGCGATGGTTTGGTTCTATTACATATGGCCTATAAGAAATATGCTTTGTGGAATCCTTACACCAATGAATATGGGATCTCTGCGTGTCCACATTTGGAAGGCCGCACCTACGCAGATACTCCACATGCTTGTGGATTTTGCTATGATCCTAGTGCTCGTGAGTACAAGGTCATAGTGATCTGTAAATCTACTTATTTTACCGGTTATGTATGAAGGAATATATGCACAGCGGAAGTAATTTTAGGATCAGAACTTACATGTAATATAGACAATCAAAATATGGAGATTTTAATCAAACATAAAATTATTACTTATCTCTTGAAGTGTGACTGCAACGGCGCGACGAGCCATCTATCACGAGCAAGATCATCCACGAGCCAGTCCTCCAGATCCATGATCTTCTGTTGTGTTCCCGAATAATTACCGGACTAACAATATTTGGGTAGAACAAATATTACAGAGAAACTTTGGGTAAAAGCTCAACCAACCCTATGGAGGAATAACCCATGTATTTATAGACTAGCTTTAGGTTTAGAAAACTTATTCCAAAACTAGGTGGGTTTCTTTTCCATCAAATAAAGTTCTCCTAGTCCTAATTAATTCGGGCACAACAGGGACCACATAATTAATTAACGAGGCTTCCAATTATGAAATTGATTCTTTTTCTCTAGAATTAACCTTTCCATAATAAATCACAAATTATTTCCACTAGAAATTCATAATTGCACTCCTCAGTTGAATTTCGAATTCTTCCATCAAAACCTTATTTAATTCCCCACGTTAAGATTACAGACACCAATCAATAAACTTAAATTACTGACAATTTAATTTATTGACTAATAAATATCCTTTAGACTTCCGCTTAACTTATTTCATGTGTCGGATACCAAAATCCACCGGCCGGGTTTACACATAAAAACTTATAAGCTTTCATAAATGGGTGTCATCAATCTCGATACCGAGACGTGGATTCTATTAATTAGCTATCATTTCGCAAATGCATATTATCATTATCCAACTTATCAGGAATTATTTGACCCAAATATCCTGGACCTCACCTATTGATAAATCAAGACAATGAATAATATACAGCGCTAATAACAGCTATATCAAGATTAAGAGTATAAGTACATTTGATGAGTTAGAGAATTTATTTTATATAGTCAGTATAAAAATACTTATCTCTACTTGGTCCATTCAATACACACAAAGCGCACTAGCACAAGAAGTTGGAATTATACCATTCCCATAATCAAGATAAATTATATATAATCTTGTACTACAATCATACCGATGGCTTTGTCCAATTTCCATCTTAGATTGTGAATATTACTTTATTATTTATAAGAACCGATGATTTAATCTTCCGTGTATAAGCTTGGCTCTACACACTAAATCAACTACTATATAAATAATAGGACACACATGACACAATTGATCTAAATAAATAACAATTCATGATATATGATAAATGCATATCAATTGTTCAACAAGGAATAATTTATCTAAAACCGCATGGTTATTAGTATATCCCAACAATCTCCCACTTATACTCATAACCATGTCATTGCTAATAAATACTATATCTAAACGCATGGTTAATAGTATATATCCCAATAAACTCCCACTTAGACTTTAACCATGCATCCACAACTTTCACTAGCAATTCTTTTAAATGAATACCAAAAAGAAACTAGCCAAGTTGTTCTCTGACGCAATCTTGGTCTAATAGTGCTTTGGGATTACAAATCAGTTCGATCTTAACCTCTACAAGGATCCAGTCATGAAACTCTCCTAAGAGTATACACCGAACCACTTTCATTCTTTTCTCCCACTACGACAAAGTACCACTACTAAGTCATACTACCATGTTCTTGTGGAAAAACCACATAACAATTAGAAACTTAAGTCTCAATATTCTTTCCTTACCTTTCGATATTAGAATATGAACAACTTCTTCTTGTAGTATATAGTAACGACTTATTCTTGTGGTGTTTTGCTACTACTCAAATCTCTTCCACGACTTTGGAGTAGTGGATTTCCAATCATCGTTTATCTATTGACATTTCTCCCACTACTTAAATGCAATGGAACGTCAATTCCGACAAGTGGATTGAATTTCTTGAAGTTTTGGATTTTCAGGTGATCCACTTGTTATTTCTTTGTGCAGTTCCAGTAAATAGGATTTACTTCTAGGAACATTGTTTATTAAATAGCCATATTCTAGAAAACTAGTATTTATACTAATAAATACTTTCTTTTCATTATGACAAGAAAATAAACTTCCTTTCGTCCCCTTTGTATAGCCAATAAATATAAATACATTCGTCCTTGATTCCAACTAATCAGTTTTCCCTTTAAAAGGTACTAACATAGAAGAACTACATTTAAAATGTAATTTAAATTTTCTAAGGCATATTCCCAAAATGAAAAAGAATAACAAATTTGAACAACTTCACATTGATCTAACCATCTCCATAAGAGTCATATATCTTCTTTTTACTACACCATTTAGTTATGGTGTCCAGGTGTAGATTATCTAGACATAATTTCTTATTCTGATAAGTAATTTAGTGAACATTGCAAAGAGGTATCGCCACCACGATAAGATCGCAATGACTTAATATATTTTCCATGATGCTTTTCTCTTTCAGTCTTAAAATCCTTGAATTTCTCAAAGCATCAAGACTTGTAGTGCATCAAATAACTATACTCATATTCTTAGTAATCATTTATGAATGTCATAAAAATACTCAAAATACCTCTTGCATGTATGTTCATCAGACTACACTAATCAGAATGAATTGATTCTAACTTATCACCAGCTCGATTTCCTTTTAAAGGGCAATATCACTTAGTCATATTTCCTTTTAACCAGAATTCACAGGATTGGTAGTGCCTCCACGTTCAATGAACCTTAATGATCCATCCATAACCAACCAAAAGTATTCTATTAAAATTAATATGACCTTGATACAAGAGCAACAAATAAGTGTTATTCAATTTCAAAGAATATTTTCTCTTATGGGGTAGATCAATATCGTTAAGTTCGAAAGACATATCAAATAAAAAGGGCCTTACAACATGTACCACAAGAGATAAACATTTATTAACCTCAATAACACAAAAGTTATTTGTAAAATTAAATATCCATCTCCTTAGTAAGCTAGAAGCCGAATTAAAAATTCCTTCTAACATAATGTACATATGATGCATCTTTTAAAATATTGTCTCATCATCACCAAAATAGATTTTTCAAATAATTATTTTGTGAGAGAATAGCACTTATGGATTTGAATAAAGACATATATAATTAGTGAGATAAAATAATTTAATTAGATCAACTCAGGTCATGTAACATTGAATAATTAAATTCAAAAACACATCACGCATATATTTTCATGCATATTGAATAGTCAAATTCGTTGGGAAAGTAACTATCCATGCACCATATACATGCAATGTCAGATTTTACTCATTAAATTAAATAATATCAAGCTCAGTTGGAGAGTCTATTATCAATTTAATTCAAGTGAATATCAATTATTGAATAGCCCTAGTCTCATTGACTCAACATGCAATTCTCAGTTGGAGAGATATATAAAAGTCATCAACAACTAGTGATTAAACCTAGTATACCAACAATACATTTATCCGTTAGGGAGGAAGACCTATTGTCAACACGTAAACATATCATTTACACTAGTATTTAATCATGGATACCACAAGGACTTTTAAACCAAGTATACTTAACAATATATTTATCCGTTATGGAGGAAGATCTATGTCAACACGTAAACTTATTGTTTATGCTAGTATATGATCATGGAGACCATATAGAATAATCCCTACTACCACTGGGTGCCAACCATTAACTTTTCGTAGAAAAATAATTTCCAGAAAATAGAAAAACGTCCAAAATGCCATCTTAACCACCTCAAATCGCCGAAAAACGACATAATTCACTTCATAGTAGTGAGTGTTTCTCATTGGGCCGTTTCCGATGAACCTACCAAATTTCAAGTCAATCGAAGTCCATCAAAAATTTCTGATCTCCGAAACTATGATCAAATTCGGACAAAATTTGTTTTCACGTTTTTATGGGTTAAAATATCTCTGTTGCTAGTTCTATTCATATATCAACATATAATATTTTGAGATCCATGAATCAATATCAAGCAACATATTTTAAAAAAACTTTTATTTCATAAACAGTGCGTCTCTTACAACTCTAAGAATTCAAAATATGAACTACATTCTTATCATATATCAACACATATTAAATCATCATGTATCAATATGCTCCAGATTTAATATAAACCAAAATTGATATAAAGAATGACTTTCATATTTAAATCACATTTTAATCCAACAATCTGCCTAAAACCATATCCAAACGATCCCAAAAACGTCAAAAGTCGACATAACTCACTGCAAACAGTGAAACTTACTTACTGGATCGTTACCGATGTCTTTACCAAATTTCAGGTTAATCTGAAATTGTTCATTCTTGATCGCAAAGCTATGACCAAATTCGGAAGATAACTGTTTTAGGCGTATTAATGAATTAAAGCATATATCATTCTAGTTTCCATTCTCATTACAATTAACCCATGAGCATAAGATATGCATTGTGTTTCTCCTGTGACTAAGATACACAAAACCTCATCCTATGTCAAATTGTCTTTTCGATTAATACACATGAGGATCCAAGATATTATTTTCTCTGTTGAGTGAAAAAGCTAAATATCTTATCTCATGAATTAATCTAGTATTACTAGTATTAAGAAATTAAATCTTCTTTTCAGAAGATGAACTTCCACCACTAGCTTACACTTATCCTAAGACAATTTACTCATGGTACATTGAGAATACCCAATAAGTACAATAAATGGATCATTCTAGCGAATCCTATTTATTAATCATAATTCTCAATCCATGAATTAACATAATCACACGTGTATAACATCATCAAGAATTATTAATGATTCCAAATAAATACACTACCTTGGTAGTGACTATTTATCAACCATAAATTCTCAATTGTTGTGTCATATCGTATAGAATTTTCAGTGACTCTCAATAAATAAACTACGGTCGTAGTAACAATTTATCAATCATGAATTCTAAATCCATATACGATTTCATCTCACATGTAAAACGCTATTAAGAATTTTCAAAAATTCCAAATAAATAAACCAACTTGATTTCAACCATTTATTTATCACTAAATCTTAACACGTATAAAAGGTGTTAAGGATTTTCAATGATCCCAAATAAATAAATCAATTTGGTTTTAACTATTTATTAATAAAAAATTCTTATTCTATGTGTGGCCTCATCTCATATGTATCAAGTACTAAGAATTTCCAATGATTCCATATAAATAAACTACTTGAGGGGTAACCATTTATTCATCATAAAACTCTTAACACATATATTATATATTAAGAGTTATCAATGATCCCTAATAAATAAACCACTCTGATTGTAACTATTTATTAATCACTAAATTTTTAATTTATACAATATTATTATATACATATGAAAAGACACTTAGGACAACGAGAACAAAACCCAGATTATAGACTCTTTTAGAGTTCACATACTATACTAATTACTCGGTGGTCACAAACCAAATAGTATAATCCGCAGTGCCGCCACTGCTTCCTCTAAAATAATTTCTTAACTATTCTTTTCTTTAATTTAAAGAAAAATCAGAATAGTAAAATTTAATTCTATGAACAGTAGCTCCCACCGAACCATCCTTGGCTAACACATTAATACATTTATATTTATAATTATTAATTCTCCTAACTGATATTATAGGAATAGAAATTAGATGAAGCATAGCCGCCAAACACCCAAGCCACACAATCTTTCTCCTTATCTTTAGCCAAACATTATCACCGAAACTATTTATTAAATTTAGTCTAGGTTCTCTCTTTGACAATTAATCTTGCAAAGTGCTAAAAGACACTTTAAAATTTGATCACGTGCTGCTACCTATTACAGTAGTAATAGAAAAACAAACTTGCACCTCCTTTATTTTCTCTTCGTTGACCAATCAGAAAAGACTAAGTAATTTTATTGACAACATAGACGACCTTATTCTTCTGATTAACACCAAAGCCACTGCCGTCACCGGAATGTCCATTGACTTCCCCACGACACAGATCAGGCGAGAAACCTAATTTCCGGTGGTGCTTCTTGTCTTTCAGTTCTTTGATCAATCATGTTTTTCCCACGGTAAACGAATTCAGAAAAATAGTATATTCATACATAACCTAATGTATAATCTAGGCTATCTATTTAGATGCAAGCGGGCTCTGATACCAATTGAAGGAATATATGCACAACGAAAGCAATTTTAGGATCAGAACTTACATGGAGATTTTAATCAAACATAAAATCACTACTTATCTCTTGAAGCGTGACTGGAAGAAAATAATAAGCCTCCTAGAGAAAACATTGAGGATAATACTTTAATTTCCTCTTAAAAAAATTGACAAATTAAATCCCAATTTGACCAATCTTTTGAACTCTTCTTTTCCTTGACATGGTCTATATACTTGTTACCCTTACCCCTACCCCTCCGGCTCTCCCCCATAGAAGAAAAGAGAGGACGGAATGACAACGTGAGGAAAAGTAGGCCTACAAAAATTAACTTCAATTACACTTGTAGTTGTGTGTAATAAATACCTAAGAAATTCGTTTCAAACTTCGCAACGAAAAACTAATACCAACATAGGTTTGGCTGAGTCACATCCGTTACATCCACGCTACACAAGGAGTTGTTTAAAAAAATTTAAGTTTTATATTGGTGGTGTACAGATTTGTTAACACTATTAGCATTATATCTAATTCATTTTTTTAAGAGAAAAAGGTCAGATTTACCCCTTTACCTTCAAATATTGTTTACATTTAACCTCCGTTTGAGTTAATGAACAAACTTACCCCTACCATTATGAATGTGGCTCAATATTACCCTTCCACCGTTAACCCCTTCCACTATGGCAAACACATCTTATGTGGCCCTTAGAGTGAGGTGGACGAAACTGTCATGCCATCTCACCACTCTAACCACATGGTTACAATATTGGGCCAGTGTTAGCCTCAAGGTTTCACCTATTGATTTTGATGATAACAAACCAAGTTATTTAATCAATGAACATTTACTTGTGGATAATCTGTTTTTGTGCAGGATTGCTCATGAAGAAGAATTTGGTGAAGAGAACTCTATGGGAGAAAATGTTATTTCCAATATCCATCTTCAAACTTAATGGAAGAATTAATATTTGAGAGGGATTTCTACAAAGAAGATCTTCTATTATATGAAAGGAATAATTATTGAAAGAACACCATTCTTGAGATTTTACTTTATGGAAAGAATATTAGTTATTCTTGCTATACAAGTTTGGTAAAAGTTTTATATTGAAGAAATATATTGGAATTCACTACCTGCCAAAGAAAAAGAAGATATCATCAATATGAGTGTAGTATAATTTTTGGTATGGAATGAAATTATTTTACAAGATCAAGAAGGATTTCAAGTTGTGAGAACATTATTTCTACCATCTCTTTTTAGAGAATTTATTTTGTACTCAATAGAAAAGGAAGGAAGGAGCATGGGATCAATATTTACGAAGGACTTTTCTACTTATGCTTAATGCGAGAAATTCCATTTATGAATAAACATGTGCTGATTATTTCTCTGACATATGGGGAGATTCTTTTACCCAATTCGAGATATTTAGGGAATGGATGCTTAATTTGTGATGAAAACAAATGAACAGCTATGACCATGAATGGAAGTTTAGCGGTGGAGATCTGCTATATTTAATGAGAAAACTAAAAGTCAAAGTGTAACATCAAAAGGTTTTATAAAGGAAAGAAGGAACAAATAAAGTTATTACTCCTTGCAATCAAGGAGCAATACAAGGGTGCAGCGCAGCACCTATCTTCGAGGAAAGCTTCTTGCGACTTGGGATTTTCTGTATGGAAGGAAAATAGCTCTAATTTTATTTTCAAAAGATTTAAATCTTTTTGAAGATCAATTTTCTTGGGTTGATTATCTCTTCAATAAAGACTCCTTTCAATCAATTATGAAGACAATCAAGGAAACAAAATTTGAAGGCTACTATACAAGGAAGGTCTCAACAACTGTTTAAGATTCACAATTATTTCTAGACACTACTAAAAAAACCGGAATTTTCGACTGCCAGTGTTCGACCGAAAAACGGTCGAACACCTATTTCGACCGATTTTCGGTCGAACAGTACACTTGGTGAAACTGTTCGACCGAAAATCGGTCAAAATAGGTGTTCGACCGATTTTCGGTCGAACAAAAAAATTTGTCTTGTAGCTGTCGACCGAATTTCGGTCGAAATATCGGTCGACCCCACGCGTTATTTTTTTCAGCAGAGCGCAGCCTCTTCATCATTTTCTCATTCTTCTCCAATTATCCCCTCTCTCTCTAAACACCATAACCCACCCCCAAACGTGAAAAAATACAAAATCCACCATAACCCACCCCCAAAATCAACACTTAAACACAATCTACCCTCCTAATCACTACCCATAACATCAAATTCAAGGTAAATTCTTAATTTTAGGGTCATTTTAATTACTTTGTAAAACTTGAACCCTAACTTTTTAACTCAATTTTTTTGTAGTTTTGAAGCATATAACCAGTGGGGAATCAATTGTAGGTGCTATAGGAGCATAAATCAACGTCGAGGTACGGTTTTTTTTTTAATTTTTAATTAATCCGAATTTAATTAATATTTTAGTTAATTTTTAACTTAGGCCTATAATGTTGCATATTTAGTTAATTATTAGTTAGCAAACTTTATTGTAGTTATTGTTGATGTTGAACAACTTGTTTGGTGTTGTTAGCTATTATCAAAGTTAGGTTTGTGTTGTTTGGGATTGTTGTAGTTGTTGGTATTGTTTGGTAGTGTTGTTTGCAATGTGTTGTTGCCTTGGTATTGTTGAGAAGATGAACATGTTATGCCTAAAACGAATAATCTTTTGTTTGTTTGAATTGCTTTGATAATATTAATTAATAGGGTGTTATTAGATAATATTATTTCTTTGGGGCATTTCATCAAACAAGTTGCTTGCATTAACAAATCCGACGGCATTAATCTTGCTAAAGTGATTACAAAAACAAGTGACAAACTAAAATAAAAAATCATACATATTGTTTCTTAATCTTGCAATGTTTGTGTAGATATGGACATTAATCATCGTCGTCTGTGGATGGATAATAGAAACTTTCCCGAGCGGCGGGGGTTGAGGCCTTCGTTTGTAGCGGGTGTTATGGAATTTCTTGATGTAGCCCGCAACACAGACGATTATTTAAGGCATGGCAAAATTAGGTGTCCATGTGAAAAATGCGAATGTGTAAAGATACAAGATTTGGAGAATGTCGAGATACATTTGTATAAGAAGGGGTTTATGCCAAATTATTACATTTGGTATAATCATGGAGAGCCTTGGGACATGCAGCAGCAAATTCAAAATCTTAAAAATATTCATGGCGCTAGGAGTTCTCCGGTTGTGGAACCAGACCAAGCAGCCGGGTATAGAATGGAAGATATGGTGAATGAAGTGGAACAGAGGGATTACTAGAATGATTTACAACAACACAAACATATGTCTTATTTTAGACCATAAATTTTAAAAATCTTGCTTTATTTCTTAGACTCCATGCCGAGTCAAACTATGACACATAAAGTGGAACAGAGGGACTAAATGGTAAACTTTCAAATTCCTTGTTCGTTCTTTTAATAAATACTTAACAGATAGACCAAGGGAACCTTATTAACAGCAGCAAATAGATCACCTGATTTGTAACGGAGTTATTACTGCTCTATTATTTTAGCAACATTTTTCGTAGCACAGCACTAGACTATTCACTATCGAAATGAAAGAGAAACAGAGAGAGAAACTTACTCCTATCAGGTAATCTACAATTACAAATCAAACACTGCAATTAGCAAAATAGTCTCGGCATAAATAGGATTGATCACATACGACACTGTACGCATAACTTATAAAAGAATGTGAAAAAAAGATAAGTGTATTAACACGTGTATTAACAATACATTGATTAAAATATTAAAAAAGTTGTTATAATAAAGTAGGTAATCCTTAGATTAGTATTATACACCCCGTAAATAATCGTTACATCATTGATCCTGCATATGTAGTACATGCCAAACAACCCATATACACATTTCTATAAATCTCGGGCTTATTAGCTGCAGCAAGAGTTAGGTACTCATTGAAGCTAGCTACCGATAGTTTATGACACCACAAACCTGCACATATTGCAATATAAATATCACAAACAAAAATAATGTCATCAACGAAAGCAAAAATTTTCGATGATTTTGTTATACTTAGAAAATTCTCATTAATTATGGACCACAGACTCCCCGTGTCCGATGATATACCAGTAGAAAGCTAGAAACATTCATCAAAAAATACATGCTGATTCTGCATGTCATTTTCCGATTTGGAATTTGCTTTTAGCAGCCATTTGCTCTTATCAGACATTAAAAAAGGGCAAGAGAATTCCATTCTGATAAGAAAAAAGTATGCAAATGCTCCGCATATTACTGTTATAAACACTCTCCCTAGAAAGACAAATGTTCTAACTCTCAGAAAGAAAGAAAGACAGACGCAAGCACCTTTTCTTGACTCAAAAAAGAAGAAACATATCCATCGAATATAAAGTGACCACTAATCTTGCATTATAAGCTAAGGTCTTTTATCTTTTGCCTCTAATTATCAGATGAGAAGATACTTCTATCTCTTTATCATTTGGAACATTTCATCACTTACAGAAGAAGATAAAAAGGAAGAAAAGAAAACCACCTTTTTATTCCATTTGTGGCATTTTCTATGTTGATTCAACCACTATATATGGATATTTTCCAACAAAATGTATTTTCCCATTTATGGCACATCCAAATATTCCACCCTTATGTAATTCTCAAGATTTTACAAGCATATGGATGGACAGTTGTTAAAAGGTCTGATCTTCTCTGATTTCTGATGATAAGTCAACAATAGTACTAAAAAAACCGGAATTTTCGACTGCCAGTGTTCGACCGAAAAACGGTCGAACACCTATTTCGACCGATTTTCGGTCGAACAGTACACTTGGTGAAACTGTTCGACCGAAAATCGGTCGAAATAGGTGTTCGACCGATTTTCGGTCGAACAAAAAAATTTGTCTTGTAGCTGTCGACCGAATTTCGGTCGAAATATCGGTCGACCCACGCGTTATTTTGTTCAGCAGAGCGCAGCCTCTTCATCATTTTCTCATTCTTCTCCAATTATCCCCTCTCTCTCTAAACACCATAACCCACCCCCAAACGTGAAAAAATACAAAATCCACCATAACCCACCCCCAAAATCAACACTTAAACACAATCTACCTTCCTAATCACTACCCATAACATCAAATTCAAGGTAAATTCTTAATTTTAGGGTCATTTTAATTACTTTATAAAACTTGAACCCTAACTTTTTAACTCAATTTTTTGTAGTTTTGAAGCATATAACCAGTGGGGAATCAATTGTAGGTGCTATAGGAGCATAAATCAACGTCGAGGTACGGTTTTTTTTTTAATTTTTAATTAATCCGAATTTAATTAATATTTTAGTTAATTTTTAACTTTGGCCTATAATGTTGCATATTTAGTTAATTATTAGTTAGCAAACTTTATTGTAGTTATTGTTGATGTTGAACAACTTGTTTGGTGTTGTTAGCTATTATCAAAGTTAGGTTTGTGTTGTTTGGGATTGTTGTAGTTGTTGGTATTGTTTGGTAGTGTTGTTTGCAATGTGTTGTTGCCTTGGTATTGTTGAGAAGATGAACATGTTATGCCTAAAATGAATAATCTTTTGTTTGTTTGAATTGCTTTGATAATATTAATTAATAGGGTGTTATTAGATAATATTGTTTCTTTGGGGCATTTCATCAAACAAGTTGCTTGCATTAACAAACCCGACGGCATTAATCTTGCTAAAGTGATTACAAAAACAAGTGACAAACTAAAATAAAAAATCATACATATTGTTTCTTAATCTTGCAATGTTTGTGTAGATATGGACATTAATCGTCGTCGTCTGTGGATGGATAATAGAAACTTTCCCGAGCGGCGGGGGTTGAGGCCTTCGTTTGTAGCGGGTGTTATGGAATTTCTTGATGTAGCCCGCAACACAGACGATTATTTAAGGCATGGCAAAATTAGGTGTCCATGTGAAAAATGCGAATGTGTAAAGATACAAGATTTGGAGAATGTCGAGATACATTTGTATAAGAAGGGGTTTATGCCAAATTATTACATTTGGTATAATCATGGAGAGCCTTGGGACATGCAGCAGCAAATTCAAAATCTTAAAAATATTCATGGCGCTAGGAGTTCTCCGGTTGTGGAACCAGACCAAGCAGCCGGGTATAGAATGGAAGATATGGTGAATGAAGTGGAACAGAGGGATTACTAGAATGATTTACAACAACACAAACATATGTCTTATTTTAGACCATAAATTTTAAAAATCTTGCTTTATTTCTTAGACTCCATGCCGAGTCAAACTATGACACATAAAGTGGAACAGAGGGACTAAATGGTAAACTTTCAAATTCCTTGTTCGTTCTTTTAATAAATACTTAACAGATAGACCAAGGGAACCTTATTAACAGCAGCAAATAGATCACCTGATTTGTAACGGAGTTATTACTGCTCTATTATTTTAGCAACATTTTTCGTAGCACAGCACTAGACTATTCACTATCGAAATGAAAGAGAAACAGAGAGAGAAACTTACTCCTATCAGGTAATCTACAATTACAAATCAAACACTGCAATTAGCAAAATAGTCTCGGCATAAATAGGATTGATCACATACGACACTGTACGCATAACTTATAAAAGAATGTGAAAAAAAGATAAGTGTATTAACACGTGTATTAACAATACATTGATTAAAATATTAAAAAAGTTGTTATAATAAAGTAGGTAATCCTTAGATTAGTATTATACACCCCGTAAATAATCGTTACATCATTGATCCTGCATATGTAGTACATGCCAAACAACCCATATACACATTTCTATAAATCTCGGGCTTATTAGCTGCAGCAAGAGTTAGGTACTCATTGAAGCTAGCTACCGATAGTTTATGACACCACAAACCTGCACATATTGCAATATAAATATCACAAACAAAAATAATGTCATCAACGAAAGCAAAAATTTTCGATGATTTTGTTATACTTAGAAAATTCTCATTAATTATGGACCACAGACTCCCCGTGTCCGATGATATACCAGTAGAAAGCTAGAAACATTCATCAAAAAATACATGCTGATTCTGCATGTCATTTTCCGATTTGGAATTTGCTTTTAGCAGCCATTTGCTCTTATCAGACATTAAAAAAGGGCAAGAGAATTCCATTCTGATAAGAAAAAAGTATGCAAATGCTCCGCATATTACTGTTATAAACACTCTCCCTAGAAAGACAAATGTTCTAACTCTCAGAAAGAAAGAAAGACAGACGCAAGCACCTTTTCTTGACTCAAAAAGAAGAAACAT
The DNA here is from genome assembly GCA_029990175.1 of Petunia secreta. Lineage (NCBI taxonomy): Eukaryota > Viridiplantae > Streptophyta > Magnoliopsida > Solanales > Solanaceae > Petunia > Petunia secreta. The sequence goes on from JARKIP010000156.1 coordinate 352,531, forward strand.
ATCCATCGAATATAAAGTGACCACTAATCTTGCATTATAAGCTAAGGTCTTTTATCTTTTGCCTCTAATTATCAGATGAGAAGATACTTCTATCTCTTTATCATTTGGAACATTTCATCACTTACAGAAGAAGATAAAAAGGAAGAAAAGAAAACCACCTTTTTATTCCATTTGTGGCATTTTCTATGTTGATTCAACCACTATATATGGATATTTTCCAACAAAATGTATTTTCCCATTTATGGCACATCCAAATATTCCACCCTTATGTAATTCTCAAGATTTTACAAGCATATGGATGGACAGTTGTTAAAAGGTCTGATCTTCTCTGATTTCTGATGATAAGTCAACAATAGTACTAAAAAAACCGGAATTTTCGACTGCCAGTGTTCGACCGAAAAACGGTCGAACACCTATTTCGACCGATTTTCGGTCGAACAAAAAAATTTGTCTTGTAGCTGTCGACCGAATTTCGGTCGAAATATCGGTCGACCCACGCGTTATTTTGTTCAGCAGAGCGCAGCCTCTTCATCATTTTCTCATTCTTCTCCAATTATCCCCTCTCTCTCTAAACACCATAACCCACCCCCAAACGTGAAAAAATACAAAATCCACCATAACCCACCCCCAAAATCAACACTTAAACACAATCTACCCTCCTAATCACTACCCATAACATCAAATTCAAGGTAAATTCTTAATTTTAGGGTCATTTTAATTACTTTGTAAAACTTGAACCCTAACTTTTTAACTCAATTTTTTTTGTAGTTTTGAAGCATATAACCAGTGGGGAATCAATTGTAGGTGCTATAGGAGCATAAATCAACGTCGAGGTACGGTTTTTTTTTTAATTTTTAATTAATCCGAATTTAATTAATATTTTAGTTAATTTTTAACTTAGGCCTATAATGTTGCATATTTAGTTAATTATTAGTTAGCAAACTTTATTGTAGTTATTGTTGATGTTGAACAACTTGTTTGGTGTTGTTAGCTATTATCAAAGTTAGGTTTGTGTTGTTTGGGATTGGTGTAGTTGTTGGTATTGTTTGGTAGTGTTGTTTGCAATGTGTTGTTGCCTTGGTATTGTTGAGAAGATGAACATGTTATGCCTAAAACGAATAATCTTTTGTTTGTTTGAATTGCTTTGATAATATTAATTAATAGGGTGTTATTAGATAATATTGTTTCTTTGGGGCATTTCATCAAACAAGTTGCTTGCATTAACAAACCCGACGGCATTAATCTTGCTAAAGTGATTACAAAAACAAGTGACAAACTAAAATAAAACATCATACATATTGTTTCTTAATCTTGCAATGTTTGTGTAGATATGGACATTAATCGTCGTCGTCTGTGGATGGATAATAGAAACTTTTCCGAGCGGCGGGGGTTGAGGCCTTCGTTTGTAGCGGGTGTTATGGAATTTCTTGATGTAGCCCGCAACACAGACGATTATTTAAGGCATGGCAAAATTAGGTGTCCATGTGAAAAATGCGAATGTGTAAAGATACAAGATTTGGAGAATGTCGAGATACATTTGTATAAGAAGGGGTTTATGCCAAATTATTACATTTGGTATAATCATGGAGAGCCTTGGGACATGCAGCAGCAAATTCAAAATCTTAAAAATATTCATGGCGCTAGGAGTTCTCCGGTTGTGGAACCAGACCAAGCAGCCGGGTATAGAATGGAAGATATGGTGAATGATGCTTTTGGGATGTACCCGGCTAATGATCCCCTTCAGCCGGATACATCACAGCCAAACATTGAGCACATTCCCAATGCCGAGGCAAATCAGTTCTATGAACGGTTGGAGAAAACAAGTCGTCCATTTTATGAGGGCTCGGTGCATTCCCAGTTGTCGGTTGCAGTTAGACTGATGAGTATCAAATCAGATTTTAGTATATCTCAAGTTGCCATGGATTCCATCATTGCCCTTATGAATGAACTAAATCCGACAAATATGGCCCTACCAACTACTTATTACTACACTAAGAAGTTGGTTTCCTCGTTGGGGCTTTCTGCCGAGAAGATTCACTGTTGTGTTAATGGCTGCATGTTGTATTACAAGGATGATGCAGACCTGCAGACATGTACATTTTGTGAGGAGCCCCGGTACAAGCCTGAGCCTGATCCTAAAAAGAAGCCGAAGCCTGTTAAGTGGATGCATTACTTGCCCCTTATACCACGGTTAAAGAGGTTGTATGCTTCGATGAGTTCTGCTCCACACATGAGATGGCATCATGACCGTACCAAGGTGCCGGGTATTCTATCTCATCCATCTGATGAGGAGGCATGGAAACACTTTGACCAAGTGTATCCGGCATTTGCTAGTGAGCCAAGGAATGTAAGGTTGGGCCTATGTTCTGATGGGTTCACCCCGTTTGATGTCTCTTCTACACCCTATTCTTGTTGGCCCGTATTTGTCACTCCTTACAACCTGCCTCCTGGAATGTGCATGACCAGTCCTTATCTCTTTTTGAATTGTATAATACCGGGTCCACATAACCCGAAAGCCTCTATTGATGTATATTTGCAGCCTTTGCTTGATGAGTTGCAGATACTTTGGCGTGAAGGAGTTGAGACTTATGATATATCAACCAAACAGAACTTCCAAATGCGTGCTTCTTTGATGTGGACTATAAATGACTTTCCAGCTTATGGGATGTTGTCTGGGTGGTCCACAGCAGGTAAGCTCGCTTGCCCTTACTGTATGGAAGATACAAAAGCCTTCACGTTGAAATATGGAGGCAAATGCACATGGTTCGACTGTTGCCGTCGATTCTTGCCAATTGACCATCCTTTCAGGAGTAACACTAGCGCATTTATGAAGAATCAGGCTGATTTTGAGGAGCCCCCGCACAGGTTATCAGGCATCGAGATATGGGACAGGGTCAGGGAGCTTCCTAAGGTAACTGAACAACTGCCATATATTTATTCAAGTATTTTTCCAACTTAATTCCACTAACACAATGATTAATTCCTTAGGTAACTGAACAACTGCCAGCTAGAGCACGTGGTTATGGGGTTGAACATAACTGGACTAAACAGAGCATTTTCTGGGAGTTGCCTTACTGGAAGGATAATCTTCTTCGCCATAATCTGGATCCAATGCATATTGAGAAGAACTTTTTCGAGGCCATCCTTAATACTGTGATGGATGTCAAGGGCAAGACAAAGGACAACTTGAAGGCGCGGTTGGACCTACAGCTACTTTGTAGGCGACCTGAGTTGCATGTAATCCAAGAAGGCAACAGCATGTTCATGCCAAAGGCTTGTTATACATTCGATGAGGATGAGCGTAGGATGATTTGTGAGTGGGTGAGTAATTTGAGGATGCCTGATGGTTATGCTTCAAACCTAGAAAGGTGTGTTGATGTTAATGGTGGGAAACTACATCACATGAAAAGCCACGACTGTCACATCTTCATGGAAAACTTGCTCCCAATTGCATTCAATGGCTTGCCTGATAAAGTTCTGAAACCGCTAACAGAGACGAGCCTATTTTTTTAAAGAACTTTGTAGCAAGACATTGAAGGAAGAGAACCTTAACCTGTTGGAGCAGAACTTTCCTGTGGTCGCCACTAAGCTGACAAAGATCTTTCCCCCTGGGTTCTTTAACGTGATGGAGCATCTACCGATTCACCTAGCTGAAGAGGCTCGGCTAGGAGGCCCGGTGCACTGCAGATGGATGTACTCTTTCGAGAGGTAAGCTTCCATATCTTAGTAACTTTTAATTTTTTAATTAATCCAACTTAATTCCACTAACACAATAATTATTGCAGAATAATTGGTAAGTGTAAACGGGACGTGAAAAACAGGAACCAAATAGAGGGGTCAATATGCGAGGCATATCTTGCTAGAGAAACTTCGCATTTTTGCTCTTACTACTTCGACAAGGATGTTCCATGTTTGCGCACTAGGCCGGATCGGCATGATATGGGCGATAATAATGATCCCAACTACCCAGCGTTCTCTATATTCAATCAACCAGGCAGGGGAAATACATCTTCCGAAGTATGTCAGCTCAACGAACGGGACAGGAAGGTAGCAACAACACATGTGCTGTTGAACTGTCCCGAGGTCACGCCTTATTACAAGTATGTTGTATCTTAACAATACTGCCTAATATTCGAGAAGTTAAAAATAAGTATATTTGGACTAACGTGTATATCCTCGGCTCATAACGCAGTTACTTTGTCGCTGAGTTCGGTGATGCGGAAGTTTATGAAAATTTTACAAATTGGTTTACAGAATTTGTAAGTGGTTACCAAACTCTTAAGTATTCGATATATTTAGATAAAAATATTTACTTACCCAACTAAATTAAATTTTTATGTAGGTGAACAATCCGGTGAATGGCATCACCTTTGATTTTCTGCGAGATATATGCCATGGCATATATTACAAATACAAAAGGATGAATACATACTTTGTAAATGGGTACAAGTTTCATACAAAGCAGCGGTCAGAGGGTAAGAAAACATACAACTCTGGTGTGTCCGTGAAAGTAGGAACCGGTGATCACGGGGGTGACTTTGAGTACTACGGTGTGATTGAGGAGATGTTAGAGGTAGAGTATAGTGTCGGTTGGCCTCGGAAGAAATTGGTTCTTTTCCGGTGCAAGTGGTTTGATCCCAGCAATAGAGGTACGAGGGTAGACCCTTCTTCTAAGTTAGTCGAGGTTAATCACAAAAGGTCATATGGACACTATGATCCTTTCATCATTGCCCAGAAAGTAAAGCAAGTGTGGTTTGTTCCTTACCCGCGGACAAAGAACCCAGCAAGATCAAAGGCCAAAGCCCATTGGTGGGCAGTTATAAAAGGAAAACCGGTGGGATTAGTTGAAGTCCCTGATCTTTTAGATGTTGCATACCAGAACGAGGTGTCAACCATTCCATTGATAGCAGACAATGAACTGGCTGACCAGTTGCAGCATATTGATGGAATATATGAGCAATTAGATGCATCTGTAGCTAGTTGGGGAAAAAACCCAGTTAATTTTGGAGAAGGAGCTTCAAGGGCAAATAATGATGAATATACAGATGAAGAAGAAGTTAACGATGAGGATGAGGAAGAAGAATTGGCAGATGATGAGGATTGACCTTATATGTACTTAGTAACTTTTGTTTTTTTTTAATAGGCTAGTTTAATGTAATTATATAATTATAAACATAAGAACATATTTGTATTCTTATTTTATTTTTCAATGAATGTGTGTATTTAATCTATTTAACTGGACTATTTTTTTTCAATGAATGTGTGTATTTAATCTATTTAACCCACCTATTTTTTTTTGCAATGAATGTGTTTATTTAATCTATTTAACCCGTCTAATTTTTGTGCAATGAATGTGTCAACAGGAATGAAGAATATTTTTTCAGGAAAGAAGGGGCCTAAAAAGGCAGGTGAGCCTTCACGTGAGCCGGCACAGGACACTCCTCCCCCTCGGGTGTTTGCAAGAAGGAAGGGGAAAGGAAAGGCAGGTGAGCCGGCACAGGACACTCCTACATCTCAGGTGCCGCATCACCTTCCTACAGGAGCACCAGCAGCAAACAGTCCAGATTTTTTCAGGCCGCACCGCATGTCCCAGGTGCCGCATTCGCTTCCTACAGGAGCACCTGCCGGATACAGTCCGGATTTTTTCAGGCCACCTGGCATGCCTCAAAGCCATACTGGTTGGAGGCATCACTTCAGTAGTTATGACATGACTGAGAGCCAGGACGGTCCATCCCAGGGCGTTCCCGGACTAGGCGATCCCACATAGTCCACTAGTCCGTCTGGGTCGACTCAGCCACCTTCCGACCCATCTAGCTCTACCTGCCCTTCGGTACAGCAGGAGATTCCTTACTATGATCCCAGATCGCCATATTACATCGGTGAGCCTGGCACTTGGGAAGACGGACGTATGATTATTTATCCCGAGGGGGATAAGAGGTAAGTATAGTATTTATGAAGTTCTTATCTATTTAGCAGTAAGCTTTTAAATATTAGTATTTCAATTAACCCGTCTGTTTTTTTACGTAGCTTTTGCCCCAACACTGATGCTACTCCTGAGCTGACGAAAAGCATGAAATCTCAATGGAAGGAATCATAGCCATCCTGGGGCGCTGTGCCCCCTCAAGTAAAGCAACAGATAATGCAAGCTTTTGAGGTGATAAATATGCATACGGTTTTTCACTAATTGCAGGTTTTCTTAATGATTATGTTTAAATAAAATATTTTGATGAATATTGCAGGTTCAGTGTAAGTGGCATCCGGCTCTGGACTATAAAGTCCGTTCTAACTTCCCTAAGAAATGCGCGGATGTGTACAAGAACGCAATGTACAATGCGCACAAAAATGGGAAAATGCCCGGCTTCCTCTATGATCATCAATGGAGAGAGTTGCTGCAGTATTGGGGTACTCCTGAATTTCAGAAGAAGAGCGAACAAGGGAAGAAAGCTCGGGCATCTACTAAGGGTGGATCGCTGCATACCGGTGGCGCAGTTAGCGCTGCGACGCAGAAGATGCGCTTGGTAAAGTAATTTAATTTATAAGACTTCCTCTATAATAGTTTATTTTCTATCTAACTTGTTCTCTTCTTTAATTTGTAGGAAAAGCAACAAAATCGGACTATTCCACTCTCTGAAATGCACAAGATCCGCCATATCAAGAAAGATAAAAAGGGCGGAGAAACATGGGTCGAGCCCCGAGCACAAGAGGCCTGGGTAAGTACTTAAATTTAAACTAAAGTCGCGCCAATCCTTCAAGTTTAAAACTTCATAGTTGTACCGTTGATATATTTATGTTTTTCAGGAAAAAGCTACAAAGGCCCTTGAGGACTGGACCGCGACTCAGCAATCTGAATGCGGAAGCAGTACCCCAGTACCGTTAACGCTCGAGCAAGAAACCAACTTATGGTTGGAAGCGGTCGGAGGGGTGAAGAAGGGGTCAACTTATGGCATTGGAACTCTGTATTCATCCGCCAAGCATAAATCGAACTATTTGGGCTCGTGTTCAAGTGCTCCTCCAAGCTCTGCTCCCGCTCCAGAAATGACTCGGATGCAAGCGGAGATCGAAGAACTGAGAAAACAAAATGAAGCTATGCGCTTAGCACAGGAGGCGCATCAGAGAGAAGTGCATGAAATGATGCGCGCATCACAGGAGGCGCATCAGAGAGAAATGCATGAAATGATGCAAGAGCTCCTCAGGAACCAAAAAAAAGGCAAAGGAAAGCGTGATAGCTCGGGAAAGGGAAAGAGCAAGAGCAGACATCGCCACCATTCACCCTCTCAGTCTGATGACGGGTCTAGTTCGGCTTCTAGTTATTAGTACTAGAAGTCACAAGTAGAGAAGACACGCTTCTATTGACAATCTAAATTCTCTCTAATCTTTTACTTATCATTGTATTCTTGAGAGTTTACTAGTATTCAAAAAGAAAAGAAAGAGAGGAAAAAGTAGAGGTGATAGTTGTGTCAAGAATAGTTTTTGGTGAGCTAGAAACCAAAGTCCGTTGTTGGTGAACAAGTGAAAACCATCATTGCGTTGTTGGTGAGCGTGTGAAAACCAACCCCTGTTCGTTTGTTGGTGAACGAGTGAAAATCAACTTTGTAGAATGTTGGTGGTGAACGAGGAAAACCACAAACCTTGTAACCAAGATCAAAGAGCTAAAGAGATAACTCCTTTGCAACCCAAGGGGACTGGATTAGAATACAACATTGGTTCCGAACCAGTATAAAATTATCTTTGTGTCAACTTTATATTCTGCACTTTAATGACTGCACAGTTTATTGTGTATCTTTATTCTGCTCCAGTATTAGTTGACTGCCTTTGTAAAGCAGTCGACTGAAACTGTTTAAAAGGATAAAAAGTTATAATTCACCCCCCTCTTATACTTTCAATATGTGTCCTTATTCGGTATTCACTAAATATGCACTTGAACTATGTGAAATGGTCTAAATCGACCTTTATAAACTTTGTGAAATTGACAAGATTTCATTTTTCTCGATCATCGTCTCTCATCCCTCAAAATCGATGTATACCATAATAATTAATTTTCTCAAACTCTTAAAACACTATCGGAAGATGATTGTTACTCACCACCACTCCATGATACTCATAGAAAGAACATACCAAAATATCACTCAAAATTTGCCTAATCAAAACAATCTTTCTTACATTTTTTTGGAATAACATTTTGGCAAAACACGTAGACGATCCTTAAACTTATTTTCTCACTTTTACTTTGACACTCCAACTTAAGGCTGTTTCACGAGAGTACTTTTAACACTCCAACGTAAGGTTGTTCCAATGGAACACTGCAACATGACTTTTACTTTCACTTTGCACATTCAAACCATAATATGCGTGTGAATGTCGGTTGCTATGACGTGGAAATATAAACCAACCGCAAAATTACACACCAGCAAAATCCACTTCACGACAACCTAACTTGCATAGCCCAAGTTGATGATCAACATTACGTTAGTTAAGCTAATTTAACTCTTACCAACTAACTAACTGTAGCTATTACATTATTCTAAGCATTTTCTTGTTGAAACGACATCTCTGCACCACTTCTTAGACAAGTTGCTTGGTAAGCTACTCAGCCTTTCGCTGCTTCTGTTGGAACACCCGACTATTTCTCTAAATGGGATTCCAAATCACCATATCTACTATAACCTACCTTGACCACCACCATATGTTCTGGTTATGATTTTGACGCTATATTCCAAGGTTTGTTTTAGCAATAGGAAGTAGTTGTGAAGCTCTAATATTGCTACTAGTGATCTGAGAAGCATAAGTTGTGCTGTTAGAAATTAATAACGGTAACAGGAACATGAATTGTGTACCTGTTAACACCACAGCGGAAGATTGTATTTACCACCTTGCAATTGCCCAAGTCTACTTTGAATCACTAGGAAACAAAGTTTAATTATCACCAACTAAATGCCTTCCTTTTGTTTTGTGTCTTTTTGGTGGAATAATAAGAAGAGTGAAAAAGTTACTACACATCCTTTTTGTTTCTTCTTCTTATATATAGTATAAAGAAGTTGGAAGAAACAAAAAGTAACTTCCCACTATCTTCCCCACTCCCCCACTTCCCCACTCCCCCACTTTTGCATATTCCTTTAGTGGAGGAAGTATAGGAGATGTGGTGGAATATGTGGTAACTTCCTTTAACCACAATTGATGATTTCTCCTAACCGGGTCGGATCAGCCCAATTGGAGCGACCCATGACCCGTGATCCATATTCTTACATCTCCCACTTCGCTCATAGTGGGCTGGATCCACAACACAAAAACAAAATCATACACGCAAATAGTTCGTGCGACCTGCGAGCATTAATAAGAGCTAAACCTGTTAAGGTTGTACAATAGCTCCATAAAGAAATCCAATCACATGCGGAAAAGGATTCACTACTAACATGAGGATCTTATTACTCGCAATACCCCAGACATCATTCGCTACTCTGGTAGCTACTTATCTGATCCCTCAACCTCGATTGAGGCGAACTCGAGTTCCTATTTAACTTAGTATCACAATTACACTTGAAACTCTCATGGCAAATGTAATGGTCGACCTGTGAATATAAGTTAATTTATAAATCATTCTAATTGTCTTCCCTTTCTACTCGAATCTATTCATCCCAAATCAGCTGCTTTCCTAGACATGCACCGCATTGCCGAATCACTCGTGGCTATTAGTAACATGCTAAAGTAGCAACACAGATTTGTACTTCAAGAGACAGTAAAAGGTCAAAGGGTATTCTAACGAAAATCAAATTGATTTTTCTTAGGGTCTCACACAATGAAGAAGCAGGGATCCATTCTTCTATTACCCTATTGGTCGATCAGCACACATGGTATGAAACACGTGCTACGGTGTTCTTGCCTAATTTTGGCGCGTGTGTCTCATTTCTAAATATATAAACACCGTACAGATCTTGATCTAGACACTTATGAATGTCTAACCTGAGTTTTTCTTCAAACAATCCTCAGATCCATTAATTTATGAAAAACTCACATCTGGCTTACGAAACAAGTCATATAGGATATACAAATCCATAAGTCTGAAATCTAATCAAGACCGACCATTTAAACTATTTATGACCTTGTACAATTCAAGGTTCCAATTGGTCTCATCTCTGCACGTTCCTCGACGTCAGAGGCGATCGCCCGTGTGAGAGAGCCGATCTCGCGACTTGTTCGACACACTTATCACAAATAAATTTCATCACATGCACATGAGATTTAATACAAACTCAAAAATATATATATAGATGAGCATTTAAATTGTTCTACAATACATAAATTTAGTCATATCCTACGCAAACCTAGAGCCATAACATGTTTCTCAAACTGGTCTCTAGATATCGCCTTTGTAAAAAGATCAGCTACCCTTTTCAGTGTAGGCATGTATTGTATTGGAACTTCACCACTTGCAACTATGTTTCTCAAGTACTTATACTTGGTATCAATGTGTTTGGTCTTTTCATGATGCTTAGGATCTTTTATAAAATCAATAGCCGCCTGACTATCACAATATAAAATTATCGATCCTTGAGGATTCTTTGCAATATCTAGATGCTCAAAGAATCTCTTCAACCAAACAGCTTCTTGTACTGCATATGTATAAGCTACAAACTCAGCTTCCATAGTTGAAAGAGCAATACAAGTTTGTTTCTTACTTTTCCATGAAATGGCCCCACCATTTAGTAAGAAAGCATATCCAGATGTTGACTTTCGTTCATCCAAGTCACCAGCCCAATCAGCATCTGTATAACCTCTCAACATCAAATCAGATCCACCATAGCATAGTGAATAATCTGCAGTTCCTTTCAGGTATCGAAATATCCTCTTCACTGCTTTCCAATGATCTCTTCCAGGATTGGATTGATACCTGCTAACTAGACCTACGGCATAACAGATATCAGGGCGAGTACACAACATAGCGTACATCAAGCTCCCGATAGCACTTGAGTATGGAACTCGAGACATTTCATCCTTCTCTCTTTGCGTCTGTGGACACATTTCAAGACATAAAGCTTCACCTTTCGCTACAGGAGTATCCATGGGTTTGCACTCACTCATCCGAAAGCGTTCCAGAATTTTCTTTATATATGTTTCTTGAGACAGACTCAATAATTTCTTGGAACGGTTTCTTTGGATCTTAACTCCTAGGATATAGTCTGCTTCACCCATATCTTTCATGTCAAATGACTTTGAAAGCCATGACTTGATAATCTTTAGATACTCCAAATTATTTTCAGCCATCAATATATCACCCACGTAAAGAGAAAGAATTACAAACATATCATTGGACCTTTTAACATAAATGCAATGGTCTTCATCAAACATAGTAAAATCATATGAGATCATTTCTTTATGAAATCTCAAGTACCATTGCCTTGAAGACTGCTTTAGACCATAAATAGATCTTTTCAATTTACAGACCTTATTTTCTTGGCCCTTAACGATGAAACCTACAGGTTGTTCCATGTAGATCTCCTCGTTCAATTCTCCATTGAGAAAAGCTGTCTTTACGTCCATTTGGTGTAATTCTAGATCCAAACGCGCAACAATAGCTAAAAGTAAGCGAATTGAGGTAAACTTCACAACTGGCGAAAAAGTATCCTCATAATCAATTCCTGCTTGCTGAGTAAAGCCTTTTGCTACCAGTCGTGCCTTGTATCTTTCTATCGATCCATCCGCTTTACGTTTAATTTTCAGAACCCATTTGTTCTTAATTGCTTTACGCTCAGGCGGAAGATCAACTAAGTCCCAGACTTTGTTAGTTCTCATGGACTCTAACTCTTCTTTCATTGCTTTCATCCACTCATCCTTTTCAGGGCTCGATAAAGCCTCGGCAATGGAATTTGGTTCATTCACTTCCGATGCCGATACCAGGAAAACATAATCCTCTATATCATAAGTACGTTTAGGTACACCTTTCCTGGTACTCTTTCTTAATTGAAACTCAAATTCACAAGAAGGATCTTGTATTGAAAAGCTCCCACTCGGATCAGCACCATACTCTTGATCAATTAGATCATCAAATGTGTCAGAAGACACTTGCTGACCATTTGAGTTCAACATTTCATAAAGAGGCTCTCCATCCTTTACTTCACCCTTCTTAGGAAAATCATTTTCTAAAAATGTGACATCTCGTGATTCAATTTCAGTAACACTTCCATCCTCCAATTCACCAATAAACACATACCCTTTGGAGTGTTCTGAGTATCTTATAAAGATACATTTCTTGCCTTTTGGACCTAGTTTACCAAACTTGTTAAAAGAATCTTTTATAAATGCAACACAACCCCAAGGTCGTAAATAATCCAAGTTTGGTTTCTGGCCGGTCCATAGCTCATAAGGAGTGGAAGGAACTGACTTAGAAGGCACTCTATTCAATATATAGGCTGCAGTTAATAACGCATCTCCCCAAAAAGAGATAGGTAAATTAGCTTGCGCCATCATTGATCTTGTCATATCCAATAGAGTTCTATTCCTCCTTTCTGCTACACCATTTTGCTGAGGTGTATAAGGAATAGTTAATTGTCTGGTGATTCCTTTTTCACTACACAAGTCAATAAATTGTCTTGAAAGATATTCACGCCATCTATCAGTTCTTAGAGTTTTTATACTCTTGTCTAATTGATTCTCAACCTCATTCATGTATCGTTTGAAACACTCAAGTGCTTCGGATTTATGAGAAATCAAATAAACATAACCAAAACGCGTGAAATCATCAACAAACGTAATGAAGTACAAGGCACCAGATCTTGCCTTCACGTTCATTGGACCACAGATATCTGAATGGATTAATTGCAATGGAAAGTCAGCTCTCTTAGCCTTCCCAAAAGGTTTACGTGTAATCTTTCCGGCAAGACATTGTTCACAAGTTGGCATTTCAATTTTCGAGAAAGAACTCAAGTGTCCTTCCTTCGCCAATCTATTCATTCTATCTTGCCCAATGTGACCTAATCTAGCATGTCATGTAATAATGTCAACATCTCTATTACTAGAAGAACATGCCATAACACAACGGTCCACATAATAGTCATAAGTAGAAGGATTACAACTCAATACAAAGAAACCATCGTAAAGATGTCCAGAACCATAAAAAACATTGTCTTGAGTAATTCTCACAACATTGCGACTAAAGTTTAAACAGAAACCTAAATTAAGAAGGACAGACACAGATATTAAGTTCCGTCGAATTTCTGGAGCATATAGGACGTCATGCAACATCAAAGTACGGCCAACACGCAAGTCAATCCTGCAAGTGCCAAGACCTTTGACTTCAACCTTCGCATTGTTTCCTACATATATCCACCTTGATCCAGATGGAACTCGACGGTACTCCACAAACGCTTCTCGATCACGGGTCACATGGTCGGTGGCCCCTGAGTCTACAATCCACACAGGATAAGATTCAGTTAATAAAACAGTGCTAGAAACAAATGTAGCACTTAGAGATGCGTTTTGAAATGCTACCTTTTTCGGCTCAGTGCATTCACGAGAAAAGTGTCCCGGCACTTGGCAGTTGTAGCATTTCATCTTGCTCTTGTCTTTCTTCTTAAAGAACCGTATTCCCTTCTTAGGGTTTGGTTTGTTTCTCTTCTTTGAGGGTCCCTCACCAGTCTCCTTGCCCTTTCCGCCTTTCTTCCAATCATTTTTACGCTTGAATCCTGAAGCCTTTTTACCACTTGATTCTGCCACATAGGCAGTGGGTATAGCTTTTGCAGCACCAAGCCGCTCATCTTCAAGTTCAACATGGCGAGCAACATCACCAAAAGTTTTGATGCTGTCATTGTGGGTCAAGTTTACTTTCAGATGTTCCCAATTACTTGGAAGAGACCGGATCACTGCCTGAACCTGCTGCTCATCAGAGAGAATATGACCAGCACTTTTGAGTTGAGCTATCATGTTTGACATCACCCTAAGGTGTTGTTTGACACTGTGGTCATGACGCTTCTTGTAAGTGTCAAATTTGATAGTCAGCTGTCTAAGGCGGGTCACTGTAGTACCCCCATATGTTTCTCTCAAATGTGCCCACATGGCATGAGTAGTAGGGAATTGTTCACACTCGTGAATGAAATCATCCACAACCGAGCTTACAATGATTCCACGTGCAGTGGCATCTTTTTTTTTTTCCAAGAATTGTAAGCCTCAAGATCCCTCCTATGTTGGGCAGTGTTACCCTCCCCTGGGCAAACCATGACATGGTTAATAGCTTCTAAAGCATCTTGCTCTTCCAGCACATACCACATCTTACGGCTCCAAATATCATAATTTTCGCCGTTTAGTTTGTCACCCTTGTTTAAGTCAGCAATGATAGTTTTTGATGCCATAGTCTGTTAACATGAAACAATAATGCAAGTGTATTTATTACTCATCATTCTCGCATGTGATATGCACACTTAGGCGAATCAATTAAATAAAATATTAATTTTACACTTAGTATAGAATCGAAAGGTTACTAAGTTTCCATTCATCATCTACAACTAAATGTTCAACTAATATTTTATAAAATCATTTCTCATAGTGTGTATCTCGTTAAGATTTTCAATATCATGTCATTCTTATTTTTTTTTTAATTGCCACACATAAAAATTAAACAAATAAAATGACATGTAATCTTGCAAACAAATAACAAAGTTTCATTAATAAAAAAAATAAATTACAAGTAGTTGTAGAGACGATTCTCCCACTCGGCTTCAAATTTAAGAATATAAACCCAAAAAGATTCACTTGGCCAAATCTCGTGATAAATATCAGTTAAAATGCTACCTAAAGGTTCTCCAAGTGAATCTACTAAAATTGCTAAGGCTTCCCAATCATAAAGTTCAATTTCGCCAATAGCATCAATTAGTGCATTTCGGGTAAACTGATAATGTTCAATTTGATCAGCCAGTGAAGCCCTAAGCTCTCTAAATTTCTTTTCTCTTTCTCTTCGTATAGCCCTTGCATCCCTTAGCACATTTTGCATCGTCCTGGAAACATCATTCCTTATGACTTCACGTCCTCGAGAATATGTCATACGACGACGTACTCTTCTACGTTGTCCTCTTGCTCGATTTCCAATACCACTCCCACTTGGAGCAAGTCGAGCTTGTCCCTGTTCAGCCATTTCTGAAATAGGAACAATGAAACAATAAGAATGGACATACCATTCAATATGACAACATATGTCACAACTTGTAGAAGAATGCCTGTAAGGGTTGTATACCATCATAATAGTTTGGCTATTACGAAGTCATTCGAAGAGAAACACATTTATTGGCAGAACTTCAACACTTCATATCTCACTCATTTTAAATCCGTTTATCATCATATAACATATCAACGGAAAGCTTGTAACGAGTAGATTATGAAAATATATAACCCATATTTTAATTCTAAACCAGTAATTTGCAGAAATCAAATTACAGAACGCAGCTTTTATAAAACTGTCCAATTTTCAGCATAACTTCAAAATTCGTATCTTACTCGTTTTAAATCCGTTTTTGATGAATAATATATCAACGGAAAGCCTGTAATGAGTAGATTCTGAAAATATATAACCCATATTTTAATTCTAAACCAGTAATTTGCAGAAATCAAATTACAGAACGCAGTTTTTATAAAACTGTCCAATTTTCAGCATAACTTCAAAAATTCGTATCTTACTCGTTTTAAATCCGTTTTTGATGAATAATATATCAACGGAAAGCCCTAAACGCGTAAAATCTATAAAAAATTTGTATCATGCCGAAAATTAGTTATGGGTTAGACTAATTTTAATTTTCAGACATTATATTATGCTGTTAACATTCAATCCATGACTTGGAAACAATTAACAAGAACCCTAGGCTCGGATACCAATTGTTAGAAATTAATAACGGTAACAGGAACATGAATTGTGTACCTGTTAACACCACAGCGGAAGATTGTATTTACCACCTTGCAATTGCCCAAGTCTACTTTGAATCACTAGGAAACAAAGTTTAATTATCACCAACTAAATGCCTTCCTTTTGTTTTGTGTCTTTTTGGTGGAATAATAAGAAGAGTGAAAAAGTTACTACACATCCTTTTTGTTTCTTCTTCTTATATATAGTATAAATAAGTTGGAAGAAACAAAAAGTAACTTCCCACTATCTTCCCCACTCCCCCACTTCCCCACTCCCCCACTTTTGCATATTCCTTTAGTGGAGGAAGTATAGGAGATGTGGTGGAATATGTGGTAACTTCCTTTAACCACAATTGATGATTTCTCCTAACCGGGTCGGATCAGCCCAATTGGAGCGACCCATGACCCGTGATCCATATTCTTACATGTGCTGATGGAGCTCGTAGATGTTAGTTCAACTTTATGGTACAATTATTACTATTGGAGTCTCTTTTAGCCTTTTTAGGCTTGGAGGTGGTTAAATTTGAAGCTGAGGATGGAGACCTGAACATTGGAGGTGCTGAGTGTAGAAAAAGACATACAGATGCTTTTAGAGCGATAATCGATTTCAATGTTTTTTGCAAGTTAAGGTAGATTTGACTCGACGCCTTTAAAAAATGTCATCTATTAGAAAACTTTTGTCATTAGTACATAAGGCACATTAAATCCAATATTTATAAGAAAATTCTATCTTCCCACATATTAACATATGAAGATTTAAAATATTTCGTATAATATAGAAACATACAATAATATTAGGGAGATTTACAAATATATACAATCTTAACATCAAAATTACAAAAAAAATACCAACATTATTCCATTTTACAAAAAATACCAACATTTTTTTACACATTATATACAAAAATCAACAAAACTAATAAATTAGGGTTCCTCCTTCTTCCTACTATCCCCTCCACTGCTACCACCCCAGGCGGCGGCGCCGCCTAGTCACCGCCGGCCGCCAGTCACCGAATTTATTTTTTTTTAATTTTTTTGTAGATCTGGTGTATGGACAGTGAAAAACAGTAGATACACACACATACACTAATTATATGTTTGTATATTCTTTGTATGGGCACTGTATGGACAGTGTATATGTGTTGATTCACCGCACACACACACACTAAAATAAATCATTACGTGTTGTGTATTTATTGTATGGCAAGTGTATATTCATTGTATGTCCGGTGTATATTCACTGTATTTACAGTGCATACACCGCACATACAATGAAAATACGCATCACATACATTCCATACAGTCCACAATCGCCAATCATACACCACAACCACCGTAGTTCCGCCGTGTACCACCGAAAAATTCAAAAAACAAAAAAAAAGGGGACAAAATGAGATCTGAACAGCCCCTTCGCCGGATCCACCATCACTGCTGCTCTGTATAACAAATTTTCACAAAAATTCCTAACAACAAAGCAGCGCCGGCGACCTGAGCAGATCAACGCCATCGCCGACACTGCACTGTAACAGCAGCAACACAGCAGCAACAGCGCCGGGGTAGGGGTAGGGGAACTCCGGCGACGAGCCGCGGTGACGACGGGGATGGGAGTAGGGGAACTCCGGCGACAGGGATGGGATAAAGGGAACTCCAGTGACGGAGAATAGGTGGAGGGGGCCGCCGATCAGTGAGAGGGAAGGGAGAGGGAAGAGAGAGAAAGTAATAGGGAAAGTTAGGGTTTTCAGTTAGAGAGAAGGAAAAATGATAATATTGTAAATGTTGGTATGTTGTATAATTTTTCAATAATATCGGTATTTTTTGTAAATTAACTTTTTAATGCGTCAATTAGCGTAAAAATGTCATAATAATATGTAGGTAAAAATACGCCACCTACTATTACGGGAATAGTCGAATACTAGTCCAACTGACAAAGACTAGACTTACTTTACAAGTTATCGGGTGCTGATGATATATGCCCGCCTCATAGCCACCGTCATTCACTAGACACGGGACAAGGACGAAGGGCACATGTCCATCCGCCTTAAAAATTATATTCTCCTAATTAGGGTTAACTTAATATCATCGCTTTTATATAATCACACCCACAACCTATAACTATACTCCCTTTGTCCCAATTTATGTGTCATTATTTCGTTTTTAGTCTATCTCAGAAAGAATGTCACACTTTCCTTGTTTGACAACTATTTAATGCACTATCTCTATTTTACCCTTATTGGACCCTACTTACTTTAAAAGTTAGCAACAACTTTTTAACTACTCTAATTTTCTCTTTGTTAATTTTTCAAGGGTAAATTTGAAACTTTACAAGGTCAACCTCTATTTATTAAACTCCGAGCAAATTCAAACACGACTATATAAATTGGGACAGAGGTAGTAGTATTTTACCATAACTAGGATTGGGGCAAACCTAATACTATAGATAACCCTTCTCTTCCCTTTTATTAGAAAGAAGAGATTCACTATGAATCCGCGTATTCCCCACCTTATATTAGACAGAAGAAATTCACTATGAATCCGCATATTCTCAAAGAATGATATGTCTCTTTTACTACTTTCATATTATTTTCCTCGTATTTACTTCATTTCTTGTGGCCCACTTCTAAATGTATCTAATTAACCAATACGACAAATTTTAGGCATAAACAGTTTGGCGCCTACCGTAGGGCCCAGGAAATTGTTAGTTTTTATGAAGGAAACACACATCCATGTCAAACGACAACGATGGTCTCCCACCAAATACAACTCATACAATTGATGATCGTCGAAGGATCTCAGTAATCCTGCTGGCCAAGAAAAGGATCCGTCAAGGAGCCAATCCACGTAGGACAAGAAAGTGACCATGACGAGTCACAACATGGAAGTCCGTCAGAGCTAAGAATTTTTTGCTGAATACATTATCATCAAACTATGGGTCAAAACTAAGTTTCATCGTCCAAGTTTTAAAGAGAAAAAAAACATCACTAAACTATTTAAAAGTTAGCATAAAACATATTTTAGTTAGTCTAAAGTTAAAAACTAACGGCCCTAACTCACACATGCAAGCTCGTGAGAATAATGTGTCATTTTTCACTCAAAATCAAGGTCGAGAAGTGATTAATATGAGGTCCAATACACTCTAATTCAAAATTGTCACGATCTTCAACATCCTCCAAACAAACAAAACTGGAGTCAACTAGATTTTTATCTTCACATCCCTTATTTGACTCTAGAATTATCTCACTACTGATGGCATCAACATCTCTCCTTGAGTCAGATGAATGGCTCTCAACTCTTGCATCCTCTCTTGATAATTTTACTTTTTCCTCCACATCAAACTTTTCTTGCTCACTATCCTAAGCTTGTCGAGCATTAAAGACCTCAATCAATTTAATCAGTTGAACCTCAATGTTTCGAACAACCACATCATTCCTTTGTATCTGCACCTATTGCTCATTTTCTTTCTCGAACAGACATTTGAACGTATCTCGAATCTTCTACATATCAGCCTTCTGGTTCATGTCAGCCTCTTCTTCCATGCTCCTGTTATCATCACAACAAAAAGTGGAACCAATATGATAGGGACATAAGGGTGGATAATACATAAAAGCACAACCATAAAAGTGACCATCTTGACTATCACACATATAACACATATTCCCGAAATAATATTGAGCTAGTGCCTACAACTCATTAATGAGAACACATTGACAATATTGCCATGGGTGGTTTCCTCCGCAAGGTGCAACAGCGGAATAGCCATTACCTATCTATACAAATTTCTCGATGCCATTTTTTTAAAAAAAATTTATAAGCCAAACGAGTATGTACAAGACCTAGAAATTGCTAAAAGTAAAAACCTAACAATATTTACAGCTATAAACTAAACTGTTCGCTACTTGAAAAGTGGCAATGATGCCAAAATTTGATCATGCTCAAAACACGTCCTCGAAAGGTACAACTTATTGATCCCCGTTTCATTTCTTTGTGTATTATCTTAATTATTCTAAGACAAAGCGTGTTAATGATGCTCGGGCTAAGAACAAGTGGATAGTAAGGCGATATAATAAGTTGCTTGATTTCTACTGGAAAAATATTAAATCTGCTATTGGTGACTTACAGGATGGTTTGTTAGCTAGTTTTTTACTAGGATGAGATATCATTATTGGTGTAATATCATATTTTGGAGATCAGAATAGCTTGAGATGGTTCTGGGGGACAAGGAAGTGGCTCCGTTGTGTTCTCCAAGTGTTCTTAGATCCAACACTAGGTCTTACTCGGAATGACCTGCTGATGTTTAAACATTTTCTTGAGCAACATCATTGTGTATTACTTGCTTGTACTCTTAATTGCATAGTGACTAACATCTCTGTGTTTAATAATTTCCTGCTAAATGCTATCTTACGAAACTGGGCAATGAATTATGGGCTAATGTATTATGGGCTAGTGTATTATGGGCAAGGGATGATACCTCTATACTTGATGTTCTAAATGCAAGGATTTGAGAAAATGCACAACATTAGAGAAATGAGGCAAGATCGGAAAATAAGTTGGGTAGAAATATTTAGAACCATAGATGTTGATGATTTGGTAACTGTAACATACTTGAAGACTTGGAAATGAATTGTAGGCTACTGCTTCTAGACAAATTCAAGGAACTTATGTCAATCACTGCTACTTAGAGAGTATTAGTTTAGGCCTATTGCTTCAGCGACAAAGCAAAAATTGCTCATGTCAGACAAGCTTCATTGGAGATGATACAAACTTTGATTTTCAACCTAGGAATCTTGTGTCCCATTGTACAAAACTGTTTCTTACTAATTGACTTTCCTGGATGCAACTTAGCACTGTGAGGCTCCAAAGTGGCATGGTTGAAGTAGTAAAACATAAGTTTGATATCATTAAGAACTTCAAGGGTCAGTTCAAACATGTATTATGGTTTATGAACTTTGTTGCAGGTTACTATTATGAAATTGAGCCTCTCTAGCTTGTTTTAGTGTCAAGTAATGAGAACTTTCCACTGAACTATGTGAGAAAATTTTATGTTTTTGATTTTGGAGGTGATAATTTTAATTTGTCAGTTATTGAAAGTGGTATCTTGATTTTGAGGGGTTGTATACTTGAAGTAACTTTGAATGATTGAGAATGAATTTGCATGAGTCACAGATTATTCCAATAATTCTCCATGATAGTGTTGTGATATTTGGCTAAAAAAATATATATTTTGGTAATTTTTACCTCGTATCTTAGTGATCTTTATGCGTTTAAATTGACTATGATCGTAAATTTAGCTTAATAATGATGTTTAAATGTGTAGGTGTTGATTTTGATGAAAGTAGCAAGAGAATTGATGATTTGGAGCGTTTCATGAATAAACTTTGAAATTGGAGTAAGTTGTGCCAATGCAGCACAATTTGAGCACGTGAAATTAACTCTCAGGACCTTGTGTGAAAGTCGTGTCAGCACAACTCCAGCCTGCAGAGAATATATTTAGCACCTTGAGCCAGCTTTGTGCTAACATCTGCCCAGCACATGAAGTAGAGATTGTGCCCAGCTTGTGCCAGCACGCAGCTAATAGTTACAAGTAGCGCTTAACTTGATAAGTCCTAGCTTGAGTGGGAAAAAGCTATTTTTACCTAGATTTTTCATAAAATTATAAATACATCTTAAAACCCTATAGGACATAACTTTTGACCTATTCCACATCTAAAAGAGGCAAGGAAGAGAGGAGATCAAAATGCAAGGGTCTACTTCATCCATCTTTCCATCTTATTGTAATTTTTACATGCTTATAGTTATTTCTTCTCTTAGAACATGATTACGAGTGGCTAAATCACCCATTCTAGGGTTGATTGAACCACTCCACATCTTTGTGATGATAATTATTGTTTTATGAATAAACCTTGTTAATTCTTCATATCTATGTTGTTTATGAATTTCATGCTACTTAGTTGGTAGGATCTCCAATTATTGTCCCCTTTATTCTTGTGATCATGAGTTAAGGTTAAACACATAGTAGTATTTCAACCTAAAATAAAGGCATAACTTAGGTTGTCAAAACGGTGAATTAGGAATGTTGATTCTTATTATGAACCATAAGTGTAGTCCTCCCTATCTCACTAGTTGGAATAGTTGATTAGTGAAAGTTATGATCACTTGACGGAAGTGGGTAGTTGTAAACTTAGAGTACTTGTTTAATAGGAAGACTCAAGGGGAACAAAAACACAATACTTTAGCACAGTTAGGAGTTGGGGAAATAAATCCTAGGTTTTCCATCTCTTGAATTAAATCTATCTTTCTACACTTGTTATTTACTTTCTTGTTTAGTAGTATTAGTGTTGACACCTATTTTTTCCCGAACAAGTTAAATTTCGAAATAGGGCTCTACTTATTGGAACTCACGGGTAAAGACTTGGAGTTGCCACCTAACATATTTTTTAACTAGGCGTATTAAGGCACCTACTTTGTTTCTAACCGATTTTAATGTTAACTCCGATAACTTGATCTACGAACCGGAAAGTCTGAGTAAGGGTTCAAATTAACCCAAGAGGAAGGTGTTATGCACCTCTTAGATTGCACCGAATGTGGTTCCCGGCCGGACTAAATAATTGAGATTTAAAATAAACTTAATAAAATGAACAGTTTTCGCCATAATATACAAATTAAATACACAAAATTGCATTTAAAATAAATGACTTGCCTTCTCGAGTTGCTTTCTTCCTTATCAAATATCAATTAAATGGACCTTGCAAAATAAAACAAATTATACCAAAAATTGAAGCTAAAAAATACAATAGTAAATATTTTGAAATATTTGTCTCCTCCAGTGACGTCGCTTTTAATGAATATAGTCGGGAAGTACCTCGCAAAAATATAAAAAATGAATTAGTAAAGTAATAAACGACAAAAATAAGTAAAATAACAATAATAATAATAATAAATTTAATAGTAGCAATGATAATAGAATAATAGTAATTATAATAATAAAAATAATAGTAATGACAAAAAGAAAATAAAGGGAAAAATAACTTTTTTGAAGATTTAGGCTCAGATTTCGTCGTATCAGTTAGAGATTTAAGGACGTCGATACGGCTGCAAACAACAGTGGCCGGCCATGTTGCCATGCCAGGTACCGATCCTACATACTCTATGCTCATTTTGCAAAGTGTATACTCATCATCATCGCCTTTATTTTATTTTTGGGACACGTAAGGGACGGTAAATTCGGGACGAGACTTGTATTGGCCTCCAAACATCATTGGCCGTAGTATCATATTCAAAATTAGTCTGTATGCCTCAAAATCAATATTTTCATAGGCAATAATTCCAACATAACATTCGTTCAAATCAGAGAAGTCCAATAGAAAATTTTTACAGATATCATATTCCCAAGGACCAGACGTAATAGCTTATGTTTGGATCAATGTCAGTCATTGAAAAAGGGACCCAGCTGCGTCAAGGAAACTCTTGAAAACTCAAGGGCGATACAGTCGATTTTAACAACAGGAAGAAGACGAGGATCTTCAACTAAGCCAAAACCCAATAGGCAGATCGGGCAAGACAGAAATTCCTGAACAATATTGAGCCAAAATCCCCAATAAACAGGACGAGAACAGCGAAACAGACACGCCGGGAAGTATGGTTTTTTCCGGCAGAGAATCGATGATGCTAATTAAGCGGAACAAATACTCACACGAAGGAAGGAGGAGCGACGCCGACCCGCTTGTTGGTGGCATCACTGCTACTCCTACCCTTTTTATCCTTTTCAAACTCTGATCTCATCATCGGAAAAAGAACAACCAAGGAACTTCCAGCTAAAATTAAATCCCAGTGGTGGTGGCGATTTACACTCCTCGCCCACTGTTCAACTCATCTCCCACTCACTGCCTTATCTCCCCTCTGCTCCTTTATTTCCGATCTGGTTTTTTTGTGTGTTTGTGTGTATACTGTATTACATATGGGTATTGTTCACTGCGTATGTGTGTATAGAGAGGAAGAGCTTGATCGATGGTTTATGTGTGCATGTATTTTTTTTACTGGTGGTGCCGTGTATACTTTGGGTATGCGTATTGGAGGAGAAAAAGTGGTGAGTAGTGTCTTCGTGTGTGTGATTTGTGTGTATTGTGGGTATATGGGTGAGGAAGAAGACAAAGGGGTTTGGGGCCTGCCTATTTTGATGGTGAGTATATCCGTTCATTTTGTATGGTAATTTGAGAAAAAGAAGAAGACCAGGTCTTTCCCATTCTTGGATACCCCTTTTAAGAACAAAGCCACAGAAATATATATCAATTTCTAGAGAGACGTTGAGAGATTAGGGGTAGAGGAATGATGATTTTATGCCAAAAAATGAGGAGAGAAGAGGGGATCTGATTTTTGGGGATTGATTGGGAATAATATAAGGAAAGGGAATTATTGGAAAAATAAAGTGGAAGAATTTGAAAAGAGGATTTTTGATTAAAATACAAATAATGTATTTGGACCCTTCTTTGGTCTAGGTTCAAAGTGAAGGGGTGTATATAGAAAATAATTTTAAACCCGTTATAAGATTTATGAAAGAAAAAATATGGAAGAATTCAAATTCAATTCAATTTTGAGAGGATATGATATGTGAAAACAAAAGTAGAGACTGAGTATTTTTATTGGCTCGATATTTAACTAAAGGTGCAGAACGAATGAAAAAAATATAAATATAGATATTGTATAAAGATGTACACATAAAAGACAACCGAGGTCAAATTAAATCAAGTATATATATAAATAATTACAACTAAATATTCAAATATTATAAATATATTGCACAAATAGCCAACAGTCTTGACGTGTACTTAACATATAGCCTAATGTAAAATTACACAATATAATCGCAACTAAGCATATAATGCATAAATAGTGGATAATCATAGGTAAATGCATTCTTCCTAATGCAGATTTTGTTCAGACAGTCAATATTGCATCTTTAAGCTAAATATAACCAATTGTATGAAAAGGAGGGACAAAATTGGGTGCCAACAGCTGCCCATCTTTGCCCGAGAATGATGAAAAGAGTCTTCTGGCAAAGATAGTTGACGGAGTAGCCAACTTTTTCACGATTGGAAGGCAAAACGGTAGAAAGGAAAAATGAGAGTTTTGGGGGTGTTTCGCACGAACCCCGATCTCTGAGTTGCCTACATATCTTAGGTTTTATGAGAATCGAGCCGTGTGTAGTTATAGAATGGTATGTTGCCTGTGTGAGATGTGTGTGACGCATGATTTGGGTGTCAAGAGTAAACTTGTCAGAGTATGTGAAGTTTACATTTGAACGTACTTTGAGTTTTGCTGGGATATGATTGCTGGATATAACAGAGGCTTTGTCGAAGACGAGGTAACATCGATAGATCGAGTGTGGGAAAAGAGGCTTGTAATCATCCTAGTCATGACGATGTGGTTCACGACATATCCATAAAGAGGAGTTTACACGTACATAGTTTCCACTTCATCTCAATAAACAAGTCATCTTGCCTTCAAATATTTTCTTTACTAGGCTTGGGGAATATTGAGGAGCGAGCATTATAAATGTGCATGATTCAAATAGGTGGGCACGATCAAGCGCGAGAACACGCAAGATTGACACAGATAAGCTTGAATATGAAGGAACACAAACTGACGTCTAATCAAGAATGGGAGATTATGTAGATCACTTGTGCGAGTATGAAAATTCAGATTTGAGCGCTTTGGAATCCAGCAAAATAGATAGTCTGGGCTATAGCAAAAGATTATCGAAGGGACCAAGCTCCTTGAATGATGTTCCAGAATGGTGCAAAGTATGCATTTAAGGTTTTGTGGTTGCACAAATTCATGTGCGATATTGATTTTCTAGGGAGCAAGTGTAAGGATATGTGAAATGGAGCAGGGGTTTGTCAAGGGGTCTGTCAAAGGGTCGGAGAGTATCCTGCAACAAAAGTAGGATAAGTGCAACCAAAGATAATGATAAAGTAAACTCCCTTGTAGAGTTGAGTTCTCTTTTGTCATGTAGTTGAAAAGAAGTTGAAAAGTCTGTTTCCAGGAGCTTTGAGTGTTAGGAAATATATGCTTCTCCTCTGGGTATATTCATTAGGTGCATCTTGTCAGGAGATAATTGTTTGTCGTGTCGGGCTGTATACCCTGGGGCACTTTCACTTTGTTTCTTGCATGAAAAGAAAAATGCTACTGCCTCCTTGTAAAAAGGACCTACTGCTACTGCCTCTCGTCATGAGATGTATGCCTGTCGCGTCGGGCTGTGTACCCTGCAAACAAAAATATAGTGCATGAGAAGAAAAGAAGTGCCTTTCATCGGGAAATATTTGCCTGCTCGTTGGGAGCTACTAGCCTCTCGTCAAGAGCTACTAAGTCCCTCTCGTCAGGAGATATTTGCCTGCTCGTCAGGCGCTACTAAGTGCCTCTCGTCAGGAGATATTTGTATGCTCGTCAGGAGCTGCTAAGTGCCTCTCGTCAGGAGATATTTGTCTGTTGCGCTGCGCTGTATACTATGCATACGACGAGTGAAGTGCCTGTCGCCGGGCTGTGTACCCTGCGAACAAAAGTAAAGTGCCTTTTGCCGGGCTGTGTACCCTACGAACAAAAAGTAAAGTGTTTGTCGCTGGGATGTGTACCCTGCGAACAAAAAGTAAAATGTCTGTCGCGTCGGGCTGTGTACCCTGTGAGCAAAAAGTTAAGTGCCTGTCGCCGGGCTGTGTACCCTGCGAACAAAAAGTAAACTGCCTGTCGCCGGCTGTAACCTGCGAACAAAAAGTAAAGTGTCTGTCGCGTCGGGCTGTGTACCCTGCGAGCAAAAAGTAAAGTAAAGTGCTAAAAATAAAATGACATTATCATGTCTGCAATGTTGCTAAGAAGGCAGTTGTGTTTCAACTTTCGTAATGCCTACACTCAAAGAAAAATTTTAAGAGTTGCGGGGGAAGGTTTGATTTGTGGATTCTTCATCTATTCCTCGCCTTCCTTCTGTAGTGCCTTCTTTCATGAATCCTGGGTCTTGGTCAAGCTTTCTTCGGTGAATTCCCAATTTTATAGTTCGTCTCTCTTGAAATTTTTGAGGGAATCTAAAAAATTTCTGCCCCAGTTTCAGCTTGCGTCTTTTTGTAATTTTTTAGGAGATCCTCAAAAATTCTGCCCAAGTTTATTTCCTTTGATAGATCATCATATTATAGTTAAACAAACATAAAATACGTGTATGTCCAATTCTAAGTCGGACGAGCCTACTGTAGTGCCTGCAAAACAAGATATATCAGTTTGTCTTAGTTTAAGCTGGACAGAGCTGATTATAGTAGTGCCTGCAAAACAGAATGAATGAGTATGTCCAATTCTAAGGCGGACGAGCCTAATTATCATATTCTAAACCTGACAGGGCTAGTCGTCATATTTTAAGCCTGACGTAGAGGCTGATCGTCATATTTTAAGCCTGACGTGGCTAATCATCATATTATAAGCTTGATGAGGCTAGTCGTCATATTATAAGCCTGACAAGGCTAGTCGTCATATTATAAGTCTGACGTGGCTAGTCGTCATATTATAAGCCTGACGAGGCTGGTCATCATATTATAAGCCTAACGAGGCTGAAGCGTTATCATGCCCGTTATGATTGCATGTGAATCTTTTATTTGTGTTGAAAGATCTGCTCTCAAAGAAAGATTTATTAGTCGAAACAAAGTGGTTGCATTGCATTGAACACCAATTTATTGGCTTGAATCTGCATTTGTCCTTTTGGTGTGACAATTGAATATCTCGGAGATTCTGATTATGCGGATACTTGCATTTTTCAAACTATGGTTTGGTGTTTTGAATTTTGCCGAGTTTGGAGGTAGCCCAAAATCGTATTTGTCTTAGGTTGTGATGGGATGTCTTTGTGTTTCGTGCTTTTCTTTTCAAAAAGTCATTGAGCTAACTTTGATGGATTGTATGTATAGGAAATGTATTTGTGGTTTAGGTGTTGCAGTTTACATCTATCGGTTCTTATTGTACCATTTTCTTGCTTTGGTCAATCAGACTCTGAATTTTTGTGTTTCGGTGCTGGGTATTTCCAGATGTCATAGTATTGAATGTTTGAGTGACGAGTGTAAATCTTTGTTGGATCGAATTTTGAAATCGGTATTTAGGGAATTGTTTGTTTGTTGGGTGCAATATCTTTTGATCGAGCTAAAGGAGTAAAGGGGTGAGGTTTTGTCTTTTCGTCTGTCCTTGATTGTGTTGAGCCTGATAAGCTTGTTGTTGAAAGTCTTGATAGAGGGGAGGTTGTTTACTGTATAAGTTGGGTGCGATATGAGGTTGTGAGTTTTGCCAGTTTCACTTGTATAGTGATTGGATTTCTTTCTTGCGACTTTTGTGTGGGTAAAATGCTGGCTGATTTTGGTTGTCCACATCACAAGTTGTACGACACTGGAATTTGGATCGTTTGAATGCTCTCGGTGTCACATGCTAGTGGTTTAAAAGACTTTGTTCCAGGAGAAAATGTTTTCAGCTCGGCTTGTCCAAATGCAAAGCAACCATAATAAGGTGATAACATGCACAAAACTGTGTTAGCACTTTAGCAAAGATTTGAAGCAAAAATAACACATAAAGCATAAGAGAATGCCTACACCGCAGATAATAGATTAGCAGTTGAATTTGGAGATTATGAAAAATTGTATAGATATTCCAAAAGATTGCTTGAGTACTTTATGTAGCAGTCAAGACAAGAATTTTGGTTAAATGATTTATGCTTTCTTAAACAGGAGATGGATCTGTTAGATCTCAATCAAAAGTTGACAAAGATTTCGGGTAAGGGGTATATATATGACTGAAAAAGAAGTTGGCTTTTTTTTTTTCGAACACCAAGGCCTTAGTGCATTTGTCATCTTTTCTTACAAATTTGTGTGTCATGATGCTCGGGTGTCTTTGAGAGAGATACTCAATGACTTTCATACTTGTCAACCAGCTGTTGCAATTCAGTCTTTGCCTCAACTTTTTCTTGTCAGGTAGATTTTGTTGCCAAGAGAACGATCCCGGTGTATCATGTATATTCTTAGATCGCTGCTTCAGTCAAGACCGGTTTAGAGGTTGGCCATATTGTATTCCTTGCTCAATGTAGTTGTTGTCATGAGAATTTATTCAAATAAAACTTTTGACCAAAATCGCTCCATGAAATCTGTCTGCCCCTGTTTTGTATCAAATTAATTCATGGTCTTGTAAGTGTCCCAAATATCTTCATCTTGAATTTATCGTCTCGTCCCACACTTGCTAGTTGGTGGGGATATGCTTTCAATACTCAGCAAGATTTTCTAGCTCCATCATATAATGGAATTTTTGTCACTGCGCCTTTGCATTTTTTTCCAAATTGAATCAGCCTTCTAATTTTGGTTGTTATAAATAAACCTTTGTATCATCAAGCAGGTTCCGATCATTTCTCACTTCCTTATCGCCTTGTGATAACTCTTTGAACGTCTTTTTGGCTATGAGTAGGTGCAAGTTTGGAAATATTTTGGATTTCCTTAAATGTATTACAATATGGACTAGACCGACAAAATGATCCTCAGACATTGTATCAAAACGAAGTATTTCAGTAAGTCATGTGTGCCTTTGTCCGACAAATCTCTTGCCCTGTCAATTTTTCGCTTTGTGTGTATAGTGCCTGCTATTACAAACTCTTCTTGTTTTGAAAAATCCCTGATAAGTGAACTTTGCTTAACCAAATCTTCTGCCTTGGTATTCAACTTAAGTCAACCTTTTGGATAATATATTTTTGAGTTCGTAAGGGATAGAGAATTATCAAGACATGCGAAAGATTTCTGATAATAGGATTTGGGCATAGAGTAGGGAGATGAGGTTCCTTGGTAGGGGATTGGATTTGGGAAGGGATTGACTTAGGTAGAAAGAGACCTAGAGCAATAAAATAAATTCACGTAATGCATACCTAGCAAATAAAAATGTATCCTATGACCGTTTTATGCATGATGATTTGGAAAGCGTTTTGTACCACATGTATCATTTCATTTGCTACAAAATGTGGAGTAGAAAAGAGAATATTGCATTTATCAAACATTGCTCTCTATTACAATGGTTGATATTTAAACAGCATAAGGGAAGGAAAGGACTAAACAGTGCTAGGAAATCAGATCATGGCATGAGCGAGCATTCTTTATGTTGATCCATCCTCAGAAGATTCATCTTCTTCCTCTTTGAACGAATCTTCGCTAGACGAACTTGGCCCTGATGAGTCTCTTTGGAAGACGATATTGTCTGCGTCAGTTAAGAGACGGGATGTGTCGAATGTGAATTTTTTCAACATTTCCCAAGCCTTCCTTCCTTTCTCCTCTATTCCTTTGTCAGCCACAGAGTCCATCCCTTCGTTAGCCCATACACCGATAGACTCTATGCGTTTTGTCAGGAATTTTGCCTTCTTGCGCTAGTTGTCTTTTTCTTTGTTCTTTTCTTCGACCAAACTTTTCATTTTCGCTATTTTCTCTCGTGCCTTTGCTAGTTGTTTGTGTAGCCTCTTGTACTCAAATTCTAATTCGCCAGCATTTCTTTTCCTTTTTCTTGTTGCTCTTGGTTGAACTGCCTTTGCTATGTCTTTTCTTAGCCAGTCTGGATAATCTTCATCATAGCCTGCATCAAACCTGTCTCGTCCAATAGTCTCAAATCCCATTTGTCGCCTTTCTTTCCAAAGTTCTAATATCTTGTCTTTGAACAGTATCACTCATCTGAAGATATCTGCTTTAAAACTTTGGATGTCTGCAATTTGGGGTACAGTCTGCTTTCTCCCTGCTTGTCTAAGTGCCCTTAAAAGAGTGTATGGGTAAACTCCTCTAAAGCTCAATAAGACAAGAAAAGAAGTTCTTTCGAATCTTGTGATTATTATTGTGTCGGGAAAGTAATCAAACATCCATTGTATATTTTCAAATGTCAACTGAGAAAGCCTGCGGTGCCAGCCTTTGGCAGTCGTTGGCTAGTCCCATTTCTCGAGAGAATTGTTCATGCGGGCGGTATGAGTCAAGATGTAGTTTTCTCTTGGTATGGGGTGGAAGGCTTGGTCTATGCTGTTCATCCTTTACAAATGTTCCATCAACCAAATTTGTAGGAGTAGATTACAACCTTTAGAAAAGCTAGCACCTTTCTTGCATCTTTCTGAAGCTCGGTACATTTCTGCAACAATCATCGGTACCAAAGTGTATTTCTTGTTGAAGTCCTTGATTAAGGTATCGACAATTGATACCATGCAAACATCAACTCATCCTTTGTGTTCTGGAAATACGACAATCGCTAAAAAGCTGGTGACAAAAGCAAGTATCCTCCGCTCTTGCCAATCTGCCTGGTTAATGTTGAAATGGTCTTCGGCTTCTTGAAATGCTTCTCCATACCCAAATTTGAGGTAGAGGGAAGTCAAAGAAATTCCCGACTGCCTTATACTGTCTGTGCATAACTCGGGCTTAAACCCTACCAATTCGAAGAACTCCTCGGGTGCAATGTTCTTAGGCATCAAGACTTCTTCACTTTCGAATGGTAATTGAGTTAACCCGCCTATTTCTTCGAGTAATGGTGTCAACTCTACACTCCCAAAGTTAAAAACTACTCGGTCTGCATCCCAATAGTGTACTACTGCTTCTATTATCTCTCTCATTGCCATGTGCTCCATTAGTGAAATTAGGTTTTCTAACACAACTTTAACTCGGTCTTGTTGATCTATGCTTCGGTTTTCCTACCAATCTCTGAGTAACTGAGGGATTTCAGTAACCATGTCAAATGTTCTATTGGCCATGATCTTTTGAAAAAGGTGAAGGACTATAGGAAAATGGGAGAAGAAAATGCCTAAAATTCGCTTTATTGCAAACAAATGATCAACGTGTGGCACAAGCTTTTGAAAACAGTGCAACAGAGAGTATGAAGAGATGCGTTGTTTAGACACTTTAAACGAAAGTTGGTAATGGACTTTTGACAAACCACGAATGGTAAGTCTTTATATAATGCCTAAAGGATAAATGCGCATTATGTGTCATCCGTCTATCAAGCGGTTATTTCTACTTCAAATTGGGCTTTTAATGCCTTTTCGATTACCTTTTGCGCGTTTGAATAGCATTGAATACAGAATGATTCCAACCGCTTAGGAATAAACAGTCGTTTCTGATTCAATTTGGGCTTTGATGCCTCTTCGGTTATCTTTTGTGCCTTCTGAATGAAATTGAACACAGAATGGATTTAACCGCTTAGGAATAAACAGTCGTTTCTGATTCAATTTGGGTTTTGATGCCGCTTCGGTTACCATTTGTGCCTTTGAACGGCAGTGAATACAGAATAATCCCGACTGTTTATGAATAAGCAATCCTTTCTGATTCAATCTGGGCTTTTGACGCCTATTAGGTAACCTTTGTCCCTTTGAATGACACTGAATGCAGAACAATGCAAATAAACGGTCCACATTTGCACGTTAGATCCTTTAAGTATATGCAAATAGATCATGTCCAACGCTCTTTGAGGGTTAAAAACCCGTTCGGATTGTTTGAACTAATTGGCCTGTTGGACTTGAGAACAAGTAGACTAATGATATGTCATGATGCATGATTCCTAGCATTGCTACTAGGGAGTGGAGTTAGCTAGACCAAATTTCATTATCCTCCTAAGTGGACGACTCGGGAGTGGGAACGTATCGGACCAAATAGATTCCAAGTCGTTTCCCTAAAGAATTTTTGTGAGGAAAGGGTGGCCATAACCACCATGTTTTTCAACGAACAATTTTGCAATTGCCAGGAATGGCGGGAGGGGTGAGCGGTATGTACAAGTTTAAAAATATAAAAGTTTTGAAAGAAATGCACATGTTTTTTTTTTTAAAAAAAATGCATGAGTTTTGAAAAAGAATGCACATATTTCCTAAAATGTGTGAATTTTTAAAAAGAAAGCACATGTTAAAATAATTCACAAAATAATTTTGACAAAGAGAAGGAACAAAAAGAAAAACAAAAGAAACAGGTTAATCCCGGGGTATAAAATAATTATGCAAGATAATAAAAAAAGTAAAAATAAAGTTATAAGTGAAACCATTAAATTAGAGGATTTAACAAACTCGTGGAGAATTTAAAAGATCATTGGAGCAAGCGTCGTGAGATATTTCCTTATCGAGGAATGAGTTTTTCTAGACAAGGTTTCTTCCAAGCGGACATCTTGAAAGTTGAAAGCACACAAACTTCCAACCGCTTCGCTAATTGGCTAATTTTGTGCACATTTCACTAATGGGTGCTTTTATGGTGGAACAACTTTGGGGTCCACGCAATCATTCGTGGTGTGTGAAAGTGTAAAAATTCCAGGAGTGGAGGAAGTGAAAATAGAATAAATAATTACAAAATGAATATAACCGAGCAATTTAAAAAAAGAAACGCCATAACTTGAAAATCTAAAGATGAACTTTAAACCTGCAAATAGGAAAAGTAGATAGTTAGTCTCGAAAAATAATAACAAGAAAAATAAAATAAGAATCCCAATTAAAAATCCTTTGTGGTTAAAACCTTGATATCCCCAACGGAATCGCCATTCTGTCGACACCCATTTTTTACCGAATCGGTTAAAGTTCGAAATAGGACTCGACTTATTGGAACCCACGGATAAAGACTTGGAGTCGCCACCTAACATATTTTTTAACTAGGCATATTAGGGAACCTGCTTTGTTTCAAACCGATGTTAATGTTAACTCCGATAACTTGATCTACGAATCGGAAAGTCTGAGTAAGGGTTCAAATTAACCCAAGAGGAAGATGTTAGGCACCTCTCAGATTCCATCAAATGTGGTTCCCAGCCGAACTAAATAATTGAGATTTAAAATAAACTTAATAAAATGAACAATTTTCGCCATAATATACAAATTAAATATACAAAATTACATTTAAAATAAATTACTTGTCTTCTCGAGTTGCTTTCTTCCTTATTAAATATCAGGTAAATGGACCTTGCAAAATAAAACAAATTAGTTACTGTGCCGAAAATTGAACAATAAGCCAAAAAATACAATAGTAAATATTTTGAAATATTCGTCTCCTCCAATGACGTCACTTTTAATGAATTTACTCGGGAAGTACCTCGCAAAAATGTAAAAAAATGAATTAGTAAAATAATAAACGACAAAAATAAGTATAGTAACAATAATAATAATAATAATAATAATAGTAATAATAAAATTAATAGTAGTAATGATAATAGAATAATAGTAATTATAAAAATAAAAATAATAGTAATGACAAAAAAAATAAGTGGGAAAATAACTTTTTTGAAGATTTAGGCTCAGATTTCGTCGTATCGATGTTTAAGGACGTCGATACGGCTGTAAACAGCAGTGGCCGGCCGTGTTGCCATCCCAGGTACCGGTCCTACACACTCTATGCTTATTTTGCAAAGTGTATACTCATCATCATCGCCTTTATTTTGTTTTTGGGACACGTAAGGGACGGTAGATTTGGGACGGGACTTGTATTGGCCTCCAAACGTCATTGGCCGTAGTATCATATTCAAATAAGTCTGTATGCCTCAAAATCAATATTTTCATAGACAATAATTCCAACATAGCAATCGTTCAAATCAGAGAAGTCCAACAGAACAATTTTACAGATATCGTATTCCCAAGGACCAGACATAATAGCTTATGCTTGGATCAATATCAGTCATTGAAAAAGGGACCCAGCTACGTCAAAGAAACTCTTGAAAACTCAAGGGCGATACAGTCGATTTCAACAACAGGAAGAAGACGAGGATCTTCTACTAAGCCAAAACCCAATAGGCAAATCGGGCAAGACAGAAAATCCAGAACAATATTGAGCCAAAATCCCGAATAAACAGGACGAGAACAGCAAAACAGACACGTCGAGAAGTATAGTGTTTTCCGGCGGAGAATCGATGATGCTAATTAAGCGGAACAAATACTCAGAAGAAGGAAGGAGGAGCGACGCCGACCCGCTTGTTGGCGGCGTCACTGCTACTCCTACCCTTTGTATCCTTTTCAAACTCTGATCTCATCATCGGCAAAAGAACAACCAAGGAAATTCCAGCAAAAATCAAACGCCAGTAGTGGTGGCAATTTACACTCCTCGCCCACTGTTCAATTCATCTCCCACTCACTGCCTTATCTCCCCTCTGCTCCTTTATTTCCGATCTGGTTTTTGTGTGTGTGTGTGTACACTATATTACATATGGGTATTGTTCACTGCGTATGTGTGTATAGAGAAGAAGAGCTTGATCGGTGGTTTATGGGTGGATGTATTTTTTTTTTACTGGTGGTGCGTGTATACTTTGGGTATGCGTATTGGAGGAGAAAAAATGGTGAGTAGTGTCTTCGTGTGTGTGATCTATGTGTATTGTGGGTATATGGATGAGGAAGAAGACAAAAGGGGTTGGGGCCTGCCTATTCTGATGGTGTGTATATCCGTTCATTTTGTACGGTAATTTGAGGAAAAGAAGAAGGCCCAGGTCTTCCCCATTCTTGGATACCCCTTTTAAGAACAAAGCCACAAAAATATATATCAATTTCTAGAGAGACGTTGAGAGATTAGGGGTAGAGGAATGATGATTTATGCCAAAAAATGAGGTGAGAAGAGGGGATCTGATTTTTGGGGATTGATTGGGAATAATATAAGGAAAGGGAATTATTGGAAAAATAAAGTGGAAGAATTTGAAAAGAGGATTTTTGATTAAAATACGAATAATGTATTTGGACCCTTCTTTGGTCTAGGTTCAAAGTGAAGGGGTGTATATAGAAAATTATTTTAAACCCGTAATAAGATTTATGAAAGAAAAAATGTGGAAGAATTCAAATTCAATTCAATTTTGAGAGGATATGATATGTGAAAACAAAAATAGAGACTGAGTATTTTTATTGGCTCGATATTTAACTAAAGGTGCAGAACGAATGAAAAAAATATAAATATAGATATTATATAAAAATGCACACATAAAAGACAACCAAGATTAAATTAAATCAAGTAAATATAATTACAAGTAAATATTCAAATATTATAAATATATTGCACAAATAGCCAACAGTCTTGACGTCTACTTAATATATAGCCTAAATGATGAAAAATTACACAATATAATCGCAACTAAGTATATAATACATAAATAGTGGATAATCATAGGTAAATGCATGCTTCCTAATGCAGATTTTGTTCAGACAGTCAATATTGCACCTTTAAACTAAATATAGCCAATTGTATGAAAAGGAGGGACAAAATTGGGTGTCAACAATTAGTATAAAACTAAACCAAAGATATAAACTTGAGTTGGTTGAGTAGATAATTTAGCTAGATTAACTGCTAGGAGTCGTGTTCTCCGTGGGATTGGACCTCGGGACTTAAGTACCGAGTTATATTTGACGTGACCACTTCTTTTTTTTTATAGGGCGTAGTTGGGCGTGACCATGTTGCTATAAAGGGCCTGTGCAGGGCAACAAAAATGGAAACTAATCCCACTCGCTTGGCTGAAATGATGGATAGTTGCCTAAACATCTACCCGACATATATTTGAAGCCTTCATAAATAGATATTATGTAATTAGTGAAAGTCAGATGAGTGTAGCCTTTGTGTAAATAGAAGCATGCTTGGTATGTGTGTTCTGCATATTGGTGGTGGATTTCCAGCTTCTGGGTATTGAAGCTCAAATTTAGATTATGTTGAAGCCGCAAGAAATGATTATTGCTAACCTTTGGTCCAGGCATTTGATGTTCAAACTCAAGTTACGACAATGCTGAACAAAGAAGGCTAGAGGCCATATCAGAAGATACGTTAGAGGGGATTCTTTGACATTTTAGTTCTTGAGTTTGACAACTTGGTAATAGTTACTTTCTATGTATTATGTGTAATGGAACGTGGCATCCAGTGAGGAATTCAAGTATCAATTACTGAATTTTCAATTCAATGATTACTCAAATGTATTTAAGAATGAATTGGCCGGACATGATTACAACTCTCTAATGAATTCAGTGAAGATTTGATTGAGTTTTACTGCTACGGATCTCTGGAAGGAGGAATATATGCGTTGGAAGATGTAATAAGGTGTGGTGGTCATCACATGCTTGGTTTACTTACTGTTATCTTTAATAAAATGAGAGAAAATCAATTACCTTCACTTGTTGATTTATGCCTCAGCAACCAGGTTACGTTACTAAGGTAATAGTTTTTGTAAAATTGTAGCTTCATCCAGTTGAAAATGAGGTTAAAATAATGGTGTGGCTTTGAAATGTACAAAAGAAAGATCTAGGAACTACAAAAGCAAGTAGCTCTACACACAAACTTGCTATCAAACTCTTATTACAGGATTGAGACATTAAAAAGTGGGTTATAAATGACCAGAAAAACTCAAGAAGGTAAAGGCAAAAGTTGCCAATTTAAAGCATGTTTGCCAAAAAAAATGATAATTGAAAGCACTTGCTGATATGAAAATTAAAGACACAAATTGAAAAGACAAAAATTAGAGAAAGACCCAACTTGATTAGAGAAGAATTAAGGAAGTTAATTAGAGAAAATTAGTTTAATTACCTCCCTTAATGACCTAAACAAGAGAATCACTTCTATTTGATCCTCAATTAGCTAAGAGTTATTGCAAATCAAGAAAATTAATGAGCTCAAGCAAACAAGCTTAGCCAAGTCCTCACAATTATAATTATTCATCAAAAACTAGGTTTTCTAATGACTTTAGGAGTATTTATACCATGGCACCCAAATGCCTTAATTAACCCTTAATAATAGGCCTTCAAGTCATTAGCCACTGATGGGCTTTCTGGTCCTCGTCTCAGCGCGATCGCGCAGTGATGGTCGCTATCGCGCTGGGCTTTAATTCATAGCCTCGTGATCGCGGCTATGGTCACGCGATCGCGCAGGAAAAGGCCTTCAACCCGCCTCTTGCGCGATCGCGTCTGTGGACACGCAGCTCTGTATTTTCAATCCCCGCGATCGCGTCCATACTCTCGCAATTACGTAGGTCTTCCTTTTGCCTCTTCGCGATCGCGTCTGTACACTCGCGATCGCGATGAGTGTTTTCAGTTTCAGAGGCAGTAAGCATGCAAAACTGCCCCGGAACCTCCAATACTTGCCTAATTAGCTCCAGCTGTGTGAACATTGCCTGTAGCTGTTGCAACTCCCTAGCTTGGCTCCCTGTGAAGGGCTTGGATGAGCGTCAGGTTGCATCATTCTCCCCATCTTGAGAAGAATCCGTCCACGGATTCACTTGATCTTTGACTTCGAAGGGAGAGAAGTCACACACATTGAACGTGTTGTGCACTTGGTAATCGCTTGGCAAGTCCACCTTGTACGTGTTGTCATCAAGGCGTTCAAGGACTTGGAAGGGGCCATCGCCTCTAGGCATCAATTTGGTTGTCCTCTTATTTGGGAACATATCCTTTCGGAAATGAACCCACACCCAATCACTGGGCTCAAAGATGATCTTCTTCCTTCCTTTGT
This sequence comes from Petunia secreta, assembly GCA_029990175.1. Lineage (NCBI taxonomy): Eukaryota > Viridiplantae > Streptophyta > Magnoliopsida > Solanales > Solanaceae > Petunia > Petunia secreta. Next base: position 390,840 of record JARKIP010000156.1, read on the forward strand.
TTGCCTTCTTGGCAACTTCTTTGTTTTTCTTCTCAAGTTGTTTCCTTACTTGCTCATGAAGTTGCTTCATCTCTTGAGCTCTCACCTTGGCATCTAAGCTTAAGATAACATCACAAGACAAAGGCGTAAGATCCAAGGGGTTAAGGGGATTAAAACCATACACAACTTCAAAAGGTGTCATGCAAGTAGACGTGTGCATAGTCCTATTATAAGAAAATTCAATCAAAGTTAGATGTTCTTCCCAAGAATCCAGTTTCCCCTTAACCAAAGCTCTAAGCATGGTGCCCAAGGTTCTATTAACAACCTCGGTTTGGCCATCGGTTTAGGGGTGGCAAGAAGTGGAGAACAACAACTTAGTGCCAAGCCTCCCCCAATGCTCTTTCCAAAAATGACTAAGGAACTTGGGATCCCTATCACTAACAATAGTTTTTGGGACCCCATGCAATTTAAGCACATTGTCAACAAACAAGTTAGCTATGTGAGAGGCATCATCAATTTTGTGGTATGGAATGAAATGAACCATTTTATAAAATCTATCAACAACCACAAAAATGCTATCTTTTTCCCTTTTGGTCCTAGGCAATCCAAGGACAAAATCCGTAGAAATATCAAGCCAAGGACCTAAGGAAATGGGGAGGGGTGAATACATACCATGTGGTAGTAGCTTTGACTTGGCTTTCCTGCACTCCAAGCATTGGCCACATACCCTCACAACATCCACCTTCATTTTGGGCCAATAGAATTGTTCGTTAAGAATTTCCATGGTCTTGCCCACTCCAAGTGCCCCATTAGTCCCCCACTATGTGCCTCTCTCACTAGAAACTCCCTCCAAGATGAGCTAGGCACACACAACTTCCCATTCCTAAACAAGAAGCCATCAAACTTGTGAAACCTCTTTTTCTCCACGTCACCACTAAGTTCCTCCTCACCACACATTCGATTGATTATTCTACCTCTTTCCTCCACTCCACAATTGGCATAAAGTTCTCCAAACTCCGGATAATTTGCATACATCTCCCTCATTCTCTCAAAGCCCATGAGTTTGGACCCCAAAGTATGCAACAACAAATGCCTTCTTGATTGAAGCACAGACTTTCTTGACGAAGCATCCGCCACCACATTCTCTTTCCCCTTTTTGTAATGGATGACATAGGGAAAAGTCTCAAGAAACTCCACCTATTTGTCATGTCTCACATTCAATTTTTCTTAGGATTTGAGGTGTTTTAAGGATTGGTGGTCGGTTCTAATGACAAATTCTTTGGACCAAAGGTAATGTTGCCAATGAGCCAATGCCCTCACCAAGGCATACAACTCTTTGTCATAAGTTGAATATTTAGTGGTTGCTCCCTTGAGTTTCTCACTAAAATAGGCAATAGGCTTTTGTTCTTGCATCAACATGGCTCTAATGTCTACCCCACTAGCATCACATTCAATCTCAAAGGTCTTATCAAAGTTTGGAAATTGGAGAAGAGGTGTGGAACTAAGGACTTCCTTCAATTTTACAAAAGCCTCTTCTTGATCTTTCTCCCACATAAACACCTTATCCTTTCTTATCACTTCGGTCAATGGTGCGGCTACAGTGCTAAATCCTCTCACAAACTTCCTATAAAAGCTAGCCAATCCATGAAAACTTCTCACATCACCAATATTTTTAGGAGTGGGCCAATCCCTAATAACCTCCACCTTAGCCTCATCTACTTCCACACCATTTGCACTCACCACAAAACCAAGAAAAACAACATTTTCAACACAAAAAGAACACTTTTTCAAATTAGCAAATAGTTGTTCCTTTCTCAAGACATCAAACACTTGTTTCAAATGATTAGCATGCTCATCAATGGATTTGCTATAGATAAGCATGTCATCAAAATAAACCACAACAAATTTTCCAATGAAGGATTTGAGCACATGGTTCATCAACCTCATGAAGGTTGAAGGAGCATTGGACAAGCCAAACGGCATGACAAGCCACTCATAAAGACCAAAGTTGGTCTTAAAGGCCGTCTTCCACTCGTCACCCCGGTTTCATCCAGATTTGGTGGTATCCACTACTCAAATCAATTTTAGAAAATACACAAAATCCACATAACTCATCAAGCATATCATCTAACCTAGGAATGAAATGACGATACTTTACCGTGATCTTGTTTATGGCTCTACAATCCACACACATGCGCCAAGTCCCATCTTTCTTTGGCACTAGGATGACCGGGATTGCACATGGGCTCAAGCTTTCTTGCACAAATCCTCTCCCAAGCAACTCCTCCACTTGCTTTTAGAGTTCTTTGGTAGCTTCCGGGTTGCTTCTATAAGCGGCCTTGTTGGGCAATTGGGAACCCAGAACAAGGTCAATTTGATGCTCAATGTCTCTTAGTGGTGGCAGCCCACTAGGAAACTCCTGGGGGAAGTATTCTTCATAACCTTGCAAAAGAGAAGAAATAGAACTAGGCAAAGAAGGGGTTAGTTCATTAGCAAGCAAAACACGTTCCTTGTGTAGGAGGAGAATCATGGGTGCTCCTTCTTCCAAATCTCTCAAACATTCCTTTCTAGAAAAGAACAATTTCACTCCCTCTTTTGGTTCCTCACTCTTTTGAGTAACAACTCCCACTCTCCCTTCCTCCACAACTCCCTCTTTCTTTTCTTTCTCTCTTTTCAACTTTAACTCCCTCATCTTCCTATAACCCCCACTCACTTGCGCCAGGGCCAATAGATTGAGAACAAATTTCCGACCCCCCACTTCCAAGGCATACCTATTAGTCTTGCCATCATGCCTTGCCAACCGGTCAGATTGCCAAGGCCTACCAAGCAAGATATGACAAGCTTGCATAGGGACCACATCAAACAAAAACTCATCTTGGTAATCTCCAATCTTGAATTTAATCAAGGCTTGCTTGGTCATCTTAAGTTCACCACACTCATTCAACCATTGGAGTTTGTAAGATTGTGGGCGCTTTCTAGTGGGTAGTTTGAGTTGCTCAATCAAGATGGTGCTCACCACATTGACGCAACTTCCACTATCAATAATCAAAGCACAAGTAGTCCCTTTGACCTTACAATATGCATGGAATAAATTCTCCCTTTGACTCGACTCTTCCTTCACTTGCACCCCCATTATTCTTCTCACCACAAGAGTAGCATAGACATCATCTAATTGTACACTACCCATTGGCTCCTCAAAATCATCGTCACACGACATTTCCCAATCTATCTCATCATCATCACTACCCCCCGTTTCATAGCCCCATCACCCAATGCAATAATAGTCCTCCTATTGGGACAATCCCGCATCATGTGGCCACGACCATTACACTTGTAGCATTGAATGTTAGATAAGTTGTCAAGTTTAGCTTTATTACCTCCCACCTTGGGTTCCTCCTTGGGCTTGGTTCTCTCAAAGTTGCCTTTGAAGTCACGCTTGGGATCCTTAGCCTTATCCCATGTGGTATAAGCCTTCACATTATTCTTTGCTTTGTTCCAAGTGGATGGGATGTTTTTGGCTTTGTAAGATTTGTCTAACTTGATCTCGTTCTCCACCTTTTGAGCAGCTTGGAATACATCAATCAAGCTTTCAAACCAGTGCAATTCCACTTGGGAGGAGATCTCCCTATTCAAACCTCCAAGAAACTTTGGTATGAGAGACTGGTCACCATCATGGCTTTCAAAGCCTCCCAACCCCCACTGGCAATGAGCACTTGTGTTTCCCTTTGTCTTCTTTTGGACTCCCAGCAAGTAGAAGCATAGCTTTCAAATTGGGAGATAGCATACTTCACCTTTGTAGGATCTTGGACGTTGTTGATTTGAAAGATTCTCTCCGTCCCGACCACCCACTGCATATATTTATCCAGATCACTCTCACCTTGGAAGGTAGGTAGGTTGACCATGATAGTGTTCAACCCCCTATCTTCATCATGATACCTTCGTTGACCACCATACCCCCCGTGGTCATAGTAGTCTCCACCACGAGCCACTCTTCCTTGGTAACCTTCCCCAAATCGACCATCTCGACCCCTAGCTCCCCCAAAAGGGATTCCCCCTTGTTTGGCTTCACCCAGATAACGAAATGGTTCATTATCATAGTTCTCATCCTCATGAAGACCCTCAACATCAAGTGGCCTTGGAGTGTCATTCCTTGGTTGCTCATTTCTTAGGAGATCATGAGTAGGATCCCTTGCTTGTGGAGTGGCATTCGGCGAATAGGTATCTTTGACCACCATTTGATAGTAGTGGTCATTGGCCCGAGAGATTTGGCTTGGTCCATCACATCGCACCCCCAAGGTTGGAGGTGTGCCAACCACTTGTTTACCCATTTCCTGAAGCTTTTCCTTTGTTGTTAGCTCCTTCACTGTTCCATCCAACCCATCAATCTTATTCTCCATCACGCTCATCTTAGCCAACATGGCTTGTATCATGGTCTTAAGTTCCATGTTCACTTCGATCCCCTCTTGAGTCATTGTACCTACAAACAAGTAAACAAACAGTGTTAGTAGAAAGAGTCCTCACCGAGTCGCTCCTTAAGTGTTGACACTCAAATTGATGTCACTCAATTCACTCGTGTTTGCACTCAACGTTCGGCTTTTACTCACTCTAATGCTCTCTCCTCACTTGCCTTTTTCTACTCTTTGGCTATTGCAAGTTTGTTCTTCGCACAATAAATCCAATTTGACAATCAAACTCAACTAATTCGGGATCGGAAGGAGTTGTTGTGACAAGACATGGACAACTGAAACTGACGAAAGCACTTTAGGAAAGTTTAAAGAAAGGGAAGAAAGAAAGGCACGAATCGAATTGGCACGAATCGGATTCGAAATTGGATGAAATTTGGTTTGTAATCTAGAAACTCACTGTTCTTGATGCTCAAATTGAGTTCCGGTTGATTGGAAACTGTTATGGGGCTGTTGCGAACAATCTGTCTAAGAATCTGTTTTTCTGGGAAATTGATGTTCAGCGCGATCGCGAGCTTAGGTCGCGTTCGCGAAGCTTCAGCTAGTGGTGCTATCGCGATCGCATGTGACTGTCGCGATCGGGGCCTTTTAATTAGTGGCTTGTGCGATAGCGCTGGAACTGGCACGATCGCGTAAGCTTCTGGGTTTGAAGCAGAACCCAATTTTGAAGCTCACTTTGCAACTTGAATCTTCACAAACCACCGTGTTTTGGCTCTAAATTTGAGATGTATACTCCATGTTGGTCCGTGAACAAACCCCAGTAATTGATTCTTTGATTTCAACAACCAAATTCAAAAACCCCAATTCTTGATGAAGAACCCTAACTTTTGATTCCTTCAATTCAACACCAATATGTTGTTGTTTGTCTAATTCCTTTTGGAATTAGTTTCTAGGCAGCACAATCTTCAAATGGTACCAAAAATTTCACTCAATAGAAACCTAATCCTAAGACTCATATTTTTGGATTTTTGACTCTTTTTTTTTTTGACTTGATGAACAAGAATTGGTTTAGTGACCGTTAAAACAAACACTAATCCAGCTCTGATACCAAATGATATGAAAATTAAAGACACAAATTGAAAAGATAAGAATTAAAGAAAGACCCAACTTGATTAGAGAAGAATTAAAGAAATTAATTAGGAAAAATTAGTCTAATTACCCCCCTTAATGACCTAAACAAGAGAACCACTTCTATTTGATCCTCAATTAGCTAAGACTAATTGTAAATTAAGGAAATTAATGAGCTCAAGCAAACAAGCTTAGCCAAATCCTCACAATTATCAATATTCATAAAAAACTAGGTTTTCTAATGACTTTAGGAGTATTTATACTATGGCACAAATGCCTTAATTAACCCTTAACAATGGGCCTTCAAGTCATTAACCACTTATGGGCGTTTTGGTCCTCGTCTCAGCGCGATCGCGCAGTGATGGTCGCTATCGCGGTGGGCTTTAATTCATATCCTCGCGATCGCGGCTATGGTCACGCGACCGCGCAGGTACAGGTCTTCAACCCGCCTCTTGCGCGATCGCGTCTGTGGACACGCGATCGCGCATCTTTGTATTTTCAATCCCCGCGATCGCGTAGGTATTCCTTTTGCCTCTTCGCGATCGTGTCTGTGCACTCGCGATCGCGATGAGTATTTTCAGTTCCAGAGGCAGTAAGCATGCAAAACTGCCCTAGAACCTTTAATACGTGCCCAATTAGCTCCAGCTGTGTGAACATTGCATGTAGCTGTCAAGGGCGGCCCGACTAATTTTGTGGCCTAAAGCCAAATTTTAACGAGGGGCCTTAATTTAATTTTATTTTATTTTTTAGAAAAATAATATATATAAATTTGAACTCTATTTTTTTTTTTTTTAGTTTTTTGAGATGCTAAATTATAATAAATTTTTCATAATCAATTTCTTCTAATTAGTCTTTTTTGAGACATTGTTTATGTCAGATTCTTAGTTAAGATTTGTTCAATTTTATATAACTTCCCATATATCTTAGCTTTTCACTTTAGATGATGTCTTATCTAACTTAAATACTACCTCACTCCCATTATAAGTGTCCATTTTTACTTTTTTTTCACGTCCATTAAGAAATTAAAGTGTCCTAATTTCTTTTTATTCCGTTCAAAAAAAAAATCTATTTCTAAACTTGAAAACAACTTAAGCCCAAATTTACATTTGTGCCCTTAACAAAATGATTTATATCTACAAAAATACCAATGGCTTAGGCCTTGGTTTAGACCACAAGTTTCAAAAGTCTTCATTTCTTTATTAAATATTTGTCATATCAAATAAGTTCATATAAATTGAAACAGATAGAGTATATATTTTACTACATTATCCTAATTTACTAATCTTGAATACCAAACTCAAGTACAATTATTCATTTCTTACATCTTTAATTGTATAAGTAAGATTAGAAAAGAATAATTAAATATACATTGATATTTTAAAATGAGACTTATTTTGACAAAAAAAATAAACACTTACTAAGAAACGGAAGTAATTTAACCTATTATGTGTACCAAAAAAATGGGGCCCCTACAGATGCGGGGCCTAAAGCGGCCGCTTTACTTGCCTTAGGCAAGGGCCGGCCCGGTCCTAGTAGCTGTTGCAACTCCCTAACTTGATTCTTTGTGAAGGACTTGGATGAGCGTCGCGTTGCATCACTTGCTATCTGGCATACCAGCTTAAAAATACTTCATTTAAACAACTGATTCATTTAAATTATTGTCATTGGCATAAACGATTATGCGGGTGTTCAGTCCAACCCGTGATGAACAAATTAGCTATAACTCATATGAAGTTGGATACCTCATCGATGACCTTGAAGACAAGATCAAGTTTAAGCGGGAAGATCTGTCGTGACATGCCTGAATTGGGGTCACATGGATGGGGCGTGACTGGGAGTTTGCAAATCCTTCACATAAGTATCTGTTATTTAACGTGTAGAAAGGCGTTGATAGTATAATTGGATTCCTTTCGCTCTCCTATCTCGTCTTATTCCTCCTCTCAATCCTTTGCTTCTTCTCTCATAATTCTTACTTCTCTTCTTCCTCTCATTTTCTCAATTTCTTTTATGGAACTATCCTAGTTAGTTGTACTTTCCATAATCACAGCATTTAAATTTTCAATGTAATATCTAATCTTTTAGTTAGTTCATTACATTATTGTGACTCATAATATTTTTTTATGTTGTTCCTAATCACGTAAATTATTTTAAAAAAAATTTAAAGAATGTATATCTTAATTCATGATTAAAGTTAAGTATTTTGACACTTGAAATCTAAACCGTGACACATAAATTGAAACGAATGGATATTAATTTATTTCTATTTTTTCATAATAGTTCCTGCTTTATTTAACTTAACAATTCAAATTTTGGTTAGGCTGAACTTTATTTGCACCGGCTTTCTCCTCCTATAGTACAGACCACTAGAGGGATATGATCTTTTTTCTGACAACAATTTTTGAAATCCTATTTTAATTTTCCTTATCCTATATATACGGACTTATTTTCCTTTTCTATAATTAATTAGTTGACATGAAACAAACCCTAATAAAACCCTCTTACCTATTAAATCTTTGTTCCGTTTTCAATCTGTTTCTAAGCCTTGGAAAGGCATAATCTTTGATAGCAATTCATGACAAGTTACCATAATCTATCCAAAGCTTTGGGACGTGAAATTTTATTGGTAGAAATGCATAACGATATTGATAATCTTTTCGAGCTTAGAGACTTGGAAAGTCCCCTAATTGCAATGGGAAAACAACAGTTTCCTCCAAAGAAAACACATGGACAATATGCTCAAATCTTGTGCTCATGTAATGGTTTGGTTCTGTGACATCTGGTCTATAAGAGTACATATGCTGCCTATAAGACATGCTTTCTAGAATCCTTACACTAATCAATATGGGATCTCTGAGTGTCCATTTTTGGAAGACTACAGCCTCATAAATACTCCACATGCTTGTGGATTTTGCTATGATCCTACTGCTCACGAGTTGAAGGTTGTAGTTTTCGCTCCAAACGCACACGTAAGTTTACGCGGTCGATCAAGTAATAAAGGGATAAGAAAGTATCGTTTTCACGAGGACTATTGATTAACTATTAATTAGACAAATTTTAATTCAAATATTGTTCAAGAGAGTTTAACCAGATTTCGAGTGTGTTTAATTAACTAATTAACTAAAAGTAATTGAAGTAAATGGAATGCAAGACAATTCAAGAGTTTTAGATATCAGTAAGAAGAAATATTCTAGGATTATGGGATGATCACCAATCCAGTTGCACTCATCTGCTAATTGAATTAACTGTATTTATCTGAGTTGCTAATCACAGGGTTAATTATACTCACAGAGCTCTTTCGATACCCTGTTCGCCTATTCAAGCGAACCTAACGCCTATATGTCTATGGAATTAGAGTTAACAAGAATGCATGTACTTCTCCTGTATACTATTAAGCGTGACTGTTAGGTATATTTCTATCCTAACTGCGAAACTATTCCCCGATGCTCAGGTTCAGGAACACGCTTTACTTAATTCTATTGCAACCTACGGTTCCCACTTTCGAGTTCAACCTTAGGTTCATGGATAGTACTTAACATCTGGCCAGGAAATCAAGTAGTTCAGAGCAGAATTAAATAAACAACTCAATCTGATAAATTCAATAGAATTCAATCAACTGCAGAGTACAACTTTCATGGTTAACCCATAACCCTAGAATAATAGAGTTTAGCTACTCATAGACAAGTTAGCTTTCTCACAAAATAATCTAGAATTCATGAAACAATAAAGAGGAAAGAAGAATTTCAACTCAATTGATGAATCTTGGTTCTCTAGCCTCTCCTGTGGTTCTTGCCTCCAAAAAGTACGTAATAATGCAGACAAAAATGTTACAAGGGTTTAATAATAGGAAATATGCCAGTGGCCCACGTTTTTAGCTAATCCTGGAAGCTCTAGGACTATTTACCATCGCATACACCGGAGCATGCCAAGTATCTGTGGCTGTATGCGCTCCTTTTCTCCATTTCTTCAATATTTGCACTCTTCCCGGACCATACAGCCTAGCATGCCAAGCATCCATGACTGTACCCATCGCTTCTTCCTTGTTATTGTACAAAATCACGCTCCAATTTCCTTCAATTCGCTCCTAAAACATCCAAACACCTCAAGTTTGCATTTTACAATCGCACATTGTTGGGCACATAATACACTGAAAGTAACTCAAAAGCTATAAAGAATTGACGCCGAGACATAAGATATACGCCCAACATCAACACCCCACACTTAAACTTTGTTCATCCCCGAACAAACAAATCCAACACACTTATACTCAATAGATCTCAACTACCAAACTCAAGAACTTCAAGGAAGCGCACCTATGAAATAGGTTGATACCAACAATTAGCCACTAAACATACAAGCACACAACTCCCCATATTTGCACAACGCACATTTAGAAAACAAGGATTATCAAAGCAGTCAAGTAGCAACAACCAAGCCTCAAGAAACGACTCTTCACAACAACTTATTCACGACATGCCCATTCGCTCAAGATTAGGGCCTAATAAAAGCTCCAACCTCTCATAATCCATGTGCCCTCACCAATCAAAGTCTAGTCCCAATCACACAAAAATATATCAACTGAATTATAAGAGACTTTCAAGATAGGAAGAATTCTCTCACATTCAAAAAAGAATCTCAAGTGCCACACAATGGTATCATAGGCTTGCCCGTGCTGTAGGACTCCACTAATGTAAGCTCGCTCCTATTCGGGATTAACTAGGACTTTAAGATTTGTAATGTAGACCAAAGGACGGGTAATGGTTAATAGTGACAACCTCCCTAAGCACTTTAATACATCACTTCCACTTTTTATAGCTCAACTCTTCACAAAAACAACCGAGCTACCATCCGAACATCAACTCAAACACTTTCCTCCCTTTAAGTATTTTTTTAATCAATGTGCACAACACTAGCAAGGATTGAGGATTTTTTTTCTCTTTTGCTTTCTTTTTATTTTTCACTTTTCATTTTTTTTTCTCAATTTTTTTTTCTTTCCTTTTCTCTCTTTTTTTTTTTCATATTTGTCAATTTTTTTCCTCAACCTTGCCAATGTACTTTTTCTCAAAAATACCATCATAAATTTATTCTTATTGACTCCACTCAAAAGCCATCAATTTCCACCAACCACAACTCAACTAACAAAAATATTTTCAATTAAAGTGCTCTAAGGAGTACGGGTTCAAAAAAAGGGCAATTAAGGACAAAGGGAATAGGCTTGTAATATGGGTATCAACAAAAAAAACTAATAGGTTCAAAAAGGGCTACAAGGGATACATATAAACGGGTAGGCTAATCAAGGTTGCAAAATAAGGGTTTATCAAAGCAAGCCTGTTTCATCTCCCGACTAGAGCAAACCTAGGATTTCGCTTTGAACACACGCGGGGCAAGTTCTAGACCAATAATGCAAGCACGAGAAGAAAGAAAAGCACCTCACCACTCATGGCACATGAACTACTCAAGGCGGAACAATTCCAACACCTAACAAAAACAAGCGAGACAAGTCATGCTATTCGGTCAGCACTCAGAGTCAGAAACTTGAGCCGAAGAGTCATTAACATGACTGACTATCAATCCAATATATAAATCATACCAAAAATCTTTAGGGAAGTTCAACTCGCATGCAAAGGACTAAATATGACAATATCAAACACTTCACAGAGAAGGCACAGGTCCTTACCACTTAGCTACTCCTATTTCCTATTTTTTTTTTGTATTTTAAATATCTATTTTTTTCTTTTATCTAAAAACACCCGGTTCAAAATAAAAGGCATCCTCGAAAAAGAATCGTGGCTTGAGGAAAACCCAAGGATTATGCCACTAATCTAAAAAAATTAAACGTAGTAAAAATGTACAAGTACAAGTACAAATCATGATACCCCACCCACACTTAAAATAGTGCATGGTTCCCACTGCACAAATACAAAAATAAGAACAAGAATGGGTATCAAGAAAGCTCCCTCAAACTGCAGAGTCTGGAGGTGCTGCAGACCGGTCTGAACCCGCGGTCTGAGCAGTGAAAGGGTCTAACAAAGTAGTGCCAGCTGCATCCATCGCATCAACCAGCGACACCTCCATAGTAGTGGCAGTAGTCGGAGCTGGCTCTGCAGCATTGCCATCAGTAGCAATCAAATCCACAACCTCATGACTGGACCCTGCATTAGTCTGGACGCCAATGGAATGCGTCACTCTAGGACTCTGAATAGAGGCAAGGATCTCTGCCAGTGTGCTCTGCATCAGGGTGTCTCGAGCTGCCTGCTCTTGTCTCAACTGGGTCAGCTCTGCCTGCTGCTCTTGCCTCAACTGGGTCAGCTCCGCCTGCTGCGCCTCTCTCCGTGTAGCTAGCTCGGCTTTAAAGCACACAAGTCTCTCTGCTGTAGTTCTCTTATCTCCTTTGGCTGCGACCGGGTCATGCACTGAAGTAATGTCATGGGCAATGGGTACCTATAAAAGATCATCATCCGTATAGAAAGGGACCCCGTGCTTCCTCATCAAAGCCGTCAGAGTGTGCATAAAATACAGCTTCAATGTCTTCTCCTTACGAGTCCGCATAATCTTCTCGTGCATAAGCTCTCCCAAGTTCAGCACTATCCCATTCATCATAGCATATATAAGAAGCACCCGCTCCCGAAGGACATTTATCTGATGGTCAGCCTGCATTATTCTGTTAGACACCTAATTTAGCCAAGATCGACTCTCCCTAGACATAAACCTCTTAGGCAAAGTGGCATATTTTCTCTACGTGTTGTGCAACCACGCAGGCTTCAAAGATTCACGATCATCCATAATAGCTGGTGGGTCACACAACACCTCAATGACATCCGCAAAATCTGGCTCTACTAGCATCTTCTTGTAATCATCCATGGCTACTTCAGTCACCCTGTAGTGTTCATTAATGGCTCTGGCAGAAATATCAACATCAACCTCTCTAACCCGCACTATGCTGCTCCTCGAATTCTCCCAGTCCACATATAATTCTTGAACAATAGTAACATTGCCCTTGCACTTGGGACCCTGCATAAATCTGTCCCACTTCCTATCTTTTACAACCTCTAGAATAGCCGGGCAAGCATTCTCACACACATGATAGTTCAGTGGTCTTTCCTGCGTAATCTGCTTCTTAATGATCTACTGATACGCCAGGTATGCACTCTCGCTCTCAAATGTGTCCTCCCACAATGCCCTGTCAATCGGGCTACTGGTAGAGGGAATGTCCTCAGGCACTGGAATGGGAGTGTACTCATCCTCAGCATCATCATCAACCTGCTCGTCATCCTTATCATCCTGCTCCATTAGTTTCTTTCCCTTGCCCTGAACTGCTCTCCTTTTCTTGGACGGTGGTCTAGAAGCACCACCTTCACGGATCACCACTGGCTTTTCCTTCGGAATGGTTGATTTTCTCTTGCATGTGGCTGCCTGAGGAGCGGGAATGGTCATATCCGGAGCTGGTGCATCTTGTTTCTTCTTGGAGCGTTGCTCCCTTTTTTCCTTGCCCTCGGGTTGATTTCGTGGTGGTTGGCCACTGCTCCCGGTTCCACCACTCTTGGATGTTTGTTTTGCAATCGCTATTTTGCAATAGAATACCTGCATCCAAACAATGTGAAATTAGCCAATGAAGTACTCCCGAGCTCTTTAAAGGAGCTAGAAAATAAGCCAATTCAAGCTTGTCGTTAACTTCTCATTGGTGCGCACGCACTCAACACTTAAAGCTCAAGTGTAATCTACCATTAATCAAGTTATGCTCATAGTACGCTCATGGTAACATTCGCGAGGTACTCAGACTTCCCTCGACGCGTACTTCTTTATTCAAAATAATTCTCATGGTTAAAATTCACCAAAGCATGCAAACGGGGTCTCCACACCCCACACTTATGCTCTACTTCATATCAAAAATATGGAGAAATATTATCTTAAGCAAAACAATAAAAGCAGCCCGTGAATTGCACAACGGGACATTGGCTTGCTCAATTAAGGTGCAAAACGACACTCCTAGTGTGTGAATAATGTGCATTGAGTGTCGTTCAAGTGAAAACAATTTAAACTAAGCCCCACGCCCTAATTATTACTAATATATGTTCAACTTACACCCCCCTAATTGAAATAGGCTACTCAAACTTCGCAAAATACTTCAAATTGTTCTTTGGGGAATTTCAACAAACACTTTACGTGCAGTATTTTGGACAGCTTGTGTATGACCTTTTTGTTATTGTGTGGACCTCCCAACTCCGGGAGCTTACATATATACTCATCCCGGTGCATCACCGCACCCCCACAGAAAATACCAATCAAAAAGAACCAATTTTTAACATGGTTTCATCACAACTTGAAGTAAAAACTAAACCTAAAGGGAGAGGGGAATGGGAACAATTTTAGCACGACCAACAGTGGGGCGTAGCTTCAGGGATGAGGGAGAAGCACAAGAGAGAAGGTGAGAAGAGAAGAAATCATACCTGGTAAGCAAAAAAATTTCAGCTGCTATGCTTTTCCTGTTTTTGTCCGTGTCTTGTTCTTTGTTTTCTGTTCTTTTTTTGTATGTTTTTGCTTTTGTGTGTTGTGTGTGTTTGTAAGAAATTTAAAGGAGTGTAAAAAAAAACTTACCAGTGCATACAGTGGCCCGTGCGATCGAGCCACAACACTGCCTCCGAAATTTTTTTTCCCCAAAAAATGGGCGCAAGCGCAGTGGACTGTGCGACGCATGCCCTGCTGTGTTGGCTAAAAAATTGGAACAGCCTCCAATGTTTTCAGCAGCCAACACTGCCTATGTTCTGCCTTTTTTTTTTGCACAAGATTCTCGCTGCATACAGCCAGGCATGCGACGCATGCTGGCCTGTTTGGAACAAAAAATTGAAAATTTTGCTACTTTGTTGTCCGGGGCAGGCCAATTTCATTGTTCCAACTATTTTCGAGCCTCGGGATCCTGGAAAAACACTACACAAACATGTTAAACACATTAAGATTCCATTCTTTTTTGTTCTTTTCTATTTTTTTTTTTTTTTGTATTTTTTTTTTTATTTTAAATGAAAACGCGGATTAACTAACTCTAAAAAAATAAAACATGGGTTGCCTCCCATGAAGCGCTTGAATTAACGTCGCGGCGCGACGAGTACAATCCTTTTTCAAGGGTCGACCAAAGAAATGGAAGATTTAAGCCTATCGACTTCACCTTCCTAATATCGCTTTACTCTTTGCCCATTCACTAGAAACGACTTATCCGAACCCGGGGCTCGTAATATAATTGCTCCATGAGGCATCACCGTAACAATTTCAAACGGACCAGACCAGCTCGACTTGAGCTTACCGAGGAAGAGCTTCAACCTGGAGTTAAATACAAGAACTAGTTGGCCCGGCTCAAAGTTACGATGCTGAATACGCTTATCATGCCACCGCTTAGTCTTCTCCTTATATAAGTTGGCGTTTTCATACGCGTGCAGCCTAAACTCATCAAGTTCATTGAGTTGCAACAATCTCTTCTCATCCGCCAATCCCATATCAAAATTTAGCTTCTTTATCGCCCAATAGGCCTTGTGCTCAAGCTCGACTGGCAAGTGGTACGCTTTTCCATATAACAGCTTGTACGGTGAAGTCCCAATTGGAGTTTTATAAGCTGTCCTATATGTCCAGAGTGCATCATCGAGCTTGGTATCCGAATCCTTCCTATCCGCACTGACAGTTTTCTCAAGAATTTGCTTCACCTCTCTATTTGATACCTCAGCCTGTCCACTAGTTTGCGGATGATAGGCGGTGGCGACCTTATGCTTGACCCCGTATTTAGCTAGAAAGTTGTTTAACAACTTGTTACAAAAGTGTGTACCTTCATCACAAATCAAAGCCCGCGGGGTTCCAAACCTGGTGAAAATGTTCTTCTTGACGAAACTCACCATCACCTTCGCATCATTAGTAGGAAGAGCAACAGCCTCTACCCATTTAGACACGTAATCCACTGCCAGTAAAATATACTTGTTACCATTCGACGAGGGGAAGGGACCTATGAAGTCGATCCCCCACACATAAAAAATCTCCACCTTTAGAATGCCTTGTAGAGGCATCTCTTGCTTTCTGGTGATTGTGCCGGTCTTTTGACACCGATCACACTTCTTTACAAAAGTGTGAGCATCTTTGAACAGTGTCGGCCAATAGAAACCAGACTGAAGTACTTTGGCGGCTGTTTTATCACCACCATGATGACCCCCATAAGGAGATGCATGGCACTCTTGCAGAACAGCCTCCGTCTCTTCCTCAGGAATGCATCTTCTCACCAACTAATCTGCACACTCTCTAAACAAAAACGGCTCATCCCAAATATAAAATCTCACATCATGAAAGAACTGTAGCTTACCTTCTGCAGTCAGATGTGGTCGCACTGCCTCACTTACCAAATAGTTGACATAATCAGCATACCATGGGTCCGCGTGATTGGTGATGGCAAAAAGTTGCTCATCAATGAAGGTTTCTTTGATCAAACCTCCCTCATCCACATGCTTGTGGTTCTTCAGCCTAGATAGGTGGCCAGCTACTTGATTTCCTGTTCCTTTACAGTCTCGAACTTTCAAGTCAAATTCCTGCAGCAATAACACCCAACGAATTAGTCGAGGCTTAGCATCCTTTTTATCAGTTAAGTACCTGATTGCTGCATGGTCTGTGTAGACAATAACTTTGGTTCAAACCAAATATGCCTGAAACTTTTCAAAGGTATACACTACTGCCAGCGACTCTTTTTTAGTAACTGTGTAATTCAATTGGGCGGGGTTAAGAGTTTTGCTTGCGTAGTAAATGGAATGGAACACCTTGTCTCTCCTTTACCCCAGGACTGCACCGATAGTGACATCGCTAGCATCACACATTAATTCAAATGGTGCAGTCCAATCAGGAGCCACTATTATTGACGCACAGACAAATTTCTCTTTTAGCTCATTAAAGGCCCTCAGACAGGCCTCATCGAACACAAATGCTGCTTCTTTCTCAAGTAACCTACACAAAGGAGTAGAAATCTTAGAAAAATCTTTAATAAACCTCCTTTAGAAGCCAGTATGTCCGAGAAAGCTTCGGACTCCCTTCACAGATGTGGGCGGAGGTAATTTTTCAACCGCCTCCACCTCCACCTTCGCCTTGTCAACCTCAATTCCAGCACTGGACACCTTGTGTCCCAAAACTATACCTTCACGAACCATGAAATGGCACTTTTCCCAGTTTAAAACAAGGTTAGTTTCATCACACCTAGCAAGCACTAGACCAAGGTTAGTTAGACAAGCATCAAAAGAAGAACCAAAGACCGAAAAGTCATCCATAAACACTTCGACAAACTTTTCCACCATATCAGTGAAAATAGCCATCATACACCTTTGAAAAATCGCAGGTGCATTACATAGCCCGAACGGCATCCTCCTATAGGCATAGGTACCGTAAGGACATGTAAAAGTAGTTTTCTCTTGGTCTTTGGGAGCAATCCATATTTGGTTGTAGCGAGAGTAACCGTCAAGGAAACAGTAATACTCTTGGCCAGCTAGCCTATCTAACATCTTATCAATAAAGGGGAGGGGAAAGTGATCCTTTCGAGTGCCTTTATTCAATTTTCGATAATCTATGCACACCCTCCACCCCGTAACAGTTTTTGTGGGGATAAGTTCATTATTCTCATTTTGCACCACTGTCATCCCTCCCTTTTTAGGGACACATTGCACCGGACTTACCCACTTGCTGTCAGAGATAGGAAAAATTATACCTGCATCCAACCATTTAATCACCTCCTTCTTTACCACATCTTTCATGATTGGATTGAGGCGACGCTGATGCTCCACACTTGGCTTGTATCCGTCCTCCATCAAGATCTTGTGCATGCAGAAATCCGGGCTTATTCCCTTGATATTAGCTATGGTCCAGCCAATAGCACTCTCATGCTCTCGTAGCACTCTCAACAGCTTTTCTACCTGCAGGTCAGACAATAGAGAAGAAATAATCACAGGTAAAGTGTCAAATTGACCCAAATAAACATAACGAAGATGCGCATGTAAAGGTTTGAGATCAAGCTTGGGCGCCTCTTCAATAGATGGCTTGGGTGGTGGTCCGAGCGGTCTATCCAGAGGTTCAAACTTGGGAAAACCTGTAATAAAGTCACAAGAACAGACTAAGAGCTGCAATCTCCTGTATATCAGCATCTTCACAAGTTTAGTCTCCCAACATTAGTGCTCGCTGCAAATCATCATTGACATAATCAGCTGGATCAGTCGACTTCTCCTCCGGGTCATTCACTGTGATCATGGACAACTCTTCGTGATGGTGAGGCATTTTTAGAGCCTTGTACACATTAAAAACTGCTTCCTGATCATCCACCTTTATTGTCATCTTTCCCTCTCGGACACGGATCACAGCATCACCAGTGGCTAAGAAAGGTCGTCCCAAGATGATAGGAACTTCCTTATCTGCCCCATAGTCCAGGATAACAAAAGCAGTGGGCAAAATAAATTGACCAATCTGAACCAGTACATCTTCAATCACCCCCTCGGGATAAGTAGTAGACCGATCAGCTAACTGAAGTGAGATCGTTGTTGGCTTTGGAGTACCAAGACCCAGTTGATTGCATACAGATAATGGAAAAGGTTCATGCTAGCCCCTAGATCACATAGGGCTCTACAAACTGCTACGTTGCCAACATGAATATGAATGGTGAAACTACCTGGATCCTTCAACTTCTGAGGGAGTTTGTTCTGAACTCTGGATGTGCACTCTTCAGTAAGTGCCACAGTTTCAAATTCATTGAGTTTCCTCTTTGATGACACTATGTCTTTGATATACTTGGCATACTTTGGAATTCCTCGGAGCATATCTACCAATGGAATATTGATACTAGTCTGACTGAATATGCCCGAGATCTTCGTAACTACAGGATCTTGCAGATTCTTTTGCAACCTTCGAGGAAAGGGAGGTGGTGGTTTAGCAGCAATTACTGCCTCTTGTTTTCTGCCTCCTTCTCGACTTCGATCACTGGCTCTGATTCTTTTCCTTTGTCTGAGTGAGACTGCTTTGGCTTCTTTAGCAATTCTTCCAGTTCTCTCCCATTTCTTAATGACACTTCTTGCACTTGTTCCTTTGGATTAGGATCAGTATTGCTTGGCAAAGCACCAAGAGGCCTTGTATTTTGATTACTAGCAAGCTGTCCCATTTGTTTTTCTAGAGAGCGAATGACACTGTCTTGGTTCTGCTGGAGAGTTGAAAGTTTAAGATCAGCGGCCAGTTTTTGTATCATTTCCTCTATTTTTGACGTTTCAGGCTGTTGCTGTTGCGGTGGATTCTGCACCTGCTAAGTATTACCTTGAGATTGTCTGCTGCCTTGTCCGCCTTGATTACCACCCCATGAGAAATTAGGGTGGTTACGAAAGTTAGGCGGGTAAGTATTGCCATACTGAGCATTTTGGTTAAAACCCCTGCCCTGCTGACCCACGTAAAACACAGACTCTGGGTTGTCCGTGCAAACATTACTTATATGATTAGATCCACCACACACCTCACAGTATGGAGATGCTTGCACTTGTTGAACCTGGGGTGGGGCCGGTGGTTGTGGCTTACTTACATGGACTAGTACTGCATCAAGTTGCTGCTTAACAGAGTGTTGCATTGCTGCCATTTCAGCTTTCATAGCTGTTAATACATCCACTTCCACCTAGCTTGAGATTTTTACCTCTGCCTGAGTCACCATGATAATGCTGAATGCTTTCTAAAATTTTGTTAAGAATGATCTCTAGCTCATCATACTGCTTCTCTAGACTTGGTTCGCCACAATAAGCATCCAGCAAGATTTTACGTTGCGACTGCAGTCCCTCAACAAAAATATGTCCCAACACCTCCTTTGATTGACCATGGTGTGGGCAGCTTCTCAACAATGCCTTGAACCTTTCCCATGCTTCACCTATCTCCTCTGATGAATTCTGACTGAATGACACTATCTCACCTCTGATCTTTGCAGTTATGCCCGATGGAAAAAATTTGATCAGAAACTTCTTTCCCAATTCGTCCCAAGAGTTAATGGAGTTCAGTGGTTGGACCAAGAGCCACTTCTTTGCTTCACCTAGCAAGGTGAATGGAAACATAGTCAGCCGTATATATTCATCCGACACATCAACATATTTGTAAGTGTCGCTGATCTCCAGAAAATTCTGCATGTGCTGCTGAGGATCTTCATGTGACAATCCCGTGAACTGACCATTAGACTGGAATAGTCGGATCATACTCTCCTTCAGCTCAAATTTACCAGTAATAATGGCCTAGGCTATGTTGTCAAGAGTAGGTCTGGCCACATCCAGTATAGTGCGGTTTTGATTTTCAGCCATCTCTGCAGGTTCAGAAATAGGAGCTTTCTCTAGCTTTGCTTGAGTCTGGCCTCCTTCCTTAGCCTGTGAAAAAGTCTTTCAGGTTCCGGGTCAAAAGTGTAGAGTTTATCACCACTCTTGCTCCTTCGCATTCAAGCCAATACCTGAAACACTCAAAGACAACTAAAACAAAAATTAATATTGAACAAATAACAAATAAAAGCTAATCTAGAAACTAATTAAATCTTAGTCCCTGGCAACGGCGCCAAAAACTTGTCGCTCCAAACGCACACGCAAGTTTACACAGTCGATCAAGTAATAAAGTGATAAGAAAGTATCGTTTCCACGAGGACGATTGATTAATTATTAACTAGACAAACTTTAATTCAAATATTGTTCAAGAGAGTTTAACCAGATTTCGAGTGTGTTTAGTGTGTTTAATTAACTAAAAGTAATTGAAGTAAATGGACTGCAAGACAATTCAAGAGTTTTAGATATCAGTAAGAAGAAATATTCCAGGATTAAGGGATGATCACCAATCCAGTTGCACTCATCCGCTAATTGAATTAACTGTATTTATCTGAGTTGCTAATCACAGGGTTAATTATACTCACAGAGCTCTTTCGATACCCTGCTCGCCTATTCAAGCCAACCTAATGCCTATATGTCTATGGAATTAGAGTTAACAAGAATGCATATGCTTCTCCTGTATACTATTAAGCGTGACTGTTAGGTATATTTCTATCCTAACCACGAACCATTCCCCGATGCCCGGGTTCAGGAACACGCTTTACTTAATTCTATTGCAACCTACGGCTCCCACTTTCGTGTTCAACCTTAGGTTCATGGATAGTACTTAACATCTGGCCAGGAAATCAAGTAATTCAGAGCAGAATTAAATAAACAACTCAATCTGATAAATTTAATAGAATTCAATCAACTGCAGAGTACAACTTTCACGGTTAACCCATAACCCTAGAATAATAGAGTTTAGCTACTCATAGACAAGTTAGCTTTCTCACAAAATAATCTAGAATTCATGAAACATATAAAGAGGAAAGAAGAATTACAGCTCAATTGATGAATCTTGGTTCTCTAGCCTCTCATGTGGTTCTTGCCTCCAAAAAGTACGTAATAATGCAAAGAAAAATGTTACAAGGGTTTACTAATAAGAAATATGCCAGTGGCCCATGTTTTTAGCTAGTCCTAGCAGCTCTAGGACTATGTACCATTGCATACACCGGAGTATGCCAAGCATCTGTGGCTGTATGCGCTCCTTTTCTCAATTTCTTCAATATTTGCACTCTTCCCGGACCATACAGCCTAGCATGCCAAGCATCCATGGATGTACCCATCGCTTCTTCCTTGTTTTTGTATAAATCACGCTCCAATTTTCTTCAAATCGCTCCTAAAACATCCAAACACCTCAAGTTAGCATTTTACTATAAATCACACATTGTTGGGCACATAATACACTGAAAGTAACTCAAATGCTATAAAGAATCGACGCCGAGACATAAGATATATGCCCAACATCAGTAGTTATATGTAAATCTATTTATGTTATTGGTTATGTAAATAGGAATTACTGGAGGAAGAAATTAAGTGCCGCTAGTATAGTACAAAAACTTGATGCAAGGGCAAGGGACTGCACTAAGGGCATTTGTGTTGAAGGTCATGTATTTTGGTCTTTGAATTTGACAACTGACAATTTAGTAAGTAGAGATTCTATGATTATATACTTTGACACAAAGTCTGATGAATTGAAGGATTTTCCGAAACCAAATTTTATAGGTGTTATACAATTGTTTCATTTGACTTCTCTAAAAGATTGTGTTGGTTTATATGGTGGGAACACCCATGGTACAATGAATTTTCTATTGGACCTTTGGATCATGGAACAAGATGGATGGACACTGGCAGTGAAAATTGATGGCTACATTCATTCACCCTATTGCAATCAATTTAGATTTGTGAAAAATAGTGTGCTTTTGGGTTGCGCGAGAAATGGAGAAATTCTGTTTCAAGTTGGAATCGAAATTCATCATTTTGTCATTTATGATTCTAAATGATGTCAATTCGTTAAGTCAGTTCAAGTATCTATATATACGGCAAATTACATAGTTCCAGCTTTGGAGAGTTTATATTTTCTGAAACCGATGTCATGCACCAGAGATAAAGCAACTCAATCGCATGATACGATTGAAGGTCTAACTTGAGAAAAGATGCACATGAGATGACCTATTGATAGTAATCTCGAGTCCTTTAAGTTTTGCAGTTTTTTATTATAGTTCATTTTTCTGATTTGTTAAAATTAATAAGACAAGACATAAATTTGGGATAAAAAACCTCTCACCTTTTTCATTAATGAATACCCCTATATATACAAGGAAAAAATAGAAAACCTAACTTGGTCCCTAAGTAATTCCTAATGGGCTTTGCCCAATATACAATTAATATAGATACTACAATTTACATAAATAAAGCTAATTATAATAATAACCTTCATTACCCCCTCCCCCTTAAATTGGAGCATGAGGATTTCGAATACCCAACTTGCACGATAAATAATCAAACTGTGTTCGTCCCAATGCTTTGGTAAAAATATTGGCCAATTGAGCGTCTGTCGGCATATGTCCGAGATCTATGGTCCCTCCAATGATCTCATCACGGACAAAATGACAATCTACTTCAATGTACTTGGTCTGTTCATGAAATACCAGATTACGAGCAATATGTATCACTGCCTGACTATCACAATACAAATGAACCAAAGACTGATGGCCTATCCCAAGTATCCAAAACACTCCTTTCAACCACTTCAATTCACATACAGTCATAACCATAGACCGATATTCTGCTTCAACCGACGACCTAGACACAATATTCTACTTCTTCGTACGCCAAGATATGGGTGACTCTCCGAGAGAAATATACCTGCTGGTTAAAGACCAACGTGTCAAAGGGCGTCCAGCCCAATTAGAATCACACCAACTATGTAAACAGAGATCACATTTTGAACTCATCACAACACCTTGTCCTGGACACCCTTTCAAATAACGGACAACTCGGAGAGCTACATCCCAGTGCTCGACCCGTGGTTGTTGCATAAACTGAGACAGCACATGAACACTATACGATAAATCTGGACGTGTGAAGCATAGATAAATCAGGCGTCCGACCAATCTTCAATAACTCTCTGGATTTTTTATAAACCGGCCACGTGCAAGTGCCAACCGATGATTCTGTTCCATTGGCGTGCCCGTAGGTCGAGCACCCAACAAGCCAGCTTCCGAGATTACATCTAATGCATATTTCTGTTAATAGAGGAAAATTCGTTTAGGAGCCCTCGCTACTTCAACTCCAAAAAAAATACTTCAACCATCCGAGATCTTTCATGTAAAAACAAACAGAGAGATACAACTTGAAAAGTCGTATTGCCTTCAGATCATTTCCCGAGATAATCAAATTATCCACATACACAAGTAAACTTAATTGCACATTTCCCTTCTTCATCGTAAACAATGAGTAATCGGAATATGAATGTCGAAAGCCATAATTTTTTAGAGCTGTCGATTACTTTGCAAACCAATACCGGGGAGCTTGCTTCAATCCATACAAAGATTTTCAAAGACGACACACTTTGCCGGACCCATCATTTCGATACCCCAGAGGAAATTTCATATATACCTCCTCATGAAGATCACCGTGGAGAAAAGCATTATGAACATCCATCTGATGAAATTCCCCATTCTTGGCTGCAGGTACCGCCAAGAAGACACGGACAGTCACCATTTTAGCTACCGATGCAAATGTCTCTGTGTAATCAATTCCTTCAACTTGGTGATTAGCAAAGATCACCAGCCTGGCTTTGTACCGCTCAACGGTACAATTAGAGTTGTACTTAATCTTATACACCCATCAACATCCGAGCGCCTTCTTTCCGGGAGGCAAGCGCTCGACTTCCCATGTCTTGTTTTCTTCCAAAGCTTGCAACTCTTGTTGCATAGCTGTCCGCCATTTTTCATCTTTTATTGCTTCAGAAAAGGATTCTGGTTCACGTCCCTCCGTTATCACTGCAAAGGAAGCACACATCCTTCGAATAAAAATTATCACAGTTAACATAGTGGGCCAACGGATAAGGCGCACCTGAGGCTTGCCGAGGCTCGAGTAAACTCTCAGAACATTGGGCACATAAACTATCGGACTTCCGGACACAAGTCGATACACGATGACTCTGTTTCCGGACAGTATTGGTCACATAATCTCGCAAACAGACACTTTCCGTTTTAGTTTTCTTTCCTCGGCCCAACTCTTCTTTTATCGCTTCCACTTCCAGGTGTCCGGGAATGACACCTTGGTTTATTTTATCTTGATTCAGCCCCTCATTGTCTGAGTTCATTTCTTCTCCCAAATGAGCTTCATCCACAGCATGTATTGGGGGAATATTGATGCCACCTTCACTCCGGAATTGTTCTCTTCTTCAACTTCTTCATCTACTCGGTCAGTCTGAAAACTGGGATGTTACGTTCTATCCATTGGTGCATACGGAAACTCGTTCTCATAGAACGTAACAACCCGAGATATAAAATACTCTTTGGTATCCAAATCATACATCTTCCATGCCTTTTTCCCATACGGATATCCTAAAAATATACACTGACGGCTTCTACTTTCAAACTTATCATTCATTCGTCCGTGATTACGCGCATAGTATAAGTATCCGAACACTCTCAAGTGATCATAGTTCGGTGTCACATGCATCAGGACATCATACGGTGTCTTCCCATTCAACACTGAAGAATGAGTCCAATTGATCAAATAAACGGCTTTCATTATACACTCTCCTCAAAATTCAATAGGTAAGTGTACTTGAAATCGGAGCGCCTGAGCTACATTCAAAATATGCCGATGCTTTCTTTCAACCCTTCCATTTTATTGTGGTGTCCCTACACACGAGGTTTGAAAAAGGATTCGTTGTGCCCGAAAATAAACTTTCATACGTGTAAACTGGGTCCCATTATCACTTCGGAAAATCTTGACATATTTATGAAATTGTCTTTCGACTATTGCAAAGAAATCTTCCAAAGCTCTTCTGGCCTTTTTCTTATCAACCAACAAAAATACCCACATAGCTCAGGAAAAATCATCAACGATTGTTAGAAAATAGGAGGCATCACACGAAGTTTCAGTTCTATACGGCCCCATAAGTCACAATGTATCAATTCAAAACTCTCGGAGGCTCTATTTTCGCTCAATGGAAACACATTCCTAGTCTGCTTCGCCCGATGACATATATCATATGCTTTTATGTTTTTCTTACCATCATAATTCCTAACTTCTTGAATTGGGAGAGAATTCATAACCTGAATAGAAGGATGTCCCAATCTTTGATGCCGCAAATCCAAAGCATCCATTGTCAAAGCCTTCACCGGTGGCACCGTCCGAAGGTAGTACAATCTGTCTGTTTGTTTGCCCGTGGTCTTATCCTTCACAACACACATGTCCTCAGTGAACTTCATATCACAATCATACCGACCAATTAATTGAGACACCTAAATCAAATTGCACGTCATTCTGGGTACATAAAAAATATTTCGGAGGGTCAAGTGTTCATTAAGCTGGGTTGACCCTTCTTTTGTGGCCATTGTACTATTTCCGTTAGGCAAACCCACCGGACAGTGTACAATATCTTGTATATCACTCAATACATTCAACTCTCCGATCATATGGTTTGAAGCTCCAGTTTTAATTATCCACGGACCAGTAGACGTCTTCTTATTCACTCGATCAACAGTGTCCGACTTTTTTTGATTCAACAAACTCTCCAACACCTTCACCTGTCACTACTCAATCCGAAGACATTAGAGCTCTCGGATCCAACTTAATTCTCCGCACGAACCACGTTTGCTTGGGTCACTTCAGGGCCGCTTGACGACACTGTATCTCGATTACAGAACCTATTCTCATTCCGTGAGTCAAATCTCCACCACTTTGGATACCCGATAACCTCATAGCAATATTTTGGGTTATGTCCCGAACGAACACAATTTGGACACATTATCCCTTTTCACTTGTTATTCATACTTCCCCGGAAGAACGTTGCTCTATTCACAACATAATTCACAACTCTCTCCCGGTCGCTCTGTCTCCGAGCTTTACTTCCTACTTGTTTATTCAACATATCTGCCGAAACCTCTCTGGGTTGATCAATGGTTTCACCTCCGAAACATGTCTTCTCCAAGGCATTCAAGACTGTCTGAACCAATTTCGCCTTTTCAACATTGAACTCCATGTCACACAAGACCTCGTCTGCCGTAGACCATTCCCTCTGTCGACATAGACACTGGCGACAGTGACATTAGATCCTTCCCGTCGAATGACCATCACCACACTCTTTCCTCACGCTTTTGTAGATAAGTTTTCACTATTATGATCACTTTCCCGATCAGTTGTGCTGTGGCTCTGATACCATGTTAAAACTAATAAAACAAGACACAAATTTAGGGTAAAGAACCTCTCACCTTTTCCATTAATGAATACCCCTATATATACAAGTGAAAAATAGAAAACCTAACTTGGTACCTAAGTAATTCCTAATGGGCTTGGCCCAATACACAATTAATATAGACACTACAATTTACATAAATAAATCTATTTACAATAATAACCTTCATTATGATTCACATGGTTATACAGTATAAGTAAGATTTTTGTTCTTATTTATATTTGGTTTTAGAAATCCATTATGGTGAAAGGGTATTCTTTAGTATTGCATTATTTTAGTTTTAAACATCTATTATTTAATAATACAACGAAAAGGTAAAATTTGATTGTCAGTTTCATATGAGAAAAAGACAAAAATTTATCCTAGATATTAATCTTCTTCCTTCCAAGGTAATCAAATAAATTTTATGGGGGTCAACAGTGGGAAAAAAGATCTATATGTCAACTGGAATATTGTCACAACTCATCCCTGGCTCGGAGACTGTGAAAGGAAATAGTATCCCTTGGATTACTATTTTAACATCTAAGTATAACAATGGATAGAATGGTGGCAATGTTCTTATAAATACGAAAACTAGAGATACTTATTAAGATGTTGGGAATGGCCAAAGTATAAATCTCTGAACGGATAATTGGAGTTTCTCGAATTGTATAGTTTGTAGTCTCCTATATGGACATATTCAGGAATGTTTCTTAAAACCATGGTTGCTTATATTATTAGCCAGCAATGGATGGAACCTAGACAACGTAGACTTCGATCTTCCTCTTGAAGATCCTTAACACTTACCATCCTAAAATGAACCTACAATTGACATCTTTCATTGGACTAGATGCCCTGATGACTCCTATAGGATAGAAGTCTGTTCATTTCTTATGGGTGTCTCACTATAAGGAGACTGATGTGGTCTTCAATCTTATTAGCAACTGGGTTTAGAATGCAAAAAAACTCTCAACCCTAAATTCTTCACATGGTCTTTCTTTCATAACAAGCTTCCAACTAGGGGGTTAGGCAGGTCATGTTTTCATGGGCCAATTTTGTCAAGACTTAGTTTTTTATCCTTAACATAATATGGATAGTTCTTTTAATGGTTCTAATAGCAGGGGAGGGGGGGAGGGGAAGGAACTCTGCTGGAGCATAGATCACTGGTTTTGCTAAATTTCTGCCTTCTGCTTCTGTAATACATGCTGATCTCAATGCTCTATTTAATGGACTGATATTAACGAAACACAAGAATCAGTTCCCACTCCAAGTTGAAATTGACTCACAGGTTGTATGGCAAATGTTGCAGGGAAAAATGATACTTATACATTGTTATTGAATGACTGTATGTACTTGTCGGCTGAGCTTAGATGTCAAGATAAAAAACATATATACAGAAGCTATAACTTAGTTGCTTATCTTTTGGACCAAATGGACACTCGTACTTGTCCAGTTTAACCATAATCATACTTATATTTTGGAAAGTGTCAACCAACCCCTCCTACTCGTTCAAAACATAACTTTTAAACCCTCCCGCATTGATGTGTCTAGTAGGTTGCTTATGTGGCAAATGACCGTGAGCCACACGGCTTTTTAGTGCGTGGAACAGTAAAGAGGCACTACTAACGGCTATTTTTTGGTCTTTTTTAAGGCCCTTTCACTACCAAATCCTTTACCTTCATTTTTTGCTTTGTCTTTTGCTTCTTTTTTCTTAGTTTATTTCCTTCTTCTTTGTTCCTTATTATTTTCTTAGTCTATTTTTTTTTTACAGAAATTCAGATTTAATGGGTGGAAAACTTGGAGCATCCACCATTGTTCTATTGTGGAATGATAGCGGACATAAAGATATCATGGACTAGTAGAAACCCGGCAAGAAGATTTCTTGGGTGTCCAAATTATGGATTGGGTATCGGGTGTGACTTCTTCTTATGGGTTGATCCACCTCTTAATGATCATTACAAGAATGTCATTGTAGGACTACGCAATAGAAGGAATGTAATTGAACGCCATGAAAATGGCCAAAACTGAGTGAGGAAAGTGTGGATTGCTAGCATTATTATCTTCTTTAGTGGAGTGTTTATGGTCAACTAATGTAATTTCTATTTCTTTGTAATGTAATTCCCTTGATTTAATGCAATTCTACTAGCAATAGTACTCTAGATTTATGGAAATAAACTAATTTAAACATGAAATTTACAACCACAACATAACAAAAAAGTACTTCCCTTTCCATAGCAAAATAATAATTTCAAGCATAATCACTAGGAAGTTTCAATGGAGTTTAAGCAAGCTTAACCAATACCATCAACCTAATGCAATAAAATCAGTTCCAACTATACCTAATTGTCTTAGCATAAACATAATTAAGGCAGTTTTAAAAAGAACTAAGGAAACACTTAAAGCTTCATAACTATTTCAGACTTGGCTTTCTTGACTGCTCACAACCTTTCTTTTGGCCATATCTCTTTGTTGCTCAAGTTGCCTTCCAGTCACAGCATTTTTGCCTTGCCACTTGAGCCCTGGTGGTTTGAATCTACTTTCAATGTTGGTTGGAGCTGAATGCTTAATTTTTGAAGCATTATGAATCACCCTATCCTCTACCCCAGACTGCCCACATAAAACAACAACTATTAGGACCAAACAGGACAATACTAGACAAAACAACAACCGTAAGGAACAAGAAATTCAAGTAGGATTGATCAAAATGAGGACAATACTAAAAATACTAACCCTTTCTATAACAGAACCATTAGTACCAAAGAGTACACCATAACCAGCTGATCTAGGCCTCTTAAAATCAATATTGCCACCATGTGTTCTAATCATGTTAGGCTTCCTCACAAAACTTGATGTGGGCTGTGAACTGCTCATAGTAATTGATGCAATAGTGGTTTGGGGGCATTAATGGGCTGAGAACAAGTCATACCAGATGCAGCAGTAGAAGCAGCAGGTTGAGAGGCCTTCTTCCTCACTGTATTAGAAACATTAGGTTGAGATGCCTTCTTCCTCATTGAAGTAGAAGCGGCTGCATATCCTTGGGTGTTAGCCTGAGAAGTGGCTACGCTTGATTCAGCTTGAGAGCCAGCATTACTTGATCTATTTCTCTGCCATTTCAAGACAAAAACATGAAATTTGTCAAGTATAAAAACAGTAGATTAGATACAATTTAAGTGTAAAATAGTTTAAGTGTAAAACAGTAGCAAAGAAATAGTACTAGACTTGGGCACCCTTTTTTGTTATGTCCAGCAGTCTTGCAATGAGAATAAGTCATCACCCTTCCCTTTCTTGACAATTTTCCAAACTTTTTCTGTGGTTCATCTGGAGCCTTCCTCCTATTTTTCTTTGGTCTCCCTGGCATTCTAGTGAGCTCAGGTGGCTTAATTCTTGGGTTTGAAGTAGTTGGCCACATCTTCATATTTGTCATATGTTGAATGAATTTGCTAAAGGCCTTCAAGTAGGTCTCCTTCCAGTACTAGTGAGCACTGTAAGTCTCAGATTCTACATTCCCATGATGCATTGCACTAATTTCATGTGCACAAGGAATTCCCCTTAACTGCCAAGACCTACAAGAACATCTAAGGCTCCTCATATCAACAGTGTGTTGATACTTTTCATTAATCACTTCATAACCAGCATCCCCATTAAATTTGAGCTCATATTCAGTAGCCTTTTGAGCATTCTTTCCTAGAATATCCATTGCCATTGGAGACACATTACACCACCATTTCTAAAAAAATTCCCTAAGTTCAATCATTTTATCCATCATCTTGTGTTTTATTTCCTCTAACATGGTAATTATTGATTTCTGTCTAGCAGCCAATATCCAACTATTAAAAATCTCACACATATTGTTCTCTACAATATCACACTTACACCCTTCTCTAAACAAAGCTCTACACCAAGTTTCCTTAGGGTATTTCACTAGATCATCCACAATATGATCACCTATGTTCTCCATCTCCCCTAACTCATCTTTTAAAAAAACCTCAAATGAGGCTTTAGAACATCTCTAGAATTGATTTCTCCTCTTCTCACCCCTCCAAGTCTGTTTCCAATTGCTCCAGATATACCTAGCACATATTTTGTGCTTTGCATATGGTAATAAGTCTCTAAACTGCCAAGATCAATCCTTACAACAAGATATTAAACTGCTTAGATTAAAAAATATTAACAAAAATCAAATAAAATAAAAGGTAAAGTAATGAAAATAAATCATACCTTCTGCATATCACTCATGATTTTCAATCATTCACCTTGATTTTTAACTAGCTCCAAATCATGCATTAGACATTTAATAAACCAAGACCAAGTGTCCTTGGTTTCTTTCTCAACCACTGTCCATGCCACTGATACATTTGATTATTTTCATCATTTGAAATACATGACAGTAGTTCACCCTTACAAACTCCTTTCGAAAATTCCCCATCAAAGCTAATAATCTTCCTGCACCCCTCTAACCACCCAGCTTTCAAAGTATGCAAGCAGACATAGATTCTCATAAACACCTCTTTTCATAGTTATGACTCCTTTAATGTTCTAACACTAACTATTGTACCATGATTTGTTTGCCTCAACATATCAGCATAGTCATAAAGCCTTGCAAACTCTTCCCTAAAATCACCCATGTGCCCTCTCAAAATCTGCATTTTTCCCTTCTACAAGTTGTTTTATTGACATACAGCCCATACTCTTTCCTAACTAGGCTCTGAATTTGATGTAGTTTCAAATGAGGTGTCCTAATTATTGTATCTTTGTATTTCTTAGCAATCCAGGCAGCATTACAAAACTTATTTCTAAGTCTTGGGTAACATTTATGGGCATGGTAGTGAAGTCTTAACAATAAAATTTCCAGTACTACCTTGTATGCTGCCCAATATATGCCATGGACATCCTTTCTTTGTACATGTTCCCCTAACCCTCCCCTTCTCATTAGGCCTCAACCTAAGCTGCATCCTTTTCTGAATAGAGTAGTCATGTAAAGCCTCTCTGAGCTGAACTGCACCATGGAATATCATGCAAAGTTGAAATTTTTTTTCTTAGCACTAGGGTCATAAAAAAACCTTGTTGCTGCTACACTTCCTAGGTGCCAACTGAACCTCCTAATCAGATCCTACAATTTTCTCCTCACTCTCCTCACTACCAGGATCTGATGAGTCTAGATATTGCTCATCTTCACCTAATTTTCCTTCATACTTTCCCTGTTTGTTTTTGTACATATCCTCAAAACCAGCATCAACTCATACAGGTCCTAATGGTAAGGCATCAATGTTAAGCTTAGAAGCCTTAAACTTCTCCTTTTTATCATTAATCTTTGACTGCCTAACCTCTACAACCTCAACATCTACATCACTACCTTCACCAACATCCTCATCAATGTCATACAATGAATCATCTGATGAAAATGCATTACTATCAAAATCACTATCTACAGAAGATGAATCTGATGTCTGAAGATGATAAGAAGAGAAGTCATAGAGCTCATCTTCAGACTCAGATATTTCAGTGTTTTCAGCAAGCCCCCTCCCCTTTTCTTTAGCTCCAGCAGCCCCCTTCCCCTTTTCTTTAGCTACAGCAGCCCCCTTCTCCTTTTGTTTTTTTCTTAGGAGGAATATTTAGGTCTTCTGTTGCCCTAGAAGGTGAAAAGACCTCACTACCCTAAATAGGAATATCATCCCCATGTACTAAACAGACCTCTATAAAGTCTCCATCATTCAAATAAGTCCCAAAATTAATCACATCATCATCATTAGCAATCAAATAATAATTACCACAATTATTAATCCTAAGAGCAAACTTGTGTACATTAGAGTACCCCTAATAACTTAGCCACATCAAGAAACATAATGTAGTACAACTCATCAACATCTACCCTAGTTGATGTACCATGGGTTATAAAATTAGCATACCTTGATTGTGGGCCAGCCACAAATTTATCCTGATGGAGAAACTGCAATTTTATGAATCTAGATTCCATTTTTCCATCCAAGAAGGAAATTAAAATTAGTTAATGTTACTGCCTAATTAGTTAAAATGTTAGTCAAACAAACAATTAAGAAAAAACAGATAGATAAAGTCCTAGTTAATTAAAAACTTAATTAGTTAAAGAACAAATCATTTGATAGTCCTAATTAGTTAAATTCATAATTTATTAGAGCCCTAATTAGTTAAAAAACTAATCCTTCAACTGTCCTAATTAGTTAATGTTACTGCCTAATTAGTTAAAATATTAGTCAAAGAAATAATTAAGGAAAAATACTTAGTTAAAGTCCAAACTAATTAAAACCTAATTAGTTAAAAACTAAATCCTTGCTCAGTCCTAATTAGTTAAAATAAATTAATTAAAGCCCTAATTAGTTAAAGCCCTAAATAGGTAAAGTCCTAATCATCCTTGTTAAGAAAATGTTTAAAGATAAATTTTTAAAGTCACTAAAGGATGTTTAAAGCCATAGAGCCTGTTAACGATTGAAGAAGGATTTAAAGGATGTTTAATGTCATAATTCTGTACAAGAATAAACAATTTTAAAGGGTCCTACAAAAAGCCCTAATTTATTCACTCCAAATATTCCAAGATTCTTTACCATCAATTTAAAAATCCTAATTTCAATTCAAATGCGATAATCAATCAAAAACCCAAATTTCTAAACATAATATGACTAAGTGATATAATAAATCCCTAATTTTTACTACAAATTACAAATAACAAATCATTAAACAAAGAACAAAATAAAACGGGTTAAAACCTTACCTCAAATGTAGGAAAACCTTCCAATGTTGTTAATCAAACGGGTTAAATGTTGTTAATCAAATGATGATCATTTTTTTTTTGTTAATCGACGGGTAAGTTTGGATTTGGGTAAGTTTTGTTTGGATTTGGGTTAATCGACGGGTGATTTTTGGTTTGCCCTTTTGTTTACCGTGTAGTCGTTTAGGTTTCTTTCTTGTTTTTACCATGTAAAAGAAATAGGTGGCATGTGATATGGGCCACCAATCTGACGTGGAAGCCACGTGGCCGCGTTTGTGCACTATGCTTAGACAGGAGGATTTAAAAGTTATGTTTTGAACGAGTAGGAGGGAGCTGTTTGACACTTTCCAAAGTATAAACGTGATTATGGTTAAAATGGACAAGTACAAATGTCCATTTTGCCCTTCTGCCTATCTTTTGGCTAAATTTTGGATGTCAAGATCAGACTTAGTTAGAGACCCATGACTAGTTAGTGGCTATAGTTTTATTCAGTTGTTTATGTTGGATTATGAAATCCGTTTATTACACAGTTATTATTCCTTAAGTTGTCTTGCATTTCATATTGTTGCAAAGATGAAATTCAATATTAACTTCTGTCAGCGTTTAGAGCAAGGTTCACTCGACGTATAGTACTAGTACAGGTTGATGCCAACCACGTCCTACTCCAGCTTGGAAGTGTGACACAAGTGACTAATTATTCCACTCAAATAAGAAATCGCAATCACTATCGCTACAAGTAACCTGTTTTGTACTTTTTTTTTTCCGAATTATGACTTGAGAACTGCTATATTTTTTTTCATGGTTGCTCGTATGTTAGTAACAAGGATGTGGACCAAATTTTACAGGTGTGCATTGTTTAGTTAGCCCATAGTTATCAGCGTTCATCAGACATTTCATTTGGTGTATATGTTTGATTAAAAATTAAGTCAGTTTATTGGTGTGAGGAGATATTTGATGATCAAATTAAGATGTCACTTTTGTTGCATACATTATGGTTGAATCTAATAAGTAATACTCATTAGATCAGACCTCACAATTTTTGTATGTCATATTATCTAACATTGAGATTCATTGCTGATAGATGATCAATAATTTTTGGGAAGTGAAAACCAGAACATTAGTGATATTTTACGCGGCGGAATAGTTGAAGCACGCACTTCAACTATTATAAACAAACTAAGATCAATATCTTACAAACTGAAATGATTATACAATAATAGTACAATTTGGCAAATGAAATCCATAGATTCCCCGTCATAACATAAATTAAGGTGTCAATCCATGGGGCAATTTTACAAAGTAACCATGAGTCGCATCCACAGCCTCATCAAACTGTACACCCTATCAAATTGACTTAATTAATAAGAGTAATTCTTTGGCCAGAGAAAAGACAATGGTAAAGTTAGTTAGATACTGGTTGCTGCATATAATTGTTCCTTAGCGTACTCCCTCCGTCCCAAATTAGTTGTCGCTTTTAGCTTCTTCACCCCCATTAAGAAAATCATTAAATAGAATGTATATTTTACTATATTACCCCTATTTAATGTTAAATTTTGTTGAAAATTTATTTAATTATTTAGGGTATAATTAGAAAAGACTAACAATTTTTGTCTTGAAATCCTAAAGTGTCAACTAATTTGGGACACACCATTTTTCCTAAAACGACAACTAATTTGGGACGGAGGGAGTAAAATATAAATTTATAAACTAAACTTGGATAACTCAAATGCCATATCTCGTCATTAATGCCCTTATATTAAGTTCAGTACCATACAAATTTCAAGTCAATGTGAATGCTAAGACTATTTTAGCAGACAAAAAGAAGGACAAGGGGATTGGATGGTTAGAGATAAGAATACGTTGATTATGTCCAAAAATTGTGTACAATCAGGTGTTAGGAAATTACTTACTTATCTTATATCTATCGGAAATATGCAAAGTATCACACTCAAAGATTTGTCAACTAATGACTAAATTTTCATATTGACAAATAGTTTTGTATTAAACATGGTTTGACATTAGCGAGGTCGTTCTGCTTTACAACAAAATTTCAAAGTTTTTCGTAGTACAATATTACTACTATTAATAAAGGAGAACACCCTATTTTTTGTCGTCCTCATAAAAAAAGTTGGGAGTGTGCTTTCTGTAGTTACACATTTACCCCTAATTCCAAATTTTTATGATATCACATGGTTGCACACTTTTTAGTAAATTTAGACAACTTTAGGACTTCTTAAATGTTACCAAAATGATAATGTCATGGAAAAGTACCAAAAAGGTGACAGTGATCCACTACAAATTATGAAAATTTTACTTATACAGGCTTCCAATATTTGACAAGTTTTGTGGGACCCTAGACTTCCCAATTCAACCCCAAGTCCCCTCCCCCCAACCCTCCAATAAGTTTCTCCCGTTTCCTTTTTCTTTCGTTTCCCTTTCGCTTTGCCTTTCATCCTTGATTATATTGAGATATTTATGCTAAAAGAAGTTTTAGGAGTATTTATTACACAATTTATAATTACTTCAAATAATTTTCAAAGCCAACGATATAGTATTTAAAATTTATTATAGGACATAAACTTTAGGGTGAATATTTATTATTTGTATATGCATGTATATATATTTTTATTCACGTATACATAGTTGTTAAAAAGATATTAGTATGGTTTATAAAATGAGATGATAGTATTCTTTACGAAAAAATAATTCTTAATATTATTCGGTCCGTCATATATAGTAATGAAATTTAATAGAAGATCCTTGCAAGAATTTGAAAATAAAAATAAAAATAGAGCTTGTTTGCGTCAAGCATCTAGCATCTAGCATGAAATAAGCTAATTTCTTCTTTACATTACTTTTAAAAAGTGACAATTCATTATAAGATAATAGAGATTAAACGTTTTATTTCAGGTCAAGGGACTCAACTCTTGTATTTATGATGCATTTTATTATTATTTACTTGCAATACATATATATGAATAAGGTGGCTCCACCATAAATTATCTTTGACATCTTTTTTTAACAGTAAATCAAGAAAAAATACAAAATCAAAATAAATCTAAGAAAGAAAGGAACACAATAATTAAATAATAACTTAAAATGATTTATGCATGAGAAAATGAGAACTACTATATTATAAATTTAATTAACTAAAATAAGAACCTATTATAGTCGAAATACTTCCGGCAAGGCTGATGCTTTTGGAGGAGGATTTTTAAGAGTGGGGGAGCTGAGGGTTGGAAGTAGCTAGATGTAAGAGAAGTGGTTAAGTAAGCCTTGGTCAAGTCCTCACACAAATTTGAAAAAAGTAAAATTTTCACAAAAAATAAAGAGGTATCCTCTACGATCTCTTAATAAATACTACTCATGTGAATCTTGTATTAAAATTTGACAAGTGTAACAGCGAGTAATTTAAAATTTTACTTCTAAAATTCACATATCACCATTGTCGAAATGCACATACTATTCTAAGCTATAAAATTGATCACCATTTGTTATCCATTAAAAAATATTTTGAAAGCTAGAAGTAAAGTTTAGCAAATAATTTTCTGTCTGTTTCAAAGACATAAAAATGCAACTTGCTAAATATCAGTTTCTCTTGAAAGCATATTAACTTTCAATTGATCAATTCATTCGCCCTAGACATGTTAGAAATTTCAAGTGATTAATTAAGATGATTTTTTATTCTAAAAAATTATCAATAACCCCTCAGGTAATAAATGACTATGGTTTGAACCATGCATGTTAAGTTTACTCTCGGCAGATTAATGATTGTAATCTTGTTAGATTTGAAATTGAAGTTGTAGTTTAGAACTGATCACAACTAAAATTAGTTAGTGAAATAGAATATTTCTACAATAATGGAGGGAGTAAGTTTTTACACTGTCATATTTTGGTTTAGAAAAATTTTATCAAACAAAATGGCGGGCCCGAGCTTAGCACGGGCCAATGCCTATCTAGTTAGATATGTTACACGCGATGTGCAAGAAAGAAATCAAGTATAAACCAGTGTTTTTCCTAGAAGAAATTCAAAGTCAACTAATTAATATACTTGTTGATTGAGAAAAATGAAAATATTGCTACATACTTTTTTTTTTTGGTTCCCACTCGGTGTCCGGTATCCTCATTGGAGCCCCCGACTAATCCGGATTCGCGCCGCGTAAGGCCCCATTCGGGGGGAAGCGCTTCCTACCAGTGATTTTTCCATACCCAAGGCTCGAACCCGAGACCTCTGGTTAAGGGAGGAGTAGTCTCATCCACTACACCGCATCACCGGATTGCTACATACTTTTGCAGAAGCTTCTTCGGTTCTTATGTAATTATCTATATTTAGAGGGACGTATAATGTAGCTAAGCAAATGTGAATATATAATAAAAAATTAAAAAGAAAAATGCAAAAACCCTTACTTGTTTTTTCAACAAATTCTGAAATTTACTTGTTTGAACTTTCACCTTACCAAGGGTAAACACTTTTTTTCAACAATGGACACATCTATTATTATTCCTTCTTTATATCTGAGATGTGGAAGTCATTTGTATGCATTTCAACTAATTTATAAATTAATATTTGCTATTGTCTATGCATACCTCTTTCTATCAAATATTTATACAGGTGATAAAAAGTTATTTACGTATTTATGTTTAACTCTCTGCTATTAAATAAATCAAAATGAATATTTAAAATCTTCAATATTACCGAAAGTTGTAAATTTAGGTAATTATATGTTTCTGGCCTTTGAATCTTGCACCCAAGAACCATGAGAGGAAGAAAATAATAAGGCTTCTGGAGAATAACGACAACAACATACCTAGTTTATTCCCACAAGTGGGGTCTGGGAAGGGTGAGATGTATGCAGATCTTACCCCACACCACCAAGGTGAAGAGGCTGTTTCCGGTAGACCCTCGGCTAAGGCTTCTGGAGAATACATTTAATCCCAATTTGACCAATCTTTTGAACAATACGGAAAAAACTTACCTATGCCGGGTGTATACACCTAATCATATCAATTAATCATGGTAAAGTAATTTAATAAAGTGAGAATGTATATCAATTAATCATGGTTGAGTGTTAATAGTGTATTTATAAATAAATAGGGTGTATTTATTGGTTGGTAAGTATTATACCTTGTTTTCCTTTATATGGTCTATATACCTGTTCCCGCACCCCTCCGCCCATACATAGAAGAAAAGAGAGAACGAAGTGATAACATGAGGGAAAGTAGAAATACGAAAATCTAACTTCCCTCTTTAATTACATTTGTAGTTGCGTGTAATCAAATACCTAAGAATAATTTTTTGTTTTTTAAAAAATCAATACCTAAGAAATCCGTTTCTCACTTTGCAACGAAAAATTACTAACCATATGTTTGGCTGGGGCGCATCTACACAAGGTGTTGTATAAAAGCATTATTGTTTTTATCAATCAATCAATGTTCATTATGGCATTACATGTGAATTGTGATCCTCTTATAGACGGCTTTACTTTTGAAAAGTAAAATGTCCAAATTTATTTTTTAACTTTACAAAATGGTACCAATTCGTCATCCCGAAGGTCAATCATAATCTTAACAAAAAAAAAAAAAAAAAAAAAAAGAAGGTCAATCATAATCATATCGTTACAAGATTGGGCTAGATATGCCCTTATTCAATATATTCACTAATGGCATACATGATTCAACACATAAGCCTTTTGTAATAAGGAAAAGAGTTACATATGCATTTGAACTCTGCGAAATGGTCTAAATTCGCTTTTGAAATTTGCGAAACTGAACCATATTTTACTTTTCTTAGTCATTGTATGTCATCTCTCAATATCGATCAGTACCATAAAAACACATACTGAGATCATTTTTACTCCAAAACACCACATTAAGATCACTGTTTCTCAACGCTAAAAGCACCACATTAAGATCATTGTTACTCCACCTCGACCCCCACGATACTCATAGAAACAAAACATTAAATGTCACTCAATTTTCTTTTTCCAATTAAAACGATCTCTCTTACACTTTTTTTTTTTTTTTGGATAAGTAAATATTTTATTTATTTACCAAAGCATTACAACGAAAAATCTATTTCACGACAACCTGAGTAGCATAGTCAAGGTTGATGATCTACATTACATCAGTTAAGCTACTTTAACTCCTACCGACTAACTAACTATAGCTATTATATTGCGAGTAGTTAAGATCATTAGTAGTTCTAAGTATTTTCTCGTTGAAACATTCTTGGACAATTTCCCTGATAAGCTACTCAACCATTCTTTGCTTATGTTGGAACACCATGTCGTTTCTCTAAATCAGATTCCAAATCACTATCTAATTACGTTTCTCAGAAGTTATTGGCCCTAACCACTATAATCCTACCTTGACCACCACCATATGTTCTAATAATGATTTTGAAGATGAATACTGTGTTTCAAGTTTTGTTTTAGCAATAAGAAGTAGCTGCGAAGCTATAATATGGCTTCTAGTGATCTGAGAAGGATAAATGATATATTGTGCCAATAGAGTTTTTTTAGTAGATGTTAGAATTCAACTTGATGATGCAACTTGATGGTTCAACCAAAAATATTTCATCAAGCATAGAAGCGTATGTATTGGGTAAAAATTGGCCTCCACATGTGGCACCTCAGTTGTATGAATCAAGGTTAACTGAACG
Organism: Petunia secreta; assembly: GCA_029990175.1. Taxonomy (NCBI): domain Eukaryota; kingdom Viridiplantae; phylum Streptophyta; class Magnoliopsida; order Solanales; family Solanaceae; genus Petunia; species Petunia secreta. The sequence goes on from JARKIP010000156.1 coordinate 430,534, forward strand.
GATATTTATAAGCTGAGGTTTGAGAGAAACAACAAGATTACCGAAGTCAATGACCGAAGACATAATTTGAGTTGCGCTTCGGTGAATAATCACCTCGGTTGATCAGCAAGCTCACATCCACGAGGGCGACGATTTGGACCTCGGCAGATCATCCCACCTTCAGCGGAGTAACTTCCCACTACTTCAGCCCACTAACTCCACTTTCAAAGGATATGGGATGTGAGTGGATTAATGGGGAATATGGGGAAAGTGGCCGGATTTCACATATCTATAAATAGTAGTACATTTCATATTGTATCTATCTAGAAATTCATACCAAAACTCTGTCCAAATTTATAATGAACCTTATACAGTGAAATTCCATCTATTTTCTTCGCAATTCTATTTGATTTTGCTTATTGTTTCAACTTTGATACTTAGTATTGCTTGTATACTCGATCCAAATTCGATTTGTTGCCCTAAATCAATTTAGGCTAACACAAATTGGCGCCGTCTGTGGGGATCCAAGCAATTATGCTTTGTTCCAAAGTTGATCAAAACTGTTTTCTTTCACGCGATGGCTGACAATGGTAATAACACTAGTGTGCACCAATTACCTCCCATTAGACAAAACTTGTACATTCTTACCCCCACTTCCAATGGATGATACACTCATACCACCACCACCTGCAACAGATCCTTCTTCATCGGGATCAAGCGACCTTTTCTATGCGTTTGTTATACGCTCTTTGAATATCCTCCAAGCACGCTTCGACCAGCAAGCAACCTTTAACACTGAATTTCGTAGCTCCTTGGAAGCAGTCTTGGTGAGAAATCACGCCACCCCCACTGATACTCCACCCATAGCTCTGAATATAGGCATCTCAAACTTCATTCCTGCGGACACGACAACAGGGGGACCTCAAAATGGAGCCACGTCTGGAGGCTCGGGGACTTTACCGAACATCAATCCACTATTTCGGACGGTTCCCAACGTGGTTTAAACCAACTCCTCAGTATACCTCGAAAAACTGAAAAGAGAGATCGAGGCTCGAGTTGAGGCCAAATTCGAGAAGCGACCCGAAAACGTCCCTGGGGTTAGGAAGACCCAAAGGGCGTTGGACATCGACCAATGTAGGAAATTGCCTTATAAACCCGAGGCTACCCCAGCCCTAATTCCAAAACACGTTAAAATGCAAATTCTAAAGAAATATGATGGCACCACCGACCCAGTCGATCACGTGACCAAATTTATGGCCATGGTGAAAGGGAATGACCTATCTAAAATTGAAAAAGAGTCTATGTTCTTGAAGAAATTTGGGGACACATTGGAAAAGGGGGCGGTGCGTTGGTATATGCACTTGCCCTCGGAGTCTAGTTTAGATTTTAAAGAGCTAGCTGATGCGTTCATCAAGGCTCACATTGGGGCACAAAAGATTCCTCAAAGGAAGGAAGATATCTTCGAGGTGAAGCAACAATATGGGGAGCCCATCAAAGACTTCCTCGAGCGATTCCAAGCCGAGAGGATGAAACTGCCCCCCATGGGAGATAACTTGGCCATCATGGTTTTCGAAAGAAATATTAGAGTTCGGAACTCTGAAGCAGCTGCCGAGCTAAAAAAGGAGCTTCAACAATATCAAGCTCAGACGTGGAATGAGTTGCAAGACAAAGCTGCCACCAAGACAAGATTGGAAGAAGCTGAATAGAGAGCTGCAGGTCGAAGTCTAAACTATAGAAATCGCCCTGATTCATCTCGATGCCTCAATTCAAAGGATCGATACGAGCCATATAACTCACAAATGCAGGATGTGAGCCAGAGGCTCGGTGGACCATCCATAAGCCAACGCCTCGGTGGTCAAGTAAATCATAATAGAAATCAACAGAACACCACAAGGCCCGCTTTGGTGTCCAAAGATAAAAACTTACCTCGAATACCAGATTACAACTTCAATGTGTCTACCACCGAGCTGGTAAATGCCCTAAAGGGGATGACAGACAAAAGGGTGAGATTACCCAAAGATATGAGGATAGCTCCAAAAAAAAGAGACCAAAGCTTGCGTTGCGAGTTCCACGCCGATTATGGAAATCGAACTGAGGATTGTAACACGCTTTGCCTAGAGGTGGTTCATCTGTTGAAAAAAGGCTTACTAGGTGAGTTTCTCACTGATAAAGGCAAACAAAACTATGCAAAGAACCGAGGGGATGGACAGTCACCGAAGGCACTACCCTCCAAAAGGGCTTGAACGTGATAGCTGGTGGATCTGAAGTTAATGATGTGAACTTCGCTGCTGCCAAAAAGTTCGCCAACTTGTCAATAACGATGGAAAAGAGGACCCGAACAGGAGGATCGGGCAAAGAGATTATTTTTGATGAAGATGAGTGTGATGGAATGATGTTTCTCCATCACGATGCCTTGGTCATCATGATAAGAATTAATGATTCAGATATCAGGCGAGTCTTGCTAGGCCCATCATAAGCTAACGGGTTGTTAAGAAGATGTGGTTGAAGGACCAAATCATCCCGAAGGCAACTGTCCTAACAGGCTTCAACAATTCCACGGAGAAAACTTTGGGCGAAATCACGCTCAATACTTATGCAGAAGGGGTTGTTAAGGAAATAATGTTCCAAGTCATGCCCAAGGACATGGCTTACAATGTGATCCTCGGGAGGCCATGGATTCATTCGATGAAAGCTGTGTCATCCACTCTTCATCAGGTCATTAAATTTCCAACCACTTGGGGGATTCGTTCAATCAAGGGAGAGAAACGAACGACGAGATAATGCTATTCGGTTGCATTGAAGAGTGGAATCGTCCCGAATAGACCGAGGCAATAGCAATTAGAGCCACTGGGGTCTGGTGAAGAGATGGGTTCATTTCCTCATATGGATCCCCAAGAGGAGACCTCGGAAGCAAAAGGCTGAGGATTCGACCATTGAAGAATTGGAATCTTTTACGCTGTCGAAAGATTTCCTGAATAGGAAGGTGTTTGTCGGCTCAGAGTTGGACCCAGAGTCGAAAAAAGTAATAGTTGAACTGTTAAAGTCCAACGACGACTGCTTCGCGTGGTCCCATGCTCATATGATCGGAATTGATCCAGAGATCATGACTCATAAGTTGAACGTGGATCCACGCTATACCCCAGTAAAGCAGAAAAAAACGCCGCATGCCGACGTAAAGAAGAAGCAAATCGAGGATGAAACTACGAAACTAAAAGAGAATGGCTTCATAAGAGAGGTCAAATACCCCCGAATGGTTAGCCAATGTTGTACTCATACCTAAAAAGAATGGTAAATGGAGAATGTGTGTGGACTACACAGATTTGAACAAAGCCTGTCCCAAGGATTCCTACTCGTTGCCTCTAATAGATAGGTTGATAGACTCCACGGCTGGACACAAATTATTAACCTTTCTAGACGCCTATTCGGGGTACAACCAAATTCTGATGGATCCGAAGGATGAAGAAAAAACCTCGTTCATCACAGACCGAGGTACTTGCTGCTACAAAGTGATGCCCTTCGGGCTCAAGAACGTAGGGGCAACCTACCAAAGGCTGGTATGTCGCATGTCCAAAGAATACATTGGGAAATCAATGGAAGTATATATAGATGACATGCTCATCAAGTCCGTTTGGGTGGAAGATCACCTAAATTATTTGAGGGAAGCTTTTTTTGTTTTAAGGCAATACAACATGAAGTTGAACCCCGAAAAGTGCACCTTCCGTGTTGGTTCGGGAAAGTTTCTGGGGTTCAGAGTCTCTGAACGAGGAATTGAGGCTAATCCAGAAAAGATTAAGGCGATTGAAGAAATCCCCGATGAGTTTTCCGGGGTGAAATAAGTTTAGCGCTTAACTGGTTGAGTCACTACCTTGAGTAGATTCATTTCAAAGTCATCAGAGCGATGCCACAAATTATTCTCAGTTCTAAGGAAGAATAACACTTTCGAGTAGACACTGGAGTGTAAAGAAGCGCTGAGAGAGTAGAAACATTATTTGGCCAACGCGTCGTTGCTCGCCAAGCCAAAAGATGAGGAAACTTTGTTGGTCTATCTGGCTGTATCCGAGGTGTCAGTGAGCGCAGTGTTGGTTCGGGAAGAAGATGGCAAGCAACAACCCATTTAATACGTGAGCAGAATGCTCCTGGACACCGAAACCAGGTACCTACATCTTGAGAAGTTAACACTTTTTTTAATTGTAACTGCTCGAAAACTACGGTCTTATTTCGATGCCACCCGATAATTGTAGTTACCACCTTTTTCTTAAGAAATATATTGCAAAAATCGGAGTTGTCGGGGAGGTTATCCAAATGGGCGGTAGAGTTAAGTGAATATTACATCACATATCAGCTACGAACAGCTATAAGGTCCCAAGTTTTGGCAGACTTCATGGCTGACTTTAGTGTCGGAATTCTCCTCGAAGCTGAAAAGGAAAATCTGATGTCTATAGGGCAAGCATCGGGGGTATGGGTACTTTACGCTAATGGAGCAACCAACTCTAAAAGTTCGGGGCTCGGAATAGTCTTGGTGGCACCAACAGGAGAAAGAGTTAGGCATTCAGTTTAGTTTAAAAAAATAACAAACAACGAAAGTGAGTGCGAAGCTGCTCTAGCAGGTTTAGAATTGGCTAAGGAGATGGGGGTGGAAAGAGTTGAGTTGAGGTGCGATTCACAGTTGGTAGTGAATCAAGTACTCGGGGACTATTCGGCTCGTGAGCCCAGGATACAACAGTTCCTAGAGCAAGCCCAACAAATCTTGGCTCAATTTCAAGAATATAAAATCAAACAAATACCCCGAGATGAGAATGCAGAAGCCGACGCTCTAGCTAATTTGGGTTCGGCTGTATAAGAAGAACACTCCGGGACTAATTCAGTTGTTCGGTTGCTCTCAGCGCAGATGAAGAACATGAAATTGGAAGTCAATTCGGTGGACCACACTTAGGATTGGCGAACCAAGTTCATATATTATTTGGAATCAGGGACTCTTCCCCTCGACAAGATAGAAGAAAAAAAGTTGAGGACTCAAGCAGCCTCTTATTCGATGATATTGGGAAAATTATATAGGAGAATGTATAGCGGCCCGATGGTCAATTGTTTGGGTCCAGGAGAGATTAAGTATGTTATGAAGGAAATTCACGAATGTGAATATGGCAACCATTCAGGAGGAAAAGCTTTAGTGCGCAAGTTACTTCGGGCTGGATACTTTTGGCCAACTATTAGCGCAGACGCCAAAGCCTTTGTGAAGAAGTGTGATAAGTGTCAACGACATGGCCGAATGATCCATCAGTAGGCCGAACCCTAGCATTCGGTTGTGTTACCTTGGCCATTCATGAAATGAGGAATGGATATAATAGGCTCTCTGCCGAAGGCGAAAGGAAGTGTCCGGTGAGGAATGGATATAATAGGCTCTCTGCCGAAGGCGAAAGGAAGTGTCCGGTTTATACTTATGTTAACCGACTACTTCACAAAATAGGTGGAAGCAGGGGTCTTCGCTAAATATAGACCGAAGAAGGTGATAGATTACATCCGCAGAAATATCATCTACAGGTTCGGTGTCCCAAGGGAAATTACTTGTGACAATGGCTCTCAATTTATGGGGTCGGTGGTCACTCATTTTTTGAATCAATGGGGCATAAAAAGAATAGTATCAACACCTTATCACCCAAGTGCAAATGGTCAAGCTAAATCTTCGAACAGAGTTATCATTGAGAATATGAAGAAAAGGCTCGACGAGGCGAAATGTCCATGGCCCGATGAGTTGCCCGGGGTGCTGTGGGTGATGCGAACTATGAAGAAAAACAGCACCGGTGAAACGCCTTTTTCCCTTGCCTATGGGATGGACTCACTTATCCCCGTAGAGGTGGGTGAAACCAGCCTTCGGTACGCTCATGGAACCATAGACGCAAACTAGCAGGCTATGCGCGTAGAGCTGGATTTGCTTGCAGAAAAAAAAGGAATTAGCTTTAATTCGGCTGGAGGCCCAGAAGAGGCAAATCGAGGCATATCTCAATAGGAAGGCCAAACATAGGGATTTCAAGGTTGGTGATTATGTGCTAAAGGCCTTGAATCAGTCAACTAAGGAGAAAAAATGATGGAAAACTTGTTGCAAATTGGGAAGGACCCTACAAAGTCAAAGCTATCGTCGGAAAAGGGCCTTATCAACTGGAAGACTTGAAGGGCAAAGCCTAACCCTTAAATTGGAACGTCTCCAATTTGAAGAGGTATTATTTCTAACACTAAGGTACGTAACCTTTAAATTGATAAAATTTCACCCACGACTAGGAGACGAAAACGTTCTGAAGCTTGGGTCAAATGGTTCTCACTAACCCCTCGTTTACTTTGTTTGACCTTTTCAGCAAGCGAAGGGAACAACATAATGCTCGAATATTCATTAAGATTCACATCCGAACACTAGGGATTGGGAGAGATAGGGTGCAATCCAATTCGGCTCGAGGCTCTGCGTACCGAAGATCAGCTATTCAAGCACCGGGGACTGTCCGCCCGAGGAATAGCTTAGTACTTTGTATTTTGCGCCCGATAGTGGTGTCGTTTTCGAAATTTGCCTAAGTCTTCTTATGACTAGGATTCATGTAAAAGCCATCCCTTGGCTCGTTGTTATCATCAATTAAATAAACTTGATTCATCATCTCTCTATTTCTATGATCTTATTTATCAAACATATATTAGCTGACCGAAGTTATTTTCTAATGCCTCGGCTCGGGGACGAGGCGTCGCCCCAGGTTAGCATCGAGTTATTACAAGTTATAAAGCCTTGCAAGCAAAAAATTTCTAAGTGTTCAAGTCAAAAATTCCCAAGACAAAATAGAGACTAACACGTAGAAACAAAAGGTGAAGATTCATTCATCAACGTTCATTAACATAAAGCCCGAAGGCTACAAAAGATGTTTGTACAAACCAACTCGATGGCCATAGCAAAAACAAAATCTAAGAAGAGAAAGTTAAGCTTGGGGATCCTCTCCCTTCCCCTCTAGAAGTCCCCACTTCAGTGCTATCATCGCCACCTTCTCCATCTTCGGCCTCATCTTCATCAGAACCTTCGCTCGAAGGAAGTTCGTCAATGATTTTCTGAGCATCGGCAGCATCACTCTCAGCCTTAGCAATTTCTTCACCAAGGTTAATCTCTTCATCCCTGCATTGCTCGAAGGCTGTGTAACCTGGTTTTGATGATAGCCCATGTATTTTCAAGCTGCATCCTCGAGGCCATGACCCTAGCTCGCCTCGTAACTTCAGCTGATTCCTCCCAAAGCCGAGCAACTTAAGCCTCAAAACAGGGGACTTTACCCTCTTGGATCTCTAGCCTTTGAATTGCGAGGAGATACTCCTTCGATTTCTCATGTTGCTTGTTGGCGTTGTCAAGGAGTTGAGCCAGCTCCTCAGCAAGCCTTTCCATCTCTGTGTCCAATGCCAAGCGCTCAGTTCGGTGCTTTTCAACCAAAGCTTGGACTTCAGCCTCGGAGGCAGCAACAAATTTCTTCAAATCCGATTGGGACTTATCCGGCTGTGCCCGTAATTTAGCAATTCAGTTCAAATACTTTTCTTTCTGAGGTTGAATTGCAGTCGAAGCTCGTTGGATCTCCTCGACCCTCTCACTTTCAAGCTGCTGCATCCTTAAGGAAAAGAGCAATCGCTGGATGGACATTAATAAATTATCAGGTTCACAGAATATTCAAATCACCAATGTAAAGAAAACAAAGTTAGGTGGAGCATACACGGGCGGCGTTGGCGATGGAAGCAGCAATCAATTACGCAAGAGTCAATTTCCTAAGGATAGTTTCTTCTTTAGTCCTCAATAGCAGACCAAGACTTAGAAGATCGTCGTGAGTGCATTCCAAGAGGTTTGATTGCTCCCACACCTCCAATTTCCTCGAAGTCCTCTCTGAAACTGGAGATCGAATATCGCCCCGAGCGACACTCGAATTGGCGACCTCTTCGGCAATTGGAGTCGCTTCAACCTCGGCTTCGCCAACTTTAGCCTGGCCTTTGGCTTTGGTAACTTCTTGGTCAGATCCTTCGAGGTCAACCACCTCGGTCTCCTTAGGCGCTTCGAGACCGTCATCACTAGGTTCATCGACCAGCCCTCGGTGCTGTACAGCGGCAACTTCAGGCCCAAAAGTGGCAGTTGCCTCCACACGAGGGCATTTTGCCTTGGTTGGCCTCTTCGAGACAACTCTCTTCCTGTTTGAATCTGTGGAGGAAGGGGGAGAAAGCTTATAGGTAAAAGTAGAAATGGGAGTCGAAATGCTGAAAAACCGACCAATGAAGATGTCTGCACCTTTTGAGTCCCTTGACCCGAGGAACCTTTGGATTTCTTCTCTTCGGCGATCTGCCTCACCAAGCTTGCCATCTTGCTAACGCCATCTTTGGCATCTATAACTATCTTCTCCTTCTTCTCTTTCTTTTTTCCTTTCTTTCCCTCTTTCTTCTCTTCATCTTCTTTCTCATCCCCTTCGGTCTCCTTGACCGCCTTATTTAAAAAACCTAGAAGGAAAACAGAACTTCAAGTCACTTGAATAACAAATTAAAGGGAAAGAAGGGAGCCAAAATGTGACGAATCACTCACCATGCCTCTTACATTCCCGACGGTTGTCAGCCTCGGCAGCTAAAAGCATCCATTGTCTAAGGGGACGAGTTCGGATCGCCATTATTTCCTTAATACAATCGAGCAAGCAGCTCGGAGGGTTAACTAGGACCCTGTTGGCTGCACATAAAATTAAATTAGTAAGATGTCGCTCATACCTTGGGGAAACCGAAGGCAGCTGACAAAAACCTCGTTGGTATGAGGACATAATGATCGCACCAGCCTCGGTCGCCATGATCCTCACTCTTACTTAAGATTGCATATTGACCTCGGTTGTTTAAAGCCACGACCCCAGCCTTGTGGAAATATGGGTAATAAAAGGTGATCAAGTGATGAAAAGTGAAGGGCGCCCTAGCTTGTTAGCTTAAGAAGTCGAGAGCTTGCAACCCTCCAGACACTAGGGCCCAACTGTGCCAGGCATAGATTGTACGTTCGGCAAAAAATATTTATTATTCGGTGGACAGGAAGAGTGAAGCCTATGGTAAAGGGGGTATGTATAAATGGAGGAATACCCCTCAACGTGGTTGGAAACACAACTATTCGGGGCTGGTGCCAAAATCTCCACCTCGGACCCCCATCGGCAATCTTTTGGAACGACCTCTATCAGATCTTCGGTAATCAAGCTTGGCGTCACATGCACCGGTATGTTCCTATTTTTTCCACGTTGGGCATCCGATTAGTTTTGCACCTTGAAATCTTTCTCGTTACTAAAATCCGAAGGGATGACCAATTGAGGTTCGATCTCTTGCTCAAGAGGGATCTTTTTCCTAGACCTCTTCGAGGCGCCAGCCTCAGTTTTAGATCCAGCTTTGTTGGACCTAGCATCGCCCACTTGGTCACTGACCTCATCAACATTGGTGACGTCATCACCACCAACGTCATCCTCATCACCAACACGGCCGTCGCTCGTGACGTCATTATCACCATCATCATCTTCTCCCACACTTATATTGCGGCCAGCGGTGGCTTTACGCCTCCTTGAGCTGCCTACCTGAGACGTTGCCTCTCTACCACTGCCAGTCGGCATGATAACCTTCAAGGGTTTCACGTCGTTCACCAGCTCATCATCGATGATCATGGTTGTGGGGTCTGGAACCCTCCCCTCTGAACTACTAGAGCCTTGAACGAAATTAGTTGTTGACATGGTGGAATAGAAAGAAGAAAGCTGTATCCTCGAAAGTGGATGTGAAGAAGAGTAATTGGGAAATTTTGCTTTGCTTTGACGATTCTTTAATGTTGGTTAAGTGATCACAAGTGGGAAAATAATTGGTCAAGTGGAGGTACTTATAGGAAAAGAGTCATCATTTCTTAAAACGTTGGGAATACCAACAGAAACGACAATGTTTTTACCATTCGGAGCAAACCAACGGTCGCCATGTTTGGCGCAATGGGCAGGTGAAGTGACTGAATCGCTTTTAAATTCCTTGGCGTACATGTTGCCACGTCGATCTCCCGCTTAAATTCATTCCACTCATCGGTAATTCTAGAACTTACCCGAGGAGTGGGGGGACTATCTGTATTGGGTAAAAATTGGCCTCTACACGTGTCACCTAGGTTGTATGAATCAAGGTTAACCGAATGGATATTTGTAAGCTGAGGTTCGAGATAAACAAGAAGATTACCGAAGTCAATGACCGAAGACATAACTCGAGTTGCGTTTCGGTGAACTATCACCTCGGTTGATCAGCAAGCTCACATCCACAAGGGCGACGATTTGGACCTCGACGGATCATCCCACCTTCAACGGAGTAACTTCCCACTACTTCAACCCACTAACTCCACTTTCAAAGGATATGGGACGTGAGTGGATTAATGGGGAATATGGGAAAAGTGGCTAGATTTCACATATCTATAAATAGTAGTACGTTTCATATTGTATCTATCTAGAAATTCATACCAAAATTCTGTCAAAATTTGTACTGAACCTAAGTGAAATTTCATCTATTTCTTCGCAATTCTATTTGATTTTACTTATTGTTTCAGCTTTGATACTTAGTATTGCTTGTATACTCGATCGAAATTCGATTCGTTGTCCTAAATCAGTCTACGTAGTGCGTACAACAACACCACCACCTCAATATTGAGTCCGTGAGTCCCCAAATCAAAATTTATGAAAGGAAGGAAAATAGGAAATTGCCCCACCCCGCGTCTGGGTTGGCTGTATTTCCCAAAATCAAAATTCATCTTCCCCGCATCGTCACGCTTCCTTTTACTTATCTTTTGCCTCTTTCTATATTTTCGCATATCACACCCCTTTCCATTTCTCTCTCTCTTTCTGAAAAAAACTCTAACTACTAGTAGCTAGGGTCTTTAAGAAAATGGGGCAACAGTCATTGATCTACAGTTTCGTTGCACGAGGAACTGTAATTCTCGCTGAATACACTGAGTTTACTGGTAATTTCACAAGCATAGCCTCACAATGTCTCCAGAAACTTCCTGCTTCAAATAACAAGTTTACTTATAATTGTGATGGCCATACTTTCAACTATCTCGTCGACGACGGCTACAGTATGTAAACTTTTCCTCTATTTCAGTTACTTGATCTTATTATTCATGAATCTATGTGTGTGTGTTTTTTTTTACTGCGCCGATTACTTTATTTACTGTGAATAGTACATTTTAGATCTCAGTACTATACCTGCTAATAATAATTAAATTTTGTCGTAATTATTTTAATTATTGTTGAATTTTTGCTTTAGATCTTTGATTTTTCGTTTCTTCTGTCTTTTTACCCGAGTTATTACGCTGTTCGGTTACGGTATACTGCAGTCTAGATCTTAGTTAAATGCTGATAAATAATAATTGATTTATTTTTATTTAGTTTAGTTAATGACAGAATTTATGCTTTGGATCTCTTTCGTTGCATTGCCTATTTTGCGCTATCACTTCAATTTAGTATTCAATGTCAGAATATTACACCCTAGATCTTAGTAAAAATTTGATTACTAATAAGTAATAGTGATCAAATTTGTTTATCCTCTAGCTCAATTTTTCTGTGGATCTCTCTTTCATTTTGTTGCTATTTTTGTTAATTAATTAATCAATAAACCGGTTATTTGCATTTTTTAGTGCTTAATTTTGGTTTAGATCAGTGTGTTTTCATGATCTTTTACTGTATATAAAAGTTCACCCAACCTAATTAGGGTACAGAGATTTCAATGTGATTAGCACAGGAGAGGATAACAGAAGATCTCTTGTTTTCATATAAAATTCCATTTTCCTTGCTGATAGTGTTATACCCTCTGTGCAAACAGCATATTGTGTTGTTGCTGTTGAATCTGTTGGCAGACAGATTCCGATTGCATTTCTAGAGAGAACCAAGGAAGAATTTACCAAGAAATATGGCGGAGGCAAAGCTGCGACAGCTGTTGCTAACAGCTTAAACAGGGAGTTTGGGTAAGTTGCATTTTTTTCCCTCCGATTCTCTTATCTCCTTTACTATTGATGGTATTATTGAAATTAGTAAACGTCTCCATTCAACACAACAATATACAGGCCCAAACTGAAGGAGCAGATGCAGTACTGTGTGGATCATCCAGAGGAAATCAGTAAGCTTTCAAAGGTGAAGGCGCAGGTTTCAGAAGTTAAAGGTGTGATGATGGAGAACATTGAAAAGGTATAGAAGATTGACCTCCTTATTGGATTACACTCTTGTTGGAGGACATATTTTTATTGTGGTCCTGGGAAAAGATTGAGAATCCAGAAGTGGATATAGTTTGCTGATGACAATTGTGTCCTTATAGGTTCTTGATCGTGGGGAGAAGATTGAACTTTTGGTGGATAAGACTGAGAATCTTCGCTCACAGGTATGTAATGCAATGACCATTCAATTTCATGTTTCTAAGATTCTTGAGTCTTGAGCCTGTAGATGGATGAATCTCAATCGCCAGTTATATGAAATAGAAGCTAAAATGATAAGAATATTCATCTTTTTTTGCCTCTTGAGAGTGATAGTACACGACAAGAGTGCTACAGCCTACTGGTTTCAGCAAATGTAAAGCGGTTTGAATAGATTCCCTTGAGAATTTGAAATAGCTGCTTTTGCTGCAACTTGAGAGAAGTTAGATGGTTAAATTCAGGCCATTAAATATCAAATAGTAGAGTAACAAAGGAATTGGTTAGTGATGAAGATTCTCACACTTGAATCCATGGTGGTGTTCTAGATAGATTACTGATGTGAAAGGCTGGATTCCTCTGTAAATATTTCAAGCACATTTTGTTCTCTAGTTATAATACTTACCTTTTCATTTTTGAAAAAAAAAACAATAGTGTCCTGAAAACTACTGTTCAGCAATCATTTGGCTTTGTTGTTTACATTTTATGTTCTGCAGATTGCTTAGTTAAATTATACTTTCTATGCAATCAATTAGGTCAAAGGCTAGTGGCCTTCCCATTAACTTTATTGGCCACTTTAGCCAAAGGTTTATTTGCTCCAGTGGGCTGGACCTTATGAACTGTAATTGCATCATTGCACATAGTTGTTTGCTTTTCCATTTACCTTCTTTCTGAGATTGTACTTCTGTTATTGCTTTGGTCCTTTCGTTTTCTTTTTGGTCAATCTGAACATAAAATATGGGATGGACGTTGTCTTATTGCAGGCACAAGATTTCAGGACACAAGGAACAACCATGAGGAGGAAGATGTGGTTGCAGAACATGAAAATCAAGCTTATAGTCTTAGGAATTATTATTGCCTTGATTCTGATCATAGTTTTGTCAGCATGTGGTGGTTTCAAATGTCACTAGTGCGGTTTCTCCTCCTTACTAGGCTGGATGCTGATCGAATATTGTGATACTTAATCTTTGTAGTAGGTGGCATATTCCTTATAATTCTTTTTTTCTTTCTTTTCCTTTTCCCTTTTGTTGTGATATCTTTTGCTCTATGCTACTCTGTATTATGAGATACTGCCTGTATAGCTCGTAATGCTGAATTTTTTTGAATATACTATTGACAGAGTCTCCCTCCTAGTTCCCCAAGCCGTTTGAGCATGAACAGGGAAAAGTTATAGAAGTGCCCGAGGTATTAGGAATTAGTGAAAACGATTGTGTTGTCTCTCTTCCACTACTCTGTTAGGCGGGCCTGACTTTTCTGCTGCTAACATTTATTCTTGCGCTCACAATACGTGAACTTTCTTGTACTAATATCGGATATCTAAAATCTGCTTTGCTGGGTAATGGTAGCAGCAACTCAAATGTCAAGGACATATAGTGAGGTCGCTTTTGATAAGTTCAGGATGGATTTTGTCACATTTCTTCTATTGTTGTTTCTTGTGTGACTGCAAAATAATAAGATGGCAAGTCTGCCTTTTATTTTGTATATTTTTTTATGTATAATGAGGATGCGGATGCCTTTTTTATGATATCTCTGTCTTGTGTAGATTGAGATAGCAATATACAGTGGCTGCTTCAGCATCTTTCTAGGAAGATACTCGGACAGAATTCTAGAGCACAAACTGGTGTAAAAGATTTAAATGTTTTGAGTAGCTTCGTGTTAATTATTATGGGGATCTTTTTGAATTGGAAAGTCACGGAAAACTGTTTTTGGAGTCACTTATAGCTGTTACAATTTATTGAGTTGATTCCCAGGCTTAAGCGCTTGTTAATTCTCTGTTAAGTATGGTGCAAATTGAAGAAAAAGTGTTAACTCTTCAAAATACTCTTTAACAAGCACTTAGGTTTCTCCAACATAGTGGTATATGCCAAGTCCAGTGCAGTTCGACAAACAAATTCTAGCTGAGGTGTGTTTAAATCAAATGAAAGTGTAAGACATGTTTGATTTTAAGCAGTTTTGTTTCTCTTGTATCTGGACAAGTTTCAGCACTCCCCCCCTACCTTGCACTAGGGGTTCTCTGAGGCATAAGCCCCTTTTTTCATGGCGTCTAAATTGTTGAAATGAGAATAAAAAGAGGGGGCAGGGGAGAACCTGGGATAATTTGCCAATTAAGGTAGATAGACTAGGTTTCCTTCAGTTCTGTCTTTAAATTTTTGTTTTCCTCAGATTATGATGTGGGTGCACTTTTGTACATTATAAGTTATATAATTTTCTGCAGATTCTGATTTACATGCTCTTTTGAGTTCTGTCCAATGAGATAATGTTTGATTGCCTGATAAGTGTTTTGAACTGTGATAGACTTGAACCTCATTTCCATGATCCAACTGCCAATTAAGGGACACATCATATTAAATGTTCGAATTCGGAAATAGATTTCTCCTCTATCCACATGTTGTAGCTCAAAAAAGTGAAACTTGAAAACAACATTTTTACTTTTTCTTTCCCCGTTGCACCAAACTACGATCATCAGTCTCCATTTTTCTTGTTTGGGTTTCCATTTTCTAAAGTTGGTGGTAATAAATTCTTTACGATAGGTTTTTAGAAGTTTTTCCAATGTTTTTTTGGTAACAAAAGCGACATTCCTATGCGCTACTTTACGTAGCAATGTGCTACTTTACGTGTTCCTTGAAAGAGGGAACAAAGGAAATAAAATAGAACAGTAAAGCGTTGGAACAAAGCTAACTGCGGAGGATGATCAAACTTCTCAAAGAAATCAGTAAAAGATGGTTCCTGTTCCTTTCATTAAAAAGAAACCAAGAAAGCACTAGAGCAGGCATATGAATAAGTGTCTCCATAGTCTACATGGAGTAGGAAAGACAATTCCTCCACTTGAAGCCATTTCGGCTTTAGTTGGCGTTCCTTGAGAAAAGTCATTTTCAGATGGCCTCTACAACTGCAAGGCCTTGCAAACCAGGACTTATGCACTTTACTTCAGCTGTTTTATCTGGTAATCGTATATTTAGCGGCTCCATCTTATACATTTATTTCCATGTTGTCAACGAGCCTGACCATTCCAAACAATGCTGCTACACAAAATACAACCGGTCTCTTGATCATTTCCACCGGGTCCAAAGTTTCTTGCTCCACAATCTGATGCAGGAAAGGTGTCAGTGATGAGGGAAAACAAGACAATACGACCAAGAAATGAAGCATCATTTGAAGAGAACTTATTTGTACTGTTGATTCCTACATTTTAAAAGACAAAATACTGTGGAACAAAGTATACATACCATCTGGATGAAGCTTCTAAGACAACTAACCATACCAAAATAGCGCTTATTTCTACTAGTAAACGAACAAAGGAAATAGTGGTATGACTCTTAGCATTGCAATTAAAGTGGTGGAAATGATGGAGAGCGTAATCATGTCACTCACTTCTTAGCACTTTGCGATACATCATGACAAGTCAATAATACTCGTATAATTGATTGGCGAATATAATTAACAGCTAGAGGACCTTTGAAAATGCAATTATCAAGATAATATCATACTTCATACATTAGTTGAGTTTCCAGTTAGGATTGTGTTGTTTATATCTATATATGAAAGACAACATTACTTTTTGTTCTCACCTCAGCATAATCAACCCTTCCACCAGCTTCAACTATGGTTTGAATGGCCAAATTTATCAGCTCTCTGCAGTTGACCTGGCCCTTTTCTGCTTCAACTTTGGCTTTAGACAGTGCACGGCTGATTGACAAAGCCTGTAGAATAAAAGAAAGAGCAAAAAGTTTCAATTAGCACAAATGCCAGACAATAATAAAGAGAAAGACTTAGCAGGTAAATAAACTTCTGCATATGTATTGTCCTAACTGGCCATATGCACATAGGGCAGCAGCAACCGAATTTCCTTTTTTGTTCGTGTTCCTTGCATTGACCAGAACATTAAAGGAGAAGGGATATCATCATAACAATAGAGAATTTGGCAGCAGAAGAAGCACCTTTTGCCTGTCCTCAGGTGAAAGTTTCACATTACGGGAACTCATCGCAAGACCATCATGCTCTCGTACTATTTCAGAACCAATCACCCTTATTCCAAAATCAAGGTCTCGGACCTGAAACAGAACAACTTTGAGACTATCGATTGAAATTTAAATCACATCAGACTTCGGCTCGAAAGTGTATTGCTTGATTAACACTAGCAAAGTAACAGAAACAAAGCAACATTGCAACAACATTTCCCATTTTAGACTGCTTCGTCCACAGAAGGAAAAAACTTAACTACACTAGTGTTTGCACCAAAACAATAGATGCGCACAACACGTGGTCGTTAACACAAAATTTAAATACTTTATCATGGTTAAATAATGTCCAATTTGTGACTAAGCCTTCTGCTAGAGTTGAATTTTACTCCATCCTTCCTAATTTATGTGACACGAATTCCTTTTTAGTCTGTCCCCAAAAAGAATGATCCATTCTAAATCTATAAACAATTTATTGTAAACATTCCTTTCACCCTTAACGACAAGCTTTTATAGCTATGCAAATGTTATGTAGCATGTTCAAGACCACAAGTATTAAAAGTCTTTATTTTTCCTAAACGCTATGCCAAATCAAATACGATCACATAAAACAAAATGGCGGGAGTATTAGTTTAGTTCAAACACTAGCTGCAAGCAAAGTCAATTAAGAACTAAGCAAGTTCTAACATTCCAAATAGAAAACCACAACAACTTTTTAGCAAGATTACCATTCTCTCAATAATCCTCCATTGCTGATAATCTTTCTTGCCAAATACAGCAACATCAGGCTCAACTACATTAAACAGCTTAGTAACAACGGTAGCAACCCCTCTAAAGAAAACAGGCCTACTCTTCCCACACAAACCCTGTTCCAATTTTTCAACTCTAACCCAAGTTTCATGCCCCATCCCTTTATCTTCAACACAAGATACAACCTTCCCTTCACACTCTTCCTTCTCTTTTTGAATATTCCTCTCAGACCCATGTCCATTTTCAAGATTCCCATAATCATACAGATTCTTGGGGTTGAAAACAACATCAACCCCACCCGGAATAGACTTGAGTTTTTCAAGATCACCTTGAAAATCAGAAGGGTATGTAGAAAGATCTTCATTTGGTGAAAACTGACCTGCAACAACAACAAGAAACCTACGCGTCAATCTCAAACCAGTTGGGGTCGGCTATATGAATTCATGCACCACGTTTTTTTTTTCTTCATTTAAGCTCAATTAATGTCATCATGATGCCAAATATGAATAAAGGGTAGAAAATAAGTTAGATATATACAAAGAACAGTAATAATAAAAATTGACCTGGATTAACATAAATGGAGACAACTATAGAGTCAGTGTATTTTTGTGCTTGTTTGATTAGAGAAAGATGGCCTTCATGGAGATAACCCATTGTAGGGACAAAGCCAATGGTACGGCCTTGGGATCTCATGGTTCTTGTCCATCTTCTCATTTCTTCCTTTTCTGTGATGATAATTGGTTCTGCCATTTTGAGTAGTGGATTGTGGAGGATTTTGCTAGTTTTGGATGAGCAAGATTTTAAGGTAAAGATATGTGCTTTTTGCAGGAGTTGAGACAATTATTGGACTTCCCTAAAATGGAGAATTTTGAGGAAAGAGATGGGCCGACGGATTAGACTGAAATTCGATAGAGACAACTAGACAAGTGACAAGGTGAGAGTCGATGGGAAGAGGCGCCTTCACTGCTCAACCAGATTAGGTGGGCTAGGGAGCAATCAACATTTTTCTTCCTTTACACCAATTTATATGAATGTTAAGAAAAAAATTATATGTATTTGCATGACGCTTTTCTGGGATTCGCCTTGGGATGGACAATTGCAAAATCACGAGGGACTTAGATCCACAGGAGTATGGCTATAATCGAGTTTTACAGTATCACTTGTTATTGACCTTTATGTCATATTTCTGACTCTCAAATTTATTACTTCAATATTTTATGATTTGGAAGCAATTTATATTTATCTATGAAAAATTAATTTTATAAACTATATAGTGTATTGGTCGAAAATCGAACATATGCTTGGTACACATCATCAGCGATGTGGCAGACACAACTTGTATATCGGAGTCAAAACAAGAGGTATGAAAAGCAAGGGCAGTTTAGTTATGAGGAATTGATCGGCCGCACGAGAAACGGATTCAAATTAAAGGATAAGCTCAGAAGATTAGCTCGAATCTCAACCACCTCCGCAATCTTCGGAGACCGTTGGAAGTGGATTACAACGTGGAAGAGACGTGCAGAGAGTGGAATCATGCTAGGGTTTGGACTCTTTTGGCTATAAAGGTAACCCCATCTCCCCATTTGTATTTTACGTTGAACAGAATATTACTCTCCTTATTAGCAATCATTATCCTCCACAATTATTGTTCATTATCGCTACCATTATTTATTGATTACTACCGCTTCACCGCTATAACTCTGCTTTACTTTGGAGGAGACGAAGTCCATCTTCCTCACCGGAGCATAAGCATCTCATCAATACAATAAGCTTTATTCTTTTCGTTTATTGCTTTCATCATTATTATTCTGCTTATTTATTTTTATCATCGTCATCGTTTTAACTGTTTAATTGTTGTATCACCTTTAGTTAAATCTTGAATCAATACTAGAATCAGCCGATCTGTTATTCACAGTAATTATTCATTTGATTGCAACTTTGTTCGATCACTAGATTTCTATTAAGCGGACCTACTTATCAACCTTTGACATAACTAATCATCACATCGACTGTTAAAATGATTTGTCTATTTGTTTATTGCCTAGCATCTATCTTGCCCGTTCATATAGCATCTATTCGAATTGTATCCGTTATTGATAAATTATTACTTAGCAGTTCTCTTAAATTATTTCCATCAGTATATCAATCATCCGTTCAACTTAATCAGCATATTTATACACCCTCAGTTTTAATTTTGTGATCTTTGTCATCTGTTCTAAATAATATCTTTATTGCTCTTTTTTATTCATAAGAAAACATTAAATGATCTAATCCGTGAACGTAAATAAAATGGTCATCTGTGGCTCAACGAAATACAAATTTAATTGTAGTACCTGAAGGCATATTTTAGGAAATACAATTTGGGGCCCACCGTGGGGCCTAGGAAATCAATTTATTCCAAAATTCGTTAGTGATTCTACTTACGTTTGTTCTTTTTGTGTGTAATGTCAGACAACCAGAACAACAATTGATGCCGGCTAAACTACCACAAGGTCATTGACTCGGAGCCAAGCTAAAAAGATCCAAAATTCTCATCTATACTTGGTATGGAAGAAATTTGAAGACGGAGGCCTCGAAGACGAGTTGAAGGCCTTCTACTTGAGCGCATGGGCAGTCCCAGGACCAGGCGGACCGCTTGGTTGAATTCGACTCTCTGGATCTCAAGGTAGGGGAACCGCCCTTGTGTCATCGGCGGACCGGCCACTTTGCAGCCTTGGGAAATGGGTGAACCGCCTACTCCTGAAGGTAGGACGCCTGGTCTTCTCTACACTGATTCAGGCGGGGCGCCTAGTTCTGGGAGTATTCAAGACTAGTTTTTATTGTGTAATTCCTATTCTAGCCCTAAGTAATTCTATTATAATAACTCTACTTAGGGGCTTTTAGTCATTTCACAATTATGTAAGGGAGCACTATATAAACTCCTCTTAGCCATTTTCTTCATTACCTAACTTTGAATACACAAAACTTATGAGATTTTTCTCTAATGAAAACCATGTTCTTGGCTTGATTTCAATTGGAAGAATCCAAGTTGAACCTCAATCTTTTTCGATAATTCTATTTGCGAGAGTCGAGTGTCTCTTGAGGATAGTTGCATAGCGTAGGTGATTCCTTGACATTCAGTTGAGGTGTAACGAGACAAGTTCCTCGTTGCTACTTAGGTAATCGTTCGAGTCTCGTCTCGTCTCATTTTTATCTTATTTATCGCTTCCGAAGTTTACCCTACATCGGTTGGTATCAGAGCACAGATAGGTTTTGTTTTCACAAACCCTCGATCGTGCCATTTTATCTTTGTGATTGTTGTTTATTTGTTCTTGTTGTTGTTTAGAAAAAGAAGAAAAAATAGAAAAAGTTGAAAAATACAAAAAATTTGTTAAAACTTGTTGGATTTGAATCCCCAAACATTGAAAATCATTGGGGTTTGTTATATGTTTGATTCTCATTCTATTGATACCAAAATTTCATGATTTGGTGATGTTTTTCAAAATTTGAAGATTCAAATTCCCAAAAATTTTCAAAACCCTAGAAAATCTTACTTCAAAATCAAAATTAATTGGTTGTTGTTTGTTTGGGGTTAAACCTATTGGGGATTGTTTAGAATCAATATATATATATATCTTTGGGTACCATTTGAACTGAAAACAACTTGAAAAACGTTGAAAATTTGGGTGCAAAAAGCCAAGAACATGTTCTTGAAGGTTGTTGAAAAACACAGTAGGCGGGGCGCCTAGTCCAAGAGGCGAACCGCCTGAATTTTTACAGCTCTCTGGCTTTTGGGTAGGCGGACCGCCCACCTGTAGAAGCAGGGCGCCTACTTCTGTAAGGTGTTCGGGTAGTTTGTTTTCGTAGGTTTTCGTATTTCTTTTGCTTCTATTACTTCCGGCTAGTACTTTTAGAGTAATACTTCTACTTGATTAGTACTATTCATTGAGCATTTAGGATACTCGTGCTTAGAGGAGAGTAGAATTCAAAGAAGCCTCGTAGTACATTGTTTGCTTCAAGTGCTCACTTATATAGCCGATCGTCCATAGAGTCCTATTAACTCCACTCTTCCCAAAGAGCACTTGGATCTTGTGGAATTGATTGGTTGTTGAGGAGGTTGTTCAACTCTGAGGAATCCTTTTGAATCAAGCACGAGTGAACCAACCCACTAATTAAGTGTACCCGAGTGACATTCAAAAGTGAGGGAGTGAGTGAGGACTTTTACCCTAATTTTCTTCTTGTGTTTTGTTGCTTGTAGGTACATGGCGGAAGAAGGAGGAAAGACCATAGCGGTCCCGGATCCGATTTTAGCCCAACTATTGGCCGAGATGAGATCCATAAGCTTAAGGCTTGAAAATCTTGAGAGGGAGAAAACCCCTAGTGTCAACAAAGATGCCGGGGAAGGCACAAGCGATGGCTCAGCCGTGAGACCGGAGCAATTTGCCGAGATAGCTCAACAACAAAGGTTGAAAGATGAAGCTACTCGACGTGCAAGAATGTCGGGCATTCCCCAACCGTTGGGCAATCCCCAACAAGTGGGCATTCCCCACAACTTGGGCACTCCTCAAGGTAATGTTCCACCGCTATTGAGACCCCAAAGGAATGTTGCACCCGATGAGCAATATGTCGAGGCTCAAGAAGGGGAGACACTCGAGTTTGGTGATGATTATGACGACTTTCAGGCACCCTATCCGAATAGGAGGCCAATGCAACAAGGTCGAGGTATGAATAGAGGTCGTGGGCAAGGTAGAGGACCTCAAGTGGGGTATGTAGGAAGGAACTTAAGAAGAGAGTATGATGGTTATGATGACTATTACTACGGGGGTCAACCGTATCCATTCCGTCGGGGTCGAGATAACAATCTCAATAGTGTCAAGATCACTATCCCACCCTTCTAAGAGACTAGTGATCCGGAGAAATTCCTAGAATGGAAAGTTCAAGTTGAGAGAGTCTTTGACACCAATGTCGGATGAGAAGAAGGCTACATATGCTATTGCTTCATTTGAGTCCTATGCTTCCACTTGGTGGGAGTCGATCAAGAGGTCTAGACGAGCCGTTGGGATGCCTACTTACATGCCTTGGAAACAATTGAAGGTTGTGATGCATGAAAGATATGTGACTCCCAAGTTCCGACAAGAGCAACTCAAGAGACTCTATGAGTTGAAGCAAGGTACCAAGTCAGTTGAAGAATATTTCAATGATTTTGAAAAGAACCGAATGACCCTTGACATAGAAACAGAAGATGTTGAGCAAGCTACCATTAGGTTCAAGAATGGCTTGAACCGAGAAATTGCTTCTCAATTAAGATTTCACCATTTCCAATCACTCCAAGAAGCCTATGAAGCCTCCGTGGAAGCCGAAAGGTGGATCAAGCAAGAAAAAGCCACTCGCTATAGAGGTACACTTCTACTCCTACCAGCCAAACTAAGAATTGGAAGACTCCTTACACCGGTGGTGCTAGTGGAAGCCAAAATGTGAAGAAGCCCTATGAGAAAGCTACACCAAGAAGTAACTTCAAGGAGTCGGGAGGTAATTCTAAAACTCATTTAAATTCCCCTTCTCCTTCTTATTTTCAATGCCACAAGTGTAAGGGCTATGGCCACTTTGCCAAAGATTGCCCCACCCGTAGAACAATGATAGCCATGGATAATGGGTTGGAGTATGAGGAAGAAAGTGAGCCCGAGGGTGAAGTAGTTGAGGGAGATGAGCGAGATGAGTGTAAAGAGAATGCGGTAGAGGGTGATGATCCTAGCATGTTTCTAGTGCTACACCGTAGTTTGAGTGCCATGGTGAGTGAGGAGGAAGTGGATATGCAATGGGAGAACTTGTTCCATGCTAGATGTAGAGTGAGGGGACAAGTGCGCTCCATGATTATTGATTCGAGTAGGTGTGCTAATGCGGTGAGCTAATCCTTGGTGTCACAATTGAAATTGCCTACCCTTAAATACCCAAACCCCTACCATTTCCAATGGCTAAGTGAATGTAGGGAGTTGAAGGTGGTGAAGCAAGTCTTGATAGAGTTCAAGAGTGGGAACCATCAAGATGAGCACATGTTTGATGTGGTGCCAATGCAAGCTTGGCATCTCTTATTGGTAGGCCTTGGCAATATGATAGGAGTGTGGTACATGATGGCCGAGCCAACACTTACACGGTTAAGCATGAGGGCAAGAAGTATGTGCTCACGCCCTTGATGCCTAAGCAAGCGAGTGATGACTATAGGCGCATGAAGTTAAAAGAAGCGGCTTTGGCCGAGAGCCCAACCACTCCACCATCTTCTATCGGTAGCATTTGTGCCATGATGCATCCGGGTGGTACTTGAGAGGTGATGATTGCGCCAAATAGCTCATTTGGCTAGTGCACAAAGGTATTATTTTAAATTTCGATTGTGATTATGCTTCTAACCCTAACCCTTTGCCTAGTGCTATTGAGAATGTTTTGAAGGTTTTTGAGGGCATGTTCCCGGATGAGATGCCTAGTGGTCTTCCTCCATGTTCGTGAAGCCTTGTTGAGCAACTCATCCACTTGCTTTTGGTTTGTGAGACGCCTTGGTTCGTGAAAGCTTGAGTCTGTGTGCCATACCAGTCATTCTTGTGCCAAAGAAGGACGGGACATCAAGGATGTATGTTGATTGTCGTGCTGTCAATAAGTATCGTCATCCCATTCCTAGACTTGATGACATGCTTGATGAATTGAGTGGTTCTAGTATCTTTTCTAAGATAGAATCTTAGGTCTGACTACCACCAAATCCAAATGAAACCGGCTGATGAGTGGAACACCGCATTCAAGACCAAGTTTGGTCTCTATGAATGGTTGGTGATTCCTTTTGGCCTCTCCAATGCACCTAGTACTTTCATAAGGTTGATGAACCATGTTTTGAAGCCGTTTATCAACAAACTTATGGTTGTCTATTTTGATGATATCGTGATATATAACAAATTAACAGATGATCATGTTGTCCATTTAAGGTAAGTGCTTGAAGTGTTAAGAGCCGAAAAGCTCTATGCCAATTTTAAGAAATGTGCCTTTTGTGTTAAAAAGGCTGTCTTTTTGGGCTTTTTTGTTAGTGCAAATGGTGTAGAGGTTGATGAGTCCAAAGTTGAAGCCATTAGAAATTGGCCTACTCCTACCGCCGTATCTCATGTGAGGAGTTTCCATGGCCTTGCTAGTTTCTATAGGCGCTTTGTTAAGGACTTTAGCACCGTTGCAGCACCACTCACCGAGTTGGTAAAGAAAGACAAGCCCTTTATGTAGGGAGAGCCTCAAGAGAAGGCTTTCCAAGAGTTGAAAAGTAGGTTGAGTACTGCCCTTTTGTTGCAATTGCCCGACTTCAGAAAGGCATTTGAGGTTGAATGTGATGCCTCGGGGTTGGGTATTAGGGATATTCTCATGCAAGAAGGGAAACCCGTTGCCTAGTTTAGTGAAAAGTTGAAGGGTGTAACCTTGAATTACTCTACGTATGACAAGGAGTTGTATGCCCTAGTGAGAGCTCTAGCTCATTGGCAACATTATCTTTGGCCTAGGGAATTTATGATTAAGAGTGATCATGAGTCACTCAAACATCTTAGAGGCCAAGAGATGTTGAACAAGAGGCATGCCAAGTGGGTGGAGTTCATTGAATCTTTTCCGTATGTAATTCATTACAAGAAGGGAAAGGACAATGTTGTAGCCGATACACTTTCTAGGAAGTTCGCTCTTGCTACCACTTGCTTCTAGGCTTATGAGTTTTGAAAGTATAAAATCAATATATGCACATGACCCAAAGCTCAAGAGCATTCATGATGCACTAGTGAGTGAGAAGAGGGTGGAGAAATACCAATGCATAGATGGCTACATTTTCAAGAATGGGAGAGCGTGTGTCCCCGAGTCCTCTTGGAGAGAATTGCTAGTACGTGAGCACATTGTGGAGGCTTAATGGGTCACTTTGGGAGGGATAAGACCTTGGCCATCCTTATGAATAAATTCCATCGGACTTAGATGGGGTTGCATGTGGAACGGCTATGCAATGCTTGTTTAGATTGCATCACGCCAAGTCTAAGTCGAATCCCTATGGCTTGTATAATCCCTTGCCTATTCCTACTAGCCCGTGGATGGATATTTCTATGGATTTTGTTATGGGATTACCATGGTCTAGAGGAGGACATGATAGCATTTATGTTGTCGTGGATAGGTTCTCCAAGATGGCACACTTTATTCCTTGCAAAAGAATTAATGATGCACAACATGTAGCTTCTTTGTTCATTGATCATGTGTTAAAGTTGCATGGAGTTCCTCAAACTATTGTGTGTGATAGGGACACTAAGTTC
This sequence comes from Petunia secreta, assembly GCA_029990175.1. Taxonomy (NCBI): domain Eukaryota; kingdom Viridiplantae; phylum Streptophyta; class Magnoliopsida; order Solanales; family Solanaceae; genus Petunia; species Petunia secreta. The sequence goes on from JARKIP010000156.1 coordinate 455,928, forward strand.
CTAAGCCATTTTTTGAGGTGTTTATGGGGTGCCCTTGGCACCAAATTGTTGTTCTCTACGTCCCACCACCCTCAAACGGATGGTCAAACCGAGGTGGTAAACCGAACTTTGGGGTCTCTTCTTAGAGCAATGACCCGAGGTAAGGCCGGGACTTGGGTGGAAAAGTTACCACTCATGGAGTTTGCATATAACCGAACTTTGCATAGAATGATTGCATGACTGTTGAATCCTAAAAATTACCTTTCTTAAGAAAAGATAGGTTTCGGGTATTATTTCAACAAAATGGGATTCCAAAGGGCTTTCTTTGGAGTCGCCACCTAATTTAGGAGAATTAGGAACCAATTAATTAAATAATGTGTGCAATTCCTCTGTTTTAAGGAAAATGGTCTTTTTCAGAGATTCTAAGTAAGATGTTCAATTATTTTCGAAAGAAGGTTTCAATTTGAAAACACTTTCGAAAATCCACAAAATGTGGTTAATCCTTTGGTTTTCACAAAATAGCTAAATAAATGCAAACTTTCAATATTTAATTTAAAGGCTTTGAAATTAATGCTAAATTTAAAATTATAATAGATTATGCTTTAAAGAAAATATCAATATAATAATAATAAAGTGCAATTTTGGTAGGAAATTGGGAAAATAAATTAACATGAAAGATTTCTCAATTGAAGTTGCAATTTAAAGGATTTGAAACAAAGTTACTATTTTTGTTATTTTCCGAATTTTAATTGCACACACTATTTAATTAAAAGATTTGAAATTCTTAAATAAGATGGAAATTCTAAAGGAATAAAGTATCAATAAATAAACATTCATTCATAAATAATCAAATAAATTATCCTACAACAATTAATTATCTACTGGGAATTGCTATAAACATTGATTCTAAGGGCAATAGGGAAGAGAGGAGGTTTAGAAGAAGAACCCGGAAATTTGGTAAAACTCACGGGAGCTTTGATTATTTAATTTTATACATTATGCCCATGAGCCTAAAACATCATATGGCTCAACAAAGTATTTTTAAATTTCTTAAGATCTTCACTTCTTGAAAGCTTGAGCCCGAACTCGACCCCAAGTGACTTCAATGCGATGTACTATCCCCATTTATGAGTTAGTCAAACTCGTCCCAAGGTTGTCTACTGTGCAAAGAGAAATAAGGAGATAAAGATTAGTAACTAATTTTGAAAATGTAATTTTATAGTAAAATGAAACTACAGATGCATGTATTTTTCCACACATACCCCGAAACCAACAAAACTTCTATCATAGACATCAAATAAAGTATATGTTGAGCAGAAAGATTTTCACGATGACAAACAAGCACCTGAATGACTAACATTCAAATTCAGTACTAATTTTATGCAAGGTCTAAATGAAAATTTTATCACCTTGATAAAAAAAATGGTACAGCTAGCCATGGCAATACATTTTGCAACAAAAAAGTTTTTATAAGGGAACACAATAACTTCACCAACTTAACAAAACTTGGAAACTTTCCCCACTAAACCAAAATAAGCTCATCCGTGACCCATCATATGCTTGATGGATGAGTTTAAGCTAACAGAAAGCACAAAAATGTTTCCAATTCTAATTCTAACAAATTATGATCTTATAATGCAGCAAGGATATTAAGAGCTTGGAAGAGACTATTTTTGATCAAAGAGGAATAATAGACCATAAGTTAAGCTAAAGCCAACACGCTAAAATAGATAAAGATGGAAACTTTACTTGAATTAAGTTTCATATTAGCTAACAACATCACAAAGAAAACGACGGAACATATTCTAGGCTACTCTATACAAACGAAATGACAACCAAAATAGTAATTTCCTCATGAATGAAAGATAGGAAGACAACAAGCTGAAAGATATAAATTTTAAGAACTACTTCACTTCATGCTTCATAAACTGTCAATCTAAACTACACACAAAAGTCAGTAGATGAATTAAAGGATTAATAAGTTATACATCAAGTATTTTAGATGAACTGAAACAGATTTTACTTTTCATCCTTCCTTTTCAACAAACTAATCAAATTACAAACCGAGATAAAAGGCATTGAACGAGAGAGAATAATTTAACATACCAGAAACAAACAGGCAACAACCTACACTACCCAGAACATCAGACCCCTCCTTTACATTCACTTTGGCTCCTCAAATAATCCAAAACCAAAACACTCTCCCCTAAACAGCCTTACAAATACCCGAGGACTCCATCAGACTCCATAACTCCCTTTTAAAAACCTACAGCATCCTCAAGCACATAGACACCTACAAACTAACCTGAACAAACTCCACACATCCAGGAAACAATCACAGCTTCATGGACCAACCTACACTCTTCCTAACCCCTCATCTCACACAGTAACTGCCAGGAACAACAGGAAACAACCTACGCCACCTCTACCAGAACTGCCTGCAATCCCTCCATTCTCTTTCAAACTCCAGAACAAGCCTCAACATCTTTCAGCCTCCAAGACCCTCTAAACACCTAAACAACCCTTACTACCTGCAACTGTCAACAGACCACTTGAACATCCTCAACACCCGGACAAATATACACACACACCTCCAGAAACAAAGAAACTGAAACCTACTCCCACACTACAGCTACTCCTCCAGACTAATTACACCCCCAGGACCTAATTAACTAACTACAACACACTCATATACCCTGAACTTCCAGAAACAAATCAATGAACTAGACAAGGATTACGTGGAAAAGGTGAAATATCAAAGGGAGAAGAAGAGTCGGGTTTAAACCCTCACTTCATTTGTTAGGCAGAACTTAAAAGACTACAAATGCTTAATAAATAAAATACTTGCTCACATAGTAAGTTACCTAGCTTTTCATTTCACTTCACAAGTTAATCTATTTCAGACAAGTAAGCTTCTCTTCATTTCATTGCCTATTTCTAATGACAGAAAACTTAACAAGATCCCAAATAACATTCTAATGACTGCTGCATACCTCAGTTTATATACGTACACTAATCACTTAAATTAACAACTAAGCAAATCCAGCATTTACGCTACATAATTATAAAAGCAAGAAATCAGTGAAAGGGAGGGAATCACTGACCTTTTGCGAGGCAGTGTAAAGAGGCACGGATCTGAGAAACGAGCCAACACGAACAAGCACAAGGATATTCAAGGAACGCCAAAGGGCACTATCGGGGTTCTTGCTTTTGAAAAAACCCCTCACATTCCTTAATTTTCCCACCCGGATCACTGAGGTTTTGGGGACTTTTATACTAATTTTAGGAGTGTAAAATCAGTAAGTTTTCGATGTGGGAACAAACTTATATGCTGTGAAACCATGAGTAAAACAAGTGGAAAACAAGTAAAAAAAGTGAAAAAATGAGTAAAAATGTTACCTTGCTGATCCTACGGTAGAAACCGATCGACTTTTGATCTGGATGGGTGAGAAGAGTGGATTGTACTCCTCTCTTCTCATTTGTCCAGCACAAAAGCGATTGTACTGGGGATTAGGATTAGGGAATCAGGTAAAGGTTGAACTGATTTAGGGCTTGGGGTATTGACTGAATTAGGGAGGGAGTATACATATATGCTTTGCATGGATAGGACGAATTTGAGTCTGCCGTTACGAAATTGTCTTTTTTTAGGTTAATTGAAATATAGGTAATTGTACGGGCAGGCTGGATTTTAGGTTATGTAGTGCGATTTTAACCCTATTCTTTTAAAATCAATCAATTACCCTTAATTTCAAAATTAATTTTAATTTAGAATAATTAGAGTTTAATTAAAATGTCCGGGACAAAATTGGGTGTCAACAATGACTCCATTTGAGTATGTTTATGGTTTTAATCCTTTGATTCCACTTGATCTTACCCCTTTGCTGAGAGAGGTGGTTGTTAATTTTGAAGGTAAAAGTCGAGCTAAGGCTTTGATTGAACTCCATGCTAAGGTGAAGAAATACTTGGAGGAAGCTTATGAAAAGGTGGCCTCTAAAAAAACAAGGGAAGAAAGAAGATGGAACTCAAGAAGGGAGATTGGGTGTGGGTGCACATCCGGAAGGAAAGATTTCCAAACCATAGGAAGGGGAAGTTGGCACCACGAGGAGATAGACCATTTCAAGTGCTATCAAAGATCAACAACAACGCTTATGTGATAGACTTGCCGAGTTAGCATAATGTTTCTAGCAATTTTAACATTTCTGACTTGACTCTTTGTGATGTAGGTGATGATTCCGTGGAGGATGACACCTGGATTTCGAGGACAAATCTTCTCAAGAAGGGGAGGATAATGCCGGCCAAACTACCACAAGGCCATTTACTCGAAGCCTAGCTAAAGAGATCAAAAGTGCTCATATACACTTGTTATAGAAGAGCTCTGAAGACTGAGGCCACGGAGACGAGTTGAAATCCTTCTACTTGAGCGCATGGGCAGTCCCAGGACCAGGTGGACCGCCAACTGCACTAGGCGGACCGCCTACTCCGGAAGGTGGGGCGCCTGGTCTCCTTTACACTGATTCAGGTGGGGCGCCTAGTTCTGGGAGTATTCAAGACTAGTTTTTCTTGTGAAATTTCTATTCTATCCATAAGTGATTCTATTGTAATAACTCTACTTAGAGACTTTTAGTCATTTCACAATTATGTAAGGAAGCACTATATAAACTCCCCTTAGCTATTTTCTTCATTACCTAACTTTGAATACACAAAACTTATGTGATTTCTCTCTAACGAAAACCATGTTCTTGGCTTGATTTCAATTGGAAGAATCCAAGTTGAACCTCAATCCTTTTCGATCATTCTATTTGCGAGAGTCGAGTATCTCTTGAGGATAGTTGCATAACGTAGGTGATTCATTGACATTCACTTGAGGTGTAACGAGACAAGTTCCTCGTTGCTACTTAGGTAATCGTTCTAGTCTCATCACGTTTTTATCTTATTTATTGCTTCCGTAGTTTACCCTACATCAACATTACTAACAACGCAAACACCACCGTCGGAGATGGCGCGCTTCAGCCTAACCCCGCAGACGGGTCCAGCTGCCAGCCACCGATGAGGAGGTCGGTGAATCATCTTACCATGAAGAAGATCCACCCTTCAATGTTGATGCGGATGTTTCATAGTTGAATGCGCCTCGAGGACGTTGACTCGGCAAAGAACCCGTGGTCGAGGCAGCGTCAGTCGATACGAACACATTATTGCACGAAATTTTGAATAGGCAGGACAAACATATGGAAAGGACAAGTTAGCAGTTAATGCTTATGTCTGGCTCTACAAGTCACAGAGCGCCTATCGTCCCAGTGACACCTCCCACAGGCACTCCGACCTCTGTTCTTCAGGGAGCAGTAATAGGGGGACCTGAACGGGAGTGGGACTCGGAAGGTTGGGTACGACCCCTGTGGCTGCGGGAGCTCCGGCCTCGGTCATGACAGAATCAAGGATAATGGCTACGATGCAGATGTTGTTGAATGATACAGTGGAGAAGAGGTTTAATGAGATGAAATTGTTCATGGAAAATTTACCAGGAGTTCAAAAGTTAGCGGAGGACGCCGCCACGAAGTCAATCTCAAAGCGGTTGTTTCCAGCAAGTGCGCTCCGCTGCCAATTCTTAAGAATTTTAAGTTACCGAAGAGTTAAAGGTATGATGGAACCAGTGATCCGAGGGATTATGTAGACTTGTTCCCGATCGCAATGCAATTGAACGATCTGACAGCTGATGAGATCAATTCGGTGAGTCTAAAGGAATTTTGTGAAACATTAAGGGGAGGAGCACTTAAGTGGTATATGCAGTTGCCTGAAAATGGATTTCAAACTTCGATGACATGGCAGCCAAAATTTATCGGGGCACATACAGGGGCCAAAAAGATAGAACGAAGAGTGGAAGACATATTGAATATTAAACAGCGACCGTGTGAAACGATCAAATAATTTTTGGAGGGGTTCAATGCAGAAAAACTGAACATCCTATAGGTCGAAGAAAGATGGGCTCGGTTGTCTTTCATAAATAATTTGAGTACGAAAGCATCAGAGACATGTAGGAAGTCGAGAGATCCATTGAGGGAGATGACTCCGACCACTTTTGATGACCTTCATTGCGAGTGTGAACCCAAAATCAGGGCAGAAGAAGAAGAGTTGCAATTTTCCTTTTATAACCAACGATATGAGCGACCGGCTCCATGGAGGGTCAAAAATGACAGATAAAATTCTAGGGCCCAACAGTTCGAGCCATACAGTTTCCCTCGTCAAAGCAGAAACCGACATGAGCCTAGTAGCTCAAGGAGTCAGCCCAAGAAAGAGCAGCCGGGTCCATATTTGGCTCCGAAAGATCCACCGCCTCCTAGGATTTTGGAGTAGAACTTTTATGTTTCAACAGTTGGATTGGTGAATGCATTGAAGGGGATGGGTGAAAAAGTAGTGAGATTTCTCGATCGAATGAAAACTAATCCGAATATTTGGGACGAAAATTTGTGGTATGCTTTTCATCACGTTCATGGGCACAGAAATGAGGAGTCTAAGGCAGTGCGTTATGAGGTAGCTAAGTTGCTTGAAAGTGGACATTTAACGGTGTTCTTCACAGAGAGAGGAAGGGAGAATTTAAATAAGAAAAGATGACCACCAGCCGCCAAAGCATCCGGCTCCAAGGAAAATGGTGAATGTCATCACCGGAGGGGTTGAGGTTCATAGAGTGACATACACAATGAAGAAGTATGCAAAGGTCTCATTTACACGGGACAAATGGACTCGGGAAATCATGAATGATGATATTGTGTTTGGGGATTATAATTTCGATGAAAGGATACATCTCTATCACAATGCCTTGGTAGTTACAATGATGGTGGATTACACCGATGTAAGAAGAGTTCTTATCGATGCCGGCAGTTCAGTTAATATTATACAATCAAGAGTGGTTGAGCAATTGCAGTTAACTGATAAAATTATACCCAAATCCACAGTGTTATCCGGATTCAATTAACTAAAGTGAAACGAAACTAGGGGAAATCATGATAAAAACATACACAGAAGATGTTGAGAATGAAACTTTGTTCCAAGTAATGGGATGAGACATGGCCTATAATGTGATTTTGAGTCGACCGTGGATTTATGCAATGGGAGCGGTCCCATCGACTCTGCATTTAGTTGTTAAATTTCCCACTCTGTGGGGGATACACGAAGTCAGAGATGAGAAAAAGTCTGCCCGAGAATGTTATTTAGTGGACGTGAAAGACGGCGCTAGCTCAAGCGCCCGACAATAGCAATTTTCAGCCACCGTAATCCTTGGCTGAAGATGACAAAATGGAGCCAAGTCCTACGGACAAAGACTTTGCCAAGATTCCGACATGTGTTAGGGAACCGAATAAACTAAAAATTTGGGACTCGACGATAGAAGAATTGGAGGAAGTAGTTCTGTTCGAAGATAAACCCGAGCGAAAAGTATACGTTGGAGCAGAGTTGGATCCCGATATGAGAACAAAAATAATTTCCTTTCTCAAAGATAATATCGATTATTTTGCTTGGTCCCACGCGGACATGGTAGGGATAAACCCAAAGGTTGCTACTCACAAGTTGAACGTCAATCTATCATGTCGACCGGTGAAGCAGAAAAAGCGGCCTAACAGGGGATTTCGAAGAAAGGTTATTGATGATAAAGTGGACAAATTGTTGAAAAGTGGATTTATCAGAGAAGTGAAATATCCAAAGTGGTTAGCTAATACGGTCATAGTCCCAAAGAAAAAGGGGAAGTGGAGAGTATGTGTGGATTACACCGATTTAAACAAGGCTTGTCCGAGAGATTCATTCTGACTGCCTCAGATAGACCAGCTGATCGATTCAGCGGTGGGACATGAAATGTTAAGCTTCTTGGATACATATTCAGGATATAAATAGATATTAATGGAGCCAGAGGATCAAGAGAAAACGTCATTCATAACATACCAAGGGACCTACTATTATACGGTCATGCCTTTCGGTCTCAAAAATGCTGGGGCTACGTATTAACGGTTGGTCACGACAATGTTCAAAGATTTGATTAGAAAGATGATGAAGGTTTATATAGATGATATATTGGTGAAGTCGTGGAAGCAAAAAAATCACTTGGATCATTTGAAGGAGACAATCACAATACTGAGGTGATTCGACATGAGGTTCAACCCAGAGAAGTGTGTGTTTGGGGTCGGATCTGGCAAGTTCTTGGGATTCATCGTATCACAAAGAGGGATTGAAGCAAATCCGGACAAGATCAAAGCAATCGAAGGCATACCAAATGAGCTCACAACTGTGAAGGACGTACAATATTTGACCGATCGAGTAGCCTATCTCAGCATGTTCGTCTCGAGGTTATCTGAACAGTGTTACAAGTTCTTTTTAGTCTTGAAGAAAAACACAAGCTTTGATTGAACATCGGAATTGAAGCATGCCTTGAAAAAATTAAAGCAATACTTATCAAACCTTCTGCTGCTTTCAAAATCGATGGATGGGGAAGTGTTGCTTTTCTACCTTGCTGTCTTAGAAATGGCAGTAAGTGCAGTCCTTGTCCGCGAGGTCAGAGGTAAATAATTCTCTGTTTATTATGTTAGTAAAACTCTACTTAATGCGGAAACAAGATAGCCAAACTTAGAAAAGCTAGCATTAACACTCGTTATAGCTGCACGAAAACTAAGACCATATATTCAATGTCATGCTATATCTATAGTAACTACTTTTCTTTTATAAAGTATTTTGCACCGACCGAATTTATCCGGCCGGCTGATGAAGTAGGCGGTCGAGCTAAGTGAGTATAATATCACTTACCAGCCTCGCACCGCCTCAAATCACAAGTGTTGGTTGATTTTGTAGCATATTTTAGCGCAAGTATTCTTCCGAAGGCGAAGAAAGAGGAACTGAAGATGAGAGATCCGGACCCTGGGGTATGGATGCTTTATACAGACGGTACCTCAAATGTTAAAGGGATCGGCCTCAGAATTTTTCTCATAGACCCTCGCTGCAGATCTTGAAATTGCCAAGGACTTGAAAATCGAGCGGTTGGAGATCAAAAGCGATTCCCAACTGGTGGCAAACCAAGTTCAAGGAGAACTCAACACTCGAGATGCAAGAATGCAACAATTGTTGGTCAAGGTACAAATCTTCTGATTTTTTTCAGAAATGGAAGATAATGCAAATCCCAAGGGAGGAAAATATTGAGGCCGATGTCTTAGCCAACCTTGGTTCTGCGGGCAATATCGAAGGTAACCCTAGCGAATTGGTCGTACATTTTTATGAATCACCACTCAACCGAGTGCGGAACAAGGTAAAAAATTTCAATAATACTTGGGATTGAAGAAACAAATATCCAGCTTATTTGCAGGCAGGTACTCTCCCCGGAGACAAGAAATCCGCCCGACCCCTCAAAGCCAAAGAGGCCCGATATTACCTTATGGATGACAAACTCTATAGGCGAATATACAGCAGCCCTTTGGTGGGAGAAGTAAGCAATGTGATGAGAGAAGTTCACAAAGGCGAGTTTGGCAACCACTCCAGAAGCAATTCATTGGTGCGAAAGCTGATCAGAGCTGGCTACTATAGGCCGATAATGGGAGAAGATGCCAAGGCCTTCGTTCAAAAATGCAGCAAGAGTCAATGGCATGGCAACCTTATTCATCAGCAAGCAGAGCCCCTTTATTCGGTCACATCACCGTGTCCATTCATGAAATGAGGGATGGATTTGGTCGGGCCGCTTCCAACAGCGCTCTCTGGGGTAAACTTGTTTTAATCTTAACTGATCATTTTTCTAAATGGGTGGAAGCAGTTGCTTTGTAAAAACACGAGAACATGAGGTCATCAAGTTTATCTATCAGAATATTATGTGCCGTTTTGGGATCCCGAAGAAAATCACCTGTAACAACAACAAGCAGTTCGTTGGGAGACGAATCACAGCTTTCTTAAAAAAGTGGGGGATCAAGCTGATTGCATCAACTTCATATCACCCCAGCGCAAACAGATGAGTCTTCCAAAAAAACAATAATTGAATATCCGAAAAAAAACGATGGATATCCCAGGTGCGATGCGGGCTTATCGAACAACAATGAAAACAACACTGGCGAGACTCTATTTTCACTTGTCTATGGAGCAGAAGCATTGATTCCAGTGGAAGTTGGTAAACCACGCCTCTGGTTTGCCCCTTCCACCGATGAATCAAAAAAAGAGGCCATATTGATAGACTTGGATTTGCTCGAAGGAAAGAGGGGCATGTAATTGATTCGGATACAAGCAAAAAAACAAAAGGCAGAAAATTATCTCAACAAAAAAAAATCAGGTATTGAACTTTTAATGCAGGTGATTATGTACTAAAGAATAAATGGCCAAAGAAGGATGAACCTAACGAAGGAAAGTTGGAGGCATATTAAGAGGGACCTTATCGAGTCAAGGAGCGGTTGGTAAGGGATCTTATCAGCTGGAAATGCTAGATTCAAAACCAGTCGAGTTCAATTAGAACATCACCCAATTGAAAAAATATTACTTCTAAAAACGCTCGGTATCGTATAATTTTCATTTTTAAATTTATTTTTACTCCTTATTCCGATTCGAACATACTTCGCTATTGTTTTTGGTACTAACACTATTAGATGATAGACATAGTTGGAATCGACTGATGACATGCATCACCCACGAATAATCGAGCCTGAGGCGCTTTGAGTCGGGGTCGATAAGTCTGATGAATACTCTAACGTGGTCTTCATCTTTAAGTCTACTCCATTCTTCTTTGCATCCTTGTTTCAGGAAATACGAAGATTCTACAACAGAGATGTTAGACCAGTGTCCGACTCCTCATACTTCTCACTCAAACACTGGGGGGATGGAAAAGGAGGAAGGATTTTCACTGATCGCTTGCGGACTGGGGACTGCCCCAAGATCAAGTTGGAAACTATTTGAAGAAACACTGGGGACTGCACCAAGGTCAAGTTGGTGACTGTTTGATGAAATACTGGGGACTGCCCAAAAATTTCTCATTAAAGGAATCTTGCCTTTATGGATGAAGAACGAACACTCATACTGGGGACCGTTCGAAGTTAAGATCAAATGAAATGTAAATGGTTCGTTAGCGGCAAAAATATTAGTATGCATATTCAAAAGTGCCTCAAAATGTCCAAATTCTGAAACCGATCGTAACAATAGGTCGGATAACATGTATAATGCGCCCGATAGCGGCCAATATTACAATTAATAAAACACACTTCTTGTCAAACACCCGGCATTACTCTTTATGCTAGTTAAAATGGCTCAAGTGTTTAAACCAATTTTCGGAACTAAGTGTTCAAGGAACGCATTTGCATGAAAATGAGATATTATTCTTCATTACGCACTGTTTACATTGGGCTCCAATTAATCAACTCTTTCTGATAGCGAAAATGGAATCGTTAAAAGGATGAACGATGGAAAACATAACTTGTCTTTTGAAAAAGCAATACTCAAACGGAGTCATTGGAATTTCAAAATGATAACACATACTCTATCTTTGAAATTAACATACGCGATGATAAACGGAAAGAGAGTTTTCATTAAAAACAACCATAACCCTCATTGTATTTACAAAACGACCATAACTCTTGGTCACAAAAGAAACATTTCAAAATAAAAACAAAAGATAACGGGCGATGACAACCTACTCATCCCCTTTCACAGCTCAGCATCTTCTTAGGTTTCATACTCAATCGTCTCAGTAGAAAGGCCGAGGTCTTCACGGTAGACCCTCATTGTTTCTTCAGCCTCGAGCAATTTTGTGTCCACATCATATCCCTCCTCTGACAACTCCAAAAGAGCATTGCGTCTCGCTTCAGAAATCTCAAGGTTTTCATGACAATCCATGTCAGTTTTCAAATCGGTCCTCTATTTACTCAAATTACGATTTTCTAAAATAAGGGCTCGGTTCTTGCTCTGCAGCTCATTGGCATCTTTAACGGCCTCGCTTCTCCCTTTCTAAGCGGCCTCAAGATCTCTCTTTAAAAGTTCGAGGTCCTTTTCCAAGGACCGAAGCTTGGCCTCATTGGTTTTCGCCTCGACCTCAGCAGCAGCCAGCTTCGTCTTGTCCTCAACCTCAACTTGGTGCAAGGTTGCAACTTCAGCTTTCAAGTCCGACACCTTCAGCATTGTCGACTCAAGTTTTGACTTGAGTTTGTCAAACTGCTTCTTTAATACAACATCTTTGATGCTGACCTTCTCAAGCTCTTGATAGAGAATGGAGTCGGCCTTTACAATAGTGTAGAACCGATCCTGCCACAATTGGATGGTCGCCTCGAGATTCCGGGTCCGTTCAACATTTTCAATCTCCAGAATAGAGGTCTGAAACAAAACGGAAGCTTCAGATCATAAATACTTAAAGTTGATTCAAAAGAAAATATGCAATATTTTGAATTACTTGAAAGGCATTGTAGGCGGTCAAGGAGGCAAGCTACAAATCGTTGTGTGTGTTCATCTGAGCTCGCTCCATGGGACCAGTCATGTCACAGAGATAATAAATAAGATGCCTTGGGTGCCTCAGTAGATTAGTATCCTGAGGGACCATTATTGTGATTGTTCGGTATTTCAGCTTACTAGCCATCTCAGCTCGCTTGTAAGCAGCGAAAGCGGCCGTGTCTTCCCCCCTGGGCAGTGGGATTATTGGGGCATCATGGTTAGCGGAGAAAAAAGAAGAGTCCAAACTTTCAGTATGCTTGGACCGGGCTGGTTCAACCTCCCGATCCAAAGAAAGCTTGTACCTCTCCTCTAGCTTTGCTAGTTCAACTTCGACCGCATCCTTGCCAGAGTCTTTTTCAGCATTGGAAGACACCTCTATCACCATCGTTAGCTGACCAAGGGGAAGCAAATGGTGGAGAAATCTGCACAATAGGGGCAGGTTGACTCCCCTCAATCAACTTTGACACTTCATCTTGTACTATTTCCTTCCCTGGCCGTTTGGTCCGCTTTAATGGTTGTTCAAATGATGACTCCGTTCTAGTGTCTTGATCGGGGAAATGGAAGGTCGCCAAAATACCCTTTTCCCTTATTGATTGAACAACTTCGATAGCTAAAACACCTGCGGCCACTGTGTTTTTACCAACCTCGACGTCAGATGCTTCCCTTTTTGCAGCCTTCAAGGCTTGGGCCTTTTTGCTGATAGCTTTATACGGATCAACTATCTTTCTTTTCTTTGAGGGGTGAGGGGCCGGTTTTTCCACTACAGTCGCCTCGTGATGTTTGGCATTTTATGCCTATAATTCCTTAATATTTCCTCACGTTTGGATACTTTATTCGCGCGTTTTCTAGTTAATGGATGTGATTTTGCACTGATTTTGTGTCGTATGATTGTAGGTTGTTATGAATTGCAATTGGAGCTTTAAAAGCATGATCGAGCAAGAAAAGATTGGATTTGGATTGAGGATTGGATCGAGCACACGAAGGCACAATGCGATGCGAGCTGCGAATGACGGAACCAGGAAAAGGGCCTGGCGCCATGGGTGGCGCGGCGCGCCAGGGAAGCGCCCAGCATCTTGGCGCGGTTTGGGGCGCAAGGCATGGCTATTGCGTGCGAGATTCGACGGGTTCTGCCTAGTTGAGCGCATTCCGAGGTGCGGGGCGCCAGCTATAGCGCCCCTGGAGCGGGTTTTTAAGTCCTATTTCGTCTAGGCTTAGGCGTAACTTATTTCTAGGCTTTTGTAAATACTATAAATACTCTTTTACTTCGTTTTTGAAGAGAGTTCAGACTTTGGAGCAAATTGGAGAGCTCATAATACCTTGAACAAGGGTTTTTCTTCCTTCCATTAATTTATTACATCATAATTTCATTATTTCATCAAATCCTTGTGTTGTTATTATGAGTATGCGTGGCTAAATCCATCGTTCTAGGGTTAGAGCGAATTCATGAAGATTGAGGTTTGAATATTGATTTCCATGAATTGAATTCCAATTGTAGATTGTTTATTCTTTCTTGATCATAATTGTTTGATTATAATGGCCAAATAATTGAACACTATCTATGGTTCTTAGATTGAACTCGACAGAGGGAATTTATGAACGCACATAAGAAAGAATAGGGCTTAATTGTGAACTCGGACATCGGGGAACCAATTTGTGAGTAGGATAGACATATACCTATTCACCTTGCTTAGCTAATCACAGAGTCGTTAATGCGTGCACGTGATTCAACCCATAGACATATAGGGATTGGAGTAGCCTGCGTAGACCGTGAAGAATCGAAAGATTTTCACGGGTACAATTAACCTGTTAGTTAGCAATCTTGGGACTTAAGAAGTGGAATCAACAGGATAACTCAACTGGATTGTTCGTAACTCTGATCCTGGACCGTCTCATTAATATTGTTAACAACCAACTTTTGCTCCATTTTTTGAATTCACTTCTACCGTTTTAATTGTTGTTCTTTAGTTAATAAAATCCTCACTATTGGAAAAAGATCCCTGAGTAGTTGTTAAGAAATTGTTTGTTAGGAGTCCAGTCTGAATAGTCCTCATAGGAACGATACTCTACTTATCACTTTATTACTTGTCGACCACGTATACTTGCGTGTGCGTTGGGAGCAACAAGTTTTTGGCGCCGTTGCCGGGGACTAAACAATTGACTGTTTTCTATTCAGACGATTTATTATTTTCTATTCAGGTTTAATTTTTGTTTTGAGTTTGTGCTGTTTCAGGTATTAGGTCCTGCTTGATCTTTACCTACAGGAATGGCAGCAGAACGAGCTTTAGCTGTGCGAGATGTTGCTCTCCCCAGCCTGGAGGGAGTAGCCTCGAGCATAGTTAAGCCTGAAATTACTGGAAACTTTGAGATTAAGTCCGGCATGATACAACTGTTACATGTGACTGGACAATTTACTGGATTACTTAGCGAGGATCCACAACAACATATCCAGAATTTCTTGGAGATCAGTGATACTTATACACCGATGGGAGTTCCTATTGATTATGTTCGCTTGACATTGTTCCCGTTTTCACTGGTTGGGGCAGCAAAGAGGTGGTTAAAGGCTGAAAAGTCTGGGTCTATCACTACTTGGGATAATTTGGCTAGGAAGTTCTTAGCTAAGTTTTATCCATCTGCCAAGACAGCCCGGCTGAGGAGTGAAATTATGTCCTTCAGACAGATAGAAGGAGAATCTTTGTATTCAGCCTGGGAGCGGTTTAAAGCTTTACTGAGAGATTTTCCACACCATAACAAATCAAATGAGGTACTGGCACACGCTTTTGTGGAGGGGTTGACTGCGCATACTAAGATCGTGGTAGATGCTGCTGCTGGAGGCCAAGAACTGGCCTTAAACTTTGACCAGATTTATGAGTTACTAGACAAGTTTTCGCAGAGCAATCCTGACTGGCAGGGAGATGGTAGAGCTACTACACGGAAATCTGCTGGGTTACTTCAGTTAGATGTAATTTTAGAGCTGAGGGCGAAGATGGATGCTATTTCCAATCAAATTAGCAAGCTAGCTTTGCCGCAGACTCTGCAACAAGTAGCTCCAGTGCAACAACTCCAGAGTTTTTATGAGGTTTGTGGTCAAGATCATACTACAGAAGTTTTCTCCTTTAATCCAGAGTCAGTTTATTACGTGGGTAATCAAAACAGGATACAGGGTCAAAATCAGTTTGGTAATGCTTATTATCAAGGCAATATGAGAGCCCCAAATAATTACCAACCACTTCCAGCTCCACCACAGCAGGTTAGCAACTCAGTTGAAGATATGCTAAAGCAGATAATGGCAGGCCAGTAGAGAGTGATAGCTGACACTGCAGCCAATGCACATGCCATGCAAGATCTTGTCAATGCTCAAAAGACCCTTGAGCACCAGTTGGGGCAGTTGGTGGGAGCAGTAAGTACTGTTAAAAAAGGGCCTAAACAATGTCTTGCAGTGACTATAATTGAAGGTGGAGAGCTGATGGCCCAGTCTGAGAAGAGAGCTGAAATAGAAAAAGTTGAAAAAGTGGAGAAGGTAAAGAAGAAAGAAGAGAAAAAGGAGGTACCTCTGCCGCCTCCACCATTCCCGCAGAGACTTATACCATCGAAGGATTTGGCCCAGTATCAAAAATTTGTAAGTATGTTGAAAGAGCTCAAGTTAACATTCCTTTGACTGATGTGTTTGAATTGATGCCATCCTTTGTGAAGTTCTTAAAAGAGATTGTAGTCAAGAAGAAAAAGCCTCAAGAGACAGATACAGTTGAGTTAGTCGAGGAGTGCAGCACAATCTCGAGCAAGCTACCTCCAAAACTTCAAGATCCTGGGAGGTTTACTATTCCTTGCACCATTGGAGGGCATAATATCACTAGTGCATTGTGTGATCTGGGTGCGAGCATAAGTCTCATGCCTCTATCTGTTTGCAAAAGGTTAGGGCTAGGAGCAGTCAAGCCCTGTTCAGTTACTCTTAAGATAACTGATGGATCACTCACTCACCCCGATGGTAAGTTGGAGGATGTGTTGCTTAAAGTTGGTAAGTTTACATTCTCTGCTGATTTTGTAGTCCTAGACTATGAAGAGGACCGAGAAGCTCCAATCATTTTGGGGAGACCATTCTTAGTCACCTCGAAGGAAATTATTGACATGGAGATGGGAAAGATGACTGTTAGAGCGCATGGAGAAAAGGTTACTTTCAAGGTTTATAATGAGAAGGAGCACATAACTAAGGTTGAAGAGTGCTCTATGATTGAATGTGTCAAACAAGAACATGGAAGTAAACCAAATGACGTGTGTGAGCAGAATGTGGAACAAGATAGCAATGGCACATCACATGTGAAGTTGAAGATGGGTTCTCTCAAAGAAAGGAAGAAAGCAAAGGTTCGCCGTAAGAAGAGAAGACATAAATGCTGGAAGTGAGATAAAAGTGTCATCGTGCCACGACGTTAAATAAGGCGCTTCTCGGGAAGGAACCCGAGTTTGTACTTGTATTATTTTGCTTATAGTGTCACGTAGTTTTTGTTTTTCCTTGAATTGCAGGTTCATGTAATGTCGAGTTTAAGTGTGGGGTGTCCTCACCCCTGCCTAATATTGTTGACCTGATGAGGGAAGTCTGAGTACCTCATACTATACGGAAGCTTGGAGGATGCTAGCACCAAGGACTAGAGCCTTCAAGGAAGTTCTTTTACCCCTTGTACTTTATTTTTTGTCGCATTGAGGACATTGCTTAGTTTTAAGTGTGGGGGTGGGGAACTCCCCTTTATTTTTTAGGTTAGGGATGCATGTACCGTTAGGATTTTTTCTTTGTCACTTGACTTTATTTTTATTTGTTTCTTGCTTTAATATATAAAAGAAAAATTAGAAAACCAATGAAAAATTTTAAAAAGATTTTCTTTTTAGTCTCTGTTAGTGGTACATGTCATCCACCCCGTGGTTTTTCTTATGGCCTCAGTTCTTTTCCACGGGGAGGCCTTTGAACCGGATAGTTTTTATTTTTATTAGGATTAGAGTAGTTAGTTATAGGTGGCCCTAGACGAAAGGAATAGGTGGAATGCTAGGTGCCTTTGATTTGTTTGATACCGGTGGACTTGAACTTGTTGCATGTGCTATTTGTGGTGTCTTTTGGTTTCAAATTGTGATGCATGCCAAGAAAAAATGGAATGACCCCCTTGAGATGCTTGAGTCCACTCACGTGACTTTGTTGTGAACCTTTGTGCATTAGTGCTTAATTTTCCACAAGGTGCACCCTAGTTGCTTGATTGAGAGTTGTGATGGAGCCTTTTTGTGTAGACTGTATGCAATGTGTGTTGTGAGGCATATTCTTATTGTACTCCGTGTTGCATACTGGTGTCTAGAACTTGCCCTCTGTGTGTGCAAAGCGAAATCCTAGGTTTACTCTAGTCGGGAAATGATACAGGCCTTCTCTTGATTTGCCTACCCTTTTGCATAACCTTTGGACTTGATTGTTGTGACCATATTGACCTTTTGTTGGTACCCACACTGCAAGCCTACCCACTTGTTCTACATTGCTTTCTTTTGACCCTTTACTCCTTAAGCACTTTAATTGATAATTTTATATTATTGTGGAGTTTGTGGTTGAAGTATTGGGAGGTTTTTGAGTGGAACCAATGAGGGGAATACTTGATAAATTTTGAAGTAGTTGAAGTAGCATTGGCAAGGTTTGGAAAGAATTGATTAAAAAAAGCTGAAAAGAAAATTGAAAAAAAAATAAGAGAAAAGAATATCCATCCTTGCTAGTGTGTGCTTAAACGAAAAATTACTACTTTGTAGAAAAGGTGTGTGAAATTTGTTGAGTGGTGAATTGGGTGGCTTTGATGAGACATGTGTTTAAATTGAATGTGATGTATTAAAGTGCTTAGGGAGGTAGTCACTATTACCCATATGTCTCCTACCAGCCCCTTAGCCTACATTACAACCTTTTAAAGTCCTAGTTAATCCCGATTGGAGTGAGCCTACATTAGTGGAGTCCTACACTACGGGCAAGCCAATAGTACATCGTGTGTGACATGTGACCTTTTCATGAGAGTGAGTGAATTCTTTCTATGCTATTGTCCCCATTGCATTCTTGATATTCATTTTTGTGTGTGATATTTAGGGGACACTCTCTTGCTTCATTGTTTGGTGAGGGCACATGGTTTGCATGAGATATGTGAAGTCGTGGCTTATTGGTTGAGTAGATAGGTGTGACTTTGTGGGAGCATGGTTGCAATGAGTTGAGTTTGTGCATTTGAGTTGTCTTGGGGTGGTTGTTCTCATGTTTTGATGTTTGATAAATTGTTGGCATGTTTGTTGGATCCATAGTAGTCTTGTATGCATTTATTCAATGGTCGGTATCAACCATAGTCATAGGCAGACCTGTTTTACCTAGGTTGGGAAGTTATTTGTGATTGCTCGAGGGCGAGCAAAGGTTTAAGTGTGGGGTGGTGATATTTGGCATTTTATGCCTATAATTCCTTAATATTTCCTCACGTTTGGATACTTTATTCGCGCGTTTTCTAGTTAATTGATGTGATTTTGCACTGATTTTGTGTCGTATGATTGTAGGTTGTTATGAATTGCAATTGGAGCTTTAAAAGCATGATCGAGCAAGAAAAGATTGGATTTGGATTGAGGATTGGATTGAGCACACGAAGGCACAACGCGACGCGAGCTGCGAATGACGGAACCAGGAAAAGGGCCTGGCTCCATGGGTGGCGCGGTGCGCCAGGGAAGCACCCAGCATCTTGGCGCGGTTTGGGGCGCGAGGTATGGCTATTGCGTGTGAGATTCGACGGGTTCTGCCTAGTTGAGCGCGTTCCGAGGCGCGGGGCGCCAGCTATAGCGCCCCTGGAGCGGGTTATTAAGTCCTATTTCATCTAGGCTTAGGCGTAACTTATTTCTAGGATTTTGTAAACACTATAAATACTCTTTTACTTCATTTTTAAGGGAGTTCAGATTTTGGAGCAAATTGGAGAGCTCATGACACCTTGAACAAGGGTTTTTCTTCCTTCCATTAATTTATTACATCATTATTTCTTTATTTCATCAAATCCTTGTGTTGTTATTATGAGTATGCGTGGCTAAATCTATCGTTCTAGGGTTAGAGCGAATTTATGAAGGTTGAGGTTTGAATGTTGATTTCCATGAATTGAATTCCAATTATAGATTGTTTATTCTTTCTTGATCATAATTGTTTGATTATAATGGTCAAATAATTGAACACTATCTACGGTTCTTAGATTGAACTCGACAGAGGGAATTTATGAACGCACATATGAAAGAATAGGGCTTGATTGTGAACCCGGGCATCGGGGAACCAATTTGTGAGTATGATAGACATATACCTATTCACCTTGCTTAAGCTAATTACAGAGTCGTTAATGCATGCCCGTGATTCAACCCATAGACATATAGGGATTGGAGTAGCCTGCGTAGACCGTGAAGAATCGAAAGGTTTTCATGGGTACAATTAACCTGTTAGTTAGCAATCTTGGGACTTAAGAAGTAGAATCAATAGGATAACTCAACTGGATTGTTCGTAACTCTGACCCTGGACCGTCTCATTAATATTGTTAACAACCAACTTTTGCTCCGTTGTTTGAATTCACTTCTACCGTTTTAATTATTGTTGTTTAGTTAATAAAATCCTCATTATTGGAAAAAGATCCCTGAGTAGTTGTTAAGAAATTGTTTGTTAGGAGTCCAGTCTGAATAGTCCTCGTGGGAACGATACTCTACTTATCACTTTATTACTTGTCGACCACGTATACTTGCATGTGCGTTGGGAGCAACACCTCGACTTTAGCACTGGTAGATTCATCAGCCCCTACGGCCGCTGGGATTTCTTCTTCCCCCTTTATACCTATAAGAGATTAGCGACGTTAAAATAAAACTCGACGAAAAAAATTAAGCTAAGGAGCATTAGGATGCTTACCGTGGGTGGAGGCGACATACTTCTTCATAGAAGCAACATACTTCCATTGCCTTTGTTCATCAGTAAATCTTGTGGTGATCTGTGTCACCCAAGCCAAAAGATTATTGACTGGGATGATGTCGATCTTCTTAGCTGAACCAAGCAAGAGGAGTCAAAAGAAGGATAAAGGAGATGCATAGAAAGAAAACGAAGATAAAAATTACGAGCAGTATTCCACCGTTCGGGAAGCAGTGGATCACCTGCTGTAACCAACGGCCACGTTGGGATATATACAAAACGACGGTCCTAATGGCGAATGCTGTTGTCATTTTTCGAGATCAGTGCTCGGCCAGCTCTTTTTTCAAAATACATCATTCCCCCTTTGTAGATTTTAGGAATGTAAAGGTTCAATACATGATTGACTTTGAAACCTTGCTTGGTTTCGATGCAAAAATAGTCGATCATAGAAACCGCTCTCCAGACGGACGGTGCTAGTTTCTCTAAACAAACGTTATACAATCTGCACATAGAAGCAATATCCGGATGGAAAGAAAGAATAGAATTCGACTGTAAAAAGGTAGGTTAAAACGGCTGAATAGCCAACCTTGTAATCTAAGAGCTTGCCTCCGATCTTTGGACAGATAACTTCGATATGATTCCATCCACAATCTATTTTGATCCGTTCTATATCCTCCGGCCGAATAGCGCACGTGATTATAGAAACCGGAACGTTGAATTTGGCAAATACTAGGTGAGGTGTTTGAACTGACACTCTACAATCGTTGTCAGCCTTCCACTCTGGGGGAACAATCTCATGAGGTTTAGCTGGCGGCGTAGGCTTCTTAACTTTAACTTTTCATTTTTTACCCTCGCCCTGCGACGGATCCTCCGCGGCGGTAGGTTGCGATGGCGCTGCATTGGTAACGACATTCTTAAGATTATTATGGTCAACGTCACCGACATCGGAACGATGTGAAGCAGTTACATCTTGAGAGGCCATCTGATAATTCAAGATTTCTTTTTGGAAATTTTGTGGTTTTCAACCACAAACCTGGTGGTTTTGAACAAATCAAAGGCAGAGATAGTAGATGAGATCAAAAGAAAGAAGAAGGTGAAAAGTTGTGAGAACAGATGAATAATGGCTTTTTATAGGAATAAAGACAACCATTACCTCGGTAACCGGTGAAGTTCAACCGCCACACGTTCATGCACACGTGGCTCTGATGGGAAGTTGAAGTAACAACCACCACTTTTGAAAAACTAGGTCAAAAAGGGACCACAATTTTTTCCCGCCAAAAATTTCAAGACCACTTGTCAAGCTCTCACGAACGCTCGGTTGGCAAGTAGGGGGACTATATGTATTGGTTGAAAATTTGAAACATGCTTGGTACACGTCATCAACGATGCGGCAGACACAATTTGTATATCAGAGTCAAGACAAACGGTACGAAAAACAAGGGCAGTTTAGTTCGAAGGAATTGATCAGTCGCTTAATCAGCCGCATGAGAAACTGACTCAAATTAAAGGATAAGCTCGGAAGATTAGCTCGACTCTCAACCACCTCCGCAATCTTCGGATACCATTGGAAGTGAATTAGAACGTGGAAGAGACGTGCAGAGAGTAGAATCGTGTTAGGGTTTGGACTCTTTTGGCTATAAATATAACCCCATCTCCCCATTTATATTTTTACGTTGAACATAATATTACTCCCCTTATTAGCAATCATTATCCTCCACAATTATTTTTCATTATCGCCAATATTATTGATTGATTACTACCGCTTCGCTGATGTAACTCTGCTTTGCTTTGGAGGAGACGAAGTCCATCTTTCTTGCCGGAGCACAAGCATCTCATCAATACAATAAGCTTTATTCTTTTTGTTTATTGCTTTCATCATTATTATTCTGCTTATTTATTTTTATCATCGTCATCGTTTTAACTACTTAATTGTCGTATCACCTTCAGTTAAATCTTGAATCAATACTAGAATCAGCCGATCTGTTATTCACAGTAATTATCTATTTGATTGCAAGTACTTGCTAAAGGTTACTTTGTTCGATTACTAGATTTTCGTTAAGTTAAGCGGACCTACTTATCAACCATTGACATATCTCATCATATCGACTGCTAAATTGATTTGTCTATTTGTTTATTGCCTAGCGTCCATCTTGCCCGTTCATATAGTGTCCGTTCGAATTGTATCCGTTAGTGATAAATTTATAACTTAGCATTTCTCTTAAATTATTTCCATCAGTATATCAATCTTCCGTCCAACTTGTCACCATATTTATACACCATCCATTTCAATTTTGTGATCTTTTTCATCTGTTCGAAGTAATATCTTTACTGCTCGTTTTTATTCATAAGCAAACATTAAACGATCTAATCGTGAACATAAATCTAGCGATCGACCATCGGATTTTGATATAAAACGGTCGCCTGTGGCCCAAAGAAATATAAATTTAATTGTAGTAATTGTAACTTTCACTAAACAATTGGCCAAATACTTAATGAAGATACATAGGACTACAAGTATCATTCACAATAAGGATCAATGGTCACAAATCACCGGTTTGACAACCTAAGTAATGCCTTTTTTTAAGGTTGAAATATTGCTACATGTTTAACCCTAACTCATGGATCTATCCCTAGACACGCAAGAATAAAGGGGACAATCAATTGGGGGCTCTTCCAATCAATAGCAAGCAAAACATAAACACTTAGATAGGAAGAATTAACAAGTTTCATTCATTAAAATAAATATTCGTCACACATAAGTATTGGAGTGGTTTAATCAACCCTATAATGAGTAACTTAGTCACTCATGTTCATCACAATCATATCAAGATAATTCGTGAATGAATAAATTACTAGATAAAAGGAAGAATTTAAGAAGAACTCTTATGTTTCTAAAGTCTCCAAAGCTCTAGGCTCTTTTGCTCATTTCCAGGTCAAAAGTTCTGTTTTTGGGCTTTTATATTATCCGCATAGACCCACACAAGTCAAAAATCCAAAATAAAGTAAGAATAAAAACGTTAGAATTTTTGGCTTGCTGCATCGCGTTGCGCCGCAACTAGGTAATTTGCCTGCGTCTGCACTATTTTTCAAACTCTCTAAAAATCGGCCCTACTGCGGCGCGCCATGAGACCCCAGCGCGGCGCGCTAGGCCTTTTTTACTGCGTTTCAACTTTTTCTCTCAGTTGACGTCATTGCTTTGATTTTCAGTCAGGTCTCGCGCTTATATTTAGACTTCAAAGCTCCGTTTACTCTCACTTTAGCTCCAAAATCACTCAATTTCCTCCAAATGAATTCCTACACTATTAAAAGAACATAATAAGCTTAACAACAGTAAGATAACAACTTAGTCAATGCATAAAGGCTACAGATATGAAGCAAAACAAGGCTCTAAACATGCATTTCTCACCGAATATCAATACCCCATACTTGAACCTTTACTCGTCCTCACGAAACTTATACCTTGAACTCAAATCGGTACACCAAATCAACTCACAACAATGACTTTGGTCTATACAGGTACTTAACAAATGCATATGCACTAATCATGCTTTATTAACACAAGATCCACACCAATAATATTTAAAAACAACCAAGTGCATCAAGTCAACCTCCCAATCCCAAATCGACTCCAAACTTACCTATAAGTCATGCAAGTACGTACTCTATTCAAGAGACTAATAAAAGAGATCGCTTATCGTAAATCGTGTATCTTCACAATCAAATAACAAACTATAGAAAGAATTCACACAAGAGAATTATCATGAAAAAAAGTTCACATAAAGATGAAACACTCGCTCTCAGAAAAAAACTCACATACAACACATGACGTACCATAAGCTTGCCATTAGTGTAAGACTCGACTAATATCCATGTACTCGGCTAAGATCAATTAGGACTTCTTATGGTCGTAATGTAGACAATAGGACGGGTACGATACATATAGGTAAAGTTACTAACCATCCCAAGCAGTTTGATACAACAAAATTAATTCAAACATTTTTCTTCCCAACCAATCTTTCTTTTACCTTCACAAAGTCAACCTTTACCAACCTTCTTCTTTAAGCAAAGTAGGAGCTAATAATAGGGACTACTCTTTGTTTTCTTCCATCTTTCAAATAATTTTTTTTAAATATATTTTTCAATTATTGCACAATACTCTAAGCTTTTACTTTTTTTTTCTCTTTTTTTCTTAGTAAATCCCTCCAATAGCATCCTCCTACGTACTTTTTGTCTTCCTCCAGCAGCCACAATTTTTTCACTTCATTAACTAGCCTTTTAGGATCACAACACCATAAGTAAAACTCACAGATATTTAGCACAAGAAATAGGGATCCCAATGGCTATCAAGGAAAAGGCTACAAGCTCAAAAAGGTTAGCTAAGTTCAAATTTGACTAGTATGAATCTAACTCTGATGCTTCAAATAAATTGGCTATGAAAGAAAAGTCTATATCACTTCCTAACCGAGCAAATTTATCATTTCGCTTTGCGCACACACCCGGCAAGTTCTAGAGATCGTGTATTAAACATGGAGAAAACAAATACTCACTCACACATGCAAGTTCTAGATATCAAATATTAAACATAGACAAAACAAATCCTCTCTCATACATGGCACACAACCTACACTCAAAACAGCTCAATTCGACTTCCTAAACAAAGCAAACACTAACAAACTCTTAAAAAAAATCTAGAGTCAACATCATGATCATAGGTTTCAAATAATACACTCAGCGTTTCTCAAGGCAAACTAAATCTTGACAAAATAAATGCATGAAGTTCACATACCCTAAATCAAGTATCTATATAAAACTAGTCGAAGTCGAAGACTATCCCATCCATTTACTACACTCTAATCCTAAAAAAAATCTACCTATAACCGATTCTAACTACTTTCTTTGGAAAAGAACAGATGTACAAAGAAAAACCAAAGGGGATTATTAGCACAAATAAGAATAATCTCCCACCCACACTTAAAATCATGTATTACCCTCAATGCATTAACAATAAAACTAAGAGTGATAGAGAAACTCCCTATGGCTCTAAGCCCGAAGAACATCCTTGTGAGCTTCCTTAGGGCACAAGGTACTCAGACTTCCCCATAGCAGTACTTCATCTTCAAGATGATGGATTTGGAGACACCCAACACTTAGACTCCAAACCCGTCGAAACCTGCAAAACAAAGAAACTCACCAAGTAACATCCTTCAAAAGATGATATTTTTTTTATTTTGTTTTTTTTTTTCATTTTTTTACTTGTATACAATTAAAATCACAGGTTGCCTCGCGAGAAGCGCTTTAGTTATAGTCGTGGCACGAAATTGTGCAAGCTCTACTCATGGCTTATCCAGGCTCGAATGTATGCACACACAAACAATTCACATCATCACAATGTCCCTTCAGCAATTTTCTAGTGTCAACAACTATTTTTTCATCATATAGCTTCAAGGTCATCTTCCACTTATCAACATCAATCACTGCTCTACCAGTAGCCAAGAATGGACGGTCTAGTATTATTCGAACATATTTATCAGTGGGACAGTCAAGAACCACAAAATCTACTGAAAACATAAAACTACCCACATGTACAAGTACATCCTCAACTAATCCAACATAGTGTTTTTGTCTTCTATCTGCCAGCTGGATTCACATTGAAGTCTCTCTCATGCAAGTCAAGCCCAAATTGTTATATACTTCTAGTGGCATCAAATTAATGCTTGCACCAGAATCACATAAGGCCTTACCGATTGTGAGATCACCAATAGAGCACGGGACTGTAAAATTACAAGGATCTTTCTTCTTTTTAGCTACAGGCTTTGTGATGAAAACACTACACACCTTATTGAACTCGATTATCTCTACCTCATTAAAATCAACATTCCTAGACAGAAGATCTTTTAAAAATCTAGCATATCCAAGTATCTCTTGCATAACCTCCATGAAAGGCTTAGTAAACTTCAATTGTTTCAACAAATCAAAAAGCTTATTAAACTTCAAACTTTTTTGTTGATTTGCTAATCTTTGAGGGAAATGAGGTGGTGGTGTTTTCGCCTTGGAGTTCTGCTCCCTTGACACTTTACCTTGTTCAACCACCTTCTCGGCTTCTTTAGTATATTTTTTAGTAATTACTTTCTCTGTACCAAAACCAAATTTTGGAGTGGTCTCTTTCTTAGCATGATCATTGCCAATCAGTTTGGCAGAGTCAACAACAGGATCAATGTTTGGCATAGTGGGTAGTGCTCCTTTAGCTAATTCTTACTCCTTGTCCAAGTCTCTACCATTCCTCAAAGTGACTGCCATCAACTGATAAGGATTTGGATCCTTAGGATTCAGTAAAGTATCGCCCGATAAAGCACCTTGAGGTCTATTATGTAAATCTAAGGACAATTATCCTAACTTGGTCTCTATCCCCTTTATTGCAGTGTCATGTGCTGCTACTTGGTCTTGAAGCTACTTACTAAATACCATCTTAGCCTGCACTATAGTCTTAATATCAGCTACATCATTCGCCTGCTATATGGGTAAAGTTGCTTGTTGTTGCACTTACCTAAATTGACCTTGTTGATTGTATTGCTACCGCTGCCTATAATTTACGAAGTTCACATCTTCAGTATAAGCAAGCAAATCAACATTAGAAAAATTACTAGGATCTGGAACTTGAGTCTGAGCTCGTGAGTTCACTTGGTTAACAGGTTTCAACATGTTCCCATTGAATTATAGGGCTACATCCAGCGTTGTTTACAGCTTTGACATTTGGTCTTCCATCCCAGAAGTAATACCAGCAGCTACAACCCTGGCACCTGAGTCAGTAGATGCATCTCTTCTAAGCCAGCTTGAGTTTTGATCCATGGTGTCTAGCAGCGGTTTTGCTTCCTCAAACGTCTTGCTCAAGAATGATCCTCTAGCTGCTGCATCTAGATTACCCTTGGTTTGATCTCCCATGCCCATGTAGATCCTTTGCCCCAACATTTGGTCAGAAATACCATAATGAGGATACTTTCTCAAATAACTTTTAAATCTCTACCAAGCTTCTAGCAAAGTCTCTAGCGGGTTCTGTCTAAACATGAGTATCTCATCAACTAGCTTTTTAGTCTTATTGGGTGTAAAGAACTTCTTCATGAACTTTATCACGAAGTCATCCCGCGGCGTAATGGAATTAATTGGCAATGAGTCCAACCAATCACTGGCATCTTTCGTTAGCAAGAACGGGAACAACATTAATTTCACAAACTCTGCTGGCACTTGAGCCTATTTTTGAGTTTCACAAATCCTTATGAACTTTTTAAAGTGCTTTTGAGGATCATCAATAGTTCTACTTGCAAATAAACCAGCATTAGCAAGCAAAGCCACCATCTTCTGGGTGATGTAAAAATTTTCTGCCTCGGATGTTCGAAGCTGAATAGCAGACACCAAATTCTCAGCCATGGGTTGCGCAAAAGCATTAATAGCCAAATCTTGAACCATCCCGACTTCTTCGGAATCTGAACTTTCTATTGTAAACACCAAAGAAACGAGATCAAGATGACAAGAATGAAGTTAATAGAAAAATAAACTAGATATGATAACAATTAAATAACACCGTGTTCCCCAGCAACAACGCCAAAATTTGATCACGCCCAACTACGTCCTATAAAAGGGACTAAGCTGTTGCGATTAATATAGCTCGATACTTAAAGTCCCGAGGTTGAATCCCATTGAGAACACTCAAAATATAGTTGTTATTCTAACTAATTTATCTATCGATTAACTTATAATGGTTTATCTTTTGAATGACTTTGCAGTTTTAACTAAGTAATTAGAATTTGACAAGTAATAAAAAACAAAGTTAGAGAAAAGGATGAATTCAAGAGATGTAAACCTAGGATTGATCTACCCGAGTCCTACCTATGTGCTACAACAATGTTTTAACAAATTCAACTTTGTTCTTCCTATTGAACACTTGCTCCAAATTCACAACTATTCACTCCCGTGTAATAATTGCAACTTTCACTGGATAATTTTTCAATTACTTAATGAAAATATATAGGACTGTAGACACTGAAATTTTACAAATATTAGGGTTTCTACAAGGTGAGCCCATTAGGTTTACTTGGAGGCTACTCCACTTAAAATCCTAGATCACACCTATAAAAAGGGGTCGCATGCTCTGTATACCTTTGCTTGAGATCTGGTTTGCAACAAATTTTCAGATAAGGAAAATAAATTGCAATCACAAATAAATAAGGAAAATAAGGGAATTTTATTTATCAAACCTGTAGGTACAATTCTTTTTATCCCTTTATTCTTCTCTCTAGGGTTTTCCATGATTCGAGGGCTTAAACAACGTATTTCTTGAATTAGGATGATATGGGTAGCATGTTGCTACATATTAAGAAAGATGTATTTGATGTCTTTCTTGTTGTGAATATCCCGGACTTATGGGATTTGAGGTGATCTTTTGAAATATTTGAGATGTCTTCTAAGAGAGCATGCGATCCCTTTTTATAGGTGTGATCTAGGATTTTAAGTGGAGTAGCCTCCAAGTAAACTAATGGACTTACCTTGTAGAAACCCTAATATTTGTAAAATTTCAGTGTCTACAAATGCCTCTACTTTAAGTCTTGTTTGAGTTGGAGATGCGAAGACAAGATTTGAAGTACTGGAGATCTTGCCCTCAGATTTGACCTCCATTGTTAAAGACGTCTTTTCTGCTTGTGAGAGAAGAGATGAAGGACAGAATTGGTCCCACTGGGCGTGCCAAATTTGTTTGCAACAAATTTTCATAAGTATGAAAAATAAATTGCAACCACAAACTAATAAAGAAAAAAGGGATATATTATTCATCACAATTGTTGGTACAATTCTGTGTATTCCCTTGATTATTTTCTCTGATTTGTTATCCGTAGTTCGAGGGCCTTAGCGGCGTATTTCTCGAACATAGGATGATTTGCATCTTCTTGATGTATTTGATGATCAAGAAGATGCTAGAAAGATATATTTGATGTCTTTTTTATGATCTCTTGATATTTTTGAGATGCTTTTGCTAGAGGATATGAAGCCTTTTTTTATAGAAGTGAGTTAGGGTTTGGTGAAGTAGCCTCCAAGTAACCCTAATGAGCCCATCTTGTAGAACCCTAATTTCTACAAAATTTCAGTATCTACAAGGACTACAAGTATCGTTCACAATAAGGATCAATGGTCACAAATCACCGGTTTGACAACCTAAGTAATGCCTTTATTTTAGGTTGAAATATTGCTAAGTGTTTAACTCTAAATCATGAATCTATCCCTAGACACACAAGAATAAAGGGGACAATCAATTGGTCCTTCCAATCAATAGCAAGCAAAATATTAACACTTAGATAGGAAGACTTGACAAGTTTTATTCATTAAAATAAATATTTGTCACATAAGTATTGGAGTGGTTCAATCAGCCTTAGAATGGATAACTTAGCTACTCATGTTCATCGCCATCATATCAAGATAATTCATGAATGAATAAATTACTAGAAGTAAGGAAGAATTTAAGAAAAACTCT
Source organism: Petunia secreta (assembly GCA_029990175.1). Classification (NCBI taxonomy): domain Eukaryota; kingdom Viridiplantae; phylum Streptophyta; class Magnoliopsida; order Solanales; family Solanaceae; genus Petunia; species Petunia secreta. Next base: position 485,747 of record JARKIP010000156.1, read on the forward strand.
TATGTTCTTGAAATCTCCAAAGCTCTAGCCTCTTTTTGCTCCTTTCTAGGTCAAAAGTTATGTTTTTGGTCGTGTTTTAGGGCTTTTATATCGTCCCCATCGACCCATGCAAGTCGGAAATCCAAAATAAATTCGGAATCAAAACGTCAGGATTTTTGGCCTGCCGCGTTGCGCTGCGCGCCGCGGCAATGCAATTTGCCTGCGCTATTTTTCAAATTCTCTAAAAATCGGCCCTACTGCGGCGCGCCATGAAACCCCAGCGCGGCACGGTAGGCTTTTTTTACTGCGTTTCAACTTTTTCTCTCAATTGACGTCTTTGCTTTGATTTTCAGTCAGGTCTCGGGCTTCTACTTAAACTTCAAAGCTCCGTTTACTCTCATTTTAGCTCCAAAATCAGCCAATTCCACCAAGTGCATTCCTACACTATTGAAGCATGCAATAAGCTTAACAACGCTAAAATAACAACTTAGTCTGTGCATAGCTACAAATATAAAGTAAAACAAGGCTCTTAATATGCATTTTTTGCTGAATATCACCTTCTGTCTTTCTGTTACCTTTACGTCAAGGTTAGAGGTTAACAAATGAAGGAATAGCAACTACTATTACGATCCTATCTCAAATTGAGGATGGTTATATAAATCATCTCGGCTGGATCATCGAAGACGTTCTTAAATGCAAGCATTCCATTACTACCAACAGACATACATTTCATTTAAGCTCATTATAGACCAATATTATGCCTGATAAAAATGAAAAAAACTTGAAACACTCTAAAAGCATAATGATCTATAATGAATATATTAACATGACTAAGACATATCTCACTTTAACTGGTATTGCCTATAAGTATACACTTCTTTTCACATGGATTTTGAAATAGTAGTATGTTTCGGGAACTTCCTTCAATTTGATTTGTATGGCCAAAGGGGAATTGTTCATAAAGTTTGTTAAGTCAGCTTTTTAGGAATCAAGAAATTGTGATTGTGGAATAGCTAAGATGGTTTTAGACTCGATTCAAGCAGATTACTTCATTTCCTCAAACTTAGTCCCAGGATCTCATTTACATCATAATTTATACAGATCGCAGGCATCTTATTTATTTTCATCTATACTTAGAATAACATACATCACTCCTACCTACCTACTCACCAATCATTGAATGTTTTAAATAATCAACAAGCCAATTGATCTTTAAATGTAGATATCTCCTCAAATATTGGTAGTCTTCTTGATCTTGAAGGAGCCCATTCATTTATAAGCTGTTCAAGTCCATTTACGAATTCATCTTCCAAATTTAGGCCTGGAAGGTTTTGCAAGAAGGGTGGTGGTTGCCTTGAGTCTAATTCCAATAACAATTCCTCCACGCGATTCCTTGTTTTTGAATCTTCAGAGCCTGGATAATTACCTCTCCAAACATTTTCAAGAATATTACGGGCCTCATCATACCGGGCTTGCTTGATTAGGCAATGAGCCAGATTACAGGCCTTGTTGCTATCTGCATCAATCATTTGGGCTTTCTTATAGACAACTTCCGCAGCCATAAAATTCCATTTTTGCATATATGCCCAACCCAGATTACCCTGTAACAGTCGATAGAGTTTATGTTTTAAGCACTAATACTAGAAATTCATATAAAAGTAATGTACACCATAATAAGTGAAAACAATTGACTTCCAAAATAGTAAGAGTGTCAACGAAAATGTGACATAAGGAGTATAATTACTGGGAAGTTTTCCAGATTAAAGAACATATATAGAAGAAGGTATAATTACCAGAACTCTAGCTGTCTCTTGTCTGACAGAAACTTGGAACTTCTTTCCATGAGAGCGAGCAGTTTTTGTAGACTTGCCGTTGAAGACTTGCCCTTGGTAAATCTGTCTCAGTTTTTGTTTCAACAGCACTATTTGTTCATCTACTTTTCCACATTTCTACAGACATGTAAAATATATTACAATTAGTCCATTTAGAAGTTGGTAATTACGTATTCAGATAATTGCTAGCTAGAATTACATACCATGTCTATGAGCAAATTAACCTTGCATACCAATTTTGTTTCACATGAATTTTTGTCTAGTATAATCAATTGAGTAGTTGATTTTTGGTTACCTGTTTATCAAACTTCTGCACATATAAGTAGGTGGACATGTACAATTTAAGTGAAATAGTGACTGGGGACCGAAAGAAGCTCACTTTGTGAAACCGTCCAAACTTACACCATGTTATCACTGCTTCAATCTCCATATGTATTTTCATCCCTCTTTTCCTTATGTAATCAATCTATTTGGGTGTTAATATTCAATACGAAAACTTCATTTACTCACTAATTTAAATTCGCATCAAGTAGCCTACTCAAAAACTTCTCAAAGGAAAGGTTCTTCATTTCTATAACTCGGTCATATACAAGGAGAAAAAAATATATATATCTATTTAAAAAAATAACACAATTTTTTTATTAATTTGTTCCATAAAGAATGTCATATATTTTAATATAGAAATAAATTAAGTTAAACTTTCCAACTTACTATTAATAACAAGTTTTTATATGCACACAAATGCAATTACATGTACTCCCTCTGGTCCATTTTAATTGATAGGTATTCCATTTTTAGAAGGTTCAAAATGTTTGATAATTTAGAATATCAATGTAAATTTTACCATTTCTTCCCAATAATACTCTTATTAAATGATATTGAAAAACTCCTTAAAAATACCAAGAAAAGATAAAAGGGTAAATTAGTAAAAACACTATGCCTATTTATGATTTGTTAAGGTGTGTGCAAAGTCAAGCCTATCAAATAAAATGGACTGGAGGGAGTAGTATTTAAGAGTCAAGACCATAAATTTGAAATTTTGTTATTTCTCCACGCGCCTATCCTTTAGTTTAGTGGGCCAGGTTCCTTCCATTAGCTTTCGATTTAGTTTGCATTCAAAGTCTTGGAATGTTTTCTTAAAGTGTGTTAAGTCAAAGTATGACATAAATTTAATCAGATGGTTAACTGAGTAATAATTATATACCTTGAGAAGATCGAGGAGGAGATTGTCAAGGGACTCTTGAGCCTGTTTTGAGCAGAGGAATCTGAAAGACTTGATAGCTTCAATAGCTTCTTCACTTCTATCAAGCTGCTTCATGACTACTGCCATGTCTTTAAGTGCACTATCCACTCTATCTCCTGCATTTATTGCTTTCCAAAACCATACTAGTGATGCTTCCGGATCCTTCAGAACTAGCTGAAATTAATGCATTCCCAAAATTAAAGGATGTACATACCTCATCAGTTTTACGAATGTTAATGTTGTCTTTTTTCCTTTAACGTTGGAAAAACAGAAGTTGTATGAAAAAGGAAGAAAAAAGAAACAAAACGACACGTAAAAGAGGATAAATTAGGCAGCATTGCTCTCTATCACATGGTTCACGTCTTTAGCCATGCAAAGAAGCTAATAAGACGAAACACTTTTTGCTTCAAATTCGCTAATGAAGACATGTTGGAACTGAGAAGAGACGTCAAAACTCTAAGGGACTGGTTTTATACGTTCATCAAGCGGGTACGAAGAATTGAGCCTTTATTACAATCATGTCGCATAGCAGATCGAGTTCTCAGGGAAATGTATTGGGCTAGCATTAAAAATTAGATTTCCATTAAACCTTCTTAAATTTATCGAACCAGGTAATTGTTAATTAGTAATTAATTAAGAAGGCTGTAGCTAGGATTCATTTTCCTCCTTAAATTTGCCAATCTTGAGTAAAAGAAGAAGGAAACATTAGACTACAATATTGGTTTAATCCATGTAAAAGCAAAGCAAACATAGTTGACCTAATTGCACTTTAGCCTAACTAGCAACTTTTTATATACAAATTCAAGATCTAGAGACACATATTCAAAATGAGTGTACTAAGTAAATAGATTCATTTTGAAAATTTTTGTATACATAATTCAATTCAACTTACCTAAAATCGAACTAGCTCCTAGTTTTCATGGGTGGATCTAGTGTGTTTTAGTGGTGGTGTAACATCCATTACCATTAAACTGACTCCTATTAAATGGATCTGCCTTCTCTAGTTTGAAGTAAATATTTAAAATGAAAGGATAAAAAATGTAACCTATAATAGTAAACTCTATTTTTCCATTTTTCTTTCTGTTTTGTTGGTTATGGGCCTTAAGGTATTATCATCACCAGCTTATAGAGACCACATGTTGGGAATAGGTCCCTCACCAATCATTAGCAAAGGTCTCGATTTTGAGCCTGAGGAGGAAGAAATCTTTGATAATGTTCCATATTAATGGACCGTATGTTGAATCAATATTAGTCGGACCAAGTTGGTTTTTATAGCAGATTGTTATAAAAAAGTTTTACAAACTTAGGTGGTTGACTCTGAAATGGTTAATAATTTCCTAGCAGTAGTATGTTACGTTTCTTAAATATGTTTAGATGTTTGGTTTTGCACATAAAAATGTATAGAGTAATTGGGAGGAATAAGAAAGCAAGAGGAAGGAAAAAAAAAAAAACACCTGAGCATGCTTGGCCCGAACATAAGGGCCGTCACCTGAAGGAACCTTATGAACGACATGAAAGAGCTCCTTCTCTTTCTTGAATACCCCAGTAGTACTATTCTTGATTTCCATCTCTATTTCTCTCTCTATATATTCCTTCTTCTTCTTTTTTGTATTCTGTTTTCTGATTTTGGGGTTTATCAAAACTAAACTTGTTTCAAGGGAATATCAAAGTTATTGTCATAATAACAACATAAATGAATGTGGAGTCAAGATTCAGAAAAGAGATAGTGAGAGAAAGAAAGATGCGCAGTTGTACAATATATATGTGAATCTGGATATGTATGTGACCTAGCTAACAACTAGTAATGCATCATTGGAAGGAACAAGTTTGAACCTGGACGTATATCCGTCTCTATTAATTAGCTAATTCTTTTTCTTCCAATGAGTATTCCTTTTTGGTACAGAGTACCAAGCGACCACGTAACATGTCCCAGACTACTTCTAAATTTCTTCTTTAGCCAACAAAAAAAAAAATCTAAATTTTTATCTTCTCTCCCATCAAGGCTCAATCCTCTCTCCTTACGCTTATTCTACTTCCCATTTATTGTGGTCTAAACTAATTCTTTGATGGAGCAGTATCTCTCTTTTATTTTTGGGCTAAATTACACTGTGTTAAATTAGGACCTTTTTTTAAAACATAGCAACATTTTACACATTTAGCAAACGTAGCAATACATTTTTAAATGCTACCAAACATAGCATAATCTAAAAAACCCTAGTTTTTCTTCTCCTTTTCTCTCTCTTCCCTCTCCCCTCCCCTTCTCTCCATATTTACTGTTACCGCCGCCTCCCTCCCCCCCTCATCGTCGCGGGACCTCCGTCCCCGTTCCACTTCACTGGCATCCCCTACCTCATACCCCGTTTTCGCCGGTGATAAGTAGTGGAGTGGATATATTTGGTGTTTGTAGATTTGGTGGCTGGATTTCGCCCAGATCTGGTGGTGTCTATTTGGTGGCTGGTCTGGTGGATTTGGTGTTTGTGGATTTGGTGTTCCGGAGCTCCGTCGCCAGCGGATCTAGGCTTCTCCGTCAGCGACAGTGTTGTGGATCTGTCGGTTCCATTTTTTTTTTTTTTTTGCTTTTTGACTTTTCCGATGATAATAACGGTGTATGGTGGCTGTATGGACTGTATATGGCTGGATTCCGGTGAGGACCAGGTGGGGCTGCTGCGTTTTAACTTTTTGGTTTTTTTTTTTTTTTTTTTTTTTTTTTTTTTTTTTTTTTTTGAGTTTTCCAGCGGAACAAGGAGGAACCGTGGCGGGGTTGGTGTATGTTGGTGTTTTGGGACTGTATGAAATGTATGACATGTGTATTTTCATTGTATGCCCGGTGTATGCATTGTATATACAGTGAATATATACCGGACATACAATGAATATACGCTTTCCATACAATAAAAATACAACACGTATCGATTTTGTTGTTTGTGTGTATGTACGGTTAATGAACGTGCATACAATGACCATACAGTGCCTATACAGTGAATATACGCACATACAATAAGTGTATGTGTGTGCATCTACCATTTTTTCACTGTATGGACAATGTATATACTGTCCATACAGTGAAAAACACCCAGATCTACAAAAAAATAAAAAATCCCGACGACGATTTTCCTGCGGCAGCCGGTGGTTGATGGGCGACAGTGGTGGCAGTGATGGGGTGGGGGTGGTAGTAGGTGGATCTAGGGTTTTATACACTTGGCATACATTGTGCATACAGTTAACATACAACAGATACACACACATACACTGTCCATACAGTGATGGGGGCTGGGGGTTATATTGGGTATGTTTTGAAAAAAAATGTTGCTATGTTTTGAAAATGGAAAAATGTTGACATTTTATTGTTAGAAAGAGTGTTAATTTGTATACTTTTGTAACTAATTACAAATATATACAACCCTAACACTAAAATTACAAAAAATAACAACATTATTCCACTTACCAAGAAATATTAATATTTTTTTATACATTATATACAAAACTAACAAATTAGGGTTTGTTCCTCCTTCTTCCTACTGCCCCCTCCCACTATTCAAAAAATTTCACTAAATGCCCTCCATAAGGAGTGGTTTTGAAAAATTGCTCGCCCTAAGGAATGTTTAGCAAAATGCCCTTATCTAGTCCGGAGCCAAGACTTCAATGCAAAAATTTTGTAAGTCTTGGCAATTGGCTATACTTCAAGGGCAAGTGTTGTTTTTCCAATTCTTCAAGTTATATAGTGAGAATGCAGGGAAGACTGGAAGGGGCAAGTCTTGGCAATTCCCAAGACTTATGACGAAGGGCGGTAAGTGTTGCCTTTTGCCAACACTTGTCATTCAAGTGTTGGCAAATTGAGCAGGGGTCAAAGGCAAGTCTTCGCAATTGCCAAAACTTACGGCCAAGTGCGGCAAGTGTTGCCTATTGCCAATACTTGAAGGGATAAGTGTTGAAAAGCAGAAAAATATAAAAGGCAAGTCTTGTTCCCAAACTTGACAGGGGTATTTCTGTCCGGATTTTTCATTAAACTTTAACGGGGGCATTTTTGCAAAACATCTCTTAGCGCGGGCAAAAAGACAAACCATTGCTTGCCGTGTAATATTTTTGCAAATAAGCCCCCACTACTACCACTCCAGTCGGCGTGCCACCTAGTCACCGCCGGCCCGCCGCTGCTGGCTACTCGCTGGATTTTTTATTTTTTTTGGATCTAAAAAATTAAATACACACATACACATTGATTTCTCTTTGAAAATACACTTGCAACATACATATAAACAAAAAATACATGTAAATATAAAAAAAGAATATTTTACAAACATTAGACACACACACTACATACAAGGATCTACAGATCTACAAATTTAACATACAATTTTATGTATGTCATATACACACATGACATACACATAAAAGCACATACAAAAAATTCAAATATATACTCAGATATACACGTTCATACAATGATATACACATACATACACTTGTGCACTTGAACAAATATTCAGCTACATACACAAATATATACAGATTCATACACCCCTATAAAATTAGACATACACTTTGTTCCACCTTCAAACAACCACCAACAACCACATACCCCATACCCCATACACAAAAAAATAAATGCATACATATAACATACAAAACAAAACAAAAAATAGGAAGAAGAAGGAGAGAGCAGATTGGAGCTCCGACAATCGTAGCCAGAGCAGTCACGCATCAACAATCACCACCGTGGAGCAACAGCCACCACCACGTATCAATAAATCACAACAAACGGTAGCAGATCAGAGCAGATTGGAGTAGCACAATAGCATATCGGAATAGTTGCTCGGCGGCGAAGCGACATCGAAAGTGGAGCAGGTCCGGTGGGTGGGGTGGGTGGGTGGTGGAGAAGGGGGAGAGAGAGAGAGAGGAAGATAGGGTTTTATTTTCGGAAGAGTGGAAATGAAAAATGATATATTTAGAAATATTGGTATATTTTGTAATTTTGGGGTTTAATGCGTCAACTAGCTTTTTTAATGAAACCCAAACAATCACGGGTCATAGTTGATGAATCAAGAGAGGATTGATTTAAAGACCCTTTCAAGTCTTTAATGAAGAAAAATTGAGATCTTTCTTTTCTCTTCTTTTATTTCTAAAATTTGATTAAGGTCTTAATTAGGGGCTAAATTAAAATTTTAAAAGTTGGGGGGTAGATATTAAAAACTCTAGAATTCAAATTTCAAATTTTTATCTTTTCTTCCCTTATCTCCTTTGTCTACTTCCTTCTCACCTGCTTAATTTCAAATTTTTGTTTCTCTACCCTCTTTTTCCTCCTCTTTCTCCTCCTTATTTTCTTCTTCTTTCTCTCTTTGTTTGTTCGTGTTAAACGTGAAGATCATCATTATTATTCTTCTTATTTCATTTTCTTTTTTAGATGGTTGGAACATCCGAACATATGGCCGGAACATCTGGACATATAGCCGAAATCTACACAGTTGACCGGAATATGTGGATAAATGTCCAAAACATGCCGAAACAATTGGAGGGGGGTAAGGACAGATGAAGGACAAGGTAGAAAGGAAGAGGAAGATAGAAGGGCGGAGGAGGCGGCGGAGCGAGGGGGAGGAGGTTGGTGCCTTGGTAAGGTAGAGAAGGAAGAGAAGATTTAACTAAAAGACCCTCCAAAAATTTAATTAAAATAAATGATCTCTTCTTTTCTTTTTGACTTATTTTTATTGGAAAAAAATCTTATATGTGGTTAAGTAGAGGTCGGGGCCTAATTAGAAATAGAAAAACTTGTAAGTGGTTTTAAAATTTGTGGAAAAGTATTTAAATCACCCAAAAATAGGTTATTTTTTCTGGGTCAAAAACAAAAACAGGTCTTGCACCATTTTAAATCGTTTCTTCCAATTTTTTCGAAATCCTTTCATCTTCTTTCCATAAATTTTTGCCTTCCCCATCATCCTCACATCCAATACATCATTTCGATTCAAAAGTTTACAAATTTATTCTTTTCTGGAGCAAAAGCTTCGATTATTTGATTTTGAAAGGTGTTTTGTTAGTACATTGGCTTGGGTTTAGCTCTTTCGAGATATGCATTATGTTTTCTTCATCTAATAAGCTTCAAAAGCTTTGTTTTGTTGCTTTTACGCTGCTTCATTAAAGGTCTAGTTTTTAGATCTGTGGTTTTGAGATGTGCTGTAATAATTTATCATCAACCAATCCTAGTCGATCGTAGACCTTATCGCAATTAATAGACCATTGATGGGAGCTATGCAGTAGTGGATGCTAATTTCTTGGATTAATGGGTGGAGATGGGAACATGTTTATTGGACATTCCAAGACAAGTGAAGTACTTATCTTCGCAGGACCTCTAAGAAAATAATATAAAAAGCGAGATGGACGTTGATAACACTATTTATTTTTATATTTGCTTTCTTCTTCGAAGCAAAATCTTCAAATTTTCAACATCTCTTTCTTCTTTTTCTTGTTTCTGTAACATCGTTTTCCATTCCTAAACCACCGTTGATTGCCAATTGCCGGTGATTTATCCCCTAATTTACAAATTACTTTAGTACATATTGTTTAGTTTCTTGATATTTACTATATTGCATCCTAATATTTCATAATTTCTTGCTCTTATTCTGTTGTGTTTTGTCTTGCATTCGAAGCATTTAGTATTAGAGTTTTGCTGACGATTACTAGCGGCTTTGGGTCTTCTAAATTTTTAAGTATTTCTTGCTTATTTCTTGTTGAATTTTTTTCATTTCTTGCTTGCCTGAATCGATTTTCCTCTTCTAGTGTATCTTTTGAGCTTATTTCATCCCGCGTAATTCTTGCATATAACCTTATAGTGTCTACCTGCCTGTAGCTATATTTCTTTCTTGAGTGTCTATTTTGTTTAGTTTAGCTTAGTAATAGCGTGGCGGTTGTGTGCGACAGTAGATTGAAGTCGTGTCCTCGGTTAGGGGTAGGGGCTGGGGGAAAGGGAGGTATAGAATTTGCTAGGTTGAGGATTGGGTCATGGAATATTAGGTCTTTGACAGGAAAATCTATAGAGTTGGTGAAGATTATTAAGAAGAGAAAGATTAGTATAGCCTGTGTTCAGGAGACCAGATAGGTGGGAACTAAGGCGCAGGATGTAGATGGATATAAATTATGGTACTCTCGAATCTCGAGGAAAAGGAATGGAGTAGATATTTTAGTGGATAAGGACCTTCGTGAGCAAGTGGTGGAGGTAAAGAGGGTGAATGATAGACTGCTGGCAATCAAGCTTGTCATTGGAGGGCTCACCTTCAACATAATAAGTGCTTACGCACCTCAAGCGGGCTTGGATGAAGAAGTTAAAGGCGCTTTTGGGATGTGTTGAACGAGGTAGTTTGGAGTGTCCCTGTCAATTAGAAGCTATTCATAGGAGGGATTTCAATGGTCATATTGGGGCATCTTCGGGGGCCTACGATGGGGTGCATGGTAGTTTTGATTTTGGAAATAGAAATGAAAGTGGAGTTGCCCCTCGGGATTTTGCAAAAGCTTTTGAGTTGGTAATAGCTAACTCATGTTTTCAGAAAAAAGATGAACACTTTGTCACCTTCTGTAGTTCTGGGGCAAGGACCTAGATTGATTTCCTCTTCCTTAGAATGACTGATAGGGCTGTGTGTAGGGATTGCAAGGTTATCCTGAGTGAAAACCTTGTTACCCAACGTAAGCTGTTGGTTTTAGAGTTGGGTATTATAAGGCCCAAGAAGAAAAGAGATGTGTCAGAGCGTCATCTTATTAAGTGGGGGGCCCTGAACATGGAGAAGAAGTAGGACTTGGGGAAGAGGTTGGATGCTATGAGTGCTTGGGAGATTTATGGGGATGCGAGTAGTATGCGGGCTAGGACAACGTAGTGCATTAAGGGAGCCGTCAGAGAAGTGTTAGGGGTTTCTAAGGGATACTCATATAAACACAAAGGGGACTGGTGGTGGAATAAAGATGTCTAGGAGAAAGTAGACGCTAAAAAGACTGTATACTTGAATTTAATGGAGAGTAGTGACGAGGAAGAGAAAACGAAAAATAAGGAATAATATAAGTCTGCGAAGAAGGAAGTGAACTTAGCGGTTTCTACGGCTAAAGCGACATCATTTGATGTTCTTTATAGAGAGCTAGCTGAGAAGGGGGGCGATCAGAAATTGTATAGGCTCACGAAGGTGAGGGAGAGGCAGTCGTGAGACCTAGATCAAGTGAGGTGAATTAATGATGAGGATGGTACAATATTGGTGGGGGAGGCCATATTAGACAGAGATGGCAGACGTACTTCCATAAACTCTTAAACTCAGAAAGTGACAGACATATTGTGATGGCGAGTTATCCCACTCAGAGAGTTGCCGAGATTTTGGCTATTGTAGGCGTGTGAGAGTCGAGGAGGTCAAGGGGGCAATCCGAAAATGCAAGGAGATAGAGCAACTGGGCTAGACAAGATCTTAGTTATGTTTTGGAAGAGTGTGAGCAGAGTAGGTTTGGAGTGGCTGACCGGGTTGTTTAATGTCATCCTTCGGACAGCAAAAATTCCTGAGGAATGGATATGGAGTAGCATGGTACCATTGTACAAGAACAAGGGTAATGTTCAAAATTACAACAACTACAGGGGCATCAAACTACTCAGCCGCACTATGAAAGTCTTGGAGAGGGTAGTGGAGATGAGGATGACGAGAGATGTGACTATCTCCGAGAACCAATTCAGATTCATACCGGGAAGATCAACTACAAAAGCCATTCATCTTTTGAGAAGGCTAGTTGAGCAGTACAGGAACAAAAAAAGATGAACTTATCAAGGTACCTACAAAGTTTTTATGGAGATCTTTGGAGTCTAAAGGTGTTCCAGTTGTGTACATCTGGGTGTTTAAGGATGTGTATGAAGGAGCCAAGACAAGAGTGAGGACAGTAGGAGGAGACTAAGAGCACTTTCCGGTCAAGATGAGGCTCCATCAGGGGTCATCGCTTAGCTTATTTTTATTTGCACTGGTGATGGATGAATTGACACGGAATATTCAAGGAGAGGTGCCATGGTGTATGTTGTTTGCTGATGATATAGTCCTGGTAGATGAGACCCGCAGATGTGTCAATGAGAAGTTGGAGGTGTGGATGTAGATGTTGGAATCTAAAGGTTTCAGACTGAGTAGGATGAAAACAGAATATATGGAATGTAAGTTTAGTGACGCATCTGAAGAGTCGGATGTGGAAGTGAGGCTTGAATCTCAAGTCATTCCAAAGAAAAGAATCTTCTAATATCTAGGCTCAATTCTCTAGGGGAATAGAGAGATTGATTATGATGTCACACACTATATAATAGTGGGTTGGATAAAGTGGAGGCTCTCTTCCGATGTACTATGTGATAAGAGGGTACCACCTAGGCTCAAAGGTAAATTCTATAGAGTGGTCGTTAGACCAGGTATGTTGTATGGAGCAGAGTGTTGGCCAGTTAAGAACCCACACATCCAGAAGGTGAGCGTGACAGAGATGGCAATGATTAGATGGATATGGGGGCATACTAAAATGGATAAGATTAAGAATGAAGTCATCTGTGACAAGGTGGGAGTGGCTCCAGTGGTTGAGAAGATGAAAGAAACGAGGTTGCGATGGTTCGGAAACGTGAAAAGAAGGAGTGTTGATCCTCAGGTGAGGAGATGTGAGAGGTTGGTAGTACTGGGTCTAAGGAGAGGTAGGGGTAGACCGAAGAAGAACTGGGCTGTGGTGATTAGACATGACATGACCCAGATCCAGGTCACCGAGGGTATGACCTTAGATAGAAAAATATGGAGGTCAAGGATTAGGGTAAAAGGGTAGGTAGTAATCGAGTGTCTTTTTTCCTTATTAGATGTAGTATTATATCATTATAGAATATTTTTATTATAGCTCTTGCCTTTTATATTTAGTTTTGTTGATTTTGGATATGCTTATGTAGTTCTATCACTTTCTTTGGTTGGATATTTCTGTCTTGATTTTCAAAATTATTTTCCACATATTTTCTCTTGTCGAGGGTTTACTAGAAACAATCTCTCCACCTTGGTGGGGGTAAGGTCTGCGTACATCTTACCTTCCCCAAACCCCACTAGTGAGATAAACCGGGTAAGTTTTTGTTGTTGATGTTGTAGGGTGTTTTGTCATTACATTGGCTTGGGTATAGCTCCTTCGAGATATGCGTTGTGTTTTCTTCATCTAATATGTTTTGAAAGCTCTATTTTGTTGCTTTGACGTTGTTTCATTATAGGTTTGATTTTCAGATCTGCTGTAACAGTTCATCAACCAATCCTGTCGATGATTGACTTTATTTATTACAATAAATAGGCCATTGGTGGGAAATTATGCAGTAGCGGATACTGATTTCTTGGATCAATTGGTGGAGGTGGCAGCATATTGGCTTGACATTCCAAGACAAGTGAAATTATCACTTACTGTTGCAACACCTCTTAAAAATATAATATTTATAGCGAGATGGATGTTGATAGGGCTATTTAGTTGTTCTTGATTGTTGCTTTAGGTTATAAAGTGCAAGTTGATCAATTGAAGACTAACGTATTGAATAATCGACCAAGAAGAAAACTACATCACCTTTTCAGCTTTTCGAAGAGCCCCTGTATAGTCTTGTATCTTTTATGTATAAAAAATTGTCAGTAATGAAAGCTTTAAAATTATTGTTATTATTGATAGTTAAATAAAACTTTTGGTTTATATAAATTTTGTGTGCTTTCATTTACTTGGCTTACGCCAATATTTAATCCAATTACAAAGTAATACCTTCCATTAAAATTCCTAAATCGAACTTGAATGACACTTAACCAAAAAATCATTATACTTAATCAATTATACACTACTCAATTAATTATTTAATGACCATCACGAAGATAGTTGATATGAAACACCATGGTAGATAGTATTTAACAAGTGGTTTATATTCAAACAGTGGATAGTCGATTATCAACTATTAGAAAAATGTATTTGATTTAATATATTTAGTATTAAATCAAGCAACATCTTAACTACTTAATTTTGGTCCACTATAATATATCATCAACTTAACTTTGGTCTATTTACAAACTAAGTTAAATACTAATTCAATAAAAAGTCTATGCAAAACTTAGCTGCTACACCTATCGCTCAGGTAATGTGTTTATTATTACTATTATTACCGTTGAAAAATAACAGGCGCGCGTTTGGCATTTAGGTTTGGAATTTGCGGTTTAGGGTTTAGGGTCTACGCGCTTGCGATTTGGAGTTTGGGTTTAGGGTACATCTCGATGGATATGGCTTAGTAAGTATATTATCAACGACACTAAAATTACATTGTATTTGATGGTCAAACTTAGTCAAGTTGATCATATACGGATAGGGTTTTACGAAAATTTAATATAAAAAACCTATATTAAACAATAGAAATAGGTCATTTGATGGTGTACAAATTAGAAAACCATTGTCATGATAAAGTTCTTGCACAATGTACCATAATAATGATTAATAGCATTAACAATGGATGATATTTGATAAAATACATGTAATGTATACAAATTTTAAGGTCCTGGTAGAACAAGACCTTATTCCCTAAACATAGAAGAAGATTGTAATGTGAGAAGATACCAATTCTTCAATTTACTTGTATAGAGTAATACTATCTCACAACATTACTAACATCTTTATTTAATATTTACGGGTTGTTTATATATGTATCAGATGTATATAAATGTTAAGGTTGTGGCTGAACAAGACCTTATTCCCTAAATACAGAGGACGATCATAATGCGAGAAGCACTACAAGAGAAGTGATCTTTAACGACCACTTAACGGATGGACATGAATCCAGTCATTATAGTATACTTATAATGACCAAGTTTATTACCAGTCATCAAAGTATGTTTTTCTCTTAAGCAATAACGAGGGGACGAATTTTGGTGTTTAAAACTTTTAATATCCGGACGTTGATTGTACTAATTAAGCGGAAACAAACGTTAATTTTTCCCAACTCCCTCGTCACAAATTCCTTTTTTTCAATAACCTACACCTTACTTTCTTCCATTCTCGCTACACCTTCAGTTCCGCTCACTTCCACCAACAAGCACTGACAAAATTTTCACACACATCACATCTTAGCACCAATTAGTGGTGATATTTTTAATCCATATTTGTTGAACCCACCCAACCCGCCCGCAATAAAACCCAACCCACCCATATTTTAAATGGGCTAAATATGGGTGACCCATTTTCAACCCAAAATAAAATGAGTTGGAAATGGGTTGAACACATATTGAAAATGGGTTCCGAACTGAAACATCAACTGCCATGCGATAATAATGGGCTAATATGGATTCTGCTATAGGATACTAATTGAAAGATAATATCAATTACTACTATATAATCCATATGATTTGATATAATTATGTTCTTGATGTCCCTTTATTTGCTCACTCGTTGTCAGACCATTTTTCTTAGAATAGAGACAATTAGAAGATTAAGAGGGATACTGTAAATACTTTCTTGTATGTTTATGATGTAAAATAATGATTTAATTTTCAAAATCATTATTTTAATGTTTAATTGAGTATATAAAGTGTAGACAAAAATAAAGCACACCCATTTAGGGGAGGTAGTATTTCTTAATTCTTAGTCATTCAGTATTTTTTGATTATCATTTGTATATTCTTCTTAAGTAGTGACATAGTACCCAGGACTCTTAAGAGGTAGTAATTCCTACTACTTCATATAAATATGAGGCTTGTTAAGTTATTATCAAAAAAATTTGTTACTGCCTCGATAAGTCGATTTTATTTATTGGGAAGTTACTGTTATCAAGTTATTAGTATTAACAAAAAGATATTAGTATAATTTATATTTGAAGTATATCAATAATGGTGCAAATACAAATATTTAAATACAAGTATTGAAAATGAAATAGATTGCGTAAGACATTACACAAAAAAAAAAAAAAATTCACCTACATAATAATATGGGTAAAATATGGGTCAACCCATATTCAACCCACCCATTAATTACCCAACCCATTTTTTATCCAATTAAAATATGAGCGGGTTGGATTGTGACCCATTTTTGTTATACCCAGTTTCAACCCACCCAAATTCAACCCAACCCGCCCATTTGCCACCACTAGCACCAATATATCTCCCTTTCTCTCAGATTCATTAATTTCAAGGCAATTTTTATAATTTTCGCTACTCCAACGGTCTTTGCTTTCTCCGGCACCGTCAACCGTATGGACTTTGCAAGTTCCCTAGATGGAATGATAAGTAAATTTCCCATAATACTTCTGTCTTTTCTTTCTTCTTCTTTTTTTTTTTCAGAATCTTTTATGGTTTCTCTTTTTATTTTTACTGAAATTTTACCTAGAAAGTAAAACGAATTGCTATTGTTAGAACCAAGAGTGAAATTTTAAGTAGAGAACTGTTTTTTCCCTGATAATCAGTTTGATGTTGGATTTTATTGCGTTTAAGTACAATATGGTCGTGTTGGATTCTAGGAGTTTAGTTAGGTTATCTGATGTTCACTGTTAAATGTGCCTTTTCTTAGATTTCGTTTAGTCCTGGTTGATGTGATGTGGTTCAATATTTCGTTCAATGTGTACTAAAAGTTGAACACCTCAAAGTTACTTGTATTGATTGATAAACTATCTGAGGTCTACTATTGTTGAATTTCCCGGTAATAATTTCAGGAACTGGTTTGGAGAAAGTTGATGAAGATTTATCCAGATTTAATGGTATATACAATTGTACAGGATACTTCATAAATGGAATCTAAGAGTTGAAATAATTGAATAATGCAATAGTAGAAAGATAATAAAAATAATCTTGTAGTTAGTTTTCATTTGTAGCGAGTATCTTTTATTTGTTGTGGGTATTTTGTTAATGTATCGATATCATTTTTCGCGTGAACGGAAGGAGGATGAGTTAGTTAGTCTAAACTTTTGTTGTTATCTTATAATTAGGTTACTTGTGTATGATTCATATTTTTTTTTTAAAAAAATTTACTCAAACTAGGAAAAGATAGTTTACTTTGTCATCAAAAAGCTTGGCACTTTTAGTGGTATGACGGTAGTGGATATGCCCAAAAAAATTCTTTTACATAGATTGTAATGAATATTGATCATTTTATTCCTTTATAGGTGTGGCACTGGTGGGTCATTTCCTTCATATGTGCTTTATTTTGTGGAAATAATTTATTTTCTAGTCTTGTTCTTTATGTTTTTGTAACTAGTCTAACTTGTATAATAGTGTTTGTAATATAATGTTATATCCTTTCTCAAGAATCATCATGTTGATGCTTGTAGCAAATTAATAAGTTTACAAGCACCTGCAATGAATCACAGCTCCATCTTGTTGGCAAACATGAGCTTTCTTGAAAATTTTCCTCTTTGCTATAATGTAAGGTGATGTTCAAGCAGCAAATGAGAATTATGTCACTCTATAATGCACTATACATGCAACTTGAGTAATTATTATGAGCTGAGTATGGCTTCACTTTAAGAGATTTCCTAGTCACTCTCTGTACACATATAATTAATGCCCTTAATTTGCTTCCACCAATACTTAAAAGAAATTTTTTGTTTAAGCAAGGTATGTATTATCAACAAAAGAAAGTAAACGAGAAAATAAAGTAGTAATGAAAAAGGAAAAATAATGGGTTAGAGAGAGAAGCTCTCTTCCATCTGTAGTTTTTTTTCTCTTCCTTGATAAGCTTCTTAGATGCTCAGGACTCTTAACAGTTTCATCAATCTAATACATAACTAAGATTCCTAATAACGTCTTAGCAATCACAAGCCTTGATACAATTTTCTTCTCATAAGAAAATTTCTTTTCAGACTAAGTTTAACAATATGACAAATGGGTGCTTAAGTAATCATAGCTCATACTAAAGGGATCTCGCACACAACTCAGCTGATACTCAAGACATGGATCTGGTAGATGAAGAACCACCGAGTTTCGAAAGGAAAATACGGGATGCTGCTGCTAACAAGGACAATCAAAGCAGCAATAGCAAAAACAATACCTTGAATAACGGAGTCTGGTATAACCATAACTTACTGACAACTCTAAGACCTAACTAAGATAATGAAGGAATACAAGAAAATATAGACTACTGCGGCACCTTAGATGAATCAGATAACGAGCAATATCTAGAAAACTTTATTCCAATCTCAAACGGATCTATAGGAACTGGTCTAATGCTATAATAGTGAAACTTTTTGGAAGAAGGGTGGGATATCAATTCTTGAAACAAAAGCTTCATGCAATATGGAAACCTACAGAGCCATTGTCTCTTATTGATCTAGGCACGATTACTATCTTTTGAAATTCCTAGACAATGACAATTATGTAAAAGCCTTACATAATGGACCTTGTTCATTGGTAATCAATTTCTATCAGTTAGGGAATGGGAGCCAAGGTTTGTTTCTTCATTAGCGACCCTAACTTATTCTGCAATCTGGGCTAGGCTTCCAGAGTTGCCTACAGAATTTTATGACTGTGAAATTTTACAAAGGATTAGGGGGTATTGGGTAGATTAATTAGGATTGATGCATGTACTTCCTCAACTCTTAGGGGGAAATATGCAAGACTTTGGTTAAATAGTCCCTATAGAGAAGCCTGTAAAATCCTTTGTTATGATAGGTAAACACCACCAAAAAGTAGTTTATGAAGGATTCAACATGCTATGTACCAACTGTGGAATTTTGGGGCACAATAATCACAATTGTCCTCAAAAACTCAAAGTTAATCAAATCTCCACTAAAACTAAGGATCAATAACAACAGAGGATCCAAACTATTACTAAAAAAATGGATCAATGGACGATAGTTACACATCAAAAGAAATTTAAAGGTTTTAAAGATGATTGGAACTTATCTAATAACAACAAACTTCAGCAGGTCAGAAATTCTAGGAAAGTAGAGAAAGAACCAGTTCTTAGCTCCTCAAAGGAAACTAGAAAACCACTTAAGCTAGCTGAGAAATTGCCTAGGGTTAATAAAAAACAGGAATTCAGAAAAAAAAGCTCAAGAGGTGAGCGCAGTAGATAATCCAACAGAAGCAGCGAAAGACACAATGGATAGTACACTAAACTTGACGGATGTACCTCAAAGCTTGAGTACCAAGTTGGACATAGGAAAAAGTAATCGCTTTGAACTCTTATCAAATCTTCTCAGCTTGGAAAACCAAGAAACATTAAATACAAAGGTCAAGCTACAGAGGAATACGTATACCCAGTGTAATCAAACACAAGTCACTACAACTAAGCCTCTTGACAGCTTTAATACTAGTTTAACCGGACAAGTAAATGAAGAGAACACATTAAAGACTTTTAACCTTAGGACCTTAAGTATTGAAGAAAAAATAGTAAACACTAGTACTAAAACTATTAATGCTAAGTCTAAAATTACCTTCATCAATTCCCACACAATGATGGGAAATAGTGACCAACTAGACATAGCATTAAATGGTGAGTCTTCCATAACGGCTCAAAGTTCTGCTATCTCAATCACTCAATCAAATGTTAACAAACATCAGTTGAGTACATTGGATAATATGAAAAATAATGAAACAAAGGGTCAAAATGAGCTTATAGATAGCTCACATTCTCACAGTAAGCAACATCAGCAACAAGAAATTATAGTCTAATGAACGAGAAATATTCTCTAAATTAGCATTACCATGAGATTAAAATGCCAAGGTACCAACCAACCAATTACTATGGGAGACAACAAAGGGAGAAGAGGTTCACATGGTCGAGAAACCAAACCAATCCCAACACAAGGACCAAATCAGTGGCAGGAACCAAAACAACTTCAATAATTGCAGGGGCCAAGGATCTTCACCACCCAACCAGTGCCATCAAGCCATGTTACTCGTGGCTGGAACATGGGCTGTCGAGGCACACGTTAAGCATATCAATCATGATGGGTGGGGAGGAGATAATAATAAGGATTCAAGACCCAAGCTACTTGGCACAAATAGTGTCGATGGGAATGACATTTGGAATGGAGGAACTAGCTGCGAACCCATGAAGAGCACCACAACACAACCACCCACCTCCACCCACATTCTTTCCAACTCACTGGGTCATGACATCAACATGGAACCATCAAGCATGGAATGCTTCGACTCACCCTCAAATCACTCTAATGCACTTGAATGCTACACTATATCAACCATCCAACACTCTGACTCATATCCAGGAGAACAATTACCAACAAGCTCAACCTTATTCACCTATCCACCACCAGCAAAACTACAAAATTCACCAAGTAAATCATCAAGAATACCAACCAATGATGATACCAACTCCAAGGCTCATGGTAAACGAAGATCTTGCAGGCACAAACAACAACCTAGATCACCAGACCAACATGATACAAGGGGAGGAAGAAGAGGAAGGCAACTCAACCAGAACAACATTGGTGTTCAAAGAAGGACAAGGAAAAAGACACAACTTGCACTTACCATTGATTTTAAGGAAATGCACACTAAGTATCAAGACACTCGATCCTCCAGAAGAATACAAGTACGGAGTGATCACGATTTCGACAATGTTCGAAAATCATGTTATAAGCTGATTACTTAGCTCAACAATTCAACCCAAAAAATAATTCTCACTCCACTAAAGTCAACAACTCAATCACAATCACGATTACAAATGTTCAAATGAACTATTACAAACGGATTAAAAATAAGGAAACTAATAATAACTAGCACTAAATCCACGATCCATTGAATCAGCAGCAGTGATGAAACTAGCTCAGAACATACCTGAAATGGAAGTCAAAATAAAGCCATTACCGTGTTGCAAACGAATCCGTAATTGTATTTTTGTTTGGTTGATTGGCGCAGGAGATAAGGGAGTAGTGACAAGGAAAGGAAGGGGAATTTAGGAGAGAGAAGGAGGGAATCAGAGAGGGAGAGAGGAATGAGAAGGAACACGAGGGAGGAGTTTTTTATACCTGTTTTTCCATATGCCTCCCACATCGAATGTGGGTTGTTTTATGTTGAGCTGAATTGATCTCAGCCTTCCGTGCTTTCTAATCTCAGCCGTTGAATTCAAAATTAACTAACTTCACTAATTCTGTTAATTAACCATTACTTAACTTAAGACGACGTTGTTTTCCCTTTGAGTTTTCCATTTCGATTCTCGTTCATTACATTCCACTCTCCTTCAGTTCATTCCTGTCCTCAAGAATGCTGCGATGAATCTCGGATCCTTTGCACAAAGTCGGGGAACTGTCCCTTAATAAAGGACCAATCTTCCCATGTCGCCTCCTCCGGGGCAAGGTTCTCCCATTGTATCAACACCTTAACCGCTACAGCATTGTTTTCCTTCACCACTTGCCTTTGCAGGATAGCTATTGGCTTTATCAGCATTTGCCCATCACTACCTATCACTGGCAGCCTCTGTTGTGGCACAATGTCAGGGCCAATCCTCTTCTTGAGTAATGATACATGAAACACTGGGCGGATCAGAGCTGTCAGGGGAAACTTCAGCTTATAAGCTGTTGTGCCAATTTTCTTCTCAACTTGATAAGGTCCATAATATTTAGGACTAAGCTTGAGCTGTTTTCTAAGTGCCAGGGATGTCTGCCTATAGGGTTGGAGCTTCAGATACACCCAATCCCCTATGGCCAATTGTCTCTCAGTCCTATGCTTGTGTGCATACCATTTCATTCTGGCTTGTGCTTGGGTTATGTGATCCCTGAGTACTTGTTGAAACTGCATTCTCTGCTGTATAAGTTCCTGCACAGACTGCACTGGAGTATGGAGCATAGGTCCTAAAGGTAGCTGAGGGGAGTCAGAGCCATACAAGGCATAGAAAGGGGTGCTCTGGACTGTTGTGTGATAGTTAGTATGATACCACCATTCAGCCAGATGCAACCACTGGGCCCATTGCTTGGGCTTGCTCATAGTCATAGCCCCTTAGGTACCCTTCCAAACACCTGTTCAACCTTTCAGTTTGCCCATCATATTCAGGGTGGTAAGCTGTGCTCATGCACAGGGTAGTGCCAGCAGCCTTGAACAAATGTTGCCAGAAAAGACTTGTAAAGATCTTGTCCCTATCAGATACCATGGTACTGGGGAACCCATGCAGCCTATATATCTCCTTGAAGAACAAGTCAGCTACCTGTGTGGCTGTGAAGGGATGTTGCAGAGTCAGAAAATGTGCATACTTAGTGAACCTGTCAACCACAACTAAGATGACATCCTTGCCCTGTGATTTTGGCAACCCTTCTATGAAGTCTAGACTGATATCATCCCAGGCCCGGGAGGGGATACTCAGAGGTTGTAATAGACCTGGGGAGGCAACAGTTTCATTCTTACACCTTTGGCATATATCACAAGCTGAAACTAACTCCTGCACATCCTTCTTCATTGCAGGCTAGAAAAAATAGAGTTGCAATCTCTTCAATGTGCCTTGCTGCCCAGAGTGCCCCCCTAAGGCTGAGGAATGCACAGTTTGTAGAATCTGTTGCCTCATGCTGTGGTCCATCCCACAAATATCTTCCCCTGAATCTGATAATCCATGCTATGAGACTGTAGTCCACACATGTTTCTGGTCTAGTTAGCAATTGTGCCATGATGTCTTGAGCTTGAGAATCTTGCTCATAGCTTTTCTCCACCTCTTCCATCCATACTGGGTGCACACCAGTTATAGCATTCATTTACCCTTGGTCTTCAGTCCTTCTGGACAAGGCATCTGCCACCTTGTTTTCAGCTCCCTTCCTATAGACTATCTCATAATCCAAGCCAAGTAGCTTGGTTAATCCCTTCTGCTGTATTGCTGTAGTTACCTTCTGTTCCATCAAGTACTTTAGACTGAAGTGATCAGTCTTAATGATGAAATGTCCTCCTTGCACATAGTGCCTCCACTTATCTATGGCTGCTATCACAGCCATGTACTCCTTCTCATATACAGATTTTCCCAAGTGCCTAGGTGCCAAAGCCTTGCTATATAAGGCTATGGGCTTGTTGTCTTGAGTCAAAACAGCTCCAAGGCCCCTATTGCTGGCATCAATTTCTATAATAAAAGGCCTTGTATAATCAGGCATAGCTAGCACTGGAGTGGTGCTCATTGCCAGCTTGAGCTTGGTGAAGGCTTCATCTGCTTCTGGTCCCCACCGGAAGGAATTTTTCTTCAACAAGGAAGTTAAAGGCTTGCTTATGACTCCATATCCCTTGACAAATCTTCTGTAATACCCTGTCAGTCCCAAGAAGCCCCTCAATCCTTTTATGGTTTTAGGTCTAGGCCACTGTTGCATAGCCTGTACTTTAGCAGGGTCAGTGGTAATCCCTGCAGCTGAAATAATGTGGCCAAGATACTCCACTTGGCTCTTAGCAAAGGTGCACTTAGATCTCTTGGCATATAATTGATTCTTCTGCAGAATGGTCAGAGTTTGGGTCAAGTGTTGTACATGGTCGGCCAAGGTTCTGCTGTAGACTAGGATATCATCAAAGAAAACCAATATAAACTGTCTTAAATAGGGTCCAAACACTGAGTTCATCAGGGCCTGGAATGTGGCAGGAGCATTTGTGAGCCCAAAAGGCATCACCTTAAACTCAAAGTGTCCATGATGAGTCCTGAATCCTGTTTTTGGCACATCTTCTAACTTCATTCTGATCTGGTGATATCCTGCCCTTAAGTCCAGCTTAGAGAAATACTGAGAGCCTCCTAGTTCATCTAACAGATCATCCACAATAGGGATGGGAAATTTGTCTTTTACAGTGATCTTATTGAGTTCCCTGTAATCAATGTAGAACCTCCAGTTACCATCCTTCTTCTTGACTAACAGGACTGGAGATGAGTATGGTGAGTGGCTGGGTTGCACTATCCCCATTTGTAGCATTTCTCCTACCTATTTTTCCAGTTCAGTCTTCTGATAGTGGTTGTATCTCTAAGTTCTCAGTGATACTGGTTTGGAACCCGGAATAATAGGAATAGCATGATCATGTTCTCTCTCAGGGGGAAGGGACTTTGGCTCTTCAAACACCTGTTCATACCTGACTAACACTTGCTGAACCTCCTCAGGGATAGATTCTTCTTGTTCCTCAGCTTGTCCTTCCATAGTGAAAATGTGAGCTAGCATGGCCTGTCCTTTCTTAAGCAACTTGCCCATGGACTTGGCTGTGATCTGGTGCATCTCACCTTGCCCTGTATCACCCTTAAGTGTTACCATCTTCCCTTCTTGCTTCAGCTTAAGCACATAACGCTCATATTCAAATGTGACTGGTGAATGACTCTTCATCCAGTCTCCTCCCAGTACCATGTCACAGCTACCAAGGTTCAGCATCCTGAACTTGTCTGCAAACTCCACTCCATTTGTTTTCCACTTAATGACTGTGCTACTCTGGTGACTGTACATCAGCTGACCATTTGCCACTGTCACTCTCAAGGGGGTGTCCATCTGCCCAACTATTCCTTATTATTTTGCAGTATGCCCATCTAGGAAGCTATGAGTGCTTCCGGAGTCCACCAGGATGGTGATAAGTCTCTTCTTGATCATACCCTTCAGCTTGAATGTGTTGGGAACATGGGTACCAGTCATGGCATTTAAACACACAGCATCTTCCTCATCTGCAGTCTGGTTCTCTAACCATCCTTCTGGATCCTGCATTCCTTCCTCATCAGCTTCTATTGAGATCTCTTCAGCTTCTTCTGCTGTCATGGTGTTTAGCTGTTTTTCCTTGCACACATGCCCAGGATGATACCTCTCCCTACACTTCCAACAGGCACCTGGAATCTTTCTAAAATAAGGTTTTATAGCTGTCTTGTGGCCATTGTCAACAGGAGCCCGGTAAGGAGCCCTTCCAGTTTCCTTGTTAAGTGGTGCAATCACTCCTTTTTGTAGCCACCTGTTCTTTTTCTCTCTTGCATTAATGATCCTCTCTTGCTTCCTAGCTATGGAAACAGCTTGTGCCAGGCTATAAGGGTCTTGCATCCTCACAGTTTCTTCAATCTCATCCTTAAGGCCATCAATAAAACATTCTATTAGGAACTCTTCTGGTATATTAGGATTTCTCATTAGAACTAGTGCCCTCAAGTCTTCATACTTTTCCAAGTAAGCTTCTGCAGTTGATGTCTGCACATGCATCTTGAATTCATTCACAGCTCTCTCATTGTCATCATCATTGAACTTTTGGACCAATTCTCTACAAAACTCCTTCCAAGTCACCTGTCTCTTAGTGAGGGTGTATGAGAAATACCATGATTCAGCCTTGTTCTCTAGATGCAAGGTAGCCATTTCCAATTTCTTTACTGGGTCTGTAATTTTATAAACACCAAAGTACCTTTCACACCTCCTTAGCCATGCCCTAGAGCCAGTTCCACTGAACATAGGAAACACTTAGGTGGAAATTCACCCCCATTACTGCTACCAGAACTGTCATAAGTATCAGCTCTTCTAGGCCTGGGAAGTATCCCATCTCCTCTGTTAGTATCCTCTAGCTCTACCATCGCCTTTCCATTACTCCTTTCTAACAATTTCATAACAGCTACATGCGACTCATCTAACATCAATTTCATATTCAACTGGTTAGTACCTAGTTCAGTCAACTTGGCATCTATAGCTACTATCTTAGAGTCAGTTTCCATCTTGTTAGTTACAATCTGGTTCTCCAAATTTTTTAGATTCTCCTCTATTTGTTTTACCCTAGTTTCAGCCCCAGTCATTACCCACAGGTATGGTCAAAATCGTTGCTCTGATACCAATTTGTTATAAGCTGATTACATAGCTCAACAATTCAACCCAAAAAACAATTCTCATTCCACTAAAGTCAACAACTCAATCACAACCACGATTACAAATGTTCAATGAGCTACTACAAATAGATTAAAAACAAGGAAACTAATAATAACTAGCACTAAATCCACGATCCATTGAATCAGCAGCAGTGATGAAACTAGCTCAGAACATACCTGAAATGGAAGTCAAAATAAAGCCATTACCGTGTTGCAAACGAATCCGTAATTGTATTTTTGTTTGGTTGATTGGCGCAGGAGATAAGGGAGTAGTGACAAGGAAAGGAAGGGGAATTTAGGAGAGAGAAGGAGGGAATCAGAGAGGGAAAGAGAGGAAGGAGAAGGAACACGAGGGAGGAGTTTGTTATACCTGTTTTTCCATATGCCTCCCACATCGAATGTGGGTTGTTTTATGTTGAGCTGAATTGATCTCAGCCTTCCGTGCTTTCTAATCTCAGCTGTTGAATTCAAAATTAACTAACTTCACTAATTCTATTAATTAACCATTACTTAAATTAAGACGACGTCGTTTTCCCTTTGAGTTTCCCATTTCGATTCTCGTTCATTACAAATCATTGGAGCTTGATAACAACACCAAGAAAGGAGGGAGCATCGAGCTCATCCAGGACCAGGAGCAAGGAAATCTCACCGGTACAAGCACCATCAATGAGTGTGATAATTTAGAACTGTAGAGGGGCTGGTAATGAGGGATTTAGGAGAGCCTTTAGGTCCATGATGGACTATAACAAATCAGTCTTGGTAGCCTTACTGGAAATGAAGCTGAGCGATCACCATGATTGAACTGATGAGTTTGGATTTAATAATATGATACAGGTAAGGGCACAAAGAGCTTCGGGCGGAATTGTAATCATGTGGAACTCAGCTGAAATAATAGTGGATCGGATTAGTTCCACATATCAGGAAATCCATGCGATGATAAAGGTAACAAATAATCTTAACCCTAGCCCTTGGCTTCTAACTGTGTTACATGCTAGTACTGATTTAAATGATCGTATTGTATTATGGAATAACTTAAAAGAAGCTGCAAATAGCTATAAGGGGCCTTGGATGATAGCTGGTGATTTCAATGAAATTACTCAAGCTCCAGAAAAATTCGAATAGTAGAGCTTTTAAGTTAATTAATTGTCTCAATTATTGCAGTCTACTAGACCTAGGTTTTAGGGGTCCAAAGTTTACATGGACTAATAAACTAAATCGCAACAGTAATTTAATAATGGAAAGATTGGACCGTTGTTACGAAAATCCTGATTGGATAAATATGTTTCAAGAAGCTAATGTGACGCATCTAACTAGGACTCATTCGGATCATTGCCCGATCAAATTGGAACTAGTCAAGAATTTTATTAGGAAAAGTAGCATATTTAGAGTTGAAACAATTTGGACAACACATCGTACGTTCAAAAATCTAGTCCTTGACACGTGGGGGAATAAGAACAATATTGTGGAAGCCACTAAAGATTTCACTGATAAAGTAATAACTTAGAATAAATTAGTTTTTGGAAATATTTTTAAAAAGAAAAAAGATCTTATGGCTTGAATAGGCGGAATTCAAAACTCACCTAATTACACAAATAATACTTTTTTAAGAAACCTAGAAAAAGACCTTCTAAATGACCTTAGTGAAACTCTTAAGATTAGAGGAAGAATTTTGGCTCAAGTCAAGGAATCAATGGCTACATGAGGATGACGCTTTCACAAAATTCTTTCACATCACGACCTTGCATAGAAGGAGACAAAATAGAATCCTTAGCCTTAAAGATGAGGGTGGAAATTGGTTTTATGATCAAGATAACATAATGGTTAATATTAGCAATTTTTTCAGCAAATTATATCGTACTAACCATGTCCAGACTAAATTACATCATTACGAGGTCTATATCTTAACAACCATAGATGCTAATCAAGCTAGGGCTGTGCATAAAAAAGTTTCTATTTCTGAAATTAAACAAGCAACTTTCTCCTTTAAGGCATACAAAGCTCCGAGGCCGGATGGAATCCATCCTTTCTTCTATAAAAAATATTGAAATGAAACAAAGGATATGCTTATTAAATTTTGTAAAGACACCTTTTCTAGTAGGAAAATGGAGGAGGAGATGAACTATACATATGTTTGCCTTATTCCAAAAGTTTAAAACCCTGAAACTATAAAAAAATTTAGACCAATTAGTCTGTGTAACATCACATACAAAGTGGTCACTGAGATTATAGTTAATAGAATTAGAGCTTTCCTTAATAAAATAATTCATCCCACTCAAACAAGCTTCCTTAACGGAAGAAGAGCTTCAGACAAGCCATTATGGTTCAAAAAGTACTTCAACATTTTAAGTCTACTAACGGGACTATGGAGAAAATGATGATTAAGATTGACCTAGAAAAGGCCTTTGACAAACTAGAATGGTCTTTTATTAGATTTGCTCTTAGTTCCCTCAAATTCCCAAAAGAGCTAATCGAATTAATCATGTCGTGCATTACAACTTCCTCTATGATCATCCTAGTAAATGGAAATAAAAGTAATGTTTTTAAGCCGACTAGGGGAATTCATCAAGGTGATCCCCTCTCTCCGTATCTATTCATAATATGTATGGAAATGCTTTCAAGGATAATTAATTATGATGTTGAATGTAAGAGGTGGAAGCCTATTAAAATCTCAGGAAAAGGACCACCTCTCTCACACCTCTTCTTTGCAGACGATCTCATTCTATTAATGGAAGCAAATCATTCAAGTTGTGATACATTAATATATACTCTCAATAGATTCTGTGAAGCGTCATGCCAAACGATTAATTTTTCAAAATCTAGGATTATTTTTTCTGATAATACTCCTAACATGGAGAAAGATCACATTAGCAACTGTCTGGCCATGAAACATACTAGCGAGGTTGGGACGTATTTAGGTTTTCCTATGATCAAAGAAAAAATAGCGAAAAAATATTTTCAGTTTATTATCGATAGGTTAAATAGTAAGTTAAAAGGATGGAAAACAAACTTTCTAAATATAGCAGGTAGATCCACCCTTATAAAATCGATGCTAGATACTATTCCTAATCATGTCATGCAAATATATAACCTCCCTGTAGCTACTGCTAGCACTATAGATAGGGTGCAAAGGAACTTCTTATGGGGTAGCACTTCTATTAAAAAAAATGCCACCTAGTTAACTGGAAAGCTATACTAGGGCTCTATAATACGAGAGAAAAAAACCTATCTTTTCATGCATCGATGGCCTGGAAACTCAAGAAGAATAAGGACTCTCTTTGGAGTCAGGTCCTAACAAGTAAGTTTGGAGAAAACATTACTCTTTCACCCTCTAGTTCTCATATATGGAAAAACATAAATAGAGGCTATAATGTATGTATAAAAGGTATCAAATAGGTGATAGGGAATGGGGAGTGCATTAATATATGAAACGATAGTTGGATAATCCAAAATAATACTCTTAAGAATAGTATTCAAGGCCCCTTAGTGAAGCATGAGGGTGATATGGTTGTTAAAAATATTATCAAGAATAATGCAGTTGATACGAAATGCCTTTTCATCGAGCTGCCAGATAGTATCATCCTAAAGATAAGGAATACATACATCCAGCGAAGTTCCCAGCCATCGATAACTTTGTATGGATGCATGGGCAAGTAGAAAACTTTACTACAAAGTCTGCATATAACATTATAATCGAGGGTGTGGATGAAAATGTTGAAACAAATCAGTTTAGTTAGGTTTGGAAGTTGAATACACTAAGTAAAATTAAAATATTTTTTTGGCTAGCAGTGAATAACAAAGTAGCTACAAAACAGTCTTCTATTTCGAAGGAATATCATTGAGTCAGATAGATGTCCTATTTGTAATAGTGAGGCTGAAGATGTGTATCATATGCTTTTTCGATGAACCTTTCCTAAAAACATTTGGAGACAATTGAAAATTGGAATGCATTCCTTGATGATTGGCTCTCCTGTCAATCCAAATCCAAGGTTAACTTCAATCCATACATCAAGTGGAGGGAGGTTATTCCTTTCATTTCGTGGGGAATTTGGCTTGAGAGAAATGATAGGATTCATAAGAGGAATCGGGAGCCATGTAATATAAAGAGAATAGTTAGTAGGGCTATGGAATTCAAGCTTCCGACTGACGAAAAAAATAAAACTCTCAAGGAGACTATTTACATTAAATGGAGTCGTCCGGAACTGAACTGCATTAAGCTTAACATAGATGGTGCATATGACCAAGAAACAGGAAAGGGGGGATTAGGAGGTGTATTTAGGGACTGGAATGGGAACTGGATCATTAGATTTAACAAACTTATCCCAGTTTCAACTGGAATTCATCTTGAACTGCTCGCACTATATCATGGCATTAAGCTAGTTGTTGAACAAAATATATCTGTTACAACAATAGAAACTGACTGCCAAGATCTTGTCAACATGATTTCCAATGGTGAGGGTTTTTTTCTAAACTTAATACTTGATTGTAGGTTCTTATTAGCACCAAGACTACAACATAACTACAGAGAAGTAAATAGAGTTGCGGATAAAATGGCGAAGATGGGATGTAATTTATCTTTTGATCAACTTGGGGTATATCATGAACTGCCAAGTTATGTAATAGTTATTTTAGATCAAGCCAAGATCAGTTAGTACTTTAATTTCCATGAATAATAGTAATGAGGACAATCTGGGTACTATGTTGCCAAGGTCGGTCCGATCATGTAATAGCTAGGTTTTTTTTTGAATAAATATCCTTCATTACCAAAAAAAAAAAAAAAGCACAAAGATAACTTGTCTTAATTGTGAAACACATGATGTTTAATTATGGTGAACCAGTTTTAATCATTTGGAATTATTTAGCTTGTAACCTGTTTGAATCCAGATCCACTTTGATGTCTCAAATATATGATTTATGGTTTTCCATTGACAGAATTGGTTGTTAGTTGATGTTTTACAGTGATGTGCATTTTTCTGGTTAGTAACATTTAGAAAGAGCTTTGTTACATAGAAACTCTTCCACTATCTTTATAACACTATGCTATACCTAATAGTATAGGCACTAAAAACGTCATGTGAAGTCTCATATAGGCTGTGCTGGTCAATCTTGTACTACATCTAATTTGCCGGTGGTTATTAGTAGAGGTGTAGAGTACTAGGCTTTTGGAAAAAAGATTGCGATATTTGTTAATAGAGGAACTTTGATTGAATGTGGGTTAGTTTAGGTGTGTGATGGGTTTGCATAGAGAGAAGGTACAGAGAATAGAGAGAAACGGAGAGTGAAAAATGAACTGGGGAAAATGACTCTCTTACCCTTTGGAATATTCCATGTCAGCTATATACATGTACAAGTGAGTATGATAAGCTGACCAACTATCAACTAGATATTTACATCACCATTACATAAATAAAGCTGGACTAAACTAAGTATAGCTAAGTAATATCATTTTGTATGTCAACACCCCCCTCAAGCTGGACCCACGGTAAGTGAGGCCTAGCTTGCTGAGTAACGTATGATGATAGGGTGCAGGCAACGGCTTTGTCAAGCTGTCAGCTTGCTGGAGCTTGGTGGAAATGAACCTGAGCTGAATCAGACCATCACTTAATTTGTCCCAGACAAAGTGGCAATCGATCTCAATATGCTTGGTTCGTTCGTGTATAACAGGATTGCGTGCAATTTGAAGTGCAGCCTGATTGTCACAGTAAATAGTAACAGGAGACAAATCAGGCACACAAAAATCAGAAAATAGACGAACCAGCCAAGTTATCTCAGCGACCACTTTGCGTAGTGCCCTATATTCAGCCTCGGCTGATGATAAGGCCACTGTAGGCTGCTTTTTAGACTTCCATGAGACAGGAGAATCACCCAACAACAAGAAGAAACTAGTAACAGAACGTCGAGACATAGGGCAAGCAGCCCAATCAGAGTCAGAGTACCCCACAAGTTTAAAATCTGAAGTAGCATTGAAGAATAAACCAAGAGAAGGAGAACCCGCTAAGTATTTCAGAACATGCATAGCAGCCCTCATATGAGGTAATCTTGGAGATTGGAGGAATTGACTGAGGTGCTGGACTGAGAATGATATATCTGGACGTGTGTGCTGAAGAAAATTGAGCTTACCAATAAGTTTCCTATATGAACTAGCATCTGAAAGAAGCTCACCTTCACCAGCAAGCAGCTTTGTATTCAAATCAAGAGGGCAAGTAATAGGGGTTGCATCCAACCATTTAAATTCCCTCAACAGATCAGTGGTGAATTTGTGTTGATTTAACAAAATGCCGGTGGGATGTCTATGTATCTCAAGACCAAGGAAATAGTGGGCAGGACCCAAATCCTTAATCTTAAAAACAGCATCCAAATACTCCTTTAGAGCCTGAATTTCTTGCAAATCATTCCCTACTAGAAGTATATCATCCACATAAACAACCACTAAAACAGTGGAGGATCCAGAGAACCTCCTGAACAAGGAGTAATCATTTTTGCTAAATGTATAGCCTCTTGATTCCAATGCAGAAGACAATTTGGCATACCATTGACGACTGGCTTGTTTAAGACCATAAAGAGACTTGTTAAGTTTGCATACAGGAGGAGAGGAAAAACAAGAACAAGATACATCAAGACCAAGAGGAAGTTTCATGTAAACTTCCTCATGCAAATCCCCATGCAAAAAAGCATTATTAATATCAAGTTGATAGATATGCCAATATTTCTTAGTTGCTACATCCAAGAGACATTTGATGGTGGTCATCTTGACCACAGGAGAAAATGTCTCAGTGTAGTCTATCCCTTCCAATTGAGTGTCCCCTCTTATGACTAACCGAGCTTTATACCTTTCAATAGAACCATATGCCTTGTGGTTGATCTTGTAGACCCATTTGCAAGGGATGGCCTTCTTCCCAGGAGGAAGAGGAATAATGTCCCAAGTGTTATTAGACTGAAGAGCTTGAAATTCTTTGAGCATAGCATCCTGCCAGGCAGGACTAGTAACAGCCTGGTTGTAATGAGTTGGTTCTGGGATGTCACATACCTTAGAAGTAGAACAACTAGGAGGAACCTTGGAAACCTGAGAGCAAACAAAATCATCTAGGTAGGAGGGTCTGGTCCTAACTCTAGAAGACTTTCTAGGACCGGGAGATATAGGAAATAATGGTGTAAAAAGTGCAGGTGCAGGAGAAGGTGAAGTATTGTGGAAAGTAGTAGGTGACAAGGGAGGATGTAAATGTGGATGACTAGGAGAAGGTACAGAGGGAGAAGTGGAAATAGGAATATCTGTGGTACTGTAAGTATAACTAGGAACAAATGATTGGGGAAGAAAGGGATGAGTGGTAGAAGGAAAGGAAGAGTGAAAAGGAATCTGGTCTTCAACAAATTTTACATCTCTGGAAAAGAAAACCTTGTGATAATCAAGGTTCAGAAGTTTGTACCCCTTTTTACTCAGACTATATCCCAAGAAAACACATTTGTAAACCCTGTACTGAAGTTTGTCCCTATAAGGTTTAGGGACAGTAGCAAGACATAGACAACCAAAGGACTTTAGGTGACAATAGGAAGGAGGACTGCCATATAAAAATTCACATGGAGATTTATGTTGGAGTAAAGGAGAAGGAAATCTATTTATTAAATAAGTAGCTGTAAGCACGCACTCCCCCCAATATTTCAAAGGTAATTTGGATTGAAAAAGCAAAGCCCTGGAGGTTTCTAAAAGATGTTTGTGTTTTCTTTCCACCACACCATTCTGTTGAGGTGTGTGGGGACAAGAAGTTTGGTGTAAAATACCAAGAGAGGAAAGATGTGTACTTGCTTCAAGACTGCTCCCTAATTCTAAGACATTGTCAGACCTGATAATTTGGATGGAGGAATGGAATTGATTCTGGACTAAGGCAATAAATGATTTGATGACAGTGAAGGCATTAGACTTGGTAGATAGTAAATGTGTCCATGTAGCTCTTGTATAGTCATCTACTATTGTCAAAAAATATTTGAAACCATTATATGTGGGTGTATGATAGGGTCCCCACACATCTATGTGGATTAATCGAAAGGGATGTGATGTAGTAGACTGACTATCAGGAAAGGGCAATCTTTGTTGCCTGGCCATTGGACACACATCACATGTAAAAGATTGCCTAGAGCCATGTAATTGGGACTGTACAAATGGAATTCATTTTAGCAAAAGGAAGATGACCAAGTCTTTGGTTCCAACACAAATCAGAGTGTATTATTCCACTGGTATTTACAGAGGAAACAAGATGCACATTACACTGATCAGCTATGGTATTCACTGTGGGGTTGGACTGGGGAGAGCTAGAGCTAAACAAAGTAGAGCAAAAATCAGAATAACAAGGAAAGGCTGGTGCAGGTACAGCCTCAGAGCAGACAGTGGTGGCTGGAGAAGTGTTCTTTGTTGGGATGTTGAGAATGTACAAGCCATTGCACACCTTACCAAGTTCCAGTGGCCTCTTCAGAGAAGGGCCCTGTAACACACATGAACTGTTGGTGAATTGAGCTGTGCAATGGAATTAGTCAAGCAATTTATATATGGAAATCAAGTTGTACTGAAATGAAGGTACATACAAAACATCACGTAAGATCATGTTAGGAAAAAGAGCTAAGCAACCAGTGCAAGTGATTTTAACTTTGTATCCATTTGGTAGAGTGATCAGGAAAGGAACAGGAAGTGGAGTGATATTAGTGAGCAAGTGTTTGGAAGGGGTCATATGATTAGATGCTCCGGAATCAAGTATCCAAGTACTAGCTACTACTGTAGACATGTGACAAGCAAAGAAACCAAAACAATTAATACCAGGAGAGAATACCTGACCTGCAAAGTTTTCAGCATCAGAATTGGAAGGCTCATTATTGAAAGATTGAGACTGGTGGAACAGGCTGAGAAGATGCTCATATTGTTCTCGCCTGAAACCATGATAAGTAGCAGGTTTATGAACAACAATACCCTTCCCTTTGTAGTCAATTTTACTCAAGTTAACAGAAGAATCCATCTCTACACAATATCTGCAAACAAGAGAATTCCTGGGTGTGAAATTCACTCTCTGTTGAGAAGACTTTGAGCTACCAGCTGAAGGATATCTGGAAGAGCCATTCTAAGATTTTCTTCCACTAGATGAGGGGTAAGATCTTTGCACTCCAGCAGTAAAGGATGCTGATTCAGAGTTAAATGAGGGAACATAGTTGGATAAGGCAATCTCTTTGTGTTTCTCCTCATGCATTACCATATAATATGCAGTGCTGAGAGAAGGCATAGGATTCATAAGCAAAATATTGCTCCGTACAGCAGAATAAGATTCATTTAAACCCATGAGGAATTGTATAAGCCTTTGTCCTTCTAGCAGCTTCTGCATAGCCTGTTTGGACTCATAAAAACATGCTGGAATGGAAGATAATTCTTCCCAGAGTCGCTTGAGCTTAGTGTAATACACACAAACACGAGAAGAACCTTGACTGCATAGGGAAATTTCTTTCTGGACTTGGTACCACTGGGAACCATTTGCCTGGCCAAACCTTTCCTGTAGTTCTCTCCATATTTCACTAGCAATGTCAGAGTATACGCTATCCCATATCTCTTTGTCTAATCCATTAAGAAGCCAAGCTATTGCCATATCATTACAGCGAATCCATTTTTCATATAATTCAGAATCTTCCTTAGGCTGGGGATAAGTACCCATCAAAATGCCTAATTTGTTCTTACAAGATAAAGCAATACGCATGTTTCGCTTCCATCCACTAAAACCTGACCCGGAGAATGGTGAAGAAACAAAGAGCATGCCAGGGTAATCAGAAGGTGCTAGGTAAAGTGGATGATTAGGGTCTAGTTTTAGTGTGGAAGACGAATCAGAGACAGTAATTGAAGGTGCGGAAGAAGTACCAACATTAGCAGAGATTCCAGCCATCTTTCTAGAACTTACGATTAGGGTTTCAATTCACAAAAGGATGTGCTGCAACTGAGCAATTGCGAAATAGGAAAATATCAATAACAAACAAGATCGAGTTAGGTTTAGATCTGACCAGATAATTTATGAACAACCGCAGCGACGTCACAACCGATGACCTATAGCCTTCATTATAGAAACTATATGGTAATTGAAAGACTACAGAACAAAGTATGA
This sequence comes from Petunia secreta, assembly GCA_029990175.1. Classification (NCBI taxonomy): domain Eukaryota; kingdom Viridiplantae; phylum Streptophyta; class Magnoliopsida; order Solanales; family Solanaceae; genus Petunia; species Petunia secreta. Next base: position 521,644 of record JARKIP010000156.1, read on the forward strand.
ACGTCCAGAAAGTTGCAAAGGGATTTCCGAACAACCCTGCATACAGGACGTCAGGATAACAGATAAGGAATCGGTAGCAAACTTAATATAAAAAGAGAATCATTTTTTCTTCCCTGCCTCCTCGACCTTCATTCCCATCCTGCAGCCAAAGTGATAGCGGCTGTAGCATCCACCGGTAATGTGTGGAATAGGGTAAGATTTCTATGTGGATAGGACGTATCAACACCTTTTGCTCCGGCGAAATTGAACTGTCTCCGTCGACTGGATGAATTTTCCAGCGAAATACCTTTAAAATTGCAACAAATTCCCCAAAAAAAAAAACTTCAAATCTATGCGAAATTAATACTGTATATGAAACCGCATCCCACAAAATTGGCTATACTGTCAATCAAGCCGTAAATTCATGGTGAAATTGTAAAAAAAATCGAAGAAAATGTCATTTCTTCAAAATAAATCCTAAATTGAATTTTTCAGAATGAGTGTGATGAATCGAAGAATCGGGATCGATTAGATTCCCGCTCTGATACCATGTTAATAGAGGAACTTTGATTGAATGTGGGTTAGTTTAGGTGTGTGATGGGTTTGCATAGAGAGAAGGTACAGAGAATAGAGAGAAACGGAGAGTGAAAAATGAACTGAGGAAAATGACTCTCTTACCCTTTGGAATATTCCATGTCAGCTATATACATGTACAAGTGAGTATGATAAGCTGACCAACTATCAACTAGATATTTACACCACCATTACATAAATAAAGCTGGACTAAACTAAGTATAGCTAAGTAAACTGAGTATAGCTAAGTAATATCATTTTGTATGTCAACAATATTTGCAACGTGAAGTTTCAATTTCCTTTCTCGTCTCAGTCATGATAAGAAGCTTTCTTTCCATGCTTTGGTATTAGCAGGGCACAAGCAATCAATAAAGGTAGCTACTATTTCACTAGGGCAGAACATTTTATTTCGTTGTGTGATGTTTGTCTGGGGTATCAAATCTTCCCTTAATGCTATGGACTATAGTCATGCACACAAAATCCTTGGGAACAAGTTCAAAAGTTTGATATCATTGGGTGCATTTACGCTCATGCACTTAAGATGACTTTTCTTTTTATTTACTGGTAAACTTATGTTGATGTCAAGCAAAAATTGCTGGACATTTAGAATTTCAGATGGTTATAGGTGGAGAAAATTTTATTCTAGCGCGTTTTCTGCATTATAGGTCAACTGATGTGCGTTCTTCTTTTGCACGTTAAGCTTTTTCTCATACTAAAGTTTTTGAAAGAGAGTGATCACCCATGGAGAATCTAGTCTTTTGAAGAGGAGATCATTCAACATCCGCTTCATTTCCTTTAGCACAACATTATATCTATTAACTGTAAGTTTCTGTCCAACAAAATTTTATTGATTTACTTTTCAAGTGCAATGGTACTCATTTCTTTTTAAGTAATTGTTGGTGCCTCTCTACTGCACCATTCATTTCATTTGTATTAGGAGTAAGCAATGCTTCCAAAGTAGCCATACTAGCTTTCCACTAGAATAATAATCTTTCTACCAGTACATCCTATGACTATTCTAGTATACTCGATTTTAAGGTTGTCACTTGTGCATTCATGCTTATTTGCTTGAAGGAAAAGATATTAGATCACATTCATAGTCCCTGTATTAGGTGAGCATCTCTCTAACATCCTGCATTTTAGTCCAAGGAAAATTACTTCTCCAAATGAATAAGTTAATGGTATGAACCACTATTGTTTTTTTCTATACATTTAGCGGGGCAATTGTCCATGGCACTTGAAAAATACCCCTTGTGGCTGTTTAACCTAGATCCGATTTTAGGCCAATTAACAATTAAATTTATATTTGTGGAGTCACGATCAATAGTTTAGATTAAGAGTTTAGCCGATTTAAATACAGGATTGCATTAATTACAAGATTATGAATATATGCACGACTTTCGATGGAGATATAATAATAATTAGCGAGGATATGAAAGTAATATGAAATAATTGAAGAAAAATAATATTAAAGCGCGAATTAAATAGGTAGAAGGAACCGTATTAGATCGCTTGATCTCGGTGAGGATCCATTGATATTAATTACGCTTGAAGACTTGAGAACGAAATATGCAGTAATGTAGATGATGAACAGTAGTGAGCGAGAGTAAAGAGAGTATTTTATTGATATTGTAGATAGAGAAGAGAATGTACGTTACAATGATTCGAAAACAAACGCTATATATAGATTTTGCTAGGCAGCCGTTGGGTATGTAACCGCTGGGTAGCCGTTGCCCTTGTAACCATTCACTGAGCAGTTGCGTTTGAACAAGTAACTGTTCATTCAAATCGCATCGATTTGGAGAGGCGTCACGTAACTGCCTCGGGCCTGTCCGTGGTAACCGCCTAGCCAGTCATCTGTCCGTTAGATATCTGTCCGGGGAAACCTCTGCTACGTGGCAGACACGTGTCACTCTTTTAAGTGCCGATAGTTTTTATCCAATACAGATAGTCCCGCACTTCTCGAGCAGTGTTTTTGCTTGAGGAGTGGATGTGAATTTTGGCGGGAAATTTTATTTGGAAAGTCCAACCTTCATATGCAACATGATAAGTCTCAGTGACGTGCACATTAAATGCGCGAGGTAAAAAGTAACTGCGCCAGATACGTCCACACGTCTGCCGTCAGTTTCGAAATGACTACTGTGCATCCCAAGAGCATAAGTAATGATTTTTAACCGCCTCAGTCACATGCACACGTCCACTGTTAGTTGTGAGGTGACCGCTGCACTTCAAAGTAATGATGGTTCTTCGAAACTCGGAGGAACATACTCTCTCTTTTGACGGTTGGATCTGACCATAATCTCTTTGATGATCTCCACGTGTCTTATGGAAACGTAATGGGCCGGACCTGTTTGCTCCTATAAATAGGGGTTTGTTGAATTTTAACCATTTCGTTTGCTTTTACTCTAAAACTCCCGAATCTTGAAAACCTTTGAATTTTCTTCAATCTTTCTTCTAACTTTCGATTCTTCTCCAAATATATCTCCAAAAGCTAAAAAGAATTTGAACATGGACGCTGCTGCCAGTATTTTTTCCACGGCTACCCCTAAATCTAAGGCCACTCAAGCCACTGCTTCAGAAATTATCCCCAAGAATTGGAGTGAACTGGAGAAGGACTGAAGCGTTAAGGCCTTCATTAATTATGGTGATATACGCGTACGGCCAGCGTATAGATTCAAATCTGGGGTCACATCAGCGACGATCCCTAGAGTTAGAGAAGACTGCGGCTGGGACACGAGCGTTCTCATTTTGCCAGTATCCGAGGATGGGAACATCATTTCTCATAGGGTAGGGTGGACGGCCATGTCTACCTATCCGTTCACAATTGGTTGTACGTTACCCCTTCATCCTATTCTTGACAGGCTTTGTAGGGAGTATTTTCTCTGTCCGGGACAACTGAGCCCCATCATGTTTAAAATGATAAGACTTATTGATTGGTTTACTGAAGAGACCGGTCAAAGTTTTGAGTATGAACACTTCATTTCTTTGTACAATATTCAAGTTTCTAAGGACGGATTCATCAATGCTAGAATGCGTGGAAGCAAAGGCTTGATACGCAGTTCTGAGGACACCAATGACCGGGGATGGTTGCACCGGTACATATTTGTGTGCATTCAGGCATTGTCTCACAACTCCAAGGCTCCTTTCTCCGAAAACTGGAATAAGAGGCATAAGTCCCTGAGTTTTCCTTTGGAATTTTCATATTTCCCCCTTTCGCTTATTTATTCTTTGGATTCTGCCTTACAGCTGCCAAGTTGCCCTATGATAAGCTCATATCGGTTTATGAGCAGAGCGTGGGTTGAGGCCATCCTGGAGAAGTTTCCCGTCGAGCAGAGGGAATGGAGGTACTTCACCACAAAAAAGGGCCTGACCGCAAAGACTCACGGTGAGAAATTTTTCATAGTTGCAGCTACTTCTTCTCTTCGTGGCTTTGCCGTATCTGACCGTTTCGCCTTTTACAGGTTTAGGCGCACAAGGAGACTTTTTCCCTTCCCCTCCCCCTCAGGCTGTGCCGTCAGGATCTGCTGTTGACCCTGAGGATGAGGTTACGGCCATAAAAATTGCGGCAGAGGCAATGCATAAGAGGGAAGGTGGTGAGGAACTATTGTCTAGCGGTATCAGCTCTCTGAAGAGGAAGAAGAAAAGCCAAGGTGAGGGCAAAGCACGGAAGAAGGCTGCTCGTAAGGCTTCTGTTGCTTCCGAGAAGACCTCAGCTGTTGGAGGTGAGACTCCGCCCGGTGCTAGTGTGCCCGGGCCTGAAATAGAGAGTGTTAAGGCTTCTGCTGCAGTCCCCGAGTCTGCACGGGGAGAGGGCTTTGAAACGGAAGTGATCGACGTTTCTGATACTGAAACCATTGAAAACCTTGTGAGGAAGCCCTATCTCTGAAGCGACAAAAAGAAGGACGAGGAAGAGACTGCCCATGCTCCGGAAGGAAGTCCCCGAGTTGATGACGGGGTAAAGGCGGGCTCTTCGGCAAAAGAAAAGTCGGTGAAGAAGAAGAAGGAAAAGAAGAGATCCCCCGAGAGGGCAGCCAGAGTCACCGTGTTTTTTTATTTCGAGGATTTGGAGAACGTGGCTGTTGAGGGGGAAATGCCTGTCTGTTTGCATGACTGGGACACAAAAAATCCTGAAGTGGCCAATGATTCTGATATGTCAAGCACAAAACTTACTCGGCGGATCTTCATCAGCGGTCTGACTGGATCAAGGAATATTCGGGGCGTGCGCTATAGATTTGGCCCAAACTTTCCCTATGAGCAGGCTAGGGAGCCTAAATACTGTGAGAGGGAATCCACCGTGAAGCTAGCCCCCAACGTTAAATTCGTGACTAGGCCGGGTAGTTTGGCCAAGGCAGTTTCATCGCTCATTGGTCCCTGCGAAGAATGGACAATGAGGGAGATGAGTGATGAAGATCTGGCCTTTGCTATTGCTGCTGACTCTGCCGGGGTAAGTGCTTTTTAACACTTTTTAAGTCGGAAGTAATTTTGAATTTATACTTCTAACCTTATTTCTCTTGTTGTTTCAGTCAAGTTTGATGGCTGCCGAGTTGATGTTTCGTTCCAGAATCAACAATCCTGATGAGGCGCTTGAACTGAAGAAAGAATTGCTGAAGACTCTGAAGGAGAACAAGGCTCTGGTAGATAAGTGTGGTTTCCTCGAGGGCGAAGTTAACCGGTTGGCTGAGACCAATAATAAACAAGTTGAACAGATTAACAAGCTCACCGAGGAAAAGGACCTTCTTTCTGAAGAGAAAGAGGGGTTCGCACAATCTGCCCGGGACTTGGAGGCTCTACTCGAAGGAAACAATTCTTTGCTGAACAAGGCACTTGACGAACATGGATTTTTAGAGATGGACCTGCAGAAGGCCAAGGAAGAATCTGTTAATGCTCGAGCTGAACTTCAAGCCGCCAGGGACCAAGTTGCCCAGTCAATGAGCATTCAAGACTCGTTATCCAAAGTTTTGGCCAACTTGCGCGATCAGTTCAAGATCAAGGCTAAGCTTACTACGCTTGAAACCAAGCCAACACTACTCGAGAAGGTCCATGCAGGTCAAATCAATGTTAAGGAAACAATGCTGAAAGCGAAGCGTGCCGTTCGCGAAGTGAGACAAATGTTGAACCTTTCTCCTGAGGAGTCTGATGAAGATGATGATGAAGATGGTGATGAAGGTAGAGATGAGAGCTCGGGTGATGATGTCGGAGCCGATGGAGCTGGTACATCGGGCTCTGGTCAGAGTCCCCAAAATTAATGCCCCCTCTTTTCAAAAATTGATCAAGTTGTAGGTTCATGCGTCCGGCGAAAGCCGGATGATTGGTTGCGGACAGAGGTCTCTTTGGGACCTTCTGATCCTTATTTGTTTACGGCCGGTTTCATTGGCCTTTGCCACTCAACGAAAACTTCTGTCAGCCGCTTTGGCATTTTTATTTTTTCATCAAGACAATTTATATATTTTCAGATCTTTTAATTCAATGGCTGTGTATAGCTTGAATCTACGATCTTTGTAATTACGTTTGGAGGTATTGTGGCCTTTGTGCCTTTTACTTAAGCTCTTTTAGAAGTTTGAACTTTGCTAAGTTCTGGTCTTTAAAAGCCTGTTTGTATGTCTTAACTTAAACTTTGCTAAGTTCTGGTCTTTAAAAGCCTGTTTGTATGTCTTAACTTAGCATTTCTCAAAGAAGAGGTCATAAGTTGTGAATGGTCTGCGCAGATGTTTCATTCTGACCGAGTCGCTGGCCTTGTGAACGACTTTGCTTATTTTCGTGGAAGCTTGTCACATAAAAAGTTTTAAAAACTTGCCTTTTTACAAGGTCTCTTGCCTTTATGAAGGTCTTATCTGGCTTACAGGAGCCTCTTACCACCCTCCTTATTTTTATATTGAAATATGGGAAGTTTTAATATAAAAAGAGTTAAGGCTGGTCGTAGATAAAAGAACACATATAACTAAACGAGGAGTGTGCCCGTTGAGGGATTCGAACCCACAACCACGAAGTTGAAGAACTTTGAGCTCTACCAATTGAGCTAAACGGATTTGGCCTTGTTTAGGCCGTTAGTACCATTTAGGAGAAATATAATAAAAGTAAGAATGCCATGAAAGTAAAAGGTAGGAATAGAATAACTGACCGTTTTACCATTCAGAAGTGATACCTTTTGAGGTGAATCACATTCCAATTGTTTGGGATGATTGAGCCATCTGGTCGTGCCAAACGGTAAGATCCCTTACCGACTACCTTGTAGGGGCCTTCCCAATTAGGGCCTAATTTTCCCGAGTTTGCTTCTTGTGTGTTTTGGGATAATTTTCTTAATACAAAATCTCTAACCTGGAAACTTCGTACGCGTAGTCCCCGATTATAGTGTTGTTCGATTCGTTCCTTCTGGGCGACTACTCGTACAAGTGCTAGTTCCCTTCGTTCTTCGAGGAGATCTAATTCTTCGGAAAGATTGACTGAGTTGGATTCTTCGGTAGCATATGCATATTGTAGACTTGGCTCTCCAATTTCAACTGGGATTAGAGCATCTGCGCAGTATACCAACGAATAAGGTGTCTCCCCTGTACTCAATTTTATTGTCGTGCGATAAGCCCATAGTACACCGGGCAGTTCTTCTACCCAACACCTTTTGGCCTGCTCAAGGTGCTTCTTGAGAGACTCAATGATTATTTTGTTTGTTGACTCTGCCTGTCAATTGGCAACCGGATGGTATGGAGAAGAGGTAATCCTTTTGATGCGTAAGTCGTCGAGGAACCTAGTCACTTTCTGACCGATGAATTGTGGGCCACTATCCATGACTATTTCCTTAGGCACTCCAAAGCGATATACGACATATCGCCAAAGGAAGTCAATTACCTCTGTTTGTCGTATCTTTGCATATGCTGCCGCTTCGACCCATTTGGTGAAGTAATCGGTGACGATTAGTAAGAAACGTACCCCTCTTGGCGCAGCAGGAAGAGGACCAACTATGTCCATTCCCCATTTCCAGAGTGGCCACGGGGAGATTATTGAGTGGAGCGGTTCTGCTGGTTGATGGAGAAGATGGGTGAACCTTTGACATTTATCACATTTCTTGACGAAGCCATTTGTGTCTTTCTCTATCTTATCCCAATAATATCCTGCGCGGATCAATTTGCGTGCTAACGCTTTGCCCCCAGAATGATTATCACAACAATCTTCGTGGACCTCTCGCATCACGTAGTTGATCTGGTTTTGTCCCAGGCACTTGGCAAAGCGCCTGCGAACATCCTGCGATAAAGATCGTCGTTGACGACTGTATATCGGGCAGCCTTTATTCTGAGTTTGCGATCAACTTTCGCGTCCTCGGGCAGAGTTCCATGAAAAATATAATTTGTGATTTCGTTTCGCCAGTCCCAAGTTGTGTTTATATCATTAACTTCAAACATTTCTCGATCTATGGTCGTGCAGAGGAGTTGAACGACAGCTGAGGAGCTGGCCGCCCCAATTTCCGCAACTGACCCTAAATTTGCCACGGTGTCTGCTTCATGGTTTTCTTCTCGTGGAATTTGGAGAACTTCCCATTCGTCGAACGGAGCCAAAAGTTCTTTTACTGGGGCAAGGTACACTTGCATTCTGGGTTCTCGTACGGTGAAACCTCCGGTCACTTGGTTGACTACTAGTTGAGAGTCACTCTTGAGTTTGTTAATGTTTGCTCCATAGCTTCGGGCTAACTCCAATCCTGCAATTACGGCCTCATATTCGGCCTCATAATTAGTATTAAACGGGCACTTGATGGCCTGCCTGACGGTCTCTCCGGATGGGGTGATAAGAACCAGTCCAAGACCGGACCCTTTGACGCTCGAGGAGCCATCAGTGAATAGGGTCCATACACCAGGGGCCTGCCCAGTATAGAGAATTGCATTTTTTTCCACATCAGGATATATATTAGCACTAAAGTCTGCTACGAAGTTTGCTAGGGCTTGTGATTTAATTGCTACCCTAGGCTGGTAGGTAATATCGAATTCGCTTAATTCTACAGCCCATTTAACCAACCTTCCCAAAAATTCGGGTTTATGCAAAACATTGCGTAAAGGAAAAGTTGTCACTACAGCTATTGAATGACCTTGAAAATAAGGACGTAATTTACAGGCAGCAGTTACGAGTGCTAAAGCCAGTTTTTCTAAGGGTTGGTAACGTGTTTCCGCATCAATTAAAGCTTTACTAATATAATAAATGGGAAGTTGCTTACCTTTTTATTCTCGAACCAAAACTGCGCTTACCGAAGACTCTGAAACAGCCAAATAGATCAACAACTGCTCCCCGTGCAGAGGCGTAAAGAGTAGTGGTGGATTGGATAGATATTTTTTCAGATCTCTCAGTGCTTCTTGACATTCATGAGTCCAATAGAATTCCTTGTTCTGCTTCAGAACATCAAAGAAACTTTTGCACCGATCAGATGAACGGGATATAAACCTGCACAAGGCCGCCACCCTCGCAGTCAATTTCATGACGTCTTTTCGGTTGTGGAGCACGTCTGGAATTGACTCAATTGCATTGATTTGAGCGGGATTGACTTCAATTCCACGCTGAGAGACGATGAAGCCTAGGAACTTTCCTGAACCAACTCCAAATGCGCACTTCTCTGGATTAAGCTTCATGTTGTATTGGTCAAGTATTCGGAAGGCTTCCTTCAAGTGTGCTAGATGATCTTCTGCCCGTTTCGACTTGATCAGCATGTCATCAATGTATACTTCCATGGTCTTACCGATATGATCGTGGAACATATGATTGACCAATCTCTGATACGTTGCACCTGCATTCTTTAATCCAAACGGCATGACTTTTTAGCAATACGTTCCTCTGCACGTTATGAATGACGTTTTTTCCTGATTGTTGGGGCCCATCAATATTTGATTGTACCCTGAATATGCATCAAGGAAGGTGAGCACCTCGTGCCCAGCGGTTGCATCAGTCAAGTGATCTATCCGGGGAAGAGGATAAGAGTCCTTCTGATAGGCTTTGTTTAAATCAGTGAAGTCAACGCAAACTCGCCATTTCCCATTTTTCTTAGCCACAACGACCACGTTGGCTAACCAGTCTGGATATTTTACTTCGCGTACAGATCCAATCTTCAGCAGTCGATCAACCTCATTGTTTATGATTTGATTCCAAAAAGCTCCCTGGGGGCGCTTCTTCTGCTTCACCGGACGGTGGTACAGTTCAACATTCAACTTGTGAGAGATAATTTCTGGAGAAATACCCGTCATGTATGCATGCGACCAAGCGAACGTCGTATGCTTCTCCTTGAGGAAATGAAGGATATCTCCTCGGAGGCATTCATTTAATTCTGCCCCTAAGTAGACCTTCCGCTCTGGCATGTCTGCGAACAGTTCTTCTGGTTCCAAAGCTTCCACGGTCGGTGTATAATTTTCCCGTGCCTCTAGCTTTGTGATATATTCCGGGACCTCATACTTTGCTTCTTCATTTGCTGCGTCAGATCCCAGTTGCTGTGATTTCTATTTATTTTTTTCGGGCAGCTTGAGGGCAACCGAATAGCAGTCTCGAGCAGAGCGTTGCTCTCCTTCTATCTCGCGTGTTCTCCATTCTGATGGGAATTTCAATACCTGATGATATGTGGAGGGAACAGCCTGCATTTCATGGATCCATGGTCTTCCAAGGATAATGTATTAGGCCATGTCTCCGTTGACAATTTGGAATACCGTCTCCTTTGCTACCCCCTCGACAAGAGTTGTGAGAGTAATCTCACCAAGGGTCTTCTCACTTGAGTTGTTAAAGTTGGAAAGAACTCGCGAAACTGGCACGATCTTCTCCATTAGTTGCATCTCCTTGATAACTCGTGATTGAATGATATTTGCAGGAATGCCCGCATCAATGAGCACTCTTTTAATATCAAACTCCGCCACGCGTAATGTTATGACCAGCGCATCAACATGTGGGAGTTGCAAGCCATCTATATCCGAATCTTCAAACGTTATTGTTTCTTCTGGCCGTGGATGCTTGGTCTTTGTAATAGAGACTTTTGCGTATTTCTTTGCTGTGAAAACAACGGAGTCAACTTCGATCCCGCCCAAAATAACGTTGACTGTCTTCTTCGGGGAAGATGCTCGTGGAGGGCCAGATTTGTATTTCTGAGCCTTCGCATGAGTTTGCTTTCCCTTTTCGGTTAGAAGTTCCTTTAAGAATCCTTGTTTTAATAAATGTGCGACCTCGTATCTTAAGGCCTTGCAATCTTCAGTGGTGTGACCGTGGTCACGATGAAATTCGTACCAAAGGTCCTGATTTCTCTTACTGGGATTGATTTTCATGTCCTTTTGCCACTTGACCTTTTCGCCCATATCTTTGAGGGCTGCAATCAGTTCAGTCATTTATACGTTGAATTTTGGTAGACTTGGGGCTCCACGAGTACTTGACTCTGAATCGTCTCCTCATGCTAGTCCTTTGTTATTGCGACCGCGCCCTTTGGAATTGTTGCATGATCGGTCAGGGTACGGTTCATAACGTACATCCGACCTTTCTGACTCTATCTTCCCGCCAGAGCCACCGCTTCGTGATTGATTCTTTCCTCGGGCACCAGTTCCTATCAGCTTGTCTTCATCAATGCGTACTTTGGAGTTGTAGCGATTGTAGACATCTGACAAATTGGCTGCTGGGAATTCGCGAAGAGATTCGTATAGCCTGCGCGTAGCTTCTGAACATCCAAACTGTTTGTGAATGCAATGGCCGCCCATCTGTCCGGTACCTTGGGCAACAACACGCGCTCCCATTGGAAACAATCCACATATCTTCAAAGAGATTCGCCGGGCTTTTGCTTAATCTCAAAGATGTCTTCCACGCGAGTTTCCATCTTCTGGGCGCTTGTGTGGGCTTTTACGAACAATTCAGCCATCTCCACGAAGGACCCAATAGAGTTTGGTGGCAACATTGAGTACCATCGTACAGCTCCATCCGCTAGGGTTTCCACGAGTTTCTTCAATTGCATTGATTCAATCTCCTCATCGGTGAGATCACTTGCTTTTATAAAATTCCTAAACATCATGAGATGATCATTGGGTTCAGTTGTCCCACGATATCTCGGAATGTTTGGCATCTTGAACGTTTTTGGTATCGCCTTCGGTGCTGCTTCCTTCTTCCAAGGCCTTTGCGAGTAGCGTTGAACGTCAATTTTCTTCAATGTGGGTGGAGCGCCTGGTATTTGATCAATTATCTCGTGGAGAGACTTTTGAAGTGCTTCTTGACTCTCTTTGAATTGCTTGGTGAGTGCCTCCACGACGACGCTCATTTCAATGGATACCACAGATCCTCCGTTTTGATTTTGATTTGCTTGGGCTGCTCCGTTGTTGGCCGCATTTTGTTCTCCATCTTGCCTTGAAGTGTGTGAAGAAGGAACATCTCGACCTTGGGCTGCAGGATCAATTCCCGTAACTGATGGGATTTGCCCTCAATGAAAATTGATCACCTTGTTTATTCCCCTGTTGACCTCCGTTTGTTGTTGCATAAATTCAAAGATTGTTTCTTGGAGGTTCCTTTGATCTTGAGGTGGCGGACTGGGTCCTACACGGCGCGTGCCAGGGGAGAGACTTCTATGGCGTCTTCTTCTAGGCGGGGTTCTGCTCTGAGAGTGTTCACGCCTGTTCCATTGCCTACTTGGTTCTTGGGAAGAACGTTCTTGCCTGCCGGACGAGTAATCTGGAGAGTAATTAGGGCTTGATGGAGGAGTACTTACTTGAATTCCGCCCATCATAGTTCCTTGTGAATCACTTTCTGCCATGTTAGTTACAAACAAAAGATCGACAGAAAAGAATACAAAGCAGGAAAAAGATAAACTATTAACTTATTGAGGCTATTGACCGGCTCCCACTGTGGTCTCCAAATTGTTTAACCCTAAATCCAATTTTAGTCCAATTAACAATTAAATTTGTATTTGCGGAGTCATGATCAATAGTTTAGATTAAGAGTTTAGCCGATTTAAATACAGGATTGCATTAATTACAAGATTATGAATATATATATGCACGACTTTCGATGGAGATGTAATTATAATTAACGAGGATATGAAAGTAATACGAAATAATTGAAGACCAATAAGATTATAGCGCGAATTAAATAGGTAGAAGGAACCGTATTAGATCGCTTGATTTCAGTGAGGATCCCTTGATATTAATTATGCTTGAAGACTTGAGAACGAAATATGCAGTAATGTAGATGATGAACAGTAGTGAGCGAGAGCAAAGAGAGTATTTTATTGATATTGTAGATAGAGAAGAGAATGTATGTTACAATGATTCGAAAACAAACGCTATATATAGATTTTGCTAGGCAGCCATTGGGTATGTAACTGCTGGATAGCCGTTGCCCTTGTAACCATTCACTGAGCAGTTGCGTTTGAACAGGTAACTGTTCATTCAAGTTGCATTGATTTGGAGAGGCGTCACGTAACTACCTCGGGCCTGCTCGTGGTAACCGCCTAGCCAGTCATCTGTCCGTTAGATGTCTGTCCGGGGAAACCTCTGCCCGTGTGGCAGACACACGTCCCGTGTCACGTGGCAGACACGTGTCACTCTTTTTAAGTGCCGATGGTTTTTATCCAATACAGTGGCAATTTGGAGACAACAAAACAGCTTCTTCTAATTCAAATTTCTACTTGATTTTCCATTAGCTCATTGTTAATAATTGTTAGCTGATACAGTAGTAGGCTTGGCAATGAACCTGTATTGTTTTAAAACAAGTAAATATTTGAAGGTTTGTTATAGAAGCTTTGTTACTAAACTAGTATAAACTTGTTCTTATTACAGATGAATAATTCAAAGTGTGAAGAATATTTCCTTGAAGAAAGTGCAAAGAAAGTTAAAGCGGAAGATATTTTTTGTTTAGTTACGGGGTCTCGTTTGTACATAGGCTACAAGATTTTTTCGTTTTAGGAGTCATTACGTCATACCTTATGGATGACTATATATTTTAGTAATGTAATGATTTTCCTTTTATGGGTGTATAGATTTATGTGTATACTTTTGGATTTGTTTATATTTTTAATTTTTGGTGCATAATGAATTTCTGGTCATAATAATCAGATAACAATGAAATTTCTTGTAGCCTCTTAAAGAGTTTTAGCGACTGGATTTATGATTAGCAAAGAGAAATTTTGGTCGTTAAAACGATGAACAACGATCAGATATTGTGCATCCGTGAAAGAGTGTTTAACGACCGGATCCTAATCGGTCGTTAAACTTTTAACGTGAAAGCCTATAACGATCAGTCGTTATTGGCCTATAATGATCGTTTTTATACTTTTTACGACCAAATGTCCCCTCGCTAAAGGCCATATTTCTTGTAGTGAAGCAAGCGGTACTTTGATTTACTTGTATGGCTTATATCATCTCACAATGTTAACATATTTGTTTAGTGTTTAAGGGTTGTTACACATGTGTTTCGGTGCTAATACCTCAATTAAATGTAAAATTAATATTCTCGATTGTAAACCTACAATTTGTAGATTGTCAACCTATAACACTCCAGATAGTTGAACAGAGACATGTATAGTATTTTATTATATATCAGATTAGGAGTGCACACGTGTAATATTTTATTATATATTAATTTTAAAAGGACACGTGTAATCTTTATTATTTATTACAAATTTACAGTTAGGATTAATATACTCATAACGATTGATTATCAACTTAGTAGACTTGATATTTTTTTTTAAATGATTCTTTGAATTCATTTATATCAGTTTTAAGAGGACACTTTAGTCCTCCTCTTTTTTTTTTTTTTTTTCTTTTGTAATTCCACGGTGGAGAGTAATATACCTAGAACGGTTGATTATCAAGTTCAAAAACTTGGTAGTTTTTGAAATAATTTTTTATATTTATTTATATCAATTTTTTGGGGGACATGTGTAGAGTGGTTGATTATTAATTTAGTGTAGTGTTAGTTTATTAGCTTTTTATTTGAATGTATATTTTTTATTAATCAGACGACATAATATTATTGAATGATGAAAAAGATTATTATGCCGATACAGAGATATCTCTTCTGATATTTGAATGTATAATTACTTTTATTTTGTATCAAATCTGAAAGCTACACACGTCATCCTTCTTAATATTAGCTAATTTGTATTCTATAATGAAACGACCTCGGTCAGTCATTTCGGAAGTTAGGACTCCAATTGGCGTGCCGATAATTTTAAAATATTCGTAATGTCCATTAGGACCTGTCTGTAAAATTTGAGCTAAATCAGACCTCGTTTGGTAGGCATCGGAAGAAGGTTTCAGTTTTTATTGTTGATAAATATTAAAAAGAGATTTTTGAGCTCGGTTTTGGAGAATGATCTCCGATTCGAAATTCGAAAGTGCCGTTAGGTTTGTATGATTATTTGTGACTTTTTTGATTTTTCGAAAGTGAATTTCGATGTTGTTCAGTTAGTTTCCGCTAAAATGCCGAAAGTTAAATAATTTGATCTTTTTCCATTTAATTTTCATATTGAGTTTTGGGAGTCCGATTTAAGATCCGCCTTAGCGTTTATGCTATATATATTTTGTACAACTGGCATGCAAAATTTGAAATTATTTCGAATATCGTAGTATACTACCGTACCAGCAAATTTTAAAGAAAAAAAAAGGGAAAAGACAAAATGTTAGGCGGTGGTTCAAGGACATGGTAGTAGCATATAGAGAAACAGAGAGGCGAACAATATGAACAGACAGAAAATGAGAATGACGAAATGAAACAGAAAAATGCCAGAAAATGAGAAAAAAGCCGAGGAAAAGTAGATGTTTTACCCTGAAACATTCAGGTAATGATCTTAATGCATTATTTGAGTTTATTACGTGTGTTTTAATATATTTTAACGGTAAAACTTGGAATATTAGACATCATTTTAATAAGTTCAATTAATAGTTTAAAGGGTCAAATGGACCCCGATAATGAAATTGATTATTTATTCGTACTCAGTGAGTTATGGGCAACATATAAATGTAATTTATTTAGGGTTTGGTTATGTGACCATAAACCCTGTACATAGGCCTGGCCTGCGTATTGCGTATTCGAATAGAGTATCAGGTTCCTAACCGGATTGCCCTAAGATGTGAGGAATGAAGCCTTTATCCTAATTTGATATAATTTTTCTTCTTATTGAATAGAGTGGGATCGTTTGGCAATGAAACCAAAGAATAAACCAGCAGTGTTAACTTTGGAACGAGGTACGTGTTTATATCAATTTCTTTGGAGGCACCTGGCTTCGTGGATTTTCTACCACGTGTTCTTTACGTGTGTAGCTACCGGTAGGCGTACTCATTACGCCTTAGCTTTGGATTTACATTGTATATTAGATGTTATGTCCTGTTGTTAGTATTGCATTGAGGATCTGAGCATCATACCCTGGCTGTGAGTTGACATATACTTCCCGGCATTGGATGAGAGTCCCGTGCCGGTGAAGGGTTATCATTGCATCATATTGAGGGTAGGAGGATTCTGCCCTCGGAGCAGGAGGATTCCGCTCCATTGCATCATATTGAGGGTAGGAGGATTCCGCCCTCGGAGCAGGAGGATTCCGCTCCATTGCATCATATTGAGGGTAAGAGGATTCCGCCCTCGGAGTAGGAAGAGGATTCCGCCCTCGGAGCAGGAGGATTCCGCTCCATTGCATCATATTGAGGGTAGGAGGATTCCGCCCTCGGAGCAGGAGGATTCCGCTCCATTGCATCATACTGAGGGTAGGAGGATTCCGCTCCATTGCATCATATTGAGGGTAGGAGGATTCCGCCCTCCGAGCAGGAGGATTCCGCTCTATTGCATCATATTGAGGGTAGGAGGATTCCGCTCCATTGCATCATATTGAGGGTAGGAGGATTCCGCCCTCGGAGCAGGAGGATTCCGCTCCATTCATTTGGCACATGTGACCCTTTGCATCATATTTCATTTCATTTCATTTCATCTCATTTTATTTCATTTCATTTCGTTCATATCATTGTGTAGACTTGTGGCACATAACTACTGTTCTGCTTCTACGTACATTGTTATTTGTCTATTTATTTCTGGCTCGTATTCTGGGTTGCGGGGATCGGGTTGCACGCCGCAACGATATAAATATATGGATCGGGTTGTACGTCGCAGCGGTATAAATATATGGATCGGGTTGCACGCCACAACAGGATGAATATATGGATCGGGTTGCACGCCGCAACAGGATGTATTTCTGATTGTTGATGTGTTCGGGATACCTATATGTTCTGGCTATCTTACGTTCGTGGTTGTTGATGAGTTTCTGATTCCATACGTGTTTCTAGTTATTATCTGGCTCTGCCTTTTTATAATTTAAATAAGAGAAATTTGGTTTATCTGTTTCTTTTCTCCCTGGCTAGCTATCCTATTCTTTGAGATGGCTAGTCTGCCCTACTTATTGAGTACTTTTGACTCACCCTTGTTTGTTGTTTGTTCTTGTCTATTTATTTCATTTCGGCAGGTTCGCTCCAGGATTGAGTTCGGCACGTTGTGAAGGAGCGAAGACGACTTCAGCTGTCAGTGTGAGCCAGCTTTTATTTCGGATGGCCACCAGTTTATTGGTTATCAGTTCAGTTGCATTTTGCTCCCTTCAGGAGGTATCTGTCTTCTTTTGTACTCTTAGATGTCTAGTCTGAATAGCCCAAAACCTAGTATGTGGGTAGTCAGCTGTAATTTCTTTTTTTATAGATTAGAGGTATCATTATGGTTATACTTTTTCTAAGTCTTGTTATTATTTAAAAATTTAATTATACTTATTTTTCCTAATTTAATTGATAAGGGTTCGCCTGACGGGTCTAAGGAAGGATGTCGGGTGCCCGCACGGTCTAACCGGATTCCGGGTCGTGTCATATAATTATCTATGAATAAACCATATGTAGGTAATTATATATTTAGTAGAGCGTTAGTAGTTTTATGAATATATATTTATTTTTATGTTATCAAATTTTAAGTGTTCACATGTAGTCCTTTATATTATCTTTTTTTTTTAATAATAATCTATTAATAAACTTTCAATAGTTAATTATTAATTTAGTAAAGTGCTATTGTTCTTTTAAACATATATTTATTTTAATTGTTTCAATTTAGAAGCTTGAACCTTTCTGCAATAAATATGTTTAAAATAGGTCTACTGCTATTACTAGCGACATCAAGGAGAAATACATACATATTACTAATATTTTATGAATGAACAAACTATTTTCCCTTATAGACACAATTAGCTAATGGATACCATGAGTAGGTAGCAAGTTAATTAACCACGTTCGACGACGTTGTTAACTAACTTGTCATACATAGCATCCAATTTTAAGAGAATCAGTACTGTTGCATTTGTCATGGAATGTCAAGCAAGCATGTTTCCATCTCCACCCATTGATCTTAGAAATCAGCATTCACTACTGCATAGCGCCCCATCAATGGTTTATTAATTGCGATAAGGTCTACAATCGACTAGGATTGGTTGATGACAAACTATTATAGCAGATCTGAAAACCACAAATCTGAATACCAGACCTCTAATGGAGCAGCATCAAAGCAACAAAATAGTGTCAAAGCAATAAAATGGAGTTTTTGAAACTTATTAGATGAAGAAACACAATGAATATCTCGAAAGAGCTAAACCCCACCAAATATAGTGACAAAATACCTTGCAAAATCAAAAAATTGAAGCTTTTGCTCCAAAATAAATTAAAAAAATTATCAAGCTTTCTTACAAATAAAAATTATGAAATGGGTAGTGAAATTGGAACTAAAATTTGTAAGAGTTTGAAATAAATTGTGAGCTCACACACAGAATTTGATCTGTTTTCGAGCTAGAATAAGGTGGAGAAATTTTGGAGATGAGTGGATTTTGGGGGAATAATTTTTTTATATTTGAAAAAAAATTATTTATGAAGATGGACCATTTTGTTATTTAAAACTTGGGGGGGATTGGGGTGTTTTTATTTTTTAAAGGATGATTAAGCCTTAAACATGATTAAAAATGACGAGGTCAAAGAGCCAAATGCCCCGAGAAGGAAGGGCAAGAAGGGAATTTTATTTAAGCAAGAGCTAATTACAAATATATACAACCCTAACGCCAAAATTACAAAAAATAACAACATTTTTCCACTTTACAAAAATACCAATATTTTTTTACACATTATATACAAAACCAACAACATTAACAAATTAGGGTTCCTCCTTCTTCTTTCTGCCCCCTCCCCCACTGCCACCACCCCAGGCGGCGGCACTGCCTAGTCAACATCGGCCGCCTGCCGGATTTTTTTTAAATTTTTTGAATCTAAAAAATGAAATACACATATAAATATTGATTTCTCTTTGAAAATACAGTTGAAACATACATATAAACAAAAAATACATGTAAATATAACAAAAAAAGTTTTACATACAGTAGACACACACATACATTCAAGGATCTATGCATCTACAAATTAAACATACAAATTTATGTATGTCACATATACTTGACATACACATAAAAATACATATAAAAAATACAATAGATGCTCGGATATACACGTTCATACAGTAATATACATGTTCATACACTTGTGTGCTGAAAAATATTACATGTATATACATAAACATACAGACACATACACCTGCATCTAAGTATCTGAATTTGTATATTCAAAAACACAAAAGAAGAAGAAGGAGAAGCAGATCTCAAAAATATATACAAAAATACACACACACACACACACACATATATATATACATAAAATACACACATATACACATACAAAATAAAAAAGAGAAGAAAAAGAGGAGAAGATGGGAAACAGCGGCGGAGGAGCAGCAGCGGCGACCGGCGACCGGCGAGGGAGGGTGGGGAATGGCAAGAGGGTGGGTGGATGGGTGGAGGAGGGGAGAGAAAGAGGGAGGAAGAAGTTAGGATTTTTTGTTTGGAAGGGAAAAAAATGAATAATGGTATATGTAATGTAATAAATTTAAAAGTGTTGGTATGTATTGTAAATATTTGAAAGTGCTGTTATATTTTATAATTTAGGTGTTTAAAGTGTCAACTAATGTAATTTTCTCAAAAGTTCTGGATTTTAAAAATTAATCATTAGCACTAATTTTAAATATGTCTCTTTTAATTAATGTTGTATAGATTGTGTCATTTTTACCTAAATAATGACTTAAGAAGCCCTTTTAACCAAAATGACCCTACTCTCTTGGACCAGTTAATCATCAAAGAATATTGTTAAAAAAATATTTCAAAGTGCGAAGGAGGAGAGTCGTACCACAACTAACATATCAACTAGTTGAAGAATTTTAGCTATCCAAAAAAATTACAGTGTTTGGATTTGGTTTGATATAATTAATGGTGTGTTCAGTTTGCTTCGGAAACAAATGATTAGATTTTCTTTTCCCAAATATTATTAATAACCTAAAATATTTTCTATAGGTATGTTGCTGGAACACAAGCAGGTTCCTCTCCTGCGAGTTATTACAGACACATCAGGACATGGTCATCTCATATTTTTACTCCAGCAGACCTCCCCTTTGTATGGACTATAGCCCAATAAATGTATTGGGTAAAAATCGATGTGCTCGGGGAGCACTCGGTAGCATAAACCAGAGTCCATTGAACTGTTGTTCCGAGGACATATACTTGCTCCCATAAAATAGAACATGGACAATAGCATAGAAAGAATTCACTCACTCTCACGAAAATCTCACATGTCACACACGATGTACCATAGGCTTGCCTGTAGTGTAGGACTCCACTAATGTAAGCTCACTCCAATCGGGATTAACTAGGACTTTAAAAAGATTGTAATGTAGGCTAAGGGGCTAGTAGGATACATATGGGTAATAGTGACTACCTCCGTAAGCACTTTAATACATCACACTACAAATTAAGCACAAGTCTCATTAAAGCCACCCAATCAACAACTTTCACACACACCTTTTTCACACGTAGCAATTTTTCCTTTTAAGCACAACACTAGCAAGGATGGATATTCTTCTCTCTTTATTTCTTTTTCATATTTTTTCAGCTTTTTTTTTTTTCATTTGTGTTTTTCTATTCACTTCTTTCCAACCTTGCCAATGCTCATAATCAACTACTACACAATTCATTACATATTCCCCTCATTGGTTCCACTCAAAAACATCCCAATATTTTACCACAACTCCACAATAATATCACATTATCAATTAAAGTGCTTAAGGAGTAAAGGGCCAAAAGAAAGCAATTTAGAACAAGTGGGTAGACTCGCGGTGTGGGTGCCATCAAAAAGGTCAACAAGATCACAACAATCAAGTCCAAGGTGTATATATAAGAGTAGGCAAATAAAAAGAAGGCGTGTATCATTTACCGGCTAGACCAAACCTAGGATTTTGCTTTGCACACACACGGGGCAAGTTCTAGATACCAATATGCAAACATGAAGTATAATAAGAATATGCCTCACAACACACATTGCACACGATCAATACAAAAAGGCTCCATCACAACTCTCAATCAAGCAAATAGAGTGCAACTTGTGGAAATTAAGCACTAATGCACAAAGGTTCACAACAAAGTCAAGCGAGTGGACTCAAGCATCTCAAGGGGGTCGTTCCATTTTTTCCTCTAGGCATGCATCACAATTTAAAACCAAAAGACACCACAAATAGCACATGCAATAAGTTCAAGTCCACCGGTATCAAACAAATCAAAGGCACCTAGCATTCTACCTATTTCCTTCGTCTAGGGTCACCTATACTAACTATTCTAATCCTAAAAAGAAAAACTACCTGGTTCAAAGGCCTCCCATGGAAAAGAACCGAGGCCATAAGAAAAACCACGGGGTGGATGACATGTACCACTAATAAAGACTAAAAGGAAAATCTTTTTTTCAATTTTCTCATTGGTTTTCTAATTTTTTTTTTTAATTTTTTTCATATATTAAAGCAAGAAACAAATAAAAATAAAGTCAAGTGACGAAAGAAAATCCTAACGGTACATGCATCCCTAACCTTAAAAATAAAGGGGAGTTCCCCCACCCCACACTTAAAAGAAGCAGTGTCCTCAGTGCGACAAAGAAGAAAGTGCAACAGTAAAGGAAACTTCCCTGAAGGCCAGTCGGCCTAAAATGGGTGGTGCGCTGGAGTGCGGTCCTAATCCTCCTCCTCCACATCTGTGGCACCTTCCTCAGCATCTGTCTCCACAGCCTCACTGTCTGGATCACGGTCAACGATGTCCGAAGAAGTGTTCTCATCCTTCTCCGGGGGCAGCACCACTGCCTGAGTCATACCCAGCAGGCGTCTCGAGGACTCCAATAAAGGCACTGTGTGATCAAGGCGCAGCCATATCCATGCCAGCCTATCGGGCCATGTGCTTCATCATCAAGTACTGACGTGCGGACAAGTTGGCGTCTGTGTCCCGTCACTCGTCTGCCGTCAGTCGCACTAGTGCAGTAGTGGTCACACTCTTCACCGCGGCGATATCAAAAGGCTTCTCAAAGTCGGGCACAATGCGATCCCTGACCTCATCAACTGGGACTCCAGCCTGCTCCAGATACCGGGTAAGAATGTTCCCAAAATACAATCGGCTACATGTCTTCGACTGCCTTTGCTCTCTCATCACCCTCAGCATGTAGTAGCCAATGTTAACCGGCCTCCCGGTCATGAAAAAGTAAATCATGCACGCCCGAGTCTTGGTGACCTCGGAATAATGAGACGAAGGCAGGATGCGTGCATTGATCAACCTCATCCACACTCGAGCTGTCTTCAAAAATTGCAAACAGAACATGTGTTTGTGTCTTCCTGTCTCAGTTTGCTCCCACCTATGAGTGGAGCTCTCACCACACAATGTCTCTCGCATAGCC
The DNA here is from genome assembly GCA_029990175.1 of Petunia secreta. Taxonomy (NCBI): domain Eukaryota; kingdom Viridiplantae; phylum Streptophyta; class Magnoliopsida; order Solanales; family Solanaceae; genus Petunia; species Petunia secreta. The sequence goes on from JARKIP010000156.1 coordinate 543,987, forward strand.
TTGTAATCAGGCTTCTTAATAAAGTCCCTCAGCTCGTCATAGTCGGGGTCCTCTACCCCCAAGAAAGTGTTCAATGCAGTGTGGTCCAATCTCACCTTCTCACCCCGAATAGCGACCATATCATCATCTCTCCATGCTTCATCTGGGTCCTAATTGGCATAGCGCTCCTGTGCTAGGTCGAGGTTGGCATGGCCCGGACTCTCAAAGACCGAGTCCCAATGCAAGGCGTGGATAGTATCACCCACACCTCGACACTTTTGCATCAATCTCCTCTTATCAATGGCTTGCTCGGGAATATATCCCGAAAGCCTCACACTCTTGTAACAAGCTTGGCATTCACCCTTCTTTACAAAAGAGAGACCGAATCGCGTCTTACCCCCAGCCCTTGGGATAGGCACCGCATCTTTAGGAACTCTAGCCTTGGCCTTTGGCTTGGCCTTGGGCTTGGCCGGTGCCTTGCCCTTTGCCTTGCTAGATGAAGACCTGGCTTGGAGTGATCTTTTAGGAGCCGAGGCGGAGGAAGAGCTCGGTTTGTGGGGTGTTACAACATGGTGCCTACAACAAACAAAAATAACAATGTGAGATTTCAATTCAAGCACAAGATTTCAATTCAAGCACAATTGGTAGGACACCACCCCACACTTATCGCTCATTCTATGTATCAACAACTCAACTCATAAACACGAGCGACCCCACACTTAGCGAAAACTAGCATTTCACAAAATTGCCACGGTTGTGGACTTCATGATCAAGCTAGTGGGGGTTATAAAATAGCCAATTTTATGCATGTGCGACACTCAATGTTCATCTTGAGCCTAAGGATATCATTGCTACTCAAGAATTCACAATATTAGGCAATTTTCATAGTTTAGGCTTTTTAACAAACACTTGGTGTGCACAATATTCAACTTGCAATTTCAATGGCTAAGGTAATGTAATAACCTTCCCAAATTGTTGGGAAATCCCTTTTTACAAGTACACAAGCTAAACATGAAGCACAATTATGCATTTAAGCAATTTAAGATCAAATTCTAATCACAAGCTTGCCTACTAGTGAAGGAATTAAACATGGAAAGAGATTGTTAACTTACATGTAATGGAGAGAGAAGGGATAGAATTACTTACTTGAAGATGTTAGATTGAGTGGAGAAGAACTTGTGATTAATTCTAAGAATTAGGAATGAGTTGGGGGAGTTTTTGGGAGTGTTTTGAGAGAAAATAATGAAGAAAAGGGGAGGGGATCGGGTAAAGAGGGAAAAAGGGGATCTGCGTCGCGGGTTAAAACCCGTTTGGACCCGGATTTTTCAGAAAATTGGCCTAGCGCGGTAGGCCCGCGACGCGCCACAAAGGCGCTCAAAAAACTGAACAATCTGGCCATCCTCGCGCGATGGGAGGCGCGGGGCGGGCCAAAGGCGCCCAGCTTTTTTGCTTCAGGGGTCATCCAGGCGCGTTGGGAGGCAGCGGGGCGCTCCCAAACGCGCCCGAGCAATTTTTTTCGTACCAATTTTCGATTCCAAGTGCAAACCCAAGCGCGGGACATGCCTCAAAGCGTCCCATACCCCTCAATACGTCAACCGCATCTCGTTTAGCACTCCCGACACCTACAAAAATGACACAACAAAACTATTACAAGTACAAACTCGGGTTGCCTCCCGAGAAGCGCTTTATTTAACGTCGTGGCACGACGAGTATCAATCATTGATCCCTCAAAGTAATGGAGGTACGATGATTCACAGAACCTCCCCAATAATGCTTCACCCTTTGGCCATTCACCAAGAACGTCTTCTCCGAATCGGGGGCTCTCAATTCAACTGAACATGTGCGGTAACACGAACTACTTCAAACGGCCCTGACCATCTAGACTTCAACTTGCCCGAAAATAGCTTCAACCTCGAATTAAATAACAACACCAGCTGCCCGGGCTCAAACTGACGACGCTCAATGTGCTTGTCATGCCACTTCTTTGTCCATTCCTTATACAATTTCGCATTTTCATAAGCATGGAAACGGAACTCTTCAAGTTCATGCAATTGAAGCATTCTCTTCTCACCCGCCAGTGCCATATCAAGATTGAGCTTTTGAATCGCCCAATATGCTTTACGCTCTAGCTCAACGGGCAAGTGACAGGCCTTACCATAAATAAGCCTATATGGAGAAGTTCCAATAGGTGTTTTAAATGCAGTCTGATAGGCCAAGAGAGCATAATCTAACTTCATAGCCCAATCCTTCCTCGAGGCATTCACAGTCTTCTCAAGGATTTGCTTGATCTCTCAATAAGACACTTCCACTTGGCCACTAGTTTGGGGGTGATAAGCAGTTGCCACCTTGTGGCGAACCCCATACTTGGCCAACAATTTATTGAACAACCGGCTGCAAAAATGAGTACCTTCATCACTGATTATAGCCCGCGGTGTCCCAAAATGAATGAAAATATTTTTCTTCAAGAATTTCACCACCACACTCGCATCATTTGTTGGAAGTGCCACAGCCTCCACCCATTTAGATACATAATCAACCGCTACAAGAATGTATTTGTGGCCCATGGAAGGTGGGAACGGACCCATAAAGTCAATCCCCCAACAATCAAATAGCTCAATCTCCAGAATATTGTTCAAAGGCATCTCGCGACGCCTAGAAATAGTACCCGTTCTTTGGCAACGATCACACTGCTTAACAAAAGCATGAGCATCTTTAAACAAAGTAGGCCATAAGAAACCAGACTGAAGTACCTTTGCAGCTGTTCGATCTCCACCAAGATGGCCACCATAAGGAGAGGAATGGCAGCTCTGTAGAATCGGCTCAACTTCTTCCCTTGGAATGCACCTCCTAGCTAATTGGTCAGGGCCTATCTTGTACAAATAAAGCTCATCCCACACATAAAATCTGCTCTCATGAAGGAGTTTGCGCCTTTGCTCGGCTGTAGCCCAGGAGGATACACATTACTCACAATTAAGTTCACCATATTAGCATACCATGGCACCTCGGCTGCAGCTAAAGCAAAGAGCTGCTCATCAGGGAATACCTCTTTAATCTCGGGCCCTTCATCTACATGATCTCTATTCTCCAGCCTGGACAAATTATCAGCTACTTGATTCTCAGTCCCCTTACGATCTCGAATTTCAATATCAAACTCTTGCAATAGGAGAACCCATCGAATTAGCCTAGGCTTGGAATCCTTCTTCTCAAACAAATACCGGATTGCGGCATGATCAGTGTAGACAACAACACGAGTGCCAACCAAATAAGATCTGAATTTATCAAAAGCATACACTACGGCTAGCAGCTCCTTCTCAGTGGTGGTATAATTGGATTGGGCTGCATCAAGAGTCTTGCTTGCATAATAGATGGAGTGAAAGATTCTTCCAATTCTTTGGCTTAGAACAGCCCCAATAGCATTATCACTCGCATCACACATCAATTCAAATGGCAAAGACCAGTCAGGAGCAATGATGATTGGTGCAGTCACCAACCTTTTCTTCAACTCTTCAAATGCCTTAAGACAAGCATCATTAAACTCAAATTTCACATCTTTCTCCAACAACTTGCACATGGGATTAGAAATTTTGGAGAAGTCCTTTATGAAACGCCTATAAAAACCTGCATGTCCCAAGAAACTACGCACCCCCTTAACAGAGATAGGTGGTGGTAATTTCTCAATAGCCTCAATCTTCGCTTTATCTACCTCGATCCCTTGCTTTGACACCTTGTGCCCAAGTACTATGCCTTCTTGAACCATAAAGTGACATTTTTCCCAGTTCAGCACCAAATTTGTTTCTTCACAACGGCTCAGCACAACATCTAAATTTTTCAAGCAATCATCAAAGGAATTACCAACTACTGAGAAATCATCCATGAACAGCTCAACAAATTTTTCCACCATGTCGGTGAAAATAGCCATCATGCACCGCTGAAAAGTCCCCGGGCATTACATAACCCAAACGGCATCCTCCTAAATACATAGGTGCCATATGGACAAGTAAATGTAGTCTTCTCTTGATATTCAGGAGCTATCACAATCTGATTGTAGCCCGAATACCCATCCAAGAAACAATAATACTCGTGCCCAGCAAGTCTATCCAGCATTTGATCAATAAAGGGAAGTGGGAAGTAGGAAGTGGGAAGTGGTCTTTCCTGGTGGCCTTGTTCAGCTTTCTATAATCAATGCAAATTCGCCACCCTGTGACTGTTCTTGTAGGAAGCAACTCATTATGCTCATTCTTCACCACTGTCATGCCCCCCATCTTTGGAACACATTGCACTGGACTCACCCACTTGCTGTCAGAGATAGGAAAGAAATGCCAGCATCCAGCCACTTGATAATTTCTTTATTCACCACCTCCTTCATGATTGGATTTAATCTCCTCTGCTGCTCTATAGATGGCTTATGGTCTTCTTCCAAAAGAATTTGTGCATGCAGAAAGAAGGACTAATCCCTCTAATATCAGCAATGGTCCAGCCAATAGCTCTCTTGTGCTCTCGCAGCACTCTCAACACTTTTTCAATCTGCACATCAGACAACAAAACAGAAAGGATCACGGGCAAGGTATTACCCTCACCCAAATAAGCATAATGCAAATGCGCAGGTAAAGGTTTGAGTTCAAGAGTAGGAGCCTTCTAAATAGACGATTTAGCAGGAGTTAAGGTCAACGGTCTATCAAGCTCCTCAAACTTCTTCCATCCTGGGATGAATTTACTCTGCATATTAAGAATCTCCATATATTCTTCAATTGCATCATCCTTCAGGATATCATCATCATCACACTAGAGTGCCCTCTCCAGAGAATCAACATTAGAGGCTAAAAATGACCTCTCATCAGCAGTCAACTCTTCATCTACCACTTTCACCATGGACAACTTTTCATAATGGGCAGGAAGCCGGGTAGCTCTGAACACATTGAACACAACTTCTTCCGCATTTACCTTCATAATCATCTTTCCAGCTCTAACTCTAATGACGGCATCAGCAGTAGTCAAAAATCCCCTTCCCAATATGAGAGGAACCTCAGGATCAACTTCATAGTCAAGAATAATGAAGTCAACAGAAAATATAAACTGACCCACTTGTACAAGAACATCCTCAATAATCCCCTCGGGGCATGTCAAAGATCTATCAGCCAGTTGCAGAGTCACAGTAGTTGGTCGTGGTTCACCCAGGCCTAGCTTTCTGAAAACTGATGAAGGCATTAAATTCACACTAGCACCCAAATCACACAAAGCTCGTCCAACCTCATGCACCCCAATTTTCAAGGGAATAGTAAAACTGCCAGGATCCTTAATTTCTGAGGAAGCTTGCTTCTAACTCTAGAACTGCACTCCTCAGTGAGTGGAACTGTCTCGAATTCAGTCAATCTTCTCTTGTTCGCAACAATATCCTTGATGTATTTAGCATATTTGGGAACATCCCGCAAAAGCTCCACCAAAGGAATATTTACCTGAATCTAACTTAAGATCTCCAAAAATTTCTTGCATGCTGCATCAACTTTCTGCTTCTGAAGTCTCTGAGGGAAAGGTGGTGGTGGTCTCACAATAGCAGGCTCGGGCTGCTTTTCTGTCACTTTCTCAGCTTCTTTCTCCACCTCTCTATCAGCATTAGGCTCTAACTCACCAACAGGCTTCCTTGGCTTTGGGGGAACTTCTTCTAGAGCTCTTCCATTCCTCAAAGTAACTGCTTGCACAAATTCCCTAGGATTTTTCTCTGTATCACTTGGCAAAGCACCCCGAGGTCTATTATTCTATGCTCCAGCTAGCTGCCACATTTTTCTCTCAAGATCTTTCTGAGCATTGCTCAAATCTTTTATTGTTTGTGCCTAAGCTGGTGAATCATCCATGAGTTTTTCCTGCCCTGCAAGAATTTTTCTAAGCATATCCTCAACTGAATTAGGCTGCTGTGGCTGAGCCTGCGACTGTGACCCCTGCTGTGGTGCATTTTGAAGATTATTTTAGGATCTCTCATTGCCTTGTAGCTGCTCACGGTTATCCCTCCAAGAAAAATTTAGGTGACTACGCTAATTGGGGTTGTAGCTATTACCATATTGATTTCGATTCTGACCCTGTGACCTGTTCTGATTACCCACATAATACACTGATACTGGATTAGATGGATAGACGTCAGTGGCATGATCATCTCCACAAACCTCACAAAAGACTTGAACTTGCTGCACTGGAGCTGCTTGTTGTTGAGTCTGCGGCAGAGCTAGCTTGCTGATTTAATTGGAAATAGCATCCATTTTCGCCCTCAGCTCTGAAACTGCATCTAATTGAAGTACCCCAGCAGATTTCTGTGCAGTAACTCTACCAACTCCCTGCCAATCAGGATTGCTCTGCGAAAACTTGTCTAGTAAATCATAGATCTGGTCATTATTTAAGGCCAGTACTTGGCCTCCAGCAGCAGCATCTACCACGATCTTAGTATGCGCATTCAACCCTTCAACAAAAGTATGTGCAATAACCTCATTGGATTTATTGTGGTGTGGACAATCTCTCAATAAAGCTTTAAATCGCTCCCAGGCTGAATACAAAGACTCTCCTTGTATCTGTCTGAAGGACATAATTTCACTCGCCGGGCTGTCTTGGCAGATGGATAAAATTTAGCCATGAACTTCTTAGCCAAATCCTCCCAAGTAGTGATAGACCTAGGCTTTTTAGCCTTTAACCACTTCCTTGCTGCCCCAATCAGTGAAAAAGGGAACAACGTCAAGCAAACATAATCAGTAGGAACTCTCGTTGGTGTATAAATATCACTGATCTCCAGGAAATTCTGAATGTGTTACTGCGGATCTTCATGAAGTAATCCAGCATATTGCCCAATCACATGCAGCAACTGAATCATGCCGGGCTTAATCTCAAAGTGCACGGTGATAGCAGGCTTCACAATACTAGACGCCACTCCCCCCAGGCTGGGAAGAGCAACATCTCGGGATCAAAAGGTGCGAGTGGTTCGTCCCTTCTATTCCTTTGCATGCAAAACCTGTTGCCTGAAACAGCACAAGAAACTCAATAAAAAATTAAACCTGAATAGATAATAAGTAATCGTTCAAAAAGAAATCAGTCAATAATTAGTCCCCGGCAACGGCGCCAAAAACTTGTTGCTCCCAACACACACGCAAGTATACGCGGTCGACAAGTAAAAAAATGATAAGTAGAGTATCGTTCCCACGAGGACTATTCAGACTGACGCTTAACAAATAATTTCTAACTACTATTCAGGGATCTTTTCCAATAGTGAGAGTTTTTATTAACTAAGAGCAATAATGTAAATGGTGGAAATTCAGTCAAACAATGGAGCAAACGTTGGTTGTAAACAATATTAAGGAGACGGTCCAGGGTCAGAGTTATGAAAAATCCAGTTGAGTTTTCCAATTGATTCCACTTCTTAAATCTCGAATTACTAACTAACATAGTAAATGTACCCGTAAAAACCTTTCGATTCTTCACGGTCTATGCAGGCTACTCCAATCCCTATATGTCTATGGGTTGAATCACCTGAACGCATTAACGAATTCTGTAATTAGTTAAGCTAGGCGAGCAAGTATATGTCTATCCTACTCACAAATTGGTTCCTCAATGCCCGGGTTCACAAACTAGCCCTACTCTTTCTTATTGCGTTCATAAATTCCCTCTTTCGAGTTCAATCTAAAAACCATAGATAATGCATAATTATCGAGCTCTAATAATTACACAAGTGAAATCAAGAAAGAATAAGTAACCCGTTATGGGATTCAATTAATAGAAATCAAAATTCAAACATCAACTTTCATGAAATACTCTAACACTAGAACGTAAGATTTAGCCACGCATACTCATAATCACAAGCCAATAAATTGACGAAATAATTTTGTAATAGATTAATAGATGAAAGAATAGGAATTAAACCCTTGTTCAATGAAGTATGGTGCTCTCAATTGCTCTAAGGTCTGAACTTCTTCCAAAAACTAAGTAAAAGAGCATTTATAGTGTTTACAAAAGCCTAGTAATAAGTTACACCTAAGCCTAGATGAAATAGGAAGTCCAAAAACGCTCCAGGGATGTTGTAGCTGGTGCCCCGCGCTCCCGAACACGCGCACGAAGGCAGATCCCGCCGAAATCCACGTGCCATGGCCACGCCCCGCGCTGAAAAACGCACCAGAAGGTTGGGCCCCTTAGGGGCGCGGCACGCCACTCAACGCGCCAGGCAATTCCTGCTTCTCCTTGCTCCGCAGCTCGCTTCGTGTCATGCCTTCGTGTGCTCGATCCAATCCTCAATCAAAATCCAGTCTTTTCTTGCTCGATCATTCTCTTAAAAGCTCTAATTGCACTTCATAACGACCTACACACATACGACACAATATCAGTGCAAAATCACATTCATTAACAAGAAAATGGGCGAATAAAGTATCCAAACGTGAGGAATTATTAAGGAATTATAGGCGGAATCCCGCTCTTCGCTCCTACGGGCGCGATAACAGGGGGACCTCAAAATGGGGCCACATCTGGGGGTTCGGGTACACTACCGACTGCCGAGCACCACACCACACTTCGAGACGATCCCCACAGTGGCAGAAACTACATCCTCGATAGATGTCGAAAAGTTAACTAAGGAGATCAAAGCCGAGTTGAGGTTCGCGTCGAGGTGCACGTGGAAAAATGACTCAAAAGCATCCCCGGGGTGACTAAAACTCATGATGCTCTTGATATTGACCGATATAGGCAATTACCATTTAAGCCCGACTCCGAAAAATTTCAAGATTTTCTTTTTGAAAAAGTATGATGGGACCATGGACCCCAAAGAATATGTGACCGAATATATGTCAATGGTGCTAAGTAATGACTTAACGGAGATAGAGAAGGAGTCGATGTTCTTGAAAAAATTCGGCGAATCTTTAGAGAATGGAGCATTGCGCTGGTACATGCATCTACCATCGGGGTCGATTTCCAGTTTTAAGGAGCTGGCTAATGCGTTCGTTAAAGCCCATACCGGGACACAGAACTCCAAAGGAAGGAGGATATATTCAAAGTCAAACAATAGCCCGGCGAGCCACTCAAAGACTTCCTCGGGCACTTTCATGCTGAGCGCATGGAGTTACCTCCCATTGATGATACTCTAGCAATCATGGCGTTTGAAAAATGTATAAATGTTCAAAACTCTGAGGCTGTTGCTGAGTTGCAGAAAGAGATCCAACAATATCAAACCTTGAAATGGATGATTTGCACACCAGGGCATACACCAAGATAAGGTTGGAGGAAGCTAAGTGGAAGAATAATGGGCGAAATAATAGTTACAAGAATCGAACCGACTCCTCATATCGCGGCGAGGCGCCACGAGGGAGCTTGGGGGCGGAGGCATGAGCCATACTCCTCATCGAGGCAACCAGTTAGCCAAAGGCTTGGGAATTCACTTAGAAATTTGCACGTGAGCCAACGGCTCGGGGGAAAGGCTCTTCCCAATGCGAACCAAAGGAACTCCTCAAGCCCAACTCTGGTCTCAAAGAATAGGGAGTTGCCCCGTATTCCCGATTACAACTTCAACATATCGACCTTGAAGCTGGTCAATGTAGTGAAGGGGACAGCCGGGGTGAGAATACCAAAGGACAAGAGAACTCCTGCTGACAAAAGGGATCAAAATCTGCACTGTGAGTTTCATGCAGACTATGGCCACCGCATCGAGGACTGTAAAGCATTGCGCCTCGAGGTAGCGCATTTATTGAAGAAGGGTGTGTTAGCTGAATTCCTCACTGATAAGGGGAAGGAATACTACACCAAGAACCGAGGTGTTAGACAACCACCTCGGGCACCACCCCCCGAGAGAGTCGTGAATGTTATCACCGAGGGGTCAGAAGTAAAAGGCATGAACTTCGTCGTCGCAAAAAAGTTCGCAAAATTATCTATTACCATGGAAAAAAGAACCCGAATCGGAGGCTCGGGTAAAGAGATCGTCTTCAATGACGACGATTGTGATGGTATGATGTTTCTCCATTACGACGCCTTGGTGATCATGCTCCGAATTGAAACGACCTCAGTCGGTCGTTTCAGAAGTTAGGACTCCGATTGGCGTGTCAATAATTTTAAAATATTCGTAAGGTCCATTAGGACCTGTCTATAAAATTTGAGTTAAATCAGACCTCGTTTGGTACGTATCGGAAGAAGATTTCAGTTTTTATTGTCGATAAATATTAAAAAGAGGTTTTCGAGCTCAATTTTGGCGAATGAACTCCGATTCGAAATTCGAAAGTGCCGTTGGGTTCGTATGATTATTTATGACTTTTATGAACTTTCAAAAGTGAATTTCGAGGTTGTTCGGCTAGTTTCCGCTTAAATGCCGAAAGTTAAATAATTTGACTTTTTTTATTTAATTTGCATATTGAGTTTCGGGAGTCCGATTTGAGATCTCCCTTAGCAAGTGTGTTACATATATTTTGGATAACTTGTATACAAAAGTTTGAATTATTTCGAGTATCATAGGGTACCATCTTAATTTTCGATTAAGAAAAGAAAATAAAATAAAAGAAAAAAAAAGAAAAGACAAAAGGAAGGAAGTTAAAGGCGGTGGACATTTGATCTTATAATAGCTCTAATGATCAGAAACAACGAAAACAAAGCATCAGAAACAATATGAAACGGAGAGAAAATGAAATGACGAGGAGGAAGAGAAAAATGCTAGAAAATAAGAATAGAGCCGGAAAAAGATAGAACTTTCACCCCGAAACATTTAGGTAATGATCTTAATGCATTATTTTAGTTTACTACGTGTGTTTGAATATATTTTGACGGTAAAAATTGGGATATTAGACATCATTTTTATAAATTAAATTAATAGTTTGAAGGGTCAACTGGACCCCGATAATGGAAATAATTATATATTCGTACTCAGTCAGTTATGGTCAACATATAAATGTAATTTATTTAGGGTTTGGTTATGTGACCTTAAACCCTGTACATAGGCCTGGCCTACGTATTGCGTATGCGAATAGAGTATCAGGTTCCTAACCGGATTGCCCTAAGATGTGAGGAATGAAGCCTTTAACCTAATATATTTTCTGCTTATTGAATAAGCAGGATCGTTTGGCAGTGAATCCAAAGGATAAAGTGGTTGTTGAGTAGCACTTTGAAATAAGGTAAGTGTTTATATCTATTTCTTTGGAGGCACCTGGCCTCGTGGATAATTTACCACGTGTTTCTTATGTATGTAGCTGCCGATAGGTGTACTCATTACGCCTTAGCTTTTGATTTACATTGTATATTATATGTTATGTCCTGTTGTTGGTATTGCTTTGAGGATCTGAGCATTGTACATTGTCTGTGAGTTGGCATCTACTTTCCGGCTGTCGATGAGAGTCCCGCACCAGTGAAGGGTTATTATTGCATCACATTGCATTCATAAGCATTATACGTTATTCATATGCATTACATTGCATATCATATTGGGTGCAGGAGTATTCCGCCCCTGTGTTAGAACCCCAAAAATTACCCCCCGAAAAGGATAAATTCCGGAATATCGACAGGATGGGCTAACTCTTTTGGAGTTTTTTGGAGTCGCCACCCAATTTAAGGAAAACAGGGAACCAAATTAACAAATGCGTGCAAAACTCCATTTTTATAAAAAAGACGGTCTTTTCAGAGATTCTAAAGGTAAGAGGTTTTATTAATTTCGGAAGAAGGTTTTTAAGGCACTTCCGAAATTCCGTAAAATACGGTTAATCCGACAGGTTTCCAAAATATTTGCAAAATATGCTTTTCTAGAAAATTTATCTAAAATAATTAATTGAAATAAAACTTGTTTATGAAAAATACTTTAATTTGCACGCATTTTGCTAATTGGCCTCAATTTGCAATAAATTAAATAACGACTTCACAATAAAAGGTAATGGACATAAAGTAAAGCGACATACAAACAATCAAATATTATTGTCAAATAAATAATTCACACATTTTATTTACATAAATATCTAAGGAAAGGAAGGCAAAGTTAAAGATAGAACCGGGAAATTGATCAACTCGCGGGAGTCTTGATTTTTCTAAAATTCCTAAGTCTTATTTCTGAATGCTCGGGTCCGAATTCAATCCCCAAATGCCTTCAATGCAATGGATTATTCCCATTCGAGAGTTAGCCAAACTCGTCCATAAATTATTCGTGCAAGAATGTACCTCGCAAAACAAACAAGTAAAATTGAATTAGTACGATAGTCAAAGTGCAAAAAAATAACAAATATAAAGTAATAAAGTAGTAATAATAATAATAACAATAAAATATATGATAATAAAGAATATATAATAATAATAATAATAATAATAATAATAATAGAATATATAATAAATAATAAATAATAATAATAATAATAATAATAATAATAATAATAATAATAATAATAATAATAATAAAGGGGTCTTGTTTTTGCAAAATTTAGGCTCAGGTTTGTATGGTGCGTCGAATAGAGGCTCGGGATTTGGTACGGTTGCAAACACGGAGCCCGGGCCGTGTTGCCGTGCCAAAGCACCAAACCCACTACTCTATTCAACTTGCTTAGCATTAAAATGCATTCATCATCGCCTTTTTGCTTTAGGGACACGGGGACGGGACTGTTCAAGTGTAGTATCCGTTCGAAATCCGTCAATTCATTGGGTAGGCCTCAATACGTATATATATATATTTTCATTGGCCAGCGTAGTATCTTGTTCACTGTCCATAAGCCTAAAAAATTAGTATTTTCCATAGGCTACAAGCAGAGTATATGTTCAAATGCATATGAGGCAATTATCAAAAATAGAATGAGTCCACACTCGGTCAATTTAGCAAAAAAATGAACGAGTCAACACTTAAGTAAACAATTGAGACAATTAGTAATCATCCAGCTGAAACATCCAAGAATCTTCCTTTAGAATCAACCAAAGCTTGAACAATCAAGAACCCATTTTCATCAACCAAATCACTATCCAATTCAAGCTTTTCACATCCCAAAACACCACAACAATTAGGCAAAGAAATCCAACCAAGACCTACACTGACCCTATTGATATCACTCTTTAGCTCAAACAAATGACCAGGATTCCCATTGATAGCTTTAACAACAGTGTAGAAAACACGTAACGCGCTCGGGGAAGGAGGAGGAGCAACGCTAACGGCGTCGCTTCGACCCTTTCTTTTTCCCGTTTCAGTTCAAGAATCAACCGAATAAACAGAGCAAAACCCACAAGTAACACCAGTAAAACAGTAATAATGGACAAGGGAGTAAAGTCATAAAGCAAACAGCCGTTACAGAGGATGGTGCCATCGTTAGTGAACTCAGCCGGAAACAGGATGCATCGCCGGCTAGAATTCCGGCCATAGTAGTGGTTATAACAACAAATGATGCAAATGTTTGAAACCCATTACACGAATCTAAACAGAAAAGGACGTCGGAGAAAAGGGTACACCGGAAATGGGTTTATCCGGTGGGGTGACAGCGAGTTAATAGCAGAGAGGAGGAGGAGCAACACCGGCCATGGCTCTCCGGTGAGAGACACGACGGCGTCGCTACAACTCCACCATCAATCCCAAATCCAATTACAAATCGTCCAGAAACGAGTAGAATCGACGAGAACAGTGACCCCACCGAAGTAATAAAAACGAGGTCGATCGGAAAATGGTTTTTCCGGGTCAGATAAACTCCGACGAAGCACATATGAAGCATCCCCTTCTGAATTTCCCTTTATACTTGCAACAGCTCTAACAAGTACAGTAACAATCAAGAACAATCACTTGGTTTCAAAACAACAGCCATGGTTGTACTTTCCTACAGAATCATCAAATATTTTAAGGGTTTTGTTGGAATAGACCCAAATGATAAAGAAGAAAATCGAAAAAGGAAAGTGAAGGATCCGTGCGTGGTGTGTTTGGATCTATAAATTGTGTGAGGTTGAGGTGATATATGTGTGGATTTTAGAGAAGGATAGTGGAGGGGCTCGGCTGAAAAAAAAATGATCCTTGTTGTGGGGATGAGTCCAAAAGGGGAGGGTTTTGTGAGGAGGATGATAGGGGTAATGGTGAATTAATGGGTTGGGGCTTTTGTGTGATATTGTCTTTTTAAAAATAATCCTAATATAAAATTTAAAACGGATTTAGCCCTTTAATTAAATTAAACAGATAATTACATAGCACGCTGCAAATGAAGGGACGACTTGCGATTTTTGTCATTTCCCTTTAAAATTAGCTATTTTATTTGCAATCTTCAAAATTAAACTTAATTTCAAAATTATTATACTTTTAATTAAAATCCGGGACAAAAATGGGTGTCAACACCCTGGAGCAGGAGGATTCTGCTCCATTGTATCATATTGTGGGTAGGAGGATTCTGCCCTAGGAGCAGGAGGATTCCGCTCCATTGCACATATTGAGGGGTAGGAGGATTCCGCCCCAGGAGCAGGAGGATTCCGCTCCATTCTATCATATTGAGGGGTAGGAGGATTCCGCCCAAGGAGCAGGAGGATTCCACTCCATTGCATCACATTGAGGGTAGGACGATTCCGCCCTAGGAGCAGGAGGATTCCGCTCCATTGCATCATATTGAGGGTAAGAGGATTCCGCCCTGGAGTAGGAGGATTTCTCTCCATTCATTTGATACATGTGACGCCATTGCATCATACTGCATTCATTCCATTTCATTGCATCAGTTGCGGTGTATTGTATGATTATAATGCGATGTTTCGTGAATGTCACGTACTCCTGATTGTTGATATGTTCGGGATGCCTATATGTTCTATCTATCATATGTCCCTAGTTGTTTATAAATTTATGGTATCATACATTATCTGGCCCTGCCTTTTGATAATTTAAATAAGAGAAATTTGGTTTATCTGTTTCTTCTCTCTGGCTAGCTATCCTATTCTTTGAGGTGGCTAGTCTGCCCCACTTATTGAGTCCTTTTGACTCACCCTTATTTGTTGTTTGTTTCTTGTCTATCTATTTCGTTTCGGCAGGTTCGCTCCAGGATTGAGTTCGCCACGTTGTGAAGGAGCGAAGACGACTTTAGCTGTCAGGGTGAGCCAGCTTTTATTTCAGATGGCCACCAGTTTATTGTTTATTATTTCAAATGCATTTTGCTCCCTTCAGGAGGTATGTGTCTTCTTTTGTTCTCTTAGATGTCGAGTCTGGATAGCCCTAAACCTAGTATATTAGGTAGTCAGCCATAATTGTTTTTGTACAGCTTAGAGGTGTCAGTATGTCTGTATTTTTTTAAGTGTTGTCCTTATTTCCTAATTTGACTGGTAAGGGTTCGCCCGACGGGTCTGGGGGAGGATGTCGGGTGCCCGCACGGCCTAACCGGATCCCAGGTCGTGACGAATAAAGGACTCGAATATCAAGCAAGTCCTGGTTGACCCTGGTTGACCCCGGTAGCTCAGTCAATATCATAAGCTACCGAGCCATAAGAAGATGTGGCTGAAAGGAGAGGTCATCCCAAAGGCCACCATTTTGACAGGCTTCAACAACTCAACGGAGAAGACGTTGGGCGAAATAACGCTCAACACTTACGCTGAGGGAGTTGTTAAGGAAACAATTTTTGAAGTGATTCCCGAGGACATGGCCTATAATGTGATCCTCGGCAGACCATGCATTCATTCCATGGAAGTTGTCCCATCTAGGCTCCATCAAGTGATCAAATTCCCTACACCATGGGGGGTTCAATCAATAAAGGGAGAGCAGCGAGTAGTAAGGGAGTGCTATTCGGTCGCTCTCAAGAATGGAGTCGCCTCGTCCGGGCCAAAGAAATAGGAACCAACGCAGCCGGGATCGAACGAGGATGAAGAAATTGAAAAGATCCCGGTGTGTGTTATTAAACCTCGGAAGCAAAAGGCTGAGGACTCAACCATCGAGGAGCTGGAATCTTTCTCACTTTCAAAAGATTCCACAGAGAGGAAGATATTCGTCGACTTGGAGTTGGACCCAAAGTCGAAGAAAGCTATCATCGAGGTGTTGAAGTCCAACACTGATTGTATTGCTTGATCTCATTCAGACATGGTCGGTATCGATCTGGAAATTACAACCCATAAGCAGAATGTTGACCCTCGCTTTACCCTGGTAAAGAAAAAAAGAGACCGCATGCCGGCGCGAAGAAAAAAGCAATCGAGGAGGAAACCTCGAAGCTGCTAGACAACGACTTCATAAGAGAGGTTAAGTACCCCGATGGCTAGCAAATGTAGTCGATGTGACCAAGACAAAAGGCAAATGGAGAATGTGTGTAGACTACACTGATTTGAACAAGGTTTGCCCCAAGGATTCAAATCCTTTGCCGCAGATAGACAGGTTGATAGACTCCACGGCTGGACATAAACTATTAACCTTCTCAGATGGCTATTCGGGGTACACTCAAATCCTCATGGATAAGGAAGACGAGGAGAAAACCTCGTTCATCACCGACCGAGGTACTTTTTTGTTGCAAGTGATGCCCTTCGATCTCAAGAACACCGAGGCTACATATCAATGCCTCGTATGTCGCATGTTTAGAGAGTACATCGGAAAGTCGATGGAGGTATACATCGACGACATGTTGATCAAGTTTCTCGAATTGAAGATCATTTGAATTACTTGAGGGAAGCCTTCTCTATTCTAAGGCAGTACAACATGAAGTTGAACCCAGAGAAATGCGCCTTAGGTGTAGCCTCAGGGAAATTTCTGGGAGTCATAGTCTTCTAACGGGGAATCGAAGCCAACCTCGACAAAATCAAAGCGATCGAGGAGATCCCCGAAGAGTTCTCTGGGGTGAAAGATGTCCAACGTCTAACTGGCCGAGTCGCTGCCTTGAGTAGCTTCATCTCAAGATCATCGGAGCGATGCCACAAGTTCTTCTCGGTTCTCAAGAAGAGCAATGACTTCGAATGGACACCGGAGTGCAAAGAAGTGCTAAGAGAGCTTAAGTGCTATTTGTCTAACGCGTCGTTGCTCGCCAAGCCAAAAGATGGGGGAACTTTGCTAATTTACTTAGCAGTGTCCGAGGTATCAGTGAGTGATGTTCTGGTTCATGAAGAGGATGGTCGACAACAGCTCATCTACTACGTGAGAAAAACACTCCTCGACACTGAAATAAGGTACCCTCATTTAGAAAAATTGGCCCTCGCTTTAATTGTTGTCGCTCGGAAACTACGACCCTATTTTCAATGTCACCCAATAGCCGTAGTTTCCCATTAAGGAATATTTTGCACAAAATGGAGTTATCTGGGAGTTATCTAAGTGGGCGGTAGAATTAAGCGAATATGATCTCACTTATCAACCCCTAACAACCATCAAATCCCAAGTCCTAGCAGACTTCGTAGCTGATTTTAGTGTAAGTATCCTCCCCGAAGCTGAAAAAAAGAATTTCATATCCTACCAATTTCAGAAGTAAGGGTGCTTCACACTGATGGAGCAACCTACTCAAAGGGTTCGGGGTTAGGGATAGTGCTGGTAGCGGCAACCGGGGAGAAATTTAGGCACTCTATTCGGTTGAAAAAAGTTACAAATAACAAAGCCGAATACGAGGCAGCCTTGGCGGGCCTAGAATTAGCTAAGGAAATGGGGGCGGAAAGAATTGAGTTGAGAAGTAATTCACAACTGGTCGTCAATCAGGTGCTCGGTGAATTTTCGGCTCGTGAGCCCAGGATGCAACAGTTCCTCAACCGAGCATAAAAAAGCTTAGCTCAATTCCAAGAATGGAAAATCCAACAAGTGCCACGAGAAGAAAACGCCGAAGCCGAGGCCGACGCCCTAGCTAACTTGGGTTCGGCCGTCGAAGAGCAGCACTCGGGGACTGACTCCGTAGTTCGGCTGTTATCAGCCCAAATGAAGGAAATGAAATCGGAAGTCAATTCGGTGGAAAACACTCTGGACTGGCGGAACAAGTTTCTAGCTTACTTCGACTCGGGGACTCTTCTCCCCGATAAGAAAGAAGCAAGAAAGTTGAGAACCCAAGCAGCTTCCTATTCGGTGATATAGGGAAAGTTATATAGGAGGTTGTACAGCGGCCCGATGGAAAAATGTTTGGGCCCTGAGGAAGCCAGATATGTTATGGGCGAAGTGCACGAAGGTGAATGCGGCAATCACTCGGGAGGGAAGTCATTGGTGCGTAAATTGCTTCACGCTGGTTTCTATCGGCCCATGATGAGTACCGAAGCCAATGCCTTTGTAAAGAAGTGTGATAAGATTCAGCGCCATGTATTGAACCCCAAAAATTACCACGAAAAGGATAAATTCTGGAATATCAACTGAATGGACTAACTCTTTTGGAGTTTTTGGAGTCGCCACCCAATTTAAGGAAAACAGGGAACCAAATTAACAAATGCATGCAAAAACTCCATTTTTGGGAAAAAAGGCGATCTTTCTTTCAGAGATTCTAAAGGTAAGAGGTTTTGCTAATTTCGAAAGAAGGTTTTTAAGGCACTTTCGAAATTTCGTAAAATACGGTTAATCCGAAAGGTTTCCAAAATATTTGGAAAATATGCTTTTCTAGAAAATTTATCTAAAAATAATTAATTGAAATAAAACTTGTTTGTGAAAAATATTTACTTTGCACGCATTTGCTAAATGGCCCCAGTTTGAAATAAATAAAATAGCAACTTCAGGATTAAAGGTAATGAACATAAAGTAAATAAATAACTCAAACAATGAATATTTATTCATAAATAATTATTTTACAAATAAATTGTCTAGGTACAAATTATCTATCTATTAAATTAAGTAATGAAATGAGTGAGAATAGTAGAACCCAAAATGCAAACTCGTAAACGAGCCTTGAAAATAATCTTCTCAACTTGAGTCCCGATCTCGACCCCAAGTGACTCCAATGCAATGTATATCCACATTTGTAGGTTAGCCAAACGCGTCCCCAAGTTGTTCGTGCCAAAATTTACCTCGCAAAAAAGCACGAAAATGAAATTGGATTAGTACGATAAGAAATGTAATAACTAATGAAAATAAAATAATGATAATAAAGTAATATTAACAATAATAATAATAGTACTAATAATAATAATAAAATATATAATAATAATAATAATAATAATAATAATAATAGTAATAAAAATAATAATAATATAAATGGGTTTTTATTTTTTGTAAAATTTAGGCTCAGGTTTGTATGGCGTGTCGCGTAGAGGCTCGGGATGTAGGTACGGCTGCAAACAAGGAGCCCGGGCCGGTTGCCATGCCAAGTACCAAATCCACCACTCTATTCGACTTGCTTTGCATTCAATTCATACACTCATCATCGCCTATTTGCTTTAGGGACACTGGAACGGGACTGTTCAAGTGTAGTATCATGTTCAAATCAATCCCAAGGCATCAATACGTGTATATGTATTTTTTCATTGGCCAATCACAACAGTGTAGTTTCCGTTCAATAAAGACCAAAACGTGGTCAACCATGGTATAGCATCTGTTCAACATCAATTCCAGCAAGCTATAGAAATAGGCATTCTCATAATCTTTTCATGTGGTAACAGCCAAACCAATGTCAAGAGCTGCAAAATTCTCAAGAGAAGATGGTCAACAGTGCCCAATCATAACAACAACAACAACAACAACAACAACAACAACAACAACAACAACAACAACAACAACAACATAGTAGTTTTACAAGTGAATAATCGCTAACACCATATAAGTCAATCCCGGTAAAGCAGTAAATAACCCCATATTCAGGAGGAAATTCTCAAATACCCCACCCCCCAACGGGTCGAACAGATCAACCAAATCTATAAATAAAAAATGGATAAAATGAAGATCTGCAGCATAAACAGGTAATCAGAAAAAGGAATTCTCTGATAAGGCAAACGACGACAACAGCGAACGGACAAATGATCAAACACAAAACCAAGATAATATCCGCATCAAAATCTTCCAAAAATTAGGAACAAAGAACATAGAAATCAGAACCACAGTCAGAATTGAGGAGGGGAACGACACAAACCGTCACTCCGGTGAGCAACAACGGCGTCGCTGCGACCCTTCTCTCTGCTTCTTTAACACTCCAAACTGCAAAAATCAAGACAAGAAGCAAAGGGATAACCGGCCATGGTGTTTTCCGGCCAAACTCCGGTGGTAGTGGTGGCGTTTCGCCACTGCTTTGGACTGTGAATCCCTTTTCCCGATCTCCCCATCACCCCTCTGTTTCAGATCTTCAACGATGGTGTGTGGGTTTTAATGGTGTTTGGAGTATGGTTTTGTGAGAAGATTAGTGTTGGTGATGACTATTATTGTAATGTGTGGGTGTGAGAGATTTTGTGAATCTGATTTTTGGTTGTTGTAATGTGTAAAGGAGGGGAGGGTTTTTGTGTAAGGAAGATGATGATGGTGAATTGTAGATCTGGTGGGCTAGGGTTTTAGGATTTATAGGATGAGGCTTTAGGGGTTTTCAAAATTGGGCTAGGAAGAAAATTATGTATTGCGTAAATAGGCCGGAACTCAAAATGAAGGACAATTGTGGCCCTTTTTCCGTTAAAATTATGAACTTAACTTATTCTAAAAATTAACCTTAATTTAAACATAATTAGACGCTAATTTAAAAATTACGGGACAAAATTGGGTGTCAACAGCTGCCTCTCTTTACCCGAAAAGGATGAAAGAGTTTTCAGGGTAAAGAAAGTTGATGTGAAAGCCAGTTTTGACACGGTAAAGCCAAGACTCTGATTCCTGGGATCAAAATTCGAGGCTTATGGACATGGCCGAGCTTCGGTTACCGAGTTGCCTACATATCTCGGGCTGAAAGAAAATCAGGCCA
Source organism: Petunia secreta (assembly GCA_029990175.1). Classification (NCBI taxonomy): domain Eukaryota; kingdom Viridiplantae; phylum Streptophyta; class Magnoliopsida; order Solanales; family Solanaceae; genus Petunia; species Petunia secreta. Next base: position 564,686 of record JARKIP010000156.1, read on the forward strand.
TATGTAGTTCGACGCAATTTGAAAATCAAGGACGAGATAGTAACGATTACTCAAGGGCGGGAAAAGAGGCTTGTAATCACCCAAGTTATGAAGATGTGGTCGACGACACACCCATAAAGAGGGGTTTACACGGACATAGCTTCCACTGCATCTCGATAACCGAGCCATCTTGTCTTCAATCTCAAACCTCAGACTCAGGGTTAACAAGAGACTTACCTCTAGGGTGGATGACTTATGCGGGTGCGATTCTTCAGGTCTTCGTTGACGAGTCTAGCTCATCTCAACGATTGCCCCAGTTCACCGCTAAGAAAGTTCCATGTTATGCTCCAAACGCTGTTGCGGTGCTTCTAAAAATACGGTAATGATCTCAACAAATGGTAAGCGAGCAACTGCTCATAAACTGTAACAATTGGATAAGAAATAGATAAAGTGATACCATAAAATTGTAAATGCGGGTTGTGATGTCATCAATAAGTCCTTGTTTCAATCAACTGACGAGGCGCTCCGCCCGGAGAACCTCTAGGCTGATCCTTATTCTGAAACAGTAAAGCAAGATGATAAGTAAAGTGAGAATGAATTGGAGAATACAAGTGTATTACAAAATAAGTCGACTAACGAGACCTAGTATCTCAAGTTGACTTGTCCAATCTATAGTCTATGCAGGTAACATAACGTTCATTTATAAGGCGAACGAGCCCAAAACATTCAATTATAAGGCGAATGAACCTAAAACGTTCAATTATAAGGCGAACGAGCCTAAAACGTTCGATTATAAGGTGAACGAGCCTAATTTTGATAGCAACCTGCGAAATAAAGTTGCAAATTGGATTAATTAAGGCAAGATAATGCAAAACAAATAAGCAAAGTGGGGTCGTGTTGCTTGTATTGATAGTGCTGCAAAGTGTTGAATGCTGCCTTCAGTTCATATTGAATCTGATGTTCAATTCCTGCTAATTTAAAGTAAATGTATTAGAAAATAAGTGAATAATAAAGCAAAGGCTATAATGAAAAAGAAAGAAATAGATTTGCGCTGCATATGCGACAAGGCGAATAATCTTTGAGAAACTGATGGTTGACCTGGAAAAGTAAAGCAAGGCATTAATTTAAAGCAAATATAAAGGCAGAATTTAAAGCAAGTGCAAAGCAAAGCAGTGCAGAAATGTAATCAGTGCAATAGCCATTTGATAAATCAATCGGCGAGACAATCGGGCAATGATGGCCTTGAGTGGATTGTCAATTAAAAAATAAGCCAATGCTTATTTTGGCGTGATTTGAAAATACAACGCATGCCTAGGCTTCATTGCTTATTTGAGAATGAAAATCATAGAAGTAGAAATGCCGCTTGTTCAGCAATAACTCATGGTAAAGCGTAACGCTTTAAGTCATGAAAAAGTCAATGCGATGCAATCTGCAAGGCAACTTTGAATGCGCGCTCCATAAATTGTTCATCCATAGTCCGAATGATCCTTTCATTGCAAGCTTTCATGTTCCTGCTCTCAAAGAAAACTTGTTAAATTTAGGGAGGAAGGGAGAAGAATTTGATTTGTGCTGGCTTGATCTTGTTGCTGCGGCTACTGCTGTTTCCTTGTCTTCATTGGACTTGGACTTGCGAATTGCTTTCAGAAACTTGGCTCATGAACTCAAATAGCATAGATTTTGAAAAATAGAGGCAACATAAAGTATTTTAATGCAATATAGCGAGTGAAATAAGCATGCAAATGAAGTCAAAGATGCATTTTGAAAATTTTGCCTTCACTTAAACTCGTAACATATTTTAAAACAAACTGAACGTCTTTTGTCTTAGACTTTACACTATTTGCGTAACTAATTTCAAAATTCTTGCCGATTCTGCCTCTTATAACCAATGCTGTTTCTTGCAAAATTTGCCCCAGTTATTGTCTTTCACATCTCCAACTTGCTTTGCAAAAATTACCCCAATTGTCCTTCTTTCGCATCTCCAACTCGTTTTGCAAAAATTGCCCCAGATATTATCTTTCGCATCTCCAACTCGTTTAGCGAAAATTGCCCCAGTTGTCCTTCTTGGGGGGAAAAATGAAAATTTAAATGCTAAAGGGTCGAGCCCGATGGGGGAGCCTACGTATCCCTCCTTGGGAATCAGACCGTGCGTAGTTCTGCATCACTGCTTCAATGCCATATACCAACAAATAAAAGCTGCCCCAGTTTAAATTCTAACAGTAGTACAATATCAAAAGAGCGCAGACAATAACTTTTCAGTGCGTCGTTTTCAAACTGTTCAGTTGTTTTGCCATACATCACAAGCAAAGCTTTGGCAGGTTTATCAATTTTAATTTTGAAACATAAACAAATATAAATGCAAGCGTAAATAATATAATAAAGATGCGATGCATTTTATTTAAACATTCATACATTCAAAATGAGTTGATTCAGATTAACATAAGCTTTAAAGTACAATGCAATTCAAGGCCTCAATCTGAATTAAAATTGAAAATAATGCTACTAAGTTCAATCGCCAAGTTCTTTCAAACAATGCCATTAGCTTCTGGTACTGCATCGTTCACGAGCTAGAGCGTCTACCATCAATCAGATCTTGAATCTTATGTGATTTGCATGGTCAACCACCTTACAAATCAAACTTATGCTAGAGAAATAAACAAAACTAAGAAACCTCAAAGGATTACTAAGTTAGTTTGCATGTATTTCATAGGATTGCACACAAGCAAGCAACACCTAGTATTTAATGTATTTTGAGCAAATAAAGCAAGGCAAGCAATTAACATGTGACAAACACAAGTAGTTGAGCGTAATTAAATATGAAAACGCGTCCTACCCTGTAAGGTACCTCTTTGTGCTAGAGGTAAGCCTAAACGCGCAAACAAGTGGTAACGAAAAATAGTTCATGCCAGTTCTGAGCAATTCCGATTTAGAATAAGCAATAAATAATAACAATAATCGATAACAATCATCTCTCCGCCTTGACACTGTAATTCTGTTATCCCAACTAACTCCCAAAGTTGGCGTCAACTCGAAATTCTAACAGAGCTCATGCTTTCCACAACATCTGCACCAAATTTGAACCCAAATGCCTAAACCTAAAACAGATACCTTTTGCAAATATCCACACTCTTCTAGGCATAACTCCCAATTATTTTAAAACATCCAAGGGTGCGATTTCCAATTGCCTTCACAATGCCAGACTGCAAATCATAAAAGGTTCCAATCGACCTTTTACAAATAAAACCTCACTGGTCCTTTGCTTTGGACAAGCCTCTCAGCTTCCTAGGTTTCGCAAGGTTCACAGACCTTGTTCATAAGGTTCCTCACTGGTCCTCGGCTTTGATCAAGTCTCTCAGTTTCCTAGGTAGCCAAGACCGCACAGGTATTCAATGAGGGACCCCATTGGTCGTTTATAGACATAGGGGCTTCACTCTCCTAGTATGCGACAAGCATACTTCAATTATCATGAATGCAGCTGGACAGTCAACATAGGCCTGCACACATGCAAAGCCATTCACGAGAGGGACCCCACTGATCCTTTTTAAGACACCAGGGGCTTCACCTCTTAGATCTCACCATACCATACCATCTCCAAAACACAAACCAACCAAATCTGCCTAACTTTCCCCCGACTACAATTCTGTCTTGATCTCAAATTCTATGTGGACTGCTATGACCACATAGATTCTGCTAAATTCTTTCATTTTCTGACCTAAAAGACAACATAGGAGACAAAATTCCAAATCTGATTTTTCTCAAAACATGATTAGGACTGAGGATTCGTTATCACATAGCACATTATATGCATTGTCGTTGGGTTTCAAGAACCCGTTGACGTAAGGGCAGTTTCCTGACTATGGAGACGGTACCAAGGACCGGGTCCAGACTAAGGTGTAAATGCATGCATGCTCCTAAAGCTCCGTCTAAGAGTGGGTTAACGGTTGAGGCTAACAGTGAGTGGCAAGCGGTCTCGCAGTCGAATTACTTTTATGATGGTCGCCGGTGTACCAACTCGTCATAGGGTTCTTTAGTAGAAGAAGGTGCGGGTGCGCATGGGTGCACCTCGCGGATATTTGAGTGAGAATGCAAGAGGTTCCCAAGAGTGGGGGAAATATGAACGGAATGCCAGTTTATATATGTGCACAAATAAGGGTGTAGTGACGTGCTTTCCGTGGCGCACAAACAAACAGATATAATAAAGAAAAATAAATTAAGCATGCTAATTGCAAATAATTGAAAACCTTTATTGTCAAAACCTTTATTGGTCCCCAGCGGAGTCGCCATGCTGTTGAACCCCAAATATTACCCTGAAAAGGATAAATTCCGGAATATCAACTGAATGGACTAACTCTTTTGGAGATTTTGGAGTCGCCACCTAATTTAAGGAATACAGGGAACCAAATTAACAAATGCGTGCAAAAACTCCGTTTTTGGAAAAAAAGACAATCTTTCTTTCAGAGATTTTAAAGGTAAGAGGTTTTTCTAATTTCGAAAGAAGATTTTTAAGGCACTTTCGAAATTCCGTAAAATACGGTTAATCCGAAAGGTTTCCAAAATATTTGGAAAATATGCTTTTCTAGAAAATTTATCTAAAAATAATTAGTTGAAATAAAACTTGTTTATGAAAAATATTTATTTTGCACGCATTTGCTAAATGGCCCCAGTTTGCATTAAATAAAATAGAAACTTCAGGATTAAAGGTAATGAACATAAAGTAAATAAATAACTCAAACAATCAATATTTATTCATAAATAATTATTTTACAAATAAATTGTCTAAGTATAAATTATCTATCTATTAAATTAACTAATGAAATGAGTGAGAATAGTAGAATCCGAAATGCAAACTCGTAAACGAGCCTTGAAAATAATCTTCTCAACTTGAGTCCCAATCTCGACCCCAAGTTACTCCAATGCAATGTATATCCACATTTGTAGGTTAGCCAAACGCGTCCCCAAGTTAATCGTGTCAAAATTTACCTCGCAAAAAAATACGAAAATTAAATTGGATTAGTACGATAATAAAGGTAATAACTAGTGAAAATAAAATAATAATAATAAAGTAATAATAATAGTAGTAGTAATAATAATAGTAATAATAATAATAATAATAATAATAATAATAATAATAATAATAATAATATAAATGGGGTTTTATTTTTTGTAAAATTTAGGCTCAGGTTTGTATGGCGTGTCGCGTAGAGGCTCGGGATGTAGGTACGGCTCCAAACACGGAGCCCGGGCCGGTCGCCATGCCAAGTACCAAATCCACCACTCTATTCGACTTGCTTTGCATTCAATTCATACACTCATCATCGCCTATTTGCTTTAGGGACACTGGGACGGGACTGTTCAAGTGTAGTATCATGTTCAAATCAATCCCAAGGCATCAATACGTGTATATGTATTTTTTCATTGGCCAATCACAACAGTGTAGTTTCCGTTCAATAAAGACCAAAACATGGTCAACCATGGTATAGCATCTGTTCAACATCAATTCCAGCAAGCTACAGAAATAGGCATTCTCATAATCTTTTCATGTGGTAACAGCCAAACCAATGTCAAGAGCTGCAAAATTCTCAAGAGAAGATGGTCAACAGTGCCCAATCATAACAACAACAACATAGTAGTTTCACAAGTGAATAATCGCTAACACCATATAAGTCAATCCCGGTAAAGCAGTAAATAACCCCATATTCAGGATCGGAAATTCTCAAATACCGCCCCCCCAACGGGTCGAACAGATCAAACAAATCTATAAATAAAAAATGGATAAAATGAAGATCTGCAGCATAAACAGGTAATCAGAAAAAGGAATTCTCTGATAAGGCAAACGACGACAACAGCGAACGGACAAATGATCAAACACAAAACCAAGATAATATCCGCATCAAAATCTTCCAAAAATTAGGAACAAAGAACATAGAAATCAGAACCACAATCAGAATTGAGGAGGGGAATGACACCAACCGTGATTGACTTCGTGAAGAAGAATGTGATCTACAGGTTCGGTGTTCCAAGAGAGATAGCTTGTGATAATGGCCCACAGTTCATGGGTTCGGAGGTCACCCACTACTTCAAGCAATAGGGAATAAGGCGAATAGCATCTACTCCTTATCACCCAAGCACTAATGGACAGACTGAGTCTTCGAACAGGATCATGGTTGATAATCTCAAGAAAAGGCTTGACAGAGCAAAAGGTCCTTGGCCCGAAGAGTTACCAGGGGTGTTACGGGCTATACGAACAACTGAAAAAAATAGCACCAGGGAGACCCCCTTCTCCCTCGATTACGGTATGGATTCACTTATCCCAGCCGAAGTAAGAGAACCAAGTCTTCGATACGCACGTGCTACCGAAGATGTCAATCAACAAGCCATGCGAATAGAGTTAGATCTGCTAGAGGAAAAAAAGGAACTTGCCTTGGTTCGGTTGGAAGCATAGAAAAGACAAATCGAGGTGTACCTTAACAGGAAAGCTAAGTTTAGAGATTTCAAAGTTGGAGATTATGTCTTGAAAGCTTCAAATAAGTCAACTAAAGAGAAGAACGCAGGAAAGCTTGTTGCAAACTAGGAAGGGCCTTACAAGGTCAAAGCTGTGCGCGGGAAAGGATCTTATCAACTTGAAGACTGGCAAGGCAAACCCGAACCCTTGAATTGGAATGTTTCCAATCTCAAGCGGTATTACTTTTAGCATCAAGTTATTTAATTCCTGATCAAACCATTGACTCACCCACAGCCCCGAGCCGTCAAGCGCTCCAGCAGCTCCGGTCGAAAGAATTATACTCACTCTTCGTTGCACTTTGCTTGACCTTTTCAGGAAGCAGATACGATGATCTCCAGTGCTCAGTCCTTCATCAAGATTCATACCCGAACACTGGGGGGAGTGGGGAACGAGGCATAATCGAGGTCAGCTTTGAAGCCTCTCAGCCTAAGTCTATCTATTCGAAACTCGGGGACCGGAACCCGAATAGTAGTTTAGCACTTTGTATTAACGCCCGATAGCGGCATTCTTGTTAAAACCACTTTTTGAGCCTAAGTCTTGTTTGAAGCTTAGTCCTTATTTAAATAGCCATTCGAGGCTCGGATGCATCAGCAATGAAATGAACTTTATTCAATATCTCTTTGTTTCTATGATTGTCACCTAAGTACTATTAGTATGCATTGGCTCGGGGGTGAGATGTCGCTCCAAGCTAGCATCGGTCTCACACGATTTAAGTCTTGGAAGCAAATTATTTATGGTGTTCGGTTCAAAAATTTCACAAAGCGAAATGAAAAACTAACACTTCAAAACAACAAGTCTATTTCATTCAAAGGCCCGAAGGCCAAAAGTTTGTACATCAAAAGACCGAAGGCCTAAAACCAAAACAAAAAGAAACAACAGTAAGGATGAAAGGCATTAAGTACAAGCCAGGACCGGGGACTGCTCCCCTCTAGGGGTTCCTCTTCTCTGCGCTATCATCATCCTCCTCGGCGTTGTTTCCACCGTCGCACTCGGGACTATCACCGCCGCTTTCGGCGCTCTCATCATCACCTCCCTCGGTGTCATCTTTATCTGAGCCTTCACTTGAAGGCAAGTCATCAACGATCTTTTGAGCCTCGGCAGCGTTAGCCTCGGCCCTAGCAATCTCCGCATCAAGGTCGATCGCTCCATCCTTGCATTCTTTAAGGGCCTCCAGTCTGGTCTTAACAACCGCCCAAGCACTCTCGAGTCTGAGCCTCGAAGCCTTAACCTTGGAAAGCCTCGAGGCCTCTGCAATTTCCTCCTGAAGTCGAGCTATCTCGGCCTCCATCCCCGGGGTCTTACCTGCTTGTAGCTCTAGTCTGTTAATGGCGTCGAGGTACTCCTTAGACTTTTCATGATGCCTGTTGGCCTCTTCCAAAAGTTGAGCCTTGGTCGGGGTAAGCTCCTCGTTCAACCTCTCGACCTCAGCATTTCTCTGCAACCGTTCGATATTGAGGTCCACGGTTAAAGCCTTGATCTTAGCCTCGGCGACGGCTGTAATGCCTTTCAACTCTGCTTGGGACTTGGCCAATTCAGCTCGCAGCACAGCAACCCGTTCTTTGTATTCTGCCTCGAATTGTGCCATCGCGATTGCAGCCCGGTGAATCTCCTGGGTTCTCTCCTTCTCAATTTCCAGCGTTCATAAAGAGAGGACCAGTAGCTGAAAAACGCAGGCATGTTAGCTAGCAAAGGCGAAGACTTAGTCGCATAAAAGTTGAAATGAAATGAGTTTACCTTGAGAGCTTCAGCAGCAGTGGTGCCAATCACGCTCATCGGGGTCAACTCGCTAAGGAGACTCCTTTCAACCTCCCCTAGCAGAGGGTGAAGCCTTTTAATGTCCCACGGGTACAGTCCAAATAATTAGACTGTTCCCATACCTCCAATTTCCTCAAGGCCCTCTCCGAGGCCGGAGGCTGGCCGACCCCTTGATTCCCCCCCCCCCTCCCCAAAGCGCTAATACATGGCTGCGCCTCGACAGTGGGCTGCCTCTCACCCTCAAGTTCACCTACTTTCTCCTTGCCCTTGACCTTAGCCTCGGCACCCCTTTCCTCCTCCTCTTCAAGATTGACCACCTCGGTCTCTTTAACTCGCCTAGGGGACTCATTTCTGGGCTCATCGATCAGACCTCGGTGCTTTTCAACAGCGGTTGTGGGCTCTACCGCTGCGACCATCTCTATCCGAGGACGTTTTGCCATGCTCGGTTTCTTCGAAATCGCTAGCTTCCTCTTCGAATCTGTAAGAGGAGATGCCTTATAAATGACAGTAGAAGAAGGAGTGGTAATGCAGGTAAATCGACCAAGGAAAACATCATCACCTCTAGAAGTCCCCTGGCCCGGCAAGCTTTCAGATCTTTTAGTTTCGCCGATCTGCCTCGCTAGATTTGCCATGCCATCAATGCCTTTCTTGGCGTCGATCACCTCCCTCATTCTCTTCTTCTCATTTCTCTCTTTCTTTTCCTCCATTCTCTCATCCTTTCCCTTATCCTCCTCCTCGGGATCCCTAACAGCCTTGTTAGAAAAACCTACGAAGGAAAAAGTTGTGGAGAATATAAAAAATGATAAGGGTTAGCACGAGAACAAAAATGAGAAGATGAACAAAAACTTACCGTGCCTCTTGCACGCCCATCGGTTGCCCTCTTTAGCAGCCAACACCATCTATTGCCTTGAGATACACTTTCGAACAGTCATCACTGCAGTGACCCATTCGAGTAGGTCCTGTAGTGGATCGATCGCAACCTTGTTGGCTGCATTCAACAAACATAACAATGCTTAAGTTGTGGCCGAGGTGATTGAAAAACAAGTCAATGTGAATACTTACGCTGAGCATTCCAAGCCTCGGGAAAGTCAGGCTCGGTCGACAACAGATTTGTTGGGATGAGAACATACGATCACACCAACCCCGTTCGCCATGGTCCTCACTTTTGGCTAAGACCGCGTAAGAACCGTAGTTGTTCATTGCAACTACCCCATCTTTATGGAAATAAGGGTAGTAGACGGAGATCGGATGCTGGAAAGTGAAGGATACCCCTGCTTATTAACTTAAGAATTCTAAGGCCTGAAATATTCTCCATACACGGGGGCCCAATTACGCCAAGCATATATTGTACAAACGACAAAACGTCTCAATTAATGGGTGAAGTGGTAAACCGAAGCCTATAGTGAAGGGATAAGTAAAGACAAAGGAGTACCCGTGGACTTGACTTGAAGAAAATGTGTTCGGCGGAGGAATCCTTATATCCACTTCTGGACCCCATCGACAATCTTCCCGAACTACTTCAATTAGGTCCTCGGTGATAATGCTCGGTGTGACGTCAACGGGAATGTTCCTTTTCTCACCACGGTGAGTTTTTGGTCTTTCTTGGATCTTAAGATCCTTGTCATTGTTAAAGTCTGAAGGAATCACTAACCGAGGATGTATTTCCACTTCGAGGGGATCCTTTTCTTGGACCTCTTCGAATCGCCAGCTTGGGTCTTCGCCTCGGTAGCATCAGTGACCTCAGCACCACCATCCTTGTCGCCGACTTCGCCAACATTGGCAGTTGCAAAATCTATGACATCATCGTCAGTGGCGTCATCACCGATGACATCATCCTCATCCCCAACGTCGAGGTCGCCACTTACTTCAGTTTTGTCGCGGTTGGATGTGGCCTTACGCTGCTTGGAACCACTAACCTGCGAAGCAGCCTCTCCTTCTCCACCTGACGTTGGAATCGCCACCAACGGTTCAGGCATATGAACCAGCTCATCTCCAACGAGCATGGTAGGAACATTCATCGTTTCCTCACAAGAATCACTAAGCCCCGACATGATGAGAGTAAGGTTTAAAAAGGAAGCTTGATTAAAGAATTGAGTGGGTTTGGTGTTAGTAAAATTATTCTCTCTCACTATTGTTGGTGAAGTGAGGAGGAAGACTCCAAATGGGGGTATTTATAGAGGGAAATGACACAAGTGGAGGAAGTCATCATCATTTGAAGCGTTGGGAAACCCCCAAATTCGGCGCGACCGTTCGGTGACCAATGAACGGTCGCCACGTAATGCGGAACAGTAATTCGAAAATACTGTAACGTTTTAAAACTCTTGGATAGGGTTGATCCACGTCGTCTTCCCGCTTAAATTCATTCCACTCCTCGACAACTCCGATGTCCTACTGAGGAGCGGGGGGACTATCTGTATTGGATAAAAATAGATGTGCTCGGGGAGCACTTCGGTAGCATAAACTAGAGTCCATTGAACTGTTGTTCCGAGGACAGGTAACCGAAGAGAAGTACAAAATCACCGAAGTTGGTCACCAAGGCCAAAATCGAAGGTGAGTCATAAGCTGAGGTTCGATATACCTTCACCTCAGCCGAGCAGTAAGATCCTGCCACTGAGGCCATACAACTGAACCTCGGTGGAACACTTCGGCTCCAGCGGCATAGTCGTCCACTACTTCAGCCCACTAACCCCACTATCAGGCATGCAGAACGTGGGTCAAATGACAGCTGATTATGGAGAACGTGGACAAGGCTCATCTTTCCTATAAATAGCCTCACTTTTATGTAATAGGCATTCCAAAATACTTACTGAAACTCTGCTGAATTGTACACTCAAAGCAGTTATATTGAAATACTATTTATTTACGCATATTGTTTGCTCTGTTCTTACATTTTCGCTTATTATTAGCACCGTCTCGATTTTGATACTAAGATTTGCTTGTATTTACGACCCAAATTCGATTTGTGAACTTAAATCAGTTTAGCCCATTCAATAAACTCATTCCGCCAACTCATAGTTATTCTGTGTGTCTCTTGCCAAGCTAGTAATTTGATCCATTTAAAGTTTAGTCACACGCAATGAACAGGTGTTCAATAGTCTCAATCTCATTATTGCATAGTGGACAGACAAGATAGTCAATTACCCTTCACTGAAGAATTCTTATGGCTAGATGTAGTATGAAATACAACCCCGGGAGAACCTTAGTTGTTGCAAATAATTCCTCTCAACTGCACCTTTGGATATTGGCCTCTCAACTTGTCATAGACTTCTTTTACTCCATCTTATAGCTCTTGTTGGGATATTCAAACTTGTTCAAATGTAGATCTAGCCTTCAGTATTTTCTGCAAAAGAAGCTTGGTTGCTTTGCACATCCTAGTTCGTTCACATAATAACAGCGCACAATTTTATCCACAACTTGGCCTTTCTTTTGGACAAATTCTATGACAATTTGCATTAGATAACATGCACTTATGTATGTAACCCTTATTATTAATCCTCTATCTATACAATATTAACTTACTAGCGACTATGTTTTAAAATTGCATCATTTAGGTCATATTCTAAGCACACGCACAATTCATGATTATTTACGCAGTTAATATATACAATTACTATATATCATACTATTCTAAATGTGCCTATCACTTAAGCAAAATGTAAAAGACCTAAATGCCCCTGCAGTGTTAAAAATTTACCTTTATTAGTATGCAATTTTATTTGCGGAATAAAACAGTAACAAAATTAAAAAAGATACGCGCCTTCACTGAATTGCAGCTTCTCCCCTGCCTAACTTTGGCCAACTCTTCAGCTGCCCATCTCTTTACTACCCAAAATTCATTCACCATCTTCATGTTGACGCCGTTCGTTGAATGTACCCGCGGATTCAATGCGCCCTTTCGCCTTACCGCTGCATTAAATCACGCTCATCAACAGGAAAGTCTGTACAGATTCAATTTGTTATTCGCTTTATATAAGTCGGATGGATGTGTTCTGGGTTTATTCTCAGTATACTTACCAACAACTGCAGCAGCCAGGTACTATTGTTGTCGTTGCATAATTTTACCGTCGATTCTGTTAACATTTTGAGAACCCATTGACAATTTTAATTTGTTCCTTTGATTTTTTCCCTACAGCCTTCTCTCTGCTGTTCAAAAGGAATTGGGTAAGAAATCGACACTTCGCTTTTACTTTAGTACAATTACTGCTTTGTGTCGCATGAACTTTGCCAATTTCTCCTATATTGCCAGCTAAAGTTGCATCGTCGGTTGCTTTGCTTAGGTCCCAGGTTCTGATTGGTGTCGTCGTTTAGACGACGCCGCAGCCTTAGTGATCGTAGGTTACCTAGGCCGCTAATTCACCCCAATTTGTTCGCTAACGTCTGTAGACACAATAGATCCGCGAATTCTGATTGCGTTTTGTGAAGCCACTGTGATTTTCAATTTGTTATTCAATTTATTTCCTGCAGCCTTCCTTCCTTTGTGTTATAGACGATAAGCTTTTGTTCTTGTACAAGAAAAATCATGCGCCGACTTAAGGGTCATATTTCCTATATATACATTTTTATTTTCCAAAGAAGACCAAGACCAATATGAAGTTGTATAATGATAAGCATCGAGGTTTAACTTATGAACGAAATATGAAAAAACAGATGCTCTATACCTGGGAAGAGGTCTTGGATTCACAATCTATTATTTGAACATAGTAAAATTCTTAGCACAAATACATTATTCGAACCAAAACTACTGGATTAGCCTGACCCTATCCATCAGCCCGTGTAAAGTGTTTCGGAAAGAGACCTGCAACTGTGAATAGATGCTGTGCCAAAGACCAAATTAGTATAATCATTAGTTATGTGCGCTTGAAGTTTGTAGCCTTGACCTCAAGAAAGCTAACTAGAGTAGCAGCGACGATTGATTTGCTTAGACCCCCTTCCCTGCTTGCTTTCGTCTATTAGACAACGTCGCAGCCTTGGTATCGTTGGATTAGCATCCTAGGTTACCCAAGCCGCTAATTATGTTCACTGTCTACAGTTTTTGTAATGTGCCACGATGCTGTATTTATCTCCCATTGCAATATGATTTCTGCATACTATTGTTGGCAGTGCACAATTTAACCGTCTATTCTGTCAAGATTTTGAGAACCCATTGTGAATTTTAAATTGTTCCTTTGATTTTTTCCCTACAGCCTTCTCTCCGTTGTTCATAAGGAATTGGGTAAGAATTCGACACTTCGCTTTTACTTTAGTACAATCACTGCTTTGTGTCGCATGAACTTTGCCATCTTCACCTATATTGCCAGCTAAAGTTGCATCGTCGGTTGATTTGCTTAGGACCCAGATTCTGATTGGTGTCGTCGTTTAGACGACGCCGCAGCCTTAGTGATTGTAGGTTACTTCAGCCGCTAATTCGCCCCAATTTGTTCGCTATCGTCTGTAGACACAATAGATCCGCAAATTCTGTTAGCGTTTTGTGAAGCCACTGTGATTTTCAATTTGTTATTCAATTCTTTCCCTGCAACCTTCCTTTCTGTGTTCATGACGATTTGGGTATGAAATCGACACCTTTACTCCCTGTTTAGTATAATTATTAGTTGTGTTGCTTGAAGTTTGTCACCTTGACCTCAAGGATGCTGGCTAGAATAGCATCGACGATTGATTTGCTTAGACCCCCTTTCCCGCTTGCTTTCGTCTATTATACAACGTCGCAGCCTTGGTATAGTTGAATTAGCATCCGAGGTTACCCAAGCTGCTAATTATGTTCACTGTATACCGTTTTTTAAATGTGCCACAATGCTGTAATTATATCCCATTGCAATATGATTTCTGCATGTATAGTCCTTCTATTTAGTTCAAAGACAGCGTGTGTCCCAATGGCATCCGAGATAGATGAGGGAAGACGATGCATACCTATTAGTGAACTGAAACCTTTGCAAACTGAATGGCTTATTAAAGTCTTGGTGCTGCGAAAAGGCCCAAAAAGAGACTATAAGACCTCCAATGGAGAGGGTGTTATCAGATCTGTGATATGTGTCGATGAGGAGGTAATAGTGTTTCATTTCCTTATACCGCTTACAAATTACCCCTCGCCCCACTGCCAAAAGTAACAGTGCCTCATAATTGACATACGCCAGGGTACGAAAATACAAGGAACCCTCTTCAACGAGCAAGTTGAAACATGGGAAGACGATTTCACCCCGCTTCAGGCATATTACATCGAGGATGGGAAGATTTTCACCCCAAAAGCCAACTACATATCCGTGAATCCTGACGTTGAGATTTCGTTCCGCCCACACACAAAGGTCACTGAATGTGACTCTTATTTTAACACTGAACACTTCGCTGCCGGTTTCATTACCTTTGTTGAGGCTGCCAGGATGCCCCTCGGTACACTGTTTGGTAACAATCAACAACCCTCATTACATACCTTGCCCAGCATTTATTGCTACTTCTTCCCTACGCTAACTAGATATTTTTTTTCCAGATGTCGCAGGCATTTTACTAGATGTGAAGGTACTCATTGGAGAAGGCCGCAAGACAAGGCGCGAAGCAGTAATCACCGACGATAGGTTAGTCCTTTCATCTTTGCATGCAGATTTACAGTCTCTAAATAGGAACCTGTAAACAAGTTTCATATTTCGCCATTTTTTTCGTGCAGTTGATTTACTTTCTGTGAATTGTTGCTGTTGCTTCTTATCTCCCACCACCCTGCCCCTCGCACCTAACAGACTACTTGGTCTTCCCTGAACACTCCAAAGAACAGATCAAAGCCCCTGCACATAACCAAACTGGACCTTCCCTCCTCCATACCAATATCTAAATAAGAGACGAACAGCCACCCTTCTACTCCTTCATACTATCTGAACCCCTCTTTGAAACAGACTACAGCTACCAGAACATAAACAGCTGTCTCGACCTTTCTAGGTTCATCTAATGAACACGCTCAGGATACCCTCTGCCTCCAACCTCTATCTGATTTTTCACAGTGAAATATTTATCCAAGGGTGTGTTGTAGCAGTCAGTAAAGCGAGTGAAAACCATGGGATATCAGGGTTCAATCCTAGCTGAGACAACACTAGAAGTAGGCAAGCTAGCTTGAATGTCAAAGTTATCCCAAAAAAAAAAAAAACTCTATGCAAATAGAAGACTTGGTGAAATTAGAGAGACGTCCCTGCTACCCAACAAAAGAAAGGAAAAAAAAAAAAAAAAGGAGAGCAAGAAAGAAAGCTTTATCAGTTTATCTGCGATTGAAAATTTTATTCATAGTGCAAGGTGAAACGGAAGAGGGTTAGTTTAGGGTTGTCAACCAAAGAGAATTGAAGTCATACGAAGTACCTGATAATAGATACCTGATAGGACAACAAAGTCGCCCATGCTGCAATTTACCTCACATAAAATAAACTATAGCTTCCCACCTAATTTATGATAGTATTATTTGTATGAAGAGGAAAAACCCAGTATTGCTATAAAAAGTATATGAATTAACTACTTGCTATTATAGAGCTCCGTGAGTTGGATAAAATTATTTTTAGCATAATGGAACAATACATCCTTTGTAAGAAGGTATAAACCAATAAGAGTATAAATCTGGAAATTGAAAACATTCTTTAGAGTTGCCCACTAATTATCTTCTTTGTAGGTATGACCGGAAAACCGTGACATTGTGGGGAGACTTGGCTGAAATTGAGGGTGCACTGATGGCCAGCTCTAAACATAAAAACCCCGTTATTGCCTTTTGCAATATTAGAGGCTCCATTTACCAAGGTCTAACACTGAGTTGCTTTTGTTATATCTATAACTACGCATTCAAATATGGTCTTCTCATAGTTGCCCCCGCTGTGCAGGTGAATTCGGACTTTCAACTACTCCAGTTAGCTGTGTGCTTATTGAACCAGAATTAGAAATAGCAGCTCATCTGCACAACTGGTATGTCCCTGCAATCGCGACCATACACTTGCAAATTATTTATATCTGCCATATGCCCCGTGTTGGCACTTAATAATTTCCCCCCTCTCAGGCATACTGCCATGAAAGACTGCAGCGTGGACATACGTTTCATGCCAAGTAGACTAATGCAAGAAACACCTGAAGTCGCTCTAAGTGATATAGTTAAGCCAACATCTACCAGCTTCAAGGTATTTCGCGTGGTAATTTGAGTTCCTCCACTGCATTGTTACTACAGCTTTTTTCTGTCAGATATGTACTAAACTCCTCCCTTCATTATCTCTAGACTCAGTACTATAGGTTCATCGCGAAGTTAGTAGATATTATCAACCTGGATGACCTGTGGTATGCTGCGTGCACAAGATGCTACAGGAAAGTAATTGTGAAAAAAAGCACTGCCAGTTGCGAATACTGCAGGAAAAAGGATACTGATTACGAGAACAGGTCAGCTACGCTCCCTTCTTTAAATGTTCCATCCGCTGATTTTGTTTATTCAGTCCACATAATCTCGCTGCCTTAGAAGATTACTGCTCCCTTAGAAAAACTTAGCTGCTTCCCATCCTTTTGACGACCGTCACTCTAATTCCACCAGTTTAATGGGTAATCAAAAGTATGAAACCTTAAAAAAATTCTCCTTCGGCACCAAAGAAACAAGACAAATTAATCCAGCCCCTAATATGATAAATCTGTCTCCCCAGAAATCATAACCTTAAAATAAGACTCAAACTCTCTTGAATCAAACTCTTTATCCTTCAGCATAATATACTTCGGACGCCAAATAAACCAAAGATAGTTGACCTCCACCAAGTTATTTAGATCTCTTGATTACAAATCATTTTACCTATCAGAATCACTCTTTGCCTGGAACCATTAAAGGAGAGAATCAATCATTAGCCTCTAATGTGCTAGACTCTCTGCCTCTCACCCAGCTCGTGTTTCCCTCTCTAAGTACCTAAAATCCATCAAAGTTCTTTCCCTTCAAACTCTGGAACCTCAAGTATGTTCTACTTTACAATCTGCGAATATGGAAGTCCAATATGAGTTACCCACACCACAGCCTCCAAAATTTTCCCCACTAATGCAGTGTCCAAGCACACTTAGTCAGTGTTGTTGCCACACTTACACTAAGTCTAGAGGTCGAGACTTACTTGGTAGGATCCTGATTACTGATTGCAAATTCCATGCACCAGATATAGGATGAAGATTGTTGTTTCTGCTGAGAAGGTTGAAAATACAGTACTTACACTGTTTGGGGGTGCACGATTCTTTGTTGGATGCGACGTAAATGACTATATTCAGTCAGCATCAGGAAAGGTAAATCCTCGCTTCAGTTTACCAAGAACTTCACTACCTGCCTTACTGCTATCGGATTTCCCTTAGCTTGCCATTTGACGCATTTCTTGGCTTCTTATAAACTATACAGAATGGAAAATCAATGTACAACCGCAGGATGGAGCAGAGCAAGGGTAAATTGTTCAGTTTCCTCATAAAGAATCCAAAAAGTCTTCCTGTTGAAGATAAGAACAAGGACTTGATAGTCGAGGAGATGCACGAAGCTGAAAAGATTGGTCCTACAGAAGTGGAAGCTGAACCTTCGGCACCAAAGCAAGCACCCAAGCGAGCTGATATAACTGATGATACCAAGACAGAAGAACATTTACCTGTTGATAAGAAGCTTAAAGTAGGAAAAAATTAATCTGTTGCTTTTAACCAGGATGATTAGACGCTCTTCAGCCGCTACTTCACCTGTAGCAAGCTGACCCATTATTAGTTAATAGTAGTCTGACCTAGAGAGTCACCTCCCTTAGTTTCCTTAAGAGCAACTTTAGCTGGCACTGCTGCTACTTTGACATTTGCATCTCGAAATTATTAAATTCTGTTTCCCTAAATTGTGTTTGCTCTACATGATGTTACAGTGCGCTTACAGTTATTTCTGGCAACTACTTGGCTTGCTTCGCTTCAATTCACCAATGTCTCCTACTGTATAGGTAAAATACAATTTTATACCACTAACAAAAGAGCCAGGACCACTATCTAACAACGTATCACAATACTAAGTGCTAATTTGACGCAAAAATATTACAGTATTACTCCCTAACACTGCATTACCTGATACAGGTCGTAACACAGGATAAAGAAATGGCACAACAAGGTGCGTAATCCTTAAAAAAATTAGAAGTTACAACATCTTCGAACTCCCGCCTGATTAACTTCATTCCCCTTAGATCAAACAAATGCTCGAAAACCTCAACGGCAAAGCGAATCTTCAAACACCCCAACTACCTCCATATCGAGTGATGAAACAACCGCTGCCGAAGAAGTCATCGCACCTGGTAAGCCTTACTTGAAGACATAATTATAGCCATGACAAACCTATTCGATTGTAAATACCTATAATTAAACACAGTTATACCTGTAGGCAGTGCAGAACAACCTATTAGTGGTACCCAAAAACACCTTCAGCGGACACCGGGTCAACCAAATAAGACACTCTCAGCAGGTTAACTTCCCTAATCCTTACGCTATATATTTGACCTGTATCATTCGCGATGTGTACGACTATATAGAAAATATCTCTATCTATTTGTTATAATCCTCAAATTGGTAAAATCAGATTACTATAATATCCGTAAAAATTACTGATAGTCCATTTTGCACTCACCTAAAAAGCTAATATATCCCCATTTAATTATTTTAGCTTTAACAATTAATTATTATTTACAGAAAACTACATAATATTGCCAACCGTTACAGCTACTCAGCGTTGCTTCATATATCCTTCATTAATGTCCAACCATTACTTCTCCCCACTTGAAAAAAAATGCCTGCAAGCTTTAATCAGCTAGATGACGTTATCCGAACTTTGTCAACCGCTCACAGCCTTATACCACTAACAAAAGAGCCAGGACCACTATCTAACAACGTATCACAATACTAAGTGCTAATTTGACGCAAAAATATTACAGTATTACTCCCTAACACTGCATTACTTGATCCAGGCCGTAACACAGGATAAAGAAATGGCAAAACATGGTGCGTAATCCTTAAAACATTAGAAGTTACAACATCTTCGAACTCCCGCCTGAAACTTCTATACAATTTTGTTTCCCCAGCTTATGAAATAGAATTTGTCATAAATTATACTTCATTCGTGCGGCGAGGTTTAGTACGAGAATTAAAGTACTTAATTTTTTGTGTTAATTCAAACATAGATTTTACAAATGTTCTAACTCTATGAAATATATGGATGGAGAGACTCAGAATAAGTTAATGTGAATCATATAAGGTATAACATTCTTTCATTATTATATTTTTTTTTTTAGTTCTTCAATGACTTTTTACGGTTATGTTTGCTTTATTGCAGTTGATATTTTGTTTTACGTATTTCTCTATTGATTTCTTACTATATTCGCGATGTGTACGACTATATAGAAAATATCTCTATCTATTTGTTATAATCCTCAAATTGGTAAAATCAGATTACTAAAATATCCGTTAAAATTACTGAAAGTCCATTTTGCTTTCACCTAAAAAGCTAATATATCCCCCATTTAATTATTTTAGTTTTAACAATTAATTATTATTTACAGAAAACTACATAATATTGCCAACCGTTAGAGCTACTCAGCGTTATAAACTTTAATCAGCTAGATGACATTATCCGAACTTTGTCAACCGCTCACAGCCCCTAAAACACTACCTCTTCCGCCAATACCATCCTGTCGTCGACCTCAACACTCTCGACACCAACCCTCCTGCAAAACTGATCTGGAATGTGACAAGCACTTCCAGCTTCTGATACCCATAACAACTTCTTAAATAAGAACTGAAACAATTTCATATCCCAAAAAAAAAACACTAAAAACAGTAACAGAGCAGGCACGAAAAGAAAGCGGAACACTGGTAGGATTTTTCAGGAAAACATCTTTGACTTTCTTCACACTGTGCTCACAATACAAAACATATAGAAACTTTAAATACATCTGAAGCAAAAGCTTTTAAAAAATTACATATCTGCTTGTTTGCTGGACTTCGACACCAGGAAACACGAACAGTCTGCTTCCCAATAACTGCTCCATTCAAATTTTGTATTGCGTCCTCTGCTGCGCTCCTATGGAACATAAGAGGCAAGTAGATTATGCAAACGTTTAGCCTGAGCCTCATAATCAACCCTCAACTCATCGGAAACCAACTAAAACACCCCTGCTATGGCTTGCTTCTAACAACCAGGCTGCAGCACCTTACGCCCTCCACTCCGCCCCAGGATGACCCTTGAATACCCTTTTTCTATATTCACAAACCAACTGCACCCATCCTCTACTCTCACAGCTTGCGACCCAACAACAAGAATGGAAACTGCACTGTAGCTTAGAGCATAACAGCATAGAACTACATCGCAGAACTTATACCAGCAGAGCAGCAGGAAAAAAAAAAAAGAAATGCAGCTCATAGGACACTTCAAAGAGCCTAAAATATGACTATACTACAGCTACCATCACTAATCAACTGATAGGGCATACACACCAACAATCTTAAGACTTTCCCACACTCTAAAGAAGGAACAGAAACAGACCATAGGATTCACCTCAGAAACAAGGAAAACAAGCCAGAGAATGAACATTGAGACAACAAGAAGGTGAAGGCTAAGACTAAGATCAAGCTAATCCATTACATATCAGATGTCACAGTTTATGAATACCATAAGAGCAGAGCTGAAACCACAATAGCATAGGTTTATTACCTTTTTAAAGACAGTGAATGGGCCTTTAATTAAAGTGATATAGCTCGAACAACATCGTCGACTCAAATACCGAAGCGACGACACAAATTACAAAATCAATATCAACCTGAACCGTAGCACTATTTTAAAATTCTAAAAACTTTTTTTAAACAATTATCTATGTGATTTATGCTGTGCCGTTTTTCTCTATTTCTTAACTCTCCCGCGGCTACCAGAAGTGAACTTAAAATGAATAAGACATGTTTATATACCTGTTGGGACAAATTACTGGCTCACACAAATACCATCCTGCAGCAAACACAAATAATCAGAGATAAGGAATACAAGTAACTGCCCCCTTTTTCGTTAACATGATCCGATGATGGGAGCTAAACAGTTCCAACAGCTGCACTTTTTTTCCCCCCAAACCTGTTACCTTAAAACGGCAACAGTCCAAGACTTCCTTCATATTTAAAATTCCCCCTTATATTGTAAATGGTACATTTGCAGAACGAGCAATGAAAAGGTTAAACAGATACTTATCACTCAGTGAGTTTGTACCCACTGCACAGAATGACGTAACACCTGCAACCAAGAAACGTCGAATTAACTGGCTGTCTCGGGCTTTATCGGCAGAGATTCAAATACCAGGTAACATTACGCTGACTGCTTCAGACAACTCTTTGGCCATATTCACACTTCTAGATTACTTTGGTGCTTTAGCCATCGTTGTTTTACCTGTTGGCTTAATCTATCTGTCTAACAATCTACAGGTGGCAGCACATACACCCTTGCACAATCAGACCCCCAACAACTGAAATCAACGCCGCAATGTATCTATTGTAGTGCTAAAAGGTTCGAACATGAACCTCCGAACTTCTGTTGTGAAAGCGGCTGTATCAAATTGGCAAGGACTCCTGCTCCAACTGAACTATATGAATTACTCACTGCTCAAACGGAGGACGCAAAACAATTCCGCAAGTACCTTCGGGCGTACAATAGTATCTTTGCTTTTACATCTTTTGGTGTTAAGCTTGATAAAGAACTGGCTTCTTCAAGGAAAGGGGTATATACCTTTAGGGCACAAGGCCAAATTTATCACGATCTACCATCTCTTAGGCCGCATGATAATAAACCGTGTTACTTTCAACTATACTTTTTTGACACAGAAAATGAGTTGACCAACAGGTTGTCTATACTGGATGACGGAGTCCTGTCAGCTGACATTGTTGCGAAAATAAAGCAGATAATGTCTGGAAATCCATATGCCCAAATCTTCCGGCAATTGAAGGACCATTCCAGTTTTGCAAATCTACAGCTCCGGATAGCTGCAAATGCAAAACTTGATCAACGAGTGTATAACAAACCCTCAACCGACCAAGTTGCAGCTATTTGGATAGATGGAAACAATGCAGATATTCCGTTTGAGCGCCAGATTGTTGTCCACGAGCACTCAGGAAACAAACATAGAGTGAAGCACTACTTTGGGTGTTACGATCCATTGCAATATCCACTACTTCTGCCAAAAGGAGAACCAGGTTGGCATCAAGGAATAAAGAAAGATAGAAAACCACGACAAAGCTCCAGCATTGTCGAAAGTGATGTCCCTATTTTCAACTCAGCAGATGCTGTGTTTGCCAATGAGGCCCAAGGTAACATATATAAAAAGCTTCAGTTTGCCAAAATATGTATGTTACTGTTTAGAATCTAATGCATCAGATAGCAAGGCTACACATTTACTATAGGCACTGTCAAATAGATTTCCGCTTGGTTTCCGGCCTATAATGATAAGAATAATGAATATCATTCTACTACTGCTGGATTTGTTTCCAATATTCATGCATTTGTACTATTCTAATCTTTTACTCACAAATACTACTACTATGATTTACTAACCATATCTCTCAAAACGTCAACAGATGTGCATCGCGATTCAAAATCCGTAGTATCTTGCCGAGAATATTACTGTTATAAGTTGCAAGTGCGGGCCGAGGACAAGTCTGTATTACTACTGTGTGGGAGATTATTACAGCAATTTGTTGTGGACATGTACATCAAACTTGAAACAACAAGGCTTGAGTTCTATAGAAATGAACAATCAAATTTGAGAAGAGAGGTTTTACAAGGCATAGTTGATAGTATCATGGCAGGTGAATACAGAGGAGATAAAATTGGGCATAGAATTTACCTTCCTGCATCTTTCATCGGTGGACCGAGAGATATGCGCAAAAGATACATGGATGCGATGACTTTAGTACAACACTATGGGAAGCCCGATCTATTCATAACTATCACATGCAATCCTGAATGGCCAGAAATCACAGAAGCGTTAGCTGCAGGTCAGACACCTCAAGATCGTCCAGATTTGGTAACACGAGTTTTTAGAGCTAAGTTGCAAGACCTTAAAGACCAAATATTCAACAAACATATCTTTGGGATTGTTGCAGCTCATGTCTTTGTAGTTGAGTTCCAGAAAAGAGGACTTCCACACATACACCTTTTGCTCATCCTTAAGGAAAGCCACAAGATTAAAACAGCTGATCAATATGACAAGTTCATTTCTGCAGAGATACCAAACAAAGCTGATTACCCGTTATTATATGATATAGTTGTCAGACACATGATGCATGGTCCTTGTGGTCCAAAACACCCTTCAAATACATGTATGAAAGACGGACAATGCAAGTACCACTATCCCCGACCATTCAGCAATAAATCAGCTCAAGCAAAGGACGGATATCCAATATATAAAAGAAGGAATGATAATAGGTTTGAGAATGTCCGGGGAACCAGAATGAATAACCAGTGGGTTGTACCATATAACCCATACTTGCTAACAAGATACAATTGCCATATCAATGTGGAAGTCTGCTCAGGAGTTAAGGCGATAAAATACCTCTACAAATACATCTACAAAGGCCATGATAGATGTGCGGTGTACATTGAATCTGAAGACGGCGAAAAAGTCATTGATGAAATACAAAATTACCAAGATGCACGGTGGGTTGCAGCTCCTGAAGCACTATGGAGAATTTACCAATTCAGCCTTAGTGAGATCCAACCACCTGTTATTAATCTACAATTACATCTGCCGAACAGACAAACAGGTATAATATTATATACCATACATATATACAGCTCCTCGGTACTCACTATTTGTCTATCTAACCATATGTCACCAATAGTCTACTATTGGAGCAAGCGCAATTTGCAAAATGTCATTGCAGGAGAAAATGTCGGTCGCACAATGCTTACCGAATATTTCAGCATGTGCCGCACCTCTGCCGAGGCACGTAAGTACCTATACAAGGAATTTCCAGAACACTATGTTTGGAAAACACAATCCAAGATGTGGACTCCACGGAAAAAAAAAACTGTTGTTGGTCGAATTGCAACAGGTATGCGCTGCACTAAATTCTGAAATCATTTGCCCTTCTACTGATATTGTTTCCTAACTTACCTTTTATATTGAGTTTATTCGTAAGCAAACTTTGCTGTAAAAGTCTCTTTTTAATTTGGTAGATTCAGTTATCATTGTTGGCTCTATAACTTTGTATAAATCAGTCGTAGACATTAGTTTAGTTACGACTATAAAAGCTACTAAGTACTCCACCAGATTTTATATCGATGCAGCCATCCAAGTCCAAAAGGTATCAATTAATAACTTTGCTCTTAAGATATTTAAACTGAGAAGCCTAAGCTTCAATGTATTGGCCGTATTAACCAGCTACCGCTTCATATTAGAGGATACAGACTAGAGCTCCTGGTTATAAAAATACTCCTATAATGAGATCTCATGTATTCAATTTCTGTAACATTAAAGAACTTTGCCTCTGCTCTTCTTTCGCTTTTTCTTTTACTCTTAGATTATAGTTCTTTTTTTAAAAAAAAAATTTTGCTATCACAATTGATGTTTGTTGTTCCACTTAACATCTTTTCCTTCTCACTTATTATTCTGATGTTATTCCCAAAATGTTGACTTGAACCATCTCTAATTAACGTTGGTGAAACTTGGTACGTTTACTGTAGGTCCGAAAAAATGGATTAAGATAATCAAGGACCTATTGCGTATCTACTCAGTTTCTTTCAGATATTTATTCGCGCATATGTTTTCTGTCAAATTTAGATTCCTTCTCTTTGTATGTGTTGCTCATTGCCTGGAAATAAGCAATGACTCTATTATGGTTAAAAAATGCTGCAGCATTAAGTTAAAATAAATGAAATCTATTCACATGTCCGCTTTTGTACAGCTAATCCAAGAGAGGGAGAAAGATACTATGAGCGACTCTTGCTAAATCATGTCCGAGGACCTACCTCTTTTGAAGACTTGCTCACCGTTAATGGAAGACAGTGTGAGACTTTTAAAGAAGCAGCCAAAGAACGAGGCCTCCTAGAATCAGATAACAGCATTTCTGAATGCTTAGGTGAGGCAGTCCTTTTCAAAATGCCATCTGCCCTGCGAAGCTTATTTGCAACAATATTGGTTCACTGTAATCCCACTGATGTAAGACGACTATGGGAAACATACTACTTGGATTTGTCTGAAGACTACAGAAGAAACCATGATTCTTCATCCAACATTCCGCTGCAGTGTACATTGAACAGTATTAGCACGTACCTGCATAGCATGGGCAAAAGTATAGACAAATATGACCTGCCCAAAATTCCAGAACAAGCTGAACATAGTCGTCCGTTGGAATGCAGAGAAATACTTGAAGAGCAGGCTGTTCAGGTAACTACTGAAGACATTGAAGCACAGACAAAGCTTAACCCTGAACAGGAACATGCTTTCAAAACAATTCTAGACCGCGTTACCTCTGCTACGCCTGGATTATTCTTTGTCGATGGACCCGGTGGAACTGGTAAAACATTCTTATATAGAGCGTTGCTCGCAAATGTGCGCTCCAGCGGTATGATTGCGTTAGCGACTGCAACCAGTGGGGTAGCTGCTTCTATTTTGCCAGGAGGTCGTACTGCTCACTCTAGATTTGACATTCCTCTTCAAACAGATGAAACAACCATCACAAATATGTCAAAACAAAGTGGCGCAGCTAAATTAATAAAAAAAGCTCGCTTAGTCATATGGGATGAAGCTCCTATGGCAAAGCGACAAACCATTGAAACCGTGGACAGAAGCTTTCGGGATATAATGGATAGTAACACTCCATTTGGTGGAAAAGTGATCGTTTTTGGAGGAGATTTCCGCCAGGTATTACCAGTAGTTCCCAAAGCTACCAGAGGTGAAACAGTAAATGCATGTTTGGTGAAATCATATCTTTGGCCTTTGATGGAAAAGCTTCAATTCAAAACAAACATGCGCGCAATATCAGATCCAACATTCAGTGATTTCTTGCTGCGGGTCGGGAATGGAGACGAAGCAACAATTGGAGATAATTTGATTCGTCTTCCAAATGAAATGGCTGTCAAATACGACAGTGAAGACACTGCCACTGATTCGTTGATAGAACAAATATTCCCCTCGCTGCATGAAAATGCAGGTTCAGCACAATATGTGACAGAGCGTGCTATTTTAGCAAGCCGCAACGAACATGTTGATTACCTAAACGAAATGTTGGTGGAGAAGTTTCCAGGAGAAAGCACAGCCTATGTCAGTTTTGACTCGGCTGAAGATGACACCAACAACTACTATCAGGAAGAATATCTGAACACTTTGACACCGAACGGACTGCCGCCCCACAGGTTCGTTAAAATACACAACTGCTTAGTAAAATACATATACCTTGATAAATTACTCTGTTCAAATTATAACTTAGAAATAGAAGGTATTCGACAATTGAAACTTCATAAAAGTTCGGGCAATGAATACGACAGGTAGATTAAGAGGAAGAAACTTTACAAAACCTTCTGATGATTGCTGAATTTTACCCTACCCACAGTACTTAGTATTCCCTTTTGTGAGCTAACTAATCTTTTCACACTAGCGTAGACTTTTGACACCAGGAGTTTTGCTTCTGCTTAAGGCTATGATTTGTAGTAATGAATAAAGCTACAAATTTGAGGTCAAGATGATCTATGGCAATCTAAAGTGCTGCTTTTTTTATCCACGGCAGAATAGGTGCCAAAACTGGAGGAAACATGCTGCACTGATCATTTGCCATATGCGCTGATCATCTACTATATAAGTTAACACCTGCTATGTCCAAACTTCAATGTCACTTGCTTAGAAAAAAACCAGGTTATCAACCCTCTAACAGAAATGTATTACAAATGTAAATTCTGATGTTCTTAGAACTCCAGGAAGAAGATCCTTTACCCTCCGAGCAGCAATGTCTTTCAGTTATAATTTTTGGTTCATGAATCTATATTTTCTTCAAATATACACAACTATTTCTTCCATATATAGGTTAGTTCTCAAGAGGAATGCACCTATAATGCTGCTAAGGAATCTAGACGCGTCCAATGGCTTATGCAATGGCACGAGACTGATATGCAGAGCCTTTGACAGGAACGTCATACATGCAGAAATCATGCTGGGTCATTATGCTGGTAAGAATGTCTTCCTCCCTAGGATTCAACTATCACCTCCGGATAACGAGGGATATCCTTTCAAATTTGTCCGGAAGCAATTTCCAGTGCGCCTATGCTTTGCAATGACAATAAACAAAGCACAAGGCCAAACAATTTCAAATTGCGGGTTGTATTTACCCCAACATGTATTCTCCCATGGACAACTATACGTCGCACTGTCACGTGGGACGTCCATGTCCACTACAAGAGTCTTGGTGATGACAGAACAACCCATGCGTCGAATTGGAACATATACAAAAAACATTGTCTACAAGGAAGTTCTAGGTAAGATAGACTACTGGAAATCAACTATTTTTTTATGATTGTTCACAGAGTTTTAATTTACTGGTCTTATTCAACATCTTCTTCTGAATTTATATGAAGGTGAATAATACTTGCTTGGCAGCTGCCTGAAGAACCAGTGACATAGGACTACATCATCATGAGAATTCGTCAGCTCGGAATTTCTATCGTCTTCTATTTAACGGCTGCTGCGATGAAGTTCAGTATTTGTACTGGACTTCTCTCAAATCCTTCCCCACAAGCTCTGGATCCTGCAGCGTATTTCCTTATTGACGATTGCATTTGAACTCAATAATAGTTCAGCATACAAAAAGGCTTCTGACTCCTGCTGCGGCTACCTCTCTATTTACTTCTTCTTTCGCTGTTGCGCTTTCTCTTTCTTCTGCAAGTAGATGGTCTATATTTATACTGGAACTGCTTCTACTTTATTTTAACACCTCATGTAAGGACATTTTTCAACCTGTCTCAAATTTATATGTTTCCAAACTCTGATATGAAAAAAGCTGACTGTGTATGTGAAATGCTGCACAGTGCACATCCAGGAAAGTGGATTTAATATTACAACCTATTCCATTGTTTCCTATGAAATCGTAACAATCAAACAAAAACAAATGGCTCCCGACCCATCTACTATGTTGAGGTTGGAGGCAATTAACACCTCATGTAAGGACATGTTTCAACCTGTATCAAATTTATATGTTTCCAAACTCTGATATGAAAACAGCTGACTGTCTATGTGAAATGCTGCACATTGCACATCCAGGAAAGTGGATTTAACATTACAACCTATTCCATTGTTTCCTATAAAATCGTAACAATCTTACCTGAGATCTGTCACCCATGCTTTCAGGCCACATCCTCATCATGTCATACCTTAAATCCCTTTCAGTTATGACCAATGGCCTGAAAAACAAACAAAAACAAATGGCTCGCGACCCATCTACTATGTTGAAGTTGAAGGCTAAGGCATGACAATATTGAATTTTCGCATTACCAGAGTAGGGTCTATAATTATAAAACAAATTTGGAGAGAGTTACTTGGGGATCTTGACTACTGAAACCAATACGGAGTTTAAAACAACATTAGCAAACTGAAGTAGCGTCAAACAGGATTGGAGGTAAAAGGAAGTTGCATTTAAACCAGGTATTTAGCTTTTGCACTATGTATTTCAATCCAGAAATTGATATTGCAAGATTAAGTAAATAATAATTTTCAACAAGATACAGAGAAGGAAATGGTCGCTTGGAACATAAACACTTCAAACAATCCCTTAGTGTTTGTTATCTCCAGACCATTCTTTATTGTTGTTATGTTAACGTGGTGACCGTGATAGGATACCTACATTACAGCTTTACTATAAGCGAAGCGGAGGTATGCTTCATGATCTGAAATCGTCATATGGAACATCGGACCTTACATTAATTTGTTAACCCTTTATCAGTATAACAACATGATATAAAAATACAAGAAGCCATTAGTCACAAAATCTGTTTATGTATTGCAATCTCATACAGTTGTACACTTAGCGCAATCCTCTAACATTAATGTAGCAGCCTAGCCGACCCTATTATTTACCACTGATTACAAGAAACTTCTTTTCACTATAACTGATTTTTTCAAATAACTGTAGTATATATATATATTCCTGAAGCGCGGTACAAGCTGGCACATGTCCCTGCTTTGGGTTACAATTGCGATATGAATCATCGCTAACACTTTCAGCATAATAATGTTAAATTGCTTCCCAGTTTTCATTTGCCTACAAAAACAAACAGACATCCAATTAGGCTGCAAAAATATTATTCATATCAATAGAACGCGAGAATTTCTCTCCCTACATGACGCAAAATTAACTTATTCGGTCTGTATCGTCTGTTCTGTCACTAACAGAAGCTAATAACCAAGTAAACGTTGTTTAAAATAGACAAATGTTTACGCAATTACATTAATAATCAGATTACTTGAACAATTAATTACTGAATCAACAAATTTAGTTAACAAAAAGGTCAAGATGATACTCCAGTATCTTAAAAGTTGTTGCTGGAAGTACAACTAAATGCAATGGATTTATAACAAGTTGCATTAATCCTAATATAAACCTCAAATTCATACATTGAATTGCCGAGCATATTCAATGGCCTTCATATTGGTTTCCTTAATTTCTGATGCATGCATTAAGAGTTTATAAGTTTTCCATAGTAACCATTTCATACTTGGCCTTTGATATGACAGACAAATCAATACAGTTTAGGAGCTGAACTCAACCAATCGTACAACGAATCATAGCCATAAATAGATACCATATTCATTTACTTTTCCTCTTCTGTAACCTCTTCATAATAGCTGAATAAATGACTATTCATCTCTTAATGAGTGTGATGTGTCAACTTCTTCAATTTAACCATTAAAGACTGCATCTTTTCGCACTATATTACCCATTATATAAGCTAGGTACGCTTTCAAATTTCTTCCGTTGTTGCGCACAGCTGCAGCAACCAGGTACCATCCTTCGCTACGTTTCAAACTATCGCTTTGATGAACATTAACTTAATTCTAATTTGATCCTTTCATTCTTTTCCTACAGCCTTCTTACCGTTGCTCATAAGGAATTGGGTATGAATTCGACAGCTTTCCTTTTACTTTATTACAAATCCTGCTTATGGTCACATGAACTTTGTCATTTTCTCCTATATTGGCAGCGAAATTTGCATCGTCAGTTGCTTTGCTTACGTCCCACGTTATTTGAATAAACCATTGTTTGTGTTAACGGTAGGAAAATAGCTTTTATTGCATAAGTTTTTTCATACTTTAACGACATAGCAAATATTTTCACACTTAAATACTCCTTATTATTGTAGAATACTATATTAAATTTTTTAAGTTTTATTTATTGAACACAGCTCAACGATTGGTTTGCTTAGGCCCCTATCCTGTTTGCATCCGTCGATTGCACAATGTCACAGCATTGTTATCACTGAATTAGTATCCTTCGTTACCCAAGCCGCTACATATGTTCATATTCGCTAGACCCAGTATTTCCTTGAAATTCATGGGTACCCAAAATTCTATCGTTTTGTCATATATATCTGCTGCATAATAGGTTGAAACAGTATGTCACTTAGGCGTCCTGCCTTTGCTTAACTTCGAGCAACTTAGTTACGGAACTCTAAACTTCCTGGGTACAAAATAGCTAAACAATGCACTCTCCTAACGGATGATACAATATGTTTAAGCTAACGCCAATTATTGTTATATAATTAAATTACACATCAGTTGCAGATATAACGATGGATGAACATTTGGCCAACAACATGTACATCCAAGTTGAAGAGGCGAGACTTAATTTTTTAAGAAAGAACCAATCAACATTGCGCAGCGAATTGCACCAAGGGCCAGCTGATATTCTTATATCTGAAGCGTGTGGAGAAAAAAAGGCTTGTCAAAAAATTACGCTTCCAAAAATGATTACTGGACCAAAGAAATCTCAATAGCGAAATGTAATGAAGTGTGATTAAGTAAATCTCACTGTCTTATGATTATTATGCTATTAATTCAAGTACATTCTATCAAATAGATCAATGTGTTGACGAACATGAATTTGGGGTGATGAACTAATAGCCACTTCAGGTCCGTTAGCTTTAAAGTCCTGCTACGACAAACTTAGAAGCTGGTACAATACTTTGCCAACATTCATGCCACAGCTACGCTTCCAAAAATGATTACTGCACCAAAGAAATCTCAATAGCGAAATGTAATGAAGTGTGATTAAGTAAATCTCACTGTCTTATGATTATTATTCTATTAATTCAAGTACATTCTATCAAATATATCAATGTGTTGACGAACATGAATTTGGGGTGATCAACTAATAGCCACTTCATGTCCGTTAGCTTTAAAGTCCGACTACGACAAACTTAGAAGCCGGTACAATACTTTGCCAACATTCATGTCACAGCAATTGGCTGCCACGCGCAACGCGCGTTTCCCTCACTAGTATATATTTTATATATCTAACTATACTAAAAGAGTCAATCTCAAAAGCAAAATATAAAAGACCATTTTGTCCCTATAGCATAAAAATAGTATGTAGCACAAAATCACACTAATATAAAAGTGGGAATCCTCAAATCAAAATGTGAAATACCAAAATACCCTTCTAAAATTGATGAATTATTAACCTTTAAATAAATAAATAAATGATGACTTAGTAATGACATATTATTATATGCATTATACAAGGAAGTAGGTACAACTCAAAGGTACCACTCTCTTCGTTATCAGCAATTACAAGAAGAATTCGATGAGTCGCAACTAATAGAATATGAACCAATTTCTCTTCAATATAAAAAAGGTATCCCAATGGTCACCTATTACTGATATAATAACAATGGTGCATGACAAGAGATGAGTACCCCAAAACTACTTGTAATAAGTGAAAATCTCACATTCTCCTTTTTTGGAGTGTATTAATAGAAGCAGGGGCGGAGCTAGCCTTCTAGGACGAGGTTCGGCCGAACCCCGTAACTTTGGCCAAACTATGTATATTTATCTTGAAAAAAATATTTAATATGTATTAATTATTAATTTAAAACCTCCTAACTTAAAATGACTAGAATTATGAACCCCAAAACTCCAAAATCTGGCTTCGCCTCTGAATAGAAGAATTGTCTTCTCCGTTCTTCAACTAATTCTTTAGCAAGAATTATTAGCTATATGGGAGAGAGAGTCATGGTAAATTAGAAGCTCTTGACAGTTGACTCTCAGCAAAACAACACAAGAAAGATGTCCTATATAGATTGCTTTTGGCTCATTCACTCTCCTCTGTGGTCATTCCTTTTGATTTTTAAATAAAGAGGTTTATATTTCTGGTTTCTTGGTCCATTTTTTTTATTAGTGAAATGCTCCTTCAAAGATATGAAGTTGGACCGTATCTGATATATTTTAGAATAATTTTAAAGATTCATTTTCACTAACTCAAAATTTTTAGAGAGATCCTGAATATCATTTTAATTTCTTCGTTAGTTAAAAGAATGTGAAACTAATTATTTTCATTCATGTATAAGGAAGAATATTCACTAATTCTTTCTCTTGTGGACGTACAGAGAAGAAGAAGGAAGAGGACTACGGTGAATGATGGTATCATGACGAGCGAAAAATAATAAGACAAAAGAGTTTTGATATTAAGAATTATTGAATTGGCCGGTACTATCACTGAAAATTTGAAAAGAAGAAATTAGATCCTAGAGTTGTCAGTAGATAAGGTACTTCGATCCTTTTAAACCATCTAATATTTATAGCTAAGATAACATTATGTTGCTGCTGGAGAATAAACATGATTTGCTCTTTCAAAATTATTTGTCTATGACCTTTTAATTATATTGGGAGTAAATTTTTTAAACTATAATTGTAAATTTAGTAGGGCTAATAGAGTGAAGTCTTGGGCCCAACCGTCCTTGATTTTTCAGATATGGTTCTCAATATTAAAAGCAAGAATTTTTCATATATGGTTCTCAATATTAAAGGCAAGAATTTTCCTAATGACAAAGCAATTCACCACAAGCTAATGTATAGGAACATGGTCTATGAATGAGTGATATGTGAGCAGTGGGAAAAAAGCAAAACAATATATATGTTGAGATATTCCAGCTTAAAATGAATTTTGATGATCCAGAGTTTTCTTGATTTTTGTTTTATAGCTTGAACATAAACATTAAGAGTATGTGTTGGGTTATAATTTATTTATTTTTATATAAAATTTATATTTATCGCTATGAGACCACATGCAAATCAAAGGAAATCAAACTTTTACAAATGTTGATGTCTAAGCTTTTAATTTAGAGGTCTATATGATTATTGTTTTGCAGTTTGTTTTAAAAATGTTCAATGTTGCAAGAAAGGAAGAATAGCATTATGGTAGTTCGACTTTTCACTTTTTGGCTTCCACTTTTATATTTGTGTTGATAAAAATATTTAAGCTTGAAAGATAAAATTCATCACACTATACAATATAATGATCTTATAGCAGCTTCAGGTGATATCTAATCAGTGTACATTCAATTGTCAAATCAGTTAAACAGGTTCACCATTTCATCTTGTATTTTCCATAATAAATTTAGTATGCCATAAAAAATATATTACACTCAATGATAGAGGCACACGCGCAAAGCGCGTACCCAATGACTAGTATATATTAAAAGTGAGAATCCCCTAATACAAAGTTAAATTACAAAAATACCCAATTAATCATCTAAATTACTAAAATACCCATTAATTATTTTACCAAACAAATAAAGTTATTGTTCCGGTAGAATGCACAAAAGAAAGCTCCAGCACTTCAGAATTCCGTTAAGCTCTTTATGAGGCCTTAATAATGCACCAATTATTTCTAACCTTTGGGATGTCTTGCCTTTTACTTTTCTATCATCGTTACATATTCAATTATTTATCACTGACTTCACATCCTTTATTTGTTATAAGTTGACTCAGTCCAAGAATTCCTCAGGTTGCATTTCTAAATTGTAATAGACCATATCAATCTGCATGCTAAACTGGTAAACTACCATCTTTCCATTATATTTGTTCAATTGATTTTTGATACTCCTTTAACTTTTTCCGTGTGTTTTTCCTAATTATTTTATATACACACTATCTACTTTTATTTTATTAAGGATTCAAGACTTATGCGCTAACTGTGTATATAAGTTTATATTATTAGGCCACATTTTTCTAAGGTTTATGCACTAATTATGTATAAAATTTATATTTTTACATTTACCTATTGTAGCAGGCAACTTATTTTACTCTCCGACATCTTAAATCTCACTTTTATGGAGGAAAATAACATTATATAAGCACTAATTAGTCTCCTAAACAAATATCACTTGGGTGGCAAGAACCAACTGCATTTTTCTTTAATATATTATTTTCTACCATCATTTCCCCCTGCAAAGATATAGTCCTTTACTTGATGAAAGAGTCTCAATCTCTGCTGCTGAAATAGTGTCCTCTACATATCTTTTTTCTTGCCAAATTTGTTTTTGGTTGAAAAGAAAATCTCTTTTATATTAATGGTTAAAAAAAACCAAAGCCTTAAAACTTTTTATCAGGTCTTTTTGTTTCTTAATATTTTTCCCCGTAATTATTGTTATATATCTTGTATGTTATTTATTCTTTATTTTTTTTTCAAGTTGCTTTCTGATTATTGAATTAAAACTTGCAAACTAACAGACATTATTTTCTCTCGATTTAATAGTGTTAATTTTTTAATGAAGTACTAAATCCTTTCTTTTGATAAATTGACAAATGTATCAAATAAAAGGTACATGTATGTGTTATTATAATTTATATATATAGGAGTATTAATTAAAGTTTCGGATGTGAACAACGATTAGATATGTCCATCATAATTTTTTTTGTAAGTGCACATCATGAAATTGATATGTTAAATGAAATATGTAGCTTAATTCGTTCGAACATTACTAAATTGATGTATGATCAAGTATTCATACAACCCTAAACTATATTTGAGGAAGGCGTTTCCTTTTCTAACATTCATATTACAATATTTATGCAAAGATACGTGATTGGTTAACTTTGGAAATAGGAGACGAATCACTTTAGGATCACACTGTCTACCTAAATAGGATCAACATTTGCCACTTTATTGGAAACATGTACTTTTTTTCTTAAACTCTTGTAGCTTTGTTTGATAAAATTGTGTTATGTATAAAAATCTATATATTCATTGATATGGGATTCACACATAAAGTGCGTGTCCAAAACTAGTTTGTATACTAGTGAAGTTGCCCGCTTCGCGCAGGCTTAAATATTATCATCAATATAATTGTATAAAATCATGTTTAAAATCTTGATTAAAATAATATAAAAGAAATACATGTTATTTTAGTCATAGAGAAAATATTCTTGGTTCTTCTCATATGCGAAGAAACCTAATTACCATTTTTCTCAATTTTTACATTTTATCAAGCTTGTTCTTTTTATTTTAGTTGATGTTAGAAGTCCAAAAACCATTGTTACATGAGCTTATAATATAAGTTAAACTATAATTAACTTTTTTAACTTGGTTAAACTCCTATTAATAAAGAGAAGTTTATCGTATAAGAGAACTCAATCATGCTTTGAAAATTTGGTACCTTTATCGTTCACATATCTTTTTATAATCTGAGTGAACTTCTTGTGAATACATAACATAAAGACTTTCACAATGTTGATTGATCTTAAACGGTATTCATGCATTTTTTTTGTCCATTAAAAGTTTAAAACTTAAAATTTTCATTCCAAAACCTTCGAAGGTTTCCTAAAATATGTCTCGATAGATCAGTAATATTCAAGAAAAAAACAAAAATAGAATTACTAAGAATATCGTGTTGTTTTGAAACTACATATTTTATCCTTGGAAATAGAATCAATGTTCTTGCACGAAACCCACTGGCTAATTTAATTAGCTTTGCTAATTACACGATGAAATAATATTTGTACCATGTAAGGGGGACAAAATTAAACACGAAAGCAAAGCAGCTGAAATTATCAACCATTACATCTAGGCCTTATTTTCATGGAAAAAACCTTTAGCCACAAATATTTTCATATATTTATACCAAGAAATAAAAGAAGAAAGAGACCTTGTCTAAAAAAATGTAATTCCAGAAAAACATACGGGGGAGGGCGGAGGGAGGTCCCGCAGTTGTCCAACGAAACCAGCAGTAACCAAGATGGTTGAGAAAGCCTTTTAAAGTAGTATTTAAAATCTCCTTCTCTTTCCCGGTTAGCAGGCGCGCTCCATTGTTATCACATCTAGTTAATACTTCTGGTAGCACTTTGCTTTAAGTTTCCATTTCTTGTAGTAAAGGGAAGGAAAGGTACATATAGCGCAAATGATGAAAATTACTTGCATGAAAGATTGAAACACTTGCCCAACAGCATGCTCATGCATGGAAGTGGTTGAGAAATACTTATATAGCCTTCATTATTGTCATCTTACTCCCACATCACATACATACATGTAGTTTGATATGTTTAAGCGTGGATAGCTGAAACATTTGTTTATTCGCTATAGCAAATAAGGAAAAGACGGCAAAAAAATTTGGTAGCTCACTACAATGTAGTTGGCAGAATAGTACACCACTATATATATAGTGTTGGATTTGCATAGATTGATCAGATAGGAGATTTTAGAGAGAAAATGGCATTTCAAAAATTAAATTACACTTCAATGCTCATAATTGCATAATTATATTTCATTCGGTTGCTATAATCTCTTTCTATTCTGTGATATATATTATGTACTTAGTCTTGATTCAAGATTAACGGTACATTTTGAAAGCTGTAATTGAAATACACAATGACCTCCCCTTCCCTTAATAAAGACTCTTAATTAGTATTTAATTGACCAATTTTATTGAAACAAGGATAAATTCAAAAAAATCAGGAAAAACGTCCAAAAAGAAGAAGGGAAGAAAGATAGGAAAAATAGACAAAAAAAAGTAGAATCCTTGTCAATGAACTATGACACATCACTCTTCTATGTTTCTCAATTAGTATATAGATAGATAGATAGATAGATAGATAGATAGATAGATAGATAGATAGATATATGTGTGTGTGTGTGTCTTATTATTAGTTATTTCTTGATATTAAGTAGCATTTTTAAGCTGGATATTAGCCAATTAATTCCCCAATTACATCTTAAATACATTCACACACCCACACATACCCAATACACTCTTGCACGTACATATACATATGCACACCCATCCATATACGCCGACGTGAAGATCTTTGTGTTCACCCTTGGATTGAGTATCCAGAAGGATATAAGGCACCCAAATTTGTTAAGTTTGATGGAAAGGAAAACCCTCGATCTCATTAAGGAGATTTTGCGAAACCCTAGGAGTTGCGAAGAATGAAGGGTTGTGTATGAAGTTATTCATTAACAGTTTGGAGGGAGAACCCTTAGACCGGTATTCTGAACAAGAGCCTAGGAAATGGACTTCTTGGAGAAACACGGCATGAGACTTTGTGGAGCGCTTTCAATTCAATATAGAAATACCATTAGATCATTTGGCCATTGTTAAGTTTCGAAAGAACAGGTGACACATTTAGGAAGTATGTCGTACGTTGGAGGAGTGAAGCTGCAAAGATTAAACCCCATATGAATGAAGGGGAAATGGTTACACACTTCATTGAAACATTGGAAGAGCTTTACTATGATCAAATGGTAGCCAAGACCAATTCTACCTTTGCCAATCTTGTCAAGGCCGGGGAAACTCTTGAAACTAATTTTAAATCTGGGAGAATGTCTAATCCAATTGCTGCAAGCAACCAATAAAGCAACAGAACCAGAAAAAGTTGGAGAGTTGAACAATAAAAGGGAAGATGTTGGTATTGATATGACCGACATTGACCAAAGGCCAAACAAGAAGCCAGCCTTTAGAAACTCACCAAACCAGCCTATTTACCAAAGCACACTATACCCAATTTACCCAAGTCAGCATCAAATTTCTTCCGCTCCATATCCAGTCTGTAATGCTCAATCCAATTACCATCAATCTGCAACAATCGTTTATCAGTCTTATTCACAACTGCAAGGCTACAATTATCCACAACATCGTAAGTCTCCGAGTGCAACTCTGAATAGCTATGTGATGGTTGTCGCAATCGTAGTCCCGATGCAATTGGGCTATTTCAGCAGGAGAAAGGTCTTTTTTGCACAGAAGCCTATTTTCAAAAGAGTGGGGTACATTCAACCTACTCGGAATCAGCCGTAATCCGATCGAAAGCATGGGAAGGAGCTCAGACTTCCTTAGAAGGAGATAAGCTAGAACAAGATCCTTTCATCGAGCACCATTTCTTTTAGATAGACACCTGCCACATGTTGCCCGCCAGTCTAAACCATCGGGATTGCATCCCAAATATGAGAAGTAGCAGCGTCGAAAATTCACATCTTTAGGTGAACCATAGGTTCAATTGTATGAAAGATTAAAAGATATGGGAGTGCTAAAACCATTATCAGAAAATGGTACATTTGACCCTCCCCACAATGTGTTGATTAAACGAAATATTGTACTTACCATGCAGAATTTCCCAAGCACGACAGTAATGAATGTGTTGCTCTTAAACATAAGATCTAAGATTTAATAGAAGATGATTCAATCTAGATGAGGGAACCAATGCCCGGAGATTTGGTAGCATGACAGAATTTTGCAAATGCATTTGCGTTTTCGTACTTTATTTATTCTAAATGAATCTGTCAGTATCATGATTGTGGCATATAATGAGACAAATGGGAAAATCAAGGATGAACTTTTGAAGTAGCAAAAATGATGGTTAATCAAAGAGGTTCCCATGGCAATCTAAACTGGGGCAGCTGTTGTTGAAGAAATTGTCTCTTTTGCAAGAGTGCTCGCTTTTAAAGGCTGGCTAAAAGTTATCAATCCAAGTACAATCAAGATAGCTTACAAGCGGTGCAAGCAAATATTTTTCTCATTTTATGTAATTTTGATTGTAATGCGAATTATGCGTATGCTGGGATATGTAAGCAACTCACATGGAGCTCGGTTATACTAGCATATGATTTCCTTATTTTTTTTAATGTAATTTTGAACTACCATTGGTTTGATGCCTGTAATG
Organism: Petunia secreta; assembly: GCA_029990175.1. Taxonomy (NCBI): domain Eukaryota; kingdom Viridiplantae; phylum Streptophyta; class Magnoliopsida; order Solanales; family Solanaceae; genus Petunia; species Petunia secreta. Next base: position 604,058 of record JARKIP010000156.1, read on the forward strand.
GCAACAAGATAAGTAAGCCATCTATATCGGATTCGACCAAATTATTATAATGCTTTAAGTTTGCTTATTTTTAATGATGTAATTCTGAACTACGCATCTGGGCAGAAGTGTAGGCATTCCAATTCGGATTCGGCTTTATATTTAGATTGCCATATTCCCCAAAACTTTATGTAAGCAGAACTACGCACGGTCTGATTCCCACGGTGGGATACATAGGCGCTCTCATCGGGCTTGACTTTTTAATATTAAAATTTTCAGTTTCCCTCTAAAAGTCATAACTGAGGCAAGTTTTGCAAGGCAAGTTGAAGATTTGAAAGATAGCAACTAGGGCAAATTTTGAAAATCAAGTTGAAGGTGTAAAGACCATAACTGGGGCAGATTTTGCAAAAAGCGATATTGCTTGACAGAAGATAAGTTGGCAAAGTTTTGAAAGTTATTTTTGATAATAGTGCAGAGTTGCAAGATAAAGGACGTTCAATTTGTTCAAATATATGTGACAATCTGAAATACGACAGAGTTCATTGGCCAAGTCTCAAAAGAAGGATGGCAAATCTAGACAAAGAGAGAAGAATGAAGAAGTTGCAGGATGAAGGCTCGAGTTAGCATGAATCAAACGCTCCCCCCTCCCTCTCAAAACTAACAGTTTTACTTTGAGAGCAGGAACATTAAGACCCACAAATGAAAATCAATATCTTAGCAAGTCAATCTCCAAGATTCACATCGCTTGGATTGCAATGTATTTGGATAAAACTCGTTGCTTCATGACTCGACGCATTCCCATTTTGCCAAAAGGCTGCATTTCTATTTCTCATAACTCGTGCAAATTGTTATGCATATTTGTTTCATTTCCCTTTCACTTTATGAGAATGCTTACTAAAGTTCTATTTTATGATTTACAGACATTGCTAATCCTGGAGGGTTCATTTTGTTTTGTAGCCAAGACTATTCCACCGTAGAAGAATTCGGAGAGATACACTTATTTGTGGGTCACGCTTTCGATAGACGTATTTATGTGTTAACTTTTTCGATAAGTATATTTGTGTCACCTCGAAGGTGTTAATTATTTGAATGTTAATTTTTTTTCCTCGAAGGCGTATTTGTGTCACCTCGAAGGTGTTAATTATTTGATTGATAATTTTGTTGTCTCTAAGGCGTACACATGTCACCTCGAAGGTGTTAATTATTTGAATGCCTCTAAGGCATTTTTGTGTCACCAGGTGTTAACTATTTGAATGCCTTTAAGACGTAATTTTTATTGCCTCAAAGGCGTATTTTTGTCACCTCGAAGGTGTTAGTTATTTGAATGCCTCTAAGGCGTAATTTTATCTATTGTGTCACGTCAAATGTATTAATTATTTGAATGCTAATTTTATTGCGTCGAAGTCGTATTTGTGTCACATCGAAGGTGTTAACTATTTAAATACCTCTTAGGCGTAATTTGTTGTATTTGTGTCACCTCGAAGGTGTTAACTATTTGAATACCTCTTGCTCTATCTTCAGTTTTAGGATAGGTCCAACCTAAGTTTCATGTTTCTGAATCTACTTTATGGCCTATGATAATGTATCTAGAAATTGTAAGCTTAGCTTAACTGGTTCCTTTGGGAGTTATATGCAAAGGTATTTCTATTGTTTCTCTTTGGTTTATGCTTGTGAAGCTTCTGAAATCTTTCATGTGTTTTAGCTATTTGTTCATTTTACTTAAAGTTTGTGTGTAATCTTTGAGTAGTTGCTAATATCTTTCTTCGCTTTCTTTGCATGAATACTTGGGATCGAGTTGGTGAAACTCAATTGGGATCGATTCATTGGCACTTGGGCCGCTTGGAAAAATTTTGCTCAAAATGTATTGCTAATCAAGGCTCAATTATGAGTTGCATTTTCGGGTTCTGCTCTTCTTCCACTCTCTTTCCCCCGCTCCTTTAGAATCCATATATGGAATCCCCGTAGACTGGACTAGGAGCCCTGTAGGATAGCATTCTATAGAGTGCGGTTAATGAATGATTAAATTACTTTGTGATTGCCTTTATTTCTTTTCTTTAGATTTCACCAATTATTTAAAATATTAATAACCGTTTGATGATTAATGAGTGCAAATCAAAATTTAAGTAAAATTGTTTCTTTATCATTATTTATATTTAAATTATTTACTTATTTATTTCATGAATATTATTTATTCATTTCTTTATCCGTTAATTATATTTGTTAATTTTTTATTTATTATTTATTTATTTATTTATTCAATAAATTTTAGTTATTTACTTATTTGTTTATTAATTGATCAATTATTTATTTATTTAATTAATCTCTAATTATTTATTATTGATTTATCTATTATTGGAATATAATCTTACCATATTTTATTTAACTTTACTTATTTATTTGGTTCCCTTTATTTATTTATCTTATACATTTTTTGATAATTTCTAGAATTCTAAATTTTTTTAAGTTATTAAAATTCGTGAAAAACATCGGATTAACCGCTTTTAAAGAATTTTTGAAAGTGCTCCCATAATAGGGACCTTCTTTCGAATGTAATAGAATCGCTTTCCCTAGAATCTCTTAAAAATCAATTTCCTTATAAATAAGGAATAAAATTGCACTCTTTAATTAACAAACGGTTCGTAATTTTTTTTAAATTAGGTGGAAACTCCAAAGAAAGCCCATTTTGTTGAATTACACCCCGAAACTTATTATATATATTTTTTGGGAGGTTCAACCCTGTTTAACATGAGATTCTAGGTAAGAAAATTCTAATATCCTAAAAAAGAAGGTGTTAGGCAGTTTTCTAAGGTCGACAAAAGTTGGTTTATGACAAGATTCAAAATTTGGGATCAAGTGTGCAATTAAAGTGAAAAAGAAAAATTATCAATAAGGCATGTGAAAAAGGTTATGCTGCACAAACAAGATAAAACAAACTAAAAGGGAGAAAATTCTTAAGCCATGTCTCAACTAAGGCCAGATCTTTAATTTCAGTTTAAGGTTGGCTAATTGCCTCAAAGTGTGCCTCAACTCTATGTCACTTACACTCCAGCTCAAGCCTCTCCCACTTAAACACTTTAAAATCTATATTAATGTGTCACTTAAACACTAAAATTTAAATCCTTCTTTTAACATATGTGTGTGTATATAATCGCTTCCTACGTGTATTATTTAGCAAACCAGTGTTGGCTAGGTGGAATAATATCCATGTAAGACCCAATCTAAATGGGTCTTACCTAAATAACCCGATAAGGGTTAAATTAAACGACACCCATTAATTTTTCATTTTACCCTTTTCTTTTTAACCATTCTTCTAGTTAAACCAAACAATTTCTTAATCCAACCATCGTGAATCTTTGTTTTGGTTCACGTTTCCACAATGTGCGATCAAGTTCCGGAGTTTTAAGGTCTGTTTTTAGATTTTTTTTTTTCACTGTCGTGGTGTTTTCGAAATTTAGGGTAAAAATTAGGTTTTTCGTTTTTATAATTTCTTGCTCATTGTGCTTGTTCCCCTTGTGTTGTTGGTTGTAGGGAATACTATGTCGGCTGGGGAATATATTTCTACTCAATTTCACCATGGCTTTACCGAAAATCCAGTCAAATATGTCACTATAATCGAGGTAAATGAATTTATTATTGACAACAAGCATTTCTCACTATTTGAATTACAACATTATACTGAAGGATTAGGGTATAAGACAATTAGGGTTTTTTATTGGTTTAACTCAAGGACCAAAGAATTTGTCCTAATTGAAAATGATGAACAACTATATAATATTGTTTGTCACTGTAAAGAAGGCGAATTGGGTATGTATGTATTTTATGTAGTTGAAAAGGTTCCTGAGTCAGTGGTCCCTGTTGGGTTATTATGTTGGCCAGAGGTGGTTGGAGAAAGTATCAACCAAATAAACCCATTAAATAATGAGTCTAGGGCTACTGTGGAAGAGGTTTTACCTTCCACTACTAGTCCGGAACCACACCCTTCTTTTGAAGAGTTTTTTCCTTCATTTACTAATCAAGAAACAAGAACCACAACCTCCTGAGTTTGTCATTCCTCCTATTGGTGGTGAAGAGGATATGCCTCCTGCTGGTGGTGAAGGGCTTTTTGGGAAGATGCTAGTGGTGATGATATGAAAGTGACTAGTAGTGAGTCAGATCAGGACAAAATACCAGATAAGGATGATACAGATTGTTATAACCTACGCACCACCTAAGGACACTAGAAGGGGGGAGGGGTTGAATAGTGTCCACAAATTTTTCTTAACGAGTACCTAATTCTTCTGAGACAAGAACCTTTTTCTTGACTTAACAGTTTGGACTCGGACACCATAACAAACACAAACAAAAAGGCACAAGGAACACCGTGTTTTTACGTGGAAAACTCCTTGCTCAAGGGAGAAAAACAGCGCCCACACTCTGGGATTTTCGAACTCAACCCACTAACACTTAGAGCAAGTTTCTGATTACAAAACTCTGTAACCAAGGGGCTACACTCTAGACCCTAATCACTCAACAAAGCTAAACTCCAGGTTTACAAAGTAATCTCTCAAAAGTTCACCTAACACAATTTCTTCTAAGATAAGCTGATAGGTAATAACAATGATCGCATCAAGACAAGACAACTTACAAACCAAGAACCTAAACAAAATATCTAGATTCAATCTACTTAACTCCACCAGTTGTCTTCCTCAGTTATATCACGTTGAAAGTTGCTGAATCGCTTTTGTATGCTCTCAACTCTCTATTTGTGAATAACTGAGTTACGGCTGCATCAACTACTTGTATTTATATGGGCATCAAAACCCTATTTGAGTTCCACAAGGAAACCTTGTAATTAATTTAAGACAAGATTCCTTGTGGCTCTTTCCTTGTTCAAGTCCAGCTCTTATTCGTACTTCGAAGATACAGCCTGAGCACTGCCTCGTTTAGTCTGACTAGGATGCATACTCATTCACGCACCACTACTCATAGTTCCGTAGCAATTTGTAACCCTCAAATCTTTTCGATCAGTCATGCCCTTCTATACAAGGACCAGGTTCTCCTCCGGAACCTCTAGGTCCTTCTCGTTTGTCATTCTTCAAAACCTTTCTTCAACAAATTCCACCTTTTTAATGATGACAAACAAATGTTGCCAAGGAACCGGAATAGAAAAAATTTCCAAAAACATAAAAACAAAAATAACAGTTTAAAAAATTTAAAATAGATGAGTTAGGTCACAGACACCCCAACATTTCCGTCTTACCCTTTTTGGCATCATCGAAAAGATTCAAACGCCTACATGAATCAGTTAGTACTATCCAGTCTAGTTTCCAAGGCAAGCAAGTCAACAAAAAGTAAACACCCATATTAAGGCAAAGGGCCCAAATAGAACCAGATATTATAGAACAAACCCAATTCACGCAAAAGAAAATTTAAAACCAATCATCCAGGGCATAACAAACCACACAACCCTATTAAGTACACTACATAGAAAGATTGTCTTAACATCACAAATCAAGGAAGGACAGGGAGAGATAAGGGAGGGTATTCATCAAGGACAGGGAGGCAGAAAGATAAGACTCAGGGCTTCAAGTTGAAGTGCTTGACAAGTGCCTCAAGGTTCTTCGTATTCTTGGCCCTTTCCATCACCAGCTTGGCCTCATACTTGTGACAGTCTATTTTCACGCGATCAATTTCTTGATCCTTCAACTCCAGCTTCCTCTGCAGCTCAGCATTCTCTGTATTTACTTCAAGAACATGATGCTCCAGTTATTTTACTGCTGCAATAGCTTCCTCTGGTCCATAGTCCTCACTTTCTTCCGACTGCTCCTGCTTAACCTGCACTGGTTTCTTGGAAGCTCTCTTCTCTTTGAAGAAATCACAAGTTTTCAGCACATTCAGCCCAAACATCTGATGAATGGTGGGCTTTTTCCCTGCTTCCAAAGGAACCCCAAACTGCTCAAGAACTTGCTGTAGGATGTAGGAATGCACTAAGGAGTGTGGCTTGTGATAAGTGTCTGCAATCCTCTTGATGTGCCTGATTATTAGACCAGGAAGATTAATTTTTACTACTCTGTCCAGCAGGTCCATGTAGGTTAAGTCTAGAGCACTGGCCTCACTGTTCATTTTTCCCATTGGCAGTAGGAACCGACGAAAAAACTCATAAAGCAACTAATGAGCTGGCTCCATTTCTTTCTTGTCAACCTTCCTCTCTTTTCTGAGCTTGGTTTTCCCTCAGAACTTTTTCACAACACTCAAGGGACTCACTCCATCAATTCTTTTTCGCCATTTCAACATAATGTACCTAAAATAACCCTTAGCAGGGACATCAAGTATCACTCCCAACTCTGTCCTTCCAAATTCAATCTCTATTCCTTTCACAACAGAAAACACCCTTCTGGCAGCAACTCTGCAATTTGTATAGAACTCTCTAACTTCATCAGAAAACAACAGCCTGTCTTTCTTGGCAAATAGACCTAACCACCCTTGATCCCCAACCTTCCTAAGTAAAGGTTTTATGTGGTGCTCCTTCACATCACCCAGGATGCTCTCAGCCAGTACCTGGTGTCTAGCAAAGAAGGTTGTTCTGTCAACCTCCTCTTCAGAGTCCTTTCTCTTTTTCTTGCTTTCCAGCTCACTGTCTGTATCTGAGTCACTGGGTTCCACATAGCTTCCAGCTTCATCACTTTCTTCTTTGGCTTCAACATCCTTTTTCTCATTTTTCTTTCCCTCTTGTTTTCCAGCCTTCACATTATTTACTGTCTTTTCTAGTTTCTCCACCTTCTCTAACTGTTGCTTCAGGGCAGACCTGGTTGCCACCCTTCTTAGTGCTGGCTGAGCAGCAGTTTTATCATCACTCTCAGTCCTCTCCTCCTGAGAATTCTCACTACTTTCATCTACAAGTCTGCTTTTGGGCACAGACTTACCCCCCTTCAACAATCTCCTTCTCTTATCAACTTCAACTTTTGTCTCACTTACAAACACAACCTCCTCCTCTACATCCTCAACCAACAATTTCTCATCTTCAACCCCAAACTTCCTTTTTACACTCTTCATTTTCTTTTCTTCATATTTTTCTATGACTTTCTCACTTTCACCATTTCCCTCTTGAATTTTCTCATCCTCTTCTTCACCAGAATCTGTCCAATTCAGTTCAGCATCCTCAGCCACAATAGAATCTGAGCAAGAGCCATGTTCTTGAGTCAAATCCTTTGCAACTTCAATAGAACTTGATCCTCCAACAACTGGACCAGCAAGCATAGACACCTCCAGAACTCTTTCAACAAAAGCAGCCTCCAAACTAGGTTCGTTGACATGCTCTTTTTGGGATTCAGTAGAATCCTCTTCTCTCAGCCTTTCTAGCACTTTTCCAACTACATCCACCTCCAATACACTCTCAGTCACTAAGGGCACATGGAAACTATACTTAGGCTTAGGTTCCTCCTGGACAACCTGTAGGGTCTCTTCAACTACCTTCCCATATCAGACATACTACTAGGCTCTACCTTTTCTACTATTTCATCTAATCTTTCAACCAAAATTTCAGTATTCAATTTTCCAGGACATTTTAGAGAGTCTAAAATAGCAGAATCAGATAGAGTAGAGTCCTGGTTTGCCTCAACCAATTTTTCGTCGGAGACTGGCTCTTCCAGCGCAGGAGGTGAGGGTCTGGCAACCTTCTTCTTGATACTTGTCTTTCCTGCCCTTTTGAGAAATTTTACCCTAGCTTTGACGATTCTCTCCGCGAGAGTAGAGGGAGGGGGTTTTGGTGTTGATTTCTTGGACGTTTGGGCCTCTGAGGTTTTATTAGGAGAAGCGGACGAGGATTGTGCTTGAGACATGGCGAATTTTTGGTTAGGATTTTTGGGAGAGAATGAAGGTAGTTTTCGATTTTTGAGAGAGAAGTAGAATGGGGGTAGGGAACGATTTTAAATTTTGTAACAAGAAGAGGTAATGGGGTCAAGGATTTTTATAGGGAAGAGGTACTAATAATGGCTAAAGAAAAAAAATAGCTTTTTGAAGTTTTGAAAACCGGGAAAAAGGTATTGATTTGACAGTTACATAGACTTACCCAACTAAGGTCTTTTTAAATGAGTGGGGTCCGGTAAAGTCTAGTAGAAGTCTAACCACAAAAGGAATTGTTTGCTATAATCAAGGACGGTTACAACAGCTTGGGAAGCCTTCCTTGACACACGTATAAATGACAATCAATTTCAGTTATGACACTTAACATGAATAGCTGTGTAGTTGTACCTGGACATGGTTCCTCATGCTTTCATTGGTTCCTTCCACGTACCATGTAGGTTCTTTCATGGGAACACATTAGCCCAAAATGGTGCTACTCAGCTGAACACGTATACTTAATGAAGTACAAAATCTAGACTGGACAACAACAACAATAGTTACAAACAGGTTGCTGAACACTTAACTAACCAATCATTGGGGAACAAATATTGAGTCATCCGTGTATTTTGGTCATCCCCAACTCCAACCTGTTCCTCTCAAATTGAACTTTGTTTAGTGCTTTGGTAAAGATGTCAGCAATTTGATCTTCAGTCCTACAAGAATTCATAGTAATCAGACCTTTTTCTACATTATTTCTAAGAAAATGGTGACTAATGTCGATGTGTTTTGTTTTTTTTATGTTGGACTGGGTTCTTGGCAATGTTTACTGCACTTGTGTTATCATAGAAAATGGGCACAACTCCACATTTGATTCCAAAATCCTCCAACTGCTGTTTGATCCATAGAAATTGTGTGCAGCATGATGCAGCTGCTACATACTCAGCTTCTGCAGAAGATAAGGCTACTGAGTTCTGCTTCTTTGTTGCCCAAGAAACTAAGCAGGGACCAAGAATATGTGCCATTACTAAAGTGCTCTTCCTGTCCACCAAGTGACCTGCATAATCGGCATCAGCAAAACCAATTAGTTCAAAAGTACCTCCCCTTGGGTACCATAGACATAGATCTTGATTTCCTTTCAAGTATCTCAAGATCCTCTTCACAACTATTAAGTGTGATTCCTTAGGCTTAGATTGAAATATAGCACACAGTCCCACACTGTATACAATATCAGGTCGACTGGCTGTGAGATAGAGGAGTGAACCTATAATTCCTCTATATTTTGTTTTATTTGTAGAAGGACCTAGTTCATCCATATCCAGCTTGGTTCCAGGAGCAATAGGAGTAGTCATTTCTTTAGCTCCTTCCATGTCAAATTTCTTCAAAAGTTCCTTGACATATTTTTGTTGATGAATCATGGTTCCTTCATGCGTCTGTTTTATCTGCAATCCTAGGAAGAAATTGAGTTCTCCCGTCATGCTCATTTCAAATTCACTGCCCATTAATTCGGCAAATCCCTTGCATAGCTCCTCATCAGTGGCTCCAAAAATGATATCATCAACATATACCTGAACCACCAATAGATCCTTTCCTTTCTTCTTTAGGAATAGTATGTTATCAATCTTACCTCTTGTAAAACCATTCTTCAATAAGAATCCTGAAATTTTTTCATACCAGGCTCTAGGAGCTTGCTTCAGTCCATAGAGTGCCTTATCCAGTTTGTAAACATGATCAGGAAATTCACTGTTCACAAAATCTGGTGGCTGTATTACCTAAACTTCTTCATTCAGATACCCATTCAAGAAGGCACTCTTCACATCCATCTGATACAGTGTGAAGTCCATGTAAGTAGCAAAGGCAATCGACATTCTAATGGCTTCCATTCTTGCCATTGGTGCAAAAGTTTTATCACAGTCAATTCCTTCTTCCTGACTGTATCCTTGGACTACCAATCTAGCCTTGTTTCTTGTTACTATACCATGCTCATCCAGTTTGTTTATGAACACCCACTTTGTTCCCATTATTGATCTGTCTTTTGGCTTAGGAACCAGGTGCCACACTTTGCTTCTTTCAAACTGATGAAGTTCATCCTGCATGGCTAGAATCCAATCGGGATCTTCTAGGGCTTCTTTTACATTTTTTGGTTCCAGAGATGATAGGAAGGCAAAGAATGCACAAAAATTCTTCAAGGCAGACATGGTCATAATTCCAATATCGAATTCCGATAATACATTCTCCAAAGGATAAGAACTTTGGTGCTTCTATGTCCTGGGTTGAATATGACGAGAAGAAGCTTCAGCATCACTTGGGTATCCTGACTTATTGAATTATCAACTTCATCTGATGTTCCCCCTGTCATATTGACTCCTTGTTCTCGTGAAGTTGAATCCTCACATGATTCTTCCTTGTCTTCTGGACCTTCTGAGTTAGCTTCACCATCTTCTCGAGTAAGGCCAATTGCTTGATCATCTACTTCAGTTTCATCTACTGCCTTATCGGATTCATCAAATACCACATGCATACTTTCCTCCACTTTTTGTGTTGTTTTATTAAACACTTTGTATGCTTTTCTTTGAGTAGAACAACCAAGGACTATTGCCTCATCACTTCTCGCATCAAATTTCCCAAATGGTTCCTTTTCGTTGTTGTGCACAAAATATTTACAACCAAAGGGTCTCAGATGTACAATATTTGGTTTCCTTCCTCTGAGCAGCTTATAAGGAGTCTTGGCAAGAATAGCTCTTTTGGAGCAACTGTTCAGCAATTAGCATGCAGCGTTTATTGCTTCAGCCCAGAAGTTTCTTGCAAGACCACTTGACAGCAGCATAGTCCTTGCCATATCCTCCAGAGACCTGTTCTTCCTTTCAACTATTCCATTCTGCTGTGGAGTTCTTGGTGCAGAGAAATTGTGATCAATGCTGTATTTTGCACAATAATCAAAAAAATTTGAGTTTTTAAACTCTATTCCATGATCAGATCTAATGCTGACAAGTTCCAGGCTCAACCTTTTCTGCACAACACCAGCCCAATCTCTGAAGCTATCAAAAGTTTCATCTTTGGATGCCAAGAACAGGGTCCATGTATACCTAGAGTAGTCATCAACAATTACGAACACGAATCTCTTCCTCCTCTGCTCTTGATTCTCATATGTCTACACAGATCCATATGTATCAATTCCAAAGGTTTTGATGTACTCACCACCTTATTTGATTTAAAGGATGATCTCACATGCTTCCTTCTCACACAAGCATCACACATTTTTATGTTTTCAAATCTCTTACTAGGCAGTCCACGAACCAGCTCCTTTGATACTAGCTTGTTGAGCTGAGAGAGACTCCCATGACCCATTCTTTTGTGCCACAACTGAGAGTCAATTTCTTGCACATTCAGGCATATTAAGTTGTTTTCAAGCAATGATTTTTGTGGTGCTTTGTATACATTGTTCACCCTTTTTCCTTCCATAAAATTTCTCCACTCTGTAGGTTCTTCACAATACATCCTACAGAGGAGAAGATCACTTCATTTCCTCTATCACACAGTTGAGAGATACTCAGCAGGTTGTGTCTGAGACCATCGACACAGTACACATTATCAATTTCATGATCCAGAGTTCTCCCAACTTTTCCAATTCCTACAATCTGACAACTTTTTCCTCCTTCGAAGGCTACACTACCTCCTTGAAATGCTGCGAGTGAGAGAAAGTTTCTTCTATCTCCTGTCATGTGCCTTGAACAACCACTATCAAGAATCCAGCTTGGGTTGTTCTCCCTCACTCCAGCTTGCAAAATAGATTAAGGGTTAGCTTTAGGAACCCAGACAAGCTTGGGTCCCTTCTTATGAGAGAATGGATAAATCAAATTCTTTTTAGCCCATTGAGGTAGAACACTTCTTTTATTCTTGGTCTTTGCCTTCCTTGCATTCATGCACCTTTGTCTGTAATGTCCAGTTTCACCACAGAAGGTACACAACATGTTATAAGGCAAACCCATATATTTGCTTTTAGGGTTATATGGAGGCAGTGGTTTCTTGAATCCTAGCCCTTGTTTTCCCTTGTTCTGATTTTCAAGGACCCGGTTCATTGCCTCAGAAGACTTATTCCATTTTGTTAATCTGGTATGCTCATAGTCAGATCTTTCAACCTTTTGATTCAAAATCCTATTTTTCTCAGTTTCCCGGTACATGATCTCATTTGTTCTTTTGAGTTCATTTTCAAGAAAGGTTTGAACTTCACTTATTACTTGCTTGCCATTGACACTCTCATTTAACTGATTCAGTTCCAATTCCAGTTCTGTGATCTTAGAGTTTGACACAAGAGTCTGCCCTTTCAAAATGGCATTGATTTCTTCCAGTTCAATGGTTTGTTCTTGAAGACTCTTGTGTTTAGTTCTGAGATCACTTATCTCTTCAGTTAATTTATCTTTCTCAATTTTCTCCTTTTCATAACCCTCAATCAAAGTGGCAGTAATTAGAATCAAATTTTCAGTAGAGTATGTATGCAAATTTTCTTTAAGATCAGATAGACATACCTCTGCTGAATGAGCAGCTTCTTCTTCTCCATCTGTTGCCATAAGAGCTGAGTCCTTCTTTTGGTCATCTTCCGTGTACATCTCTTTCAGCTTTTCCCACACTTCTTTGGCAGACTTGTATTCAAGTATCCTTGATGACACATCAGTAGTCAGCCCTCTCCTCAGGAACAATTCAGCTTTGGAATTTGCATGTAACCAGTCTAGGTCTTGAGGATCTAGTTCTTCTGCCAACTGTGGAACAAGAGCCGCATTTGCTGCTCTCTTTACAGGAACATGAGGTCCTCTTTTCACAATCAACAAAAGACTGTAATCCATTGCTTGAAGGAAGTTTTTCATCTATTTCTTCCAGCACCTGTAGTTTGTCCCGTTGAACACCGGTGGCCTTGATGGATCTCTTCCTCCTCTAAACTCCGGAGGATCTTCCTCATCTGAACGAACATCTGACAATCCCATCAGTGCTGGTGGAGATTCATCTCTAGATTCTTTTTCATGATCAGATTCACTATTAGTAGGTCCCCATGTAGCATAGAAAGCTTTCTTTCTTTTTCTTCTTTCTGCTCTGAAGTTTGGAGGTCGTCTCACCTTCTTCTTTTCTTTGTCATTCTCCTTTGACGCCTCCTTTTCCTTCTCTTTTGTTGCTCTATTTTTCATCCATTCTACTTCCCACATTGGACAATCCACGACAGCATGGTCCTTCTCGAAGCACTTGAAGCATCCTGAATAATTAGGACTGTCAACTATGTTCTTTCTTCCAGAACTTTCCTTGTTATTTCTTTTGAAACCTTTGGACTTTCCTAAGTTAAGCTTCTATCTCGGAGCACTAACCATTGCTGCTTCAACTAATTTCAAATCAACATAATCCTTAGTTTCATCAGTTGCTTCGAGCGCAAGGGTCTTGTCCTTCTTGAGAGCTTGTTTAGTTTTTGAATCTTTCATCATCTTATGTGTTTTCAAACATCCAACTAGTTCTTCAAGTTTGATGGATCTGAGAGGTTTGGACTCAATGATTGCAGTCATCTTGGGTTCCCAGGCCTCAGGTAACACATTTAGAACCTTATCCACCATCTCCACTTCAGGCAACTCCATATCCAGGGATCTCATCTCATTAGTGATAATGGTCAACCTGGTCATCATATCCTGGATTGATTCCTTCTCTCCCATAGAGAACAACTCAAATTGTCTTTTCAGCATTCTTCTCTTGGAGTCTTTCACTTCAGTTGTTCCTTCATGTGCAACTTGTAGGGCATCCCAGATTTCCTTAGCAGTCTTATAAGATGATACTCTATTAAACTCCTCAGGCCAAGACCACAAATTACCAGACGTTTGGCTTTGTGGTTCTTTTCAATCATCTTATAGTCCGCCTCGTTGAACTCCTCTTTTGATTTAGGCTCTTGTCGGGCAGCAGCTCCTTCTCCAACTATCTTGGTAGGAATTAAATTCCCTTCATATACTATAAGCCAGAGTTGGTAATCCTCAGCACAAATGTAGTTCTCCATTCTGTTCTTCCACCAGGCATAGTACTGCCCATTGACTGTGGGGGCCTTAGAACTGATTGTCCTTCAGTGATGGTAGGTGGTGCACTCATGATTCTGATCCTTCTCAAGGTGTTAGCCTAGCACGAGAAGACCCACTTTGATACCACTTGTTAAAACCTATACACCTCCTAAGGACACTAGAAGGGGGGGGTTGAATAGTGTCCACCGATTTTTCTTAACGAGTACCTGATTCTTTCGAATAAAAAACAAGCTTATCAGTTTGGACTTGGACACCACAACACACATAAACAAAAGGCACAAGGAACATGGTGTTTTTACGTGGAAAACTCCTTGCTCAAGGGAGAAAAACCACGACCCACATTCTGAGATTTTCGAACTCAATCCACTAACAGTAAGAGCAAGTTTCTGATTACAAGACTCTGTAACCAAGGGGCTACACTCTAGACCCTAATTACTCAACAAAGCTAAACTCTAGCTTTACAAAGTAATCTCTTAAAACAATTGCTTCTAAGATAAGCTGATAGGTAATAATAATGATCGCATAAAAAAAAGACAACTAACAAACCAAGAACCTAGACAAAATATCTAGACTCAATCTCCTTAACTCCACCAGTTGTCTTCCTCAGTTATCCCACTTTGAAAGTTGTTGACGCTTTTGCATGCTCTCAACTCTCTATTTGTGAATAACTGAGTTACGGCTGAATCAATTACTTGTATTTATATGAGCATCAAAACCCTAGTTGAGTTCCACAAGGAAACCTTGTAATTATGGTAAGACAAGATTCCTTGTGACTCTTTCCTTGTTCAAGTCCAACTCTTATTCGTACTTCAAAGACACAGCCTGGGCACCGCCTCTTTTAGTCTGACTAGGATGCATACTCATTCACGCGCCACTACTCCTAGTTCTGCAGGAATATGCAACCCTCAAATCTTTTCGATCAGTTGTGCCCTTCTATACAAGGACCAAGTTCTCCTCCGGAACCTCTGGGTCCTTCTCGTTTGTCATTCTTCAAAACCTTTCATCAACACAGATGTTGATGATGAATTAAGAGGATTCAGAAATGAGAGGAGGAGAAATAAGGCAAGTAAAAGATATTGCCAAGGACAAGAGAAGTAGATATGTAGGAAGGCTAGTGGGGATGAGGATTTTATTGATAGTTCTGATGTTGGGAGTGATCATAGCGATCAAGAGCGAGATGTAGAATTTGAGGAAGGTGTTGACTTGCCAAGTAGAAGGAAGAATACTAAGGTTAGATATGATACAGATTGTCCGGTTTCTGTATTTAAATTGGGGATTAATTTGGGAATACTGTACAGTTTAGCAAAGTAGTGGCAGATTATGCAATTTAGAACAAAGTTCAGGTGAAGCTTAGGCCTAATAAACAAAGTATACTACAAAAAAAAAAAAAAAAAAAAAAAAAAAAACCCAATTGCCAACAAAAATAAGGGCTAGTAAATTGATCAAATTAGTTGGCAAATTTGGTTACCAACCAATTGAAAATCGAAAATGATCCGTTACTAAAAGGCTCATTGGTAAATTTAACAACGAATTTAAATTGGTTGGTAAACACAAAAAAAAAATTGTTAGTAACTTTTTAGACCTGACCCTAAAATTTTCGTTAGTAAATTTACTAACATTCAGTTGGTCTTCCGTCAGCAAGGCACTAACGGATTGAAATTGGGTTAGTAAATTTAGTTCTTCATCATTCAAATTTTTTTTGTATTCGGTTGGTAAAGTGAGTAACGAAAAAAAATATCAGTATGTATTTCGTTAGCAATGCTACTAACAAGCAACAAATTAGTTGGTAAATCCCATAGTAATTTTGCCAAAATTTCTCAGTAATCAATTAGTAATATTAGTTCCCGAAATGTTTCGTTCGTAATTCGTTGGTAATTTACCAACCTATTTTAAATTAGTTTGCAAATATGGTTATTTGATTTTTTACTATTACATTAGTAACTGGTTAGTAATTTTAGTAATGGAAAATTTCTGTTTGTAATTTGTCATAAAGGTTACTAACGACTCTTAAACTTGTTGGTAATATTCATTTGTATTTTTTAGTAGTCTGTTGGCAATACATATCAAGTGTAATTTGCCAACAGAATAGTAATTCAATATATGTGTGCGTATATATAAAAGAAGACCTGATAAAGCTAGAAACATTAGTAATTTAATAAGTCACAGTATCTTTAACAAAGATGAGGAAGACAATACAGGATAACATCTATCACAAAGACGAGGAAAACAACATAAAATGTGTCTAATATAAAATTACTTAAAAGAAATCTAAAATGACGCATACATGAGCTACTGTGATGTTCGAGTAGGAGGTTTAGGTAAGCCAGCTACGAGGCCCGATAGACGGGCTTGAAGTATCTGATCAACTTGCTCTTGCACCTCCTGTTGCATCTCGTTTCTCATTTCTTCACACAAATCTTGTCTTAATTCTTCTTCATCTCTTCTCTCATATCCTGCTCCATCTCTTCCTTCATTTCTTCTAAGCGGTGTTCAACACACTCTTGACCCGAGCATCAAAATCAAGATTTTGAAGCTGAGATGTCGAAGTGGATGATGTACCAACATGCCCATAGAAAGGTGCCTAAAAGCCAAGACCGTAAATACATTTTTTCCTAGCCCCATCCACTTCTTCCAAATAAATTTGTGAAAAATCAACTAGTGGATGCGTAGTAGATTCATCTTCAGGCTGCGATGCAAATGCAATTTTTGACATGACGGCATCCTGAAAGAAATACAATATGATATAAATCTTGTAATAGTATTTTCCTGCACAACTTAATAACAACTATCTAACATCCGTGTTTTCGAAAGGAAAACCAGATCAAGAAGTAGTCAGAGAAGCTAGGTGAGCAAACCTATAATTCCAATGCAGTTCAAATAGCAGTTTAAATTAAACAACAGAGCTAGACTTGTCAAAAATAACAGTTTTGTGTGAATAATAAGTTGAAATGAGAAACTACTCCCATTTCAAGGAGCATCAGCCTTCTATTCTGTTTCATATTAATGTTCTTTTCTAGTTCTGTCCTATATGCATTAGTAGTCTAAAAACTTCGGATTCTCATTATTTTTCCACTATTTTCATTTCCTTTTAATAGTATTGCATGTTACTGATTAGTTACAGACGACAATAACATTGGTCATATAAAAAAGGTAAAGTGGTCCTTGATTTTGTACACATTCAGATCTATAGACTATACACAATAAATGTGGGAATATGGCAATATTTTTCTTTGGAAGTCTGTTGTATGACACCATACACAATATGGGAAAAGAGGGATAAACTATATTGCAGCGTCATCGAGATTATTGTATTATCATGCAACTCCAAGTTAAAAATTGCAGTAGTATTATATTGCCTGGGGTTCATATGCAAGCATTGTCAATGACATTTCTACTCTTACTTTTTCTTGTACCTAGCATATATAGGAGTTTCACTTTTGGGACTCTTTAACTATTCAGAACACTACAAAAATGTAGGAACTATTTAGACATTCCTCATGACTAAAAAATGTTAGAGAATAGCTGCTAATTATTAGATAAGATAGACTTCTTAAAAGCTCCAACAAAAATAAAATATTTTAGCAGAGCAAATGCATAAGAAAGATCTGGAAACTTAGTGTTTACATCAACTCTGTAACTTTAGCAAGTATAGGTACCTTATTGGTATTGTATTATGAAATTACCTTATTTTTCAATAAACGAGGAAGTTTAGTTTAATATTTTACACTCTCTCTTTTGGCTTTGAGAATATCTTCTAAAACATGTGCTTATTCACAAGACGAGGAATTAACCATAACAAAGCTAGAGCGAGACAACTAACAAATTGTAATTTTACCACGACAGAACCATTAAGTAAGCTTTTAAATCCACTTTGATTTAAGCCAAAAATACAACATATATCTGGAAAAAAAATTAGCAAAGCTCACGTCATTTACATGTGTACTCTTAGATTTCTGGTCGACAAACTCTTCGTTCGCCTTGATGTGCGTCTTCTTCAAAAGATCATGTGGATAAGCTGGTCTTCCTAGTTTTTTTAGCCTAAAATTGAAATTGCATTCGCCCTTTTTTAATATACAAAGAATAACTTGAAAGAAATTATAATTTGGAAAATAAAAATGAGTTTACCAGTTGTCTTGCATGTTCTCGGTGAGTACTAGAGCCTCCTTTGTGTCGTGAAGGGTCAGATCCTTCACCATATTTTTCACTAAGTCGATTTCTTAAACATTGTACAGACTTGGCCTTAAAAGCCTTAGTCTCCCAATGAGGCTTCTAGATCTCCCAAACAGACACCGGGAGACTTTTTCGCTTCTTCTCACATTTTCTTGATTCAGATAACATGCCCTTGTAGTGTTCAACACATTTTTGCAAAAACTTATCCTTTATGGCCCCTTCAACTGCAGTATTCCATTGGAATCGTTGCTATTCAAAATAATCAAAAGAGAAATAACACATCTTAATATATCCTATATATTATGTTTGCAGAACCAAAAAAAAAAAAAACTTCACATTAGGAAAACAAAATATAAAAGAGATCAAGCAAGAAACCATATATCTAGCTAAAAGCTAGGCATGTCCAGAATCAACATATAACCCATTGTCCGTCTTAAACAAAGAAGATTGACAAGTTTCATTTCTGTGATGACTGAAGCCTAGTGGCAGAAACTAATTCGGGGGGGAGGGGTGTGCTGGCTATTGATCATGCAGGTTTGAAAGAGGATATAATAAGACTTAATGACTGTGTAAGTTAGTAGCCCTACAAGATTCTAACAACTTGCTAATAGCCAAATATCTCCATTAGCTTGTAAGGGTCATATTTTTGCCAAGGAGAAGGGAAATCTACTAATAAATATATAAAGCCAATATTCTCAGTGATACAGATTATGATGATCAATAGAAGACTAATGGAACTTTCCTTGATAAAAGCACCATTATTTATAAATTGTTCCGGCATGAAAACTTTGTACATACCAACAACCTAATACTTAAAAGTGTAACTTAGTACAGAGTTTGACTTCCTGATAATCTTCAATAACGTGAGAGAGACTGGATGAAATTGACTTAAACCTAGGGAAATGATGGAATTTGAAGACTGTTTAGAGCCTGGACAATATGTAATGAAGTGCAGAAAAAGTGAGGAATCAGTAGATATTTAAAGAATTATGGAAAGGAAAAAGAGGGAGGAATGGAGAAGAATCATGTAAGTACTTGTGAAGTACTATTCATTTAAGTCTTCTCCAACATAGATGAATATATAAATTTCTACAGGCAAAACTTGCATAGGAACAACAAGGACATCAAATCTCTTGAAAGCCTAAATGGCTCCAAGTCAAGTTTAGCAGCCAAGTTTGGAAGATATGAGATTATAAATGTTATGTTTGAAGCTATTTGTTAGCTTTTTGTTATACTTTAAGCACCTCCTAAGAACACTAGAGGGGAGTTGAATAGTGTCCTCCGATTTTCGTTGCAAGGACTCAATTCGTCTGTGTCAAGAACCTTGTTCTTGACTTAACAGTTTGCACTCAACCACCTCTACACCCACAAATAACAGGCACAAGGAATACAGTGTTTTTACGTGGAAAACTCCTTGCTCAAGGGAGAAAAACCACGACCCACGCTCTGGGATTTTAGAACTCAATCCACTAACACAAAGAGCAAGTTTATGATTACAAGATTCTGTAACCAAGGGGCTACACTCTAGACCCTAATCACTCAACAAAGCTAAATTCTAGCTTTACAAAGCAATCTCTCAAAAGTTCACCTAGCACAATTGCTTCTAATATAAGCTGATAGGTAAAAACAATGATCGTACAAACCAAAACAACTTACAAACCAAGAACCTAGACAGAATATCTAGACTCAATCTTTTTAATTCCACCGGTTGTCTTCTTCAGTTATCTCACGTAGAAAGTTGCTGGATCGCCTGTGTATGCTCTCAACTCTCTGTTTGTGAATAACTGATTTCGACTGCATCAACTACTTATATTTATATGGGCATTAAAACCCTAGTTGAGTTCCACAAGAAAACGTTGTAATTAAGGTAAGACAAGATTCCTTGTAACTTTTCCCTTGTTTAAGTCCAACTCTTATTCGTACTTCGAAGACACAGCCTGGGCAACGCCTATTTTAATCTGACTAGGATGCATACTCGTTCACGCGCCCTACTCCTAGTTCCACAGGGATTTGCAACCCTCAAATCTTTTCGATCAGTCGTGCCCTTCTATACAAGGACCAGGTTCTCCTCAGGAACCCCTGAGTCCTTTGGGTTTGTCATTCTTCAAAACCTTTTCTTAACAAATTTCCCCTTTTTGATGATGACAAACAAATGTTGCCAAAGAACCTGAATAGACAAACTTTCAAATAACACAAAAAACAAGAATAACAGTTTAAAAAATTTAAAACAGATGAGTTAGATCACAAACACCCCAACATTTCCTTCTTCCCCCTTTTGGCATCATCGAAAAGATTCAAATACTTGCATGAACCAGTTAGTACTATCCGGTCTAGAGCACAAGGCGACAAGTCATCTAAACCTTAAACACACAGAGATAAAGCCAAGGCCCAAACAGAACCATATATAATAGAACAGATCCAAAAGTAAGCAAGAGAAATTTAAAATCAAGCATCCAGGGTGTGACCAGCAACATAGCCCTAATAAGAAGTACACAACAAAAAACAAATTGTCTTAAACATCACATATCAAGGGAGGGCATGAAGGGATAAGGGAGATTATGATAGAGGACAGGGAGGTATGGAAGGAGGACTCAGGGTTTTAAGTTGAAGTGTTTGATAAGTGCCTCAAGGTTCTTCGTATTCTTGGCCCTCTCTATCACCAGCTCGGCCTCATACTTGTGACACTCAATTTCAAACGATCAATTTCTTGATCCTTCAACTCCAGCTTTCTTTGCAGCTCAGCATTTTCTATGTTTCCTCAAGAACATGGCTCTCCAGTTCATTCACAGCTGCAATGGCCTCCTCGGGTCCATAGTCCTCGCTTTCCTTAGACTGCTCTTGCTTAACCTGCACAGGTTTCTTGGAAGCTCTCATCTCTTTGAAGAAAGCACAGCTTTTCAGCACATTAAACCCGAACATTTGATGAATGGTGGGTTTCTTCCCAGCTTCCAAAGGAACCCCGAAATGCTCCAGAACCTACTGCAGGATGTAGGAATGCACTAATGAATGTGGCTTTTGGTCAGTGTCTGCAATCCTTTTGATATGTCTGATTATCAGACCAGGTAGATTGATTTTTACTCCTCTATCCAGCAAGTCCATATAGGTTAAGTCCAGAGCACTGGCCTCACTATTTCTCTCTCCCTTAGGTAGTAGGAATCGATGAACAAACTCAAAGAGCAGTTGATGTGCTGGCTCCATCTCCTTCTTGTCCACATTCCTCTATTTTCTGAGCTTTGGTTTTCCTGAAAATTTCTTTACTACACTTAGGGGAGTCACTCCATCTGTTCTTTTTGGCAATTTCAACTTAATGTACCTGCAATAACCTTCAGCAGGCACATGAAGGATCACTCCCAGCTCAGTTCTTCAAAACTCAATCTCAACTCCCTTCACCACTGAAAACACTCTCCTGGCAGTAACCCTGCAGTTGGTATTGAACTCTCTAACCTCATCAAAAAACAACATCCTGTCTTTGTTTGCAAAAAAACCTAACCACCCTTAATCACCAACCATCCTGAGTAAAGGTTTCATGTGGTGCTCCTTCACATCACCCAGGATACTCCCAGTAAGTACCTGGTGTTTAGCGAAGAAGGCTACCCTGTCAACCTCTTCCTTAGAACCCTTTCTCCTTTTCCTGCTCTCCATCTCACTATCGTTTCAGAGTCACTAGGTTCCACATAATTGCCAACTTCATCACTTTCATCTTTGGCCTCATTAGCCTTTTTCTCATTCTTCTTCTTTTTCTCCTGTTCTCCATCCCTCACATTCTTAACTATCTTCTCTAGCTTTCCCACTTTCACTAGCTGCTGCTTCAGAGTTGACCTGGTTCCTACTCTTCTTGGTGCAGGCTCTGCAACAACTTTATCATCACTCTCAGTTCTCTCTTCCTGAGAGTCCTCACTAGATTCATCCACTAGTCGGCTTTTCGATACATACATTCCCCCTCTCACCATCCTTCTTCTCTTGTCAGGCTCCACTCTATTCTCTCTCACAAACACCACTTCTTCTTCCTCACCTTCATTTATCAGCCTTTCATCTTCCTCTCCAAACTTTCTTTTCACACCTTTTCTCTTTGTTTCTTCAGCTTTCTCTGCAACTTCCTCATCCTTCTCCTCTTCAGAGTCTGTCCACTTGAGTTCTGCATCATCAGCCTCTGTGGGATCTGGGCGAGAACCAGGTTCTTCGCTCAAATCCTTTGAAACCTCAGTAGAACTAGGAACTCCAACAACTGGACCTTCAAGTACAGACAACCCTTGAATTTTCTCAATAGGAACACCTGAACTAGGTTCACCAACATGTTCCTTTTGGGATTCAGCAGAATCCTCTTCTCTCAATCTTTCTAGCACCTTTTCAACTACATCAACTTCCAGCACATTCTTAGATACTACTGGCACATGCAAACTAGACTTAGGTTCCTCCTGATCAATCTGTTTGCTCTCCTCAACCACCTTCCCCCATCAGAAATACCACTAGACTCTTCCTTTTCTACGATTTCATCTAGTCCTTTTACCAATACTTCAGTACTCAATTTTCCAGGACTTTTTACAACATCTAAGGTAGTAGAGGTTGATAAAGTAGAATCAAGTGTTACTTCAACCGTTCTTTCAGATGAAACAGGTTCTACTGGCGAGGATCTGACCATCATCTTCTTGACCATTTTCTTCCCTCACTTTTTGAGAAAATTTGACCTAGCCCTGACAATTCTCTCTGCAAGAGTAGAGGGATGGGGTTTTGGAGTAGATTTCTTGGATGTGTTGGTTTCAGAAGTTTTAGTAGGTGATGTTGAAGTAGACTGTACTTGAGACATGGTGATAATAGTTAGGGTTTTGAAAATAAGACAACGGAGATTTCTAGGTTCGATTTTTAGAGAGAGAAAATAGGTTGAGTAGAGATAAATTGTTTGCAAGTGTATGTGTTCTGTTTCTATCAAACAAGAAGGTGAGAAGGAGTGATGGTGATGAGAGGTTTTTTCCCTGGGGAATTGAAAGTAATGATGGCTGAAAAAGTGAAAAGGCAGTTTTTTTGAAGTTTTTGAGAACCGGAAAAGGAGTATTGATTTGACGGTTATATCGACTTGCCCAAATAAGGCCTTTTTAAATAAGTGGGGTCCAGTCAAGTCTAATAGAAGTCTAACCAAAAGAGGAAGGTGTTCCTATAATTTAGGACAGTAACAAAAATATGGAAAGCCCCCCTTGACACACGTATAATTGACAATCAATTTCAGTTATAACTCTTATCATACAAGGCTGTGTGACTGTACCTGCACATGATTTCTCATGCTTGCTTTGGTTTCTTCTACATACCCAGTAGGTTCTTTATGGGATCACATTAGCCCAACCTGGTGCTAATCAGCTGAACAAGTATACTTAATAAAGTACAAAAATTTAGACTGGACAATAATAACAATAATCACAAACAGGTTGCTGAACACTTAACTAACCAATCATTGGGGAACAACCGCTGAGTCATCCATCTATTTTAGTCATCCTTAACTCCAACCTGTTCCTTTCAAACTGTATTTTGTTCAAAGCTTTGGTAATTGTCAGCAATTTGATCTTCAGTCCTGCAAGAATTCATAGTGATCAGACCCTTTTCTACATTATCTCTAAGAAAATGGGGTCTAATATCAATGTGCTTTGTTCTTTTATGTTGGACTGGGTTCTTGGCAATGTTCACGGCAGTTGTGTTATCACAGAAAATTGGCACAGCTTCACATTTAATTCCAAAATCCTCCAACTGCTGTTTGATCCATAGCAATTGTGAGCAGCATGATGCAGTTGCTACATACTCAGCTTCTGCAACAGATAAGGCTACTGAATTATGCTTCTTTGTTGCCCAAGAAACTAAGCAGGGACCAAGAAAGTGTTTTATTCCTGAAGTGCTTTTCCTGTCCACCAAGTGACCTGCATAATCTGCATCAACAAAATCAATTAGTTCAAAAGTACCTCTGCTTGGGTACCGTAGACATAGATCCTGAGTTCCTTTCAAGTATCTCAAGATCCTCTTCACAGCTGTCAAATGTGATTCCCTAGGCTTGGACTGAAATCAAGCACACAACCCCACACTGTATATAATGTAAGGTCGACTGGCTGAGAGATAGAGGAGTGAACCTATGATTCCTCTATATCTTGTCTCATTTGTAGAAGGACCTAGTTCATCCATATCCAGCTTGGTTCCAGGAGCAATAGGAGTAGTCATTTCTTTAGCTCTTTCCATGTCAAATTTCTTCAGAAGTTCCTTGACATATTTTTGTTGATGAATCATGGTTCCTTCAAGCGTTTGTTTTATCTACAATCCTAGGAAGAAATTGAGTTCTCCCATCATGCTCATTTCAAATTCACTGCCCATTAATTAAGCAAATCCCTTGCATAGCTCTTCATCTGTGGCTCCAAAAATAATATCATCAACATATAGCTGAACCACCAATAGATCTTTTCCTTTCTTCTTTAAGAACAGGGTGTTGTCGATCTTTCCTCTTGTAAAACCATTCTTCAATAGGATTCTTGATAGTCTCTCATACCAGGCTCTTGGAGCTTGCTTCAGACCATAGAGTGCCTTATCCAGTTTGTAAACATGATCAGGAAATTCACTATTCACAAAACCTAGTGGCTGAATTACATAGACTTCTTCATTCAGATATCCATTCAAGAAAGCAGTCTTTACATCCATCTGATACAGTGTGAATTCCATGTATATGACAAAGGCAATCAACATTCTAATAGCTTCCATTCTTGCCACTGGTGCAAAAGTTTCATCATAGTCAATTCCTTCTTCTTGACTGTATCCTTGGACTACCAATCTAGCCTTGTTTCTTGTAACTATACCATGCTCATACAGTTTATTTCTGAATACCCACTTTGTTCCAGTTATTGATCTGTCCTTTAGCTTAGGAACTATGTGCCACACTTTGCTTCTTTCAAACTGATGAAGCTCATCCTGCATGGATAGAATCTAATCCGGATCTTCTAGGACTTCTTTTACATTCTTTGGTTCCAGAGATGATAGGAAGGCAAAGAATGCACACAAATTCTTCAAGGCCGACCTGGTCATAATTCCAGTGTCCAATTCTGATAATACATTCTCCAAAGGATGAGAACTTTGGTGCTTCCATGGTCTGGGTTGAATATGACGAGAAGAACCTTTAGCATCACTTTGGGTAGGTTCTTCCTGACTTGTTGAATCATCAACTTCATCTGATGTTCCCCCTGTCATATTGACTCTTTGTTCTCGTGAAGTTGAATCCTCACAAGATTCTTCTATGTCTTCTGGATCTTCTGAGTCAGCTGCACCATCTTCTCGAGTAAGACCAATCGCTTGATCATCTACTTCAGTTTCATCTACTGCCTTATCGGATTCATCAAATACCACATGCATACTTTCCTTCACTGTTTGTGTTCTTTTATTAAACATTTTGTATGCTTTGCTTTAAGTAGAATAACCTAGGAATATTGCCTCATCACTTCTAGCATCAAATTTCCCCAATGGTTCCTTTCCGTTATTGTGAACAAAACATTTACATCCAAAGGGTCTCAGGTATGCAATATTTGGTTTCCTTCCTCTGAGCAGCTCATATGGGGTCTTGTCAAGAATAGCTCTGATGGAGCATCTGTTCGGTAGATAGCGCGCAGTGTTTATTGCTTCAGCCTAGAAATTCCTTGCAAGACCACTTGACAGTAACATAGTCCTTGCCATATCTTCCAGACACCTGTTCTTCCTTTAAACTACTCCATTTTGCTGTGGAGTTCTTGGTACAGAGAAGTTATGATCAATGCTGTACTTCGCACAATAATCAGAAAATTTTGAGTTTTCAAACTCTGTTCCATGATCAGATCTAATGTTGACAAGTTCCATGCTCAACCTTTTCTGCACAACACCAGCCCAATCTTTGAAGCTAACGAAGGCTTCCTCTTTTGACGCCAAGAACAGAGTCCATGTATACCTAGGGTAGTCATCAACAATTACGAACACAAATCTCTTTTCTCCTCTGCTCCTGATTCCCATAGGTCCACAAAGATCCATATGTATCAGTTCCAGTATTTTTGATGTACTTACCACCTTCTTTGATTTAAAGGATGATCTCATATGCTTTGCTCTCATACAGGCATCACACTTTTTTATGTTTTCAAATCTCTTACTAGGCAGTCCACGAACCAGCTCCTTTGATACTAGCTTGTTGAGTTGTGGGAGACTTGCATGTCCCATTCTTTTGTGCCACAACTGAGAATCACTTTCTTTCACGTTTAAGCATGTCAAGTTGTTTTCAGGCAGTGATTTCAGTGATGCTTTGTATATATTGTTCACCCTTTTTCCTTCCATAACAAGTAGGTTCTTCACAATGTACCCCACAGAAGAAAAGCTCATTTCATTTCCTCTATCACACAGTTGAGAGATACTCAGCAAATTGTGTCTGAGACCATCGACACAGTATACATTTTCAATTGCATGGTCCAAAGTTCTCCCAACTTTTCCAATTCCTACGATCTGACCACTTTTTCCTCCTCCAAAGGCTACACTGCCTCCTTGAAATGCTGCGAGTGAGAGAAAGTTCCTTCTATCTCCTGTCATGTGCCTTGAACAACCACTATAAAGAATCCAGCTTGGGTTGTTCTCCCTCACTCCAGCCTGCAAAATAGATTAAGGGTTAGCTTAAGGAACCCAGACAAGCTTGGGTCCCTTCTTATGAGAAAATGGATAAATCAAATCCTGTTTAGCCCATTTAGATAGAACACTTCTTTTATTCTTGGCCTTTGCCTTGCTTGCATTCATGAACCTTTATTTGTAGTGTCCAGTTTCACCACAGAAGGTGCACAACATATTACAAGGCAAACCCACATACTTGCTCTTAGGATTATATGAAGGCAGTGGTTTCTTGAATCCCAGTCCTTGTTTTCCCTTGTTCTGATTTTCAAGGACCCAGTTCGTTGCCTCGGAAGACTTAATCCATTTTGTTAATCTGGTAAGCTCATAGTTAGATTTTTCAACCTTTTGATTCAGAATCATGTTTTTTCAGTTTCCTGGTAAAGGATCTCATTTGGTCATTTGAGTTCATTTTCAAGAAAGGTTTTGTTGAAGGATGAATTTTGAAGATGACAAAGGACCTGGTGCTAAGTGGACCGCGAAAGGATTCACAGTCGAAGTGAGAATATAAGGCCCTGCTTATTCTAGTATTTAATTTGTGCTAACTACGGCTCTAGTGATAAGTACCTTAAAGTAATTATAGAAATAACGTACTTGTAATGTACTTGTAGAACTCTTGGGTGCATACTTAGATTTAATTCCTAGATGATAATATTGAAGATTGTATTTATAAAGACAATATATTATAGAAATGGTCCGTGGTTGACTAATAAATTTCAGGGCTTAGCAAAATGTATTATGGGCCCTTTAGCCCATTATTATATTAATCCAAAGCAAATACAGCTAGCCCTTAATACCTAAGCTAGCTACATACGTGGTAACAAAGAACTCAAAAGGCCGAAAGGAACTTGTCCCCTACAGTAGTGAAGTCAACTAAGGGACTTTGTCTCTCCAAGAGAAAAGCAAACTAGGTGGAGGATCTTCGTGGTTGCGAAACAGAGTACTATCAACGCAAGCATAAAAAGGTATTTCCTTATAATTGTAAATAGTACTCCCTCTGTCCCAATTTATGTGTCACACTTTCCTTTTTGGTCTGTCCCAAAAAGAATGTCACATTTTCTTATTTGTCAACTATTTAATGCACTATCTCTATTTTACCCCTATTGGGTCCTACTTACTTTAAAAGCCACAAACAACTTTTTGATTACTACAATCTTCTCTCTCTTACTTTTTCAAGGGTAAATTTGAACATTTACAAAGTCAACTTCTATTTCTTAAACTCCGTACCAAGTCAAACACCGCCACACAAATTGAGACGGAGGTAGTAATTAACTTTATGAGTTTCAATAATATAAATTATAATTAATACTTAGTGAGGTTGGATGGTAATATATTAGAATAATCTACCAAATTCAATTCTAAGTTTTTATCACATAAAATAATGAGTTCCAGCCGGTAATCCATAATGTGGTAAGTTAATATTTTGAATTCAATCTAATTTGAAGGTTTGATAGTTACTATGATGTATTAACAGCTTGTTTGGATGGTTGTAACCTATGGTATGGTATTGTATTGTTACCATGGGTACGACGTTTGTTTTGATTGTTTCTCTAATTAATATTGTACGGTATCGTTAAATCCATGGTTATGTAACCATGAAAACTGTCACTTTATGTAACGACTGATTTGGTGGGATCGCGTCGTTGCCTATTTTTCTTACCTATCATGCCCCTACTTATTATTTAATATTTCCATTTTATCCTTTACCTTATTTTCAATTATTAAACCACGGTAAACAATACAGTCTATCCAAACGTTGTACAACACAATACGATACATTACCATACGATACAATATAATAAAACACATTATGAAACGATGAGTAAGAACCATCCAAACGGAGTGTAAACGATAGTAGATGTATTTATTCTAATCTTAGAAAGATAGTACATAGTTTAAACTATTTGTGAGGTGGTTATCTTTTTAAGGACTATATATACGTGATGTAATTTGGTTCGTGAAATACTAATTCTATACCAAGTCAATTCATATCTAATTTAGAATTGGTTTAAGGATTTAGTGTTGGTGTGCCAGCTATAAGAATAGCTTCATTGGGAGCAAAGTACATAGTTTTATGTCATAAACTCAAGCTCTGTCATTTTTCCCTTTTCTGATGGTATTAAGACATATATGTAAGTAGTACTAAATAGAAGCTAGCATCTTTCTTAGTGCCTTTAGGAAGATCACTGTATCAAATATGTTTACTGCGTTCCTCCGTGGAATGTATCATGTAGAACGACTTAGATGCTTTGCTTTACAAAACCATCTTAGTAAAGTAGTAGTGAAAGCCAAATTGACACATGGTTTAGATCAATTATATAATAAATAGAAGTAGAGCATGTTTTGACGACTTGAGTCCCAATATTGTAGATTGAGATTCGGTGAATGCCCCGGGATATTGAGTTGGCGAATTTGAGCTAAGCCCTGAGGTAAGTTGAGACAATCTTTCTAATTGGGACTGAACAAATAGTGCAGTATTAAATATAGCTTCGTATAAATTTTTTATGATCCAGCCAATTTAGTAGTATATGACTTGCTTGATTTTGTTTGGCTTGGTGAACATGTGACATCGTTCTTATGATGTTACTGATAGCAGTACAATATTCAGACTAAGTTAGTATTGTGATCACATTACTTGTTAGGGAGATAGGCCGACACTCCCCCGTGCGTGTTGCTAGATCTCACGTACGCAGGGCCACCGTTTGCTTTGGGAGATTGGCCGACACTCCCACATATGTGCCAGTAGTTGCACGTATGCATTGGGTATTACTTGTTGGGGAGAGACACCGGCACTCCCCGTGCGTGCGCCAGATCTCACGTACGCAGGGTCACAGTGTGAAATTATGTTCTTTTCAGTAAAATTACTTCTTTGAATAACTCAGCTCTGTTTAGCATCAGTTAATAGTTTAGTTTCTTAACTATCAGAATATTATTAAATTCTCAGACCATAGATTAATTATATGTTTATGAATATGTATTTTCTTCCTTAATATATTATTTTCCAGTAAGTCTTGTTCAGCCTTTTAGAAGGATGTCTATAAAATTTACTGGGTATCTTGGAGGTGCTTAGCCCGTGAGGGCCTGCTTACTTTTATGTGGTAGGTGTTGAGGCAGTAGGTGACACAATTCAAGGCTAGTATCAGGCTCGTTCGTAGTTCAGTTGGTGAGCGCCGTTTTCTTTTCAGCGGCAGCCACTATTCAGACAATATTTATTTTATCCACTATTTGATTCTCGGGGAATGCCTCGTAGTTTATGTCTTTATATTCTCAGTCCATTCTTTTAGAGGCTCATGACTTAGCTAGCGATTTTTTTTTTCTTCAGATAGTCAGATTGACAACAATTTTAAATCTTGATAATACTTTAATCCTCATACCAGTATACTAAGTTAAATGTCATTTTGCAGTATCTTAATTATGTCTCATTGGCCTTAATCTATTAGTTAATTCCGTGTTCACTCAACCGTAGTTCAGGTTGGGTGCCAATCACGTACTCTCCTTGTTGGGGGCGTGACAACTTAGTATCAGAGCCTAGGTTCAGTTGTTCTAGGGAGTCATGAGCCGTGTCTGGTAGAGTCCTACTTATGGGTGTGTAGCGCGGCACACTTATAATTAGGAGGCTGCGGGACATATTAGGACAGTTTCCCTTCTTTGCTTCTTATATCGAGCATTAGAGCTTAAAGTAAGAACTCAAAACATGTTCCTGTAAATCTTGCAAATGATTTACATTCATGGAGGGCGTAATCATATAGTGTAGGCCCAGTGCTTAGTAGTAATGTTAGTTTTTTTGAGATACGTTAAAAAAAAGTGTGTGCTATGAAAAATACCTCAGAACTTACAAAGAGTTTGTAGAAAAATATGGGAACCTCGGAAAGTATGTCCCTAAGTTATAGCTAAGTGAGTGTAAAACTTCAGGATGAGAAATCGTGATGACAACGACGATAAATGAGGTGAAGCAAGATGTATTTAGACAGTGAATTTTGTACCTAAATATTTTTATGGGAAACTACGACCAATTGGTAAAAGTGTATAAATTAGACAATATTGGAAAAAAAATAGCAATAACTCAATGGAGAAAGGGAAAAAAAAAGGAAAGTTCAGAAAATTCTCAGTAGAATTTTAATGAAACTAACACACATCAGCTATTCGGTCCAAAAGGTTATTTCTATCAAGAAAACTCCCTAGTTCCAAAAACTGGATTTCCTCAAGTGAAGGAAATAGTAATACACTACCATAGAGCATCAAGAGGAGAAGAGAATCAGTAAACAAGAAGATAGTTCCAACCAGCTTTTGTCACTCACGACCAACCACCAAAGCACGAGCAGAGCTCCTCTATGTATATAAAGTACTTTCATGTACCAATTAGGAAATGTTTATCCAACTTTAGTACAATTGAGTAACCTTTGATAATAAGTTGAAAGCAGTACATTGTAGTCCTAGCTGATATAAGATTAAGTTTTATGTTAAAGAGTCCAAAAAAAAAAAAAAAAACCCTTTGATTTAGTTTCTTATGTTGGACAAAGTCCTATAATGCCAGGTCCTTGGTCTAGAATTTTAGTATGATAATTCAATAGAGCGTTTTTGTTGGATCATATTAAAATACATTTACGACATATGGATATACCAACTGAGTCCAAGTAGAATGCTAGACATAGTTCAGTTGGAGTTCAAAATTGTAGAAGCACCTCTCTATTTACGGTGACGGCAAGAGGACAACTAAACACGCACAAGATGAAGTGGAAACAACTTAGAAGGCAAATTTAAAATTTGATAAGCTCTCATAGAAATAGAATGTGAGAAGAGCCTGCATAAATATACATATTAAAAAAAGTGACTTGAGGAGAAATCTCAAGTTAAAGGAGGGACTAATAAGTTGTAATTATGGCAGCTAGCATTCAGATAATACCTACCAGTACAGATCATTTATGTTCAGAATAGGACAAAATAAAATTTCCATGTAACACCAAGTAATGACTCATAATCTTACTATATGTCAATGATATGAGAAGGCTCGGCCCTCAGGGCAAGACATTAGAAAACTCAGTTCAGTGAAGTGACATATGATAGAATAAAACATTAGTTTTCCAGATCTGTGGACAGATATATTGAAAACGACTATTTTGTAAGCCTACTAGCACAAGAAATGTTTCAGATCAAATTGCCCACTTATTAGCTGAGGTTTGGAAAAAACAAATACAGTATGGTGAACTACAGAACCCACGGGTAGGGTGTATATTGTGAATAGCTTTCTAGTGAAGGATATAATTGTAGGATATATATCCCTAGGTGTTCCATTAAGTGCATATGAGTGAAAGTTTATGATTTATATGAGATGCGGGATAGATGGCTAAATACATGTGTACAGTTTCGTGTGAAAAAAAAAGGAGGATGCACAGTAGAAGATGGTACATTCAGTCGATATATATGATTGTTCAAGAAGCCTTCTTGGCTCAAATCTGTTTGAGCACAAGATAAAGGACACAACTACGAAGGATTGTGATGAAGGTAACTAGAGAGAAGTAATTAGCGATCAAGAATAGACAATTGAGAAATAAGTGATAATAAGATAGCACCCAAAAAAAAAAAAAGTTCCACCCTATAGGGGATACATGAAATTAGATAACGGACTCACTCCTATTAGAGAAAGGGAGTTTCATCTAATAAGGATACTTTGAGGCGATGGTTCTGAAAAAGTTACTCCTTTTACTAGAGCGAAAAGAATGAGGTCATTGATCTCTCTATACTAAAATATATAGCTAGGAGTAGCTTAAGTTTGTGTTATAACGCCTAAACCTTGAATAAGGGCGGGATGCTACTTCCACAGGGGCTGCTGGTGCTAGTGTGTGTCATTTATTGACAGCCACTCATTGATCAGGTGGAAAAGACTGAATTGAATCTACAACATAAGAAAGAGACCCATACTCATGGAAGTTGATAGGTGCATAGGGAAACAAATTAGGTGATATATATCGTGTCTACACGAGGTAATATGACCTCTAATACAAGCAGATCAACCACATATTTTCTGAGAGACCTACTGATCAATGGGTAAGACAAGAGATGATAGAGTAGTTCATGTGACAAAGAAAGTTGTATCGAAGGTGCAAATAAAATAGTTTAACCAAGCCGACGAGGTTATGTGCAATCATTAGAGATATGAAAGTTTGATGTAGTGTAATCTTTTGAATTAACCAGCTCCCCTCGGGCATGAAGCGAAAAAAAAAAACGGCTTCAGGAGGAGTGATTTTAAGTTTACTCCAAGGGTAGTCCTTATCAATGGACCATAATTATTACTCCCTCCGTCCCAATTTATGTGGCACTTTTCGCTTTTCGAGAGTCAATTTGACTAAACTTTGAAGCTAAATTGGATTAGATTAACTCAATATTTTAATATTAAAATTTATATTTTTGAAAACTACTTGAAACGTACTTTAAGTTACAACTTTTCTCATATTATTTTGGTGAAAAAATACGTCTTGAAATATCGGTCAAAGTTCATGCAGTTTGAATCTCGAAAAGCGAAAAGTACCACATAAATTGGGACAGAGGGAGTACAAGACTAGAACATAATCCCCCTCTCAGAAAGTACAAGAAGAAGTTATTCAGTTTATTTTCCTGGTCGTACTTTATAGTTATCAATTTCCTAAATGTCTAGTTACACAGTTTCTCAGTTAGCAGTTTCCAGTTTTTTTAGTAATGTTAATTTTCAGTTCTTAGGTACTTGCCTTATAGTTCGATACATCAGTATTTTCAGTGACAAGACATTGATGCCTTTGGGTGATAAATCAGAGCTAGAGTTCGAGTATATATCTAAAGTGATAACAATAATGAGTTGCTTGAAAACTCCTCCATGTTTGTATGTACGATATACTAGTAAAAATAGTGAAAGTAAAACAATGCAAGGTCAAATATATATATATATATATATATTATGATAAAACATATATAATAAACCATCTCATTGCCCCAAATGTGAGATGTGATTAAAGGTGTGATGGCATAAGTACTTAGTTTCAAGTATCATATATATAGCGAGAACCCATCAGAGTAGCAGAACTTGAAAAAAAAAGAAGAACAGTTATGGGAGAGTATGAAAAAGGAAATGGCTAAATTTTAATTAAGCGCCTGAAATTTCCAGTAGGGTAAATCCAAACACCCATTGCTCAGCAGTTTTTCCCGAAACATATGAACTCCATAATGACAGTAGAAACATGATTATACAATCTTTGTGATTGGTCTGCCACAGACATTGAATAAGTATGACTCCAGTTACGTGATAGTCAAATCACCCACTAAGTTCAAGTATACACCACCTATATCTTAGAGGAATAACCGGCCTATGGGGGAAACCAACATAAATTATCTCAAATAGAGGTTCTGATACATATCACCGCTTCTTCATGATCTAAAAAAGAAAACGTACCGAGTACTGTATGGGCCTAAATCAGTTTAGGATTACAAATCGAATTTGGATTCGAATATAAGTAAATTTTCGTATCAAAATTGAATAAACGCACAAAACAGATGTAAATACGAAAGAATAACTTGATTTCAATATATGATTGAGAGTACAAATTTGGGCAGAGTTTCAGTATATATTTCTGGATCCGTACAATGTAAAATGAAGTGCTATTTATAGATACAAGGTGTTATCCCACGTTCTCCACTACTTGTTCATGGCCAACCCACGTCTGGAGCATTTATGGGTGGAGTTAATGGGCAAGATAGTGGGCTGCAAAGCCGCTTGAGCCGAGGGGATTCACCGAGGCGCGAATAAATGACCTCGGTGGCAATGCCCTGCTACTTGACCGAGGTGGCCGTCACCGAAGCTCAGCTTGCGGCTTGCCTTCGGTGGCGACCTCGGTGCCTGGCTTCGGCGATCCATTCATTTGCTTCGGTCTCTGGCTTGCCGACTTGTGTTCGGTCGTTATCGATTTGCATGACCGGGGCGAATCATCGCGGGTCGATTTTTACCCAATACAGATAGTCCCCCCACTCCTCGGTCACTTACCGAATTCACTGAGGAGTGGAGTGAAGTTTAGCGGGAAAACGACGTGGCTTGATCTTATCCAAGTATTTCAAAATTTGTCAACGGTTCGCGTCTCATCAGGTCACTTCTCCTAGACATGTGTCATCCATCCGTTGGCTTCACAAACGGTCACGCCGTAATTTTTGTCTTCCCAACGTTACAATGATGATGAGAACCCCCCCCCCCCCACCCCCCCCCCCCCCGCTTGGTTCTTCCATACCTATAAATAGTTGCTTACCAAGCCCTTCATCCCACTTTCATCTTCCGCGATTAACAGTACCAAAAAAGAAGAAATTTCACACTTCCTTTGATCTCATCTTCAAGAAAACTTCAATCTCTAACCACTATCATGTCTACCACTCAATCTAGGCAGGATTCGAGTGATTCAGGTGAGAGGGTACGAGCTCCGCTCTTGGCTGCGACCACTGCTAGTGGCGACGCCGCCGCTGCTGCGCCGGCGGTCCCAGCAACTGCGGCGGAAGGTGGAGAGGTGACGTCTGGTGTTGGGGGCCTAAAGCGCCGTAAGGCTAGGGCCAGGCGCGACCTGGCAGTGGAGGTGGAAGACGCTGATATGGGAGAAGAGGATGACGTCATGCTTGATGACGTCATGGTAGGTGGCGTCAGTGACGTCATCCACAGAGATGGTGATGACGGAGGTGATGATGAAGGTGATGGTGCTGAAGGCGACGATGCCGTGGGCGAGACCGAGGGCGGACATGTCGCCGAGGTGGGATTTTCGGGCCCGGCAATTCCCCTCGAGCAAGAGCTCGAGCCTCACCAAATAATCCCTTCTAATTTCGAAAGCGGCAAGGACCTCAAGCTACAGGTTCAATCAGCCGACCAGGAAGAGAAGAACAGAAACATTCTAGTGAACACGACACCGACCCGCATAACACAAGCTCACATTGAGCGGGTTCGGAGGGAGTGCAAATTTGGGCCCGAGATGAAAGTGGTCATACCTGATCCGGTAAGCAGAGTTTGCCACCATATCGAGGGCCTTTCTTTCGCTTACACCTATCCTTTCACCCTCGGTTTCTCCCTCCCGGTGCACAAGGTTATTGACGATTTTTGCCGGGCCTACAACTTGTGCTTGGCTCAACTAGGCCCCGGCGTTTGGAGGGTCGTTCAGTGTATGGACTGGTTGAGTACGATGGCCGGGGTGAGCTTTACTTTTCAACATCTTATTTCACTTTACTACCCATATTTTCATAAGGCCGGGGTCGTGGCCTTAAACAACCGAGGAAAGTTCGCTCTTCTTCACAAGAGCGAGGACCACGGGGACCGGGGCTGGAGTGATCGCTATGTCTTGCTAGAGACCAGCGTTTTATCCGCCGAACCTGATTTCCCCGAACGGTGGAATAACACACGTAAGTACCCTTCCTTTTGTACTTCATTCCTCGGTGCCTACTCGTGTTAGCTGACCTCTTTTCTTTGTTACCGGGGCTCGTTTACGCCCCGAAAGGACATGGATGAAGATGGCCGCCGATTTTGGTTGGCAGTGCAAACGGCACGGTAAGCTTTTTTGTAGTGTTTGATTTGGTATGTCCTTTTGCGATTTTGATTTTGTTTTGTTGACTTCTCTTCCCTCGGAATTAGGTTTTCCAAATCGCGCCATTAAAACCAAGAAAGGCAAGAAGAAGAAGAAAGAGGAGAAGAAGAAGAAAGAGGAGAAGAAGAAGAAGGATAGGGAGGAGACCGAGTCAGACGATAACCTGGCTTCGGTGGCAGGAGAGTTGAAGGGGTTGAAGGAGTCGAAGGCTTCAAAGTCTTCAAAAGCTTCAAAGGGAGCTCCCAGCCAAGGATCCTCCAAAGGTAATTGAGAAATCAGAGTAAAGAGGGAGAAGAAGAATTGGGAATTGCTTGACTTGATTATTCCCTCAAGCTTTGGGGTTTAAATAACATTTACAGAGTTCTAAATAAGGAAAGAAATCAAAGGAAATAATTACATAATATACAAATCTCCTAACTTCCTATTATAAGGGATTCTAGAATATATTCCTATATTTACATACTATAGGATCTTTTCCATATTTAACACTCCCCCTCAAGGTGGAGCGTACATAGTGTAAGCTCCTAGCTTGCCACAAATATAATCAATTCTAGCTCCTCTAAGTGATTTCGTGAAGACATCTGCGAGTTGGTCTTTTGAGTTGACAAATCTTGTAACAATGCAGCCAGACTCAATCTTCTCTCGAATGAAGTGACAATCTACTTCAATGTGCTTCGTTCTTTCATGAAAAACTGGATTGACGCAATGTGAAGTGCAGACTGATTGTCACAAATCAAATACATTGGTTCGACACCTCCAATCTTCAACTCTTGAAGGAGTTGTCTTAGCCAAAGAAGTTCGCAAGTAGCCAATGCCATAGCTCGATATTCTGCTTCTGCACTTGATCTAGCCACCACATCTTGCTTTTTACTTTTCCAAGAAATTAGATTGCCTCCCATTAGAACACAATATCCTGAAGTGGACCGTTTATCAAAAGGCGATCCTGCCCAATCTGCATCTGAATACCCAACAATGTGTGCATGTCCCTTGTCTTCATACAGTAAACCTTGTCCTGGAGAGCCCTTGATATATCTTAGGATGCGAATTACTGCATTCCAATGACTATCACAAGGTGATTGGAGAAACTGACTAACCACACTAACAGGGAATGAAATATCAGGTCGCGTGATTGTAAGATAGTTGAGTTTTCCAACCAGTCTTCGATATCTACCTGGATCCTTCAAAGGCTCCCCCTGTCCGGGAACCAGTTTAGTATTTGGATCCATAGGAGTGTCCACAGGTTTGCAGTTCAACATACCAGCATCCTCCAAAATGTCTAAGGCATATTTCCTCTGCGAAACAGAAATGCCATTGCTAGACTGTGCCACCTCAATGCCGAGAAAATATTTCAGCTTGCCTAAATCCTTAGTCTGGAAGTGGCTTGAAAGATGTTGCTTAAGTAGAGAAATACCTTCGTGGTCATTACCTGTGATAACAATATCATCAACATAAATAATCAGAAAGATACGTTATCCATGAGGTGAATGCCTATAGAAGACCGAATGATCAGATTGTGTTCGGATCATTCCAAATTGTTGGACAACAGTTCGAAATCGTCCAAACCATGCTCTAGGAGACTGCTTCAGACCATAGAGGGACCGACGAAGTCTACAAACTAGTCCAGACTCCCCCTGAGCAACAAACCCTGGTGATTGCTCCATATAGACTTCTTCAGCAAGTTCCCCATGAAGGAATGCGTTTTTAATGTCCAACTGAAAGAGGGGCCAATGATTCATTGCTGCCATAGAGAGAAGAAGACGAACAGAGGCCATCTTAGCAGCAGGTGAAAAAGTATCATAATAGTCAATTCCATATACCTGGGTATACCCTTTTGCAACCAGTCTCGCTTTGAGACGATCAACTGCTCCGTCTGGACCTACCTTAACCGTAAACACCCAACGACAACCAACTGTGGTTTTCCCTTTGGGTAAGGGAACTATCTCCCAAGTACCATTATCATGCAAGGCAGTCATTTCTTCAACCATAGCCTGACGCCAACCTGGGTGAGCCAGTGCTTCTGCCACAGTCTTTGGGACTTTTACCGTGGATAAGTTAGTAATAAAAGCATGATATGAAGGTGACAAACGATGATAACTCAAGTAGGTATAAGTAGGATTTTGGTTAGCAGTAGTGCGAGTACCTTTGCGAAGGGCAATAGGGAGATCATCTGATGATTGCTCGACCGAAGCATGAGGCATTGTTGGAGCAGGCAATGAGTCATCGAGTGGATTTTGTATACCTGTTTCAAGGTCCGAAGCAATAATAGGATTAGCAGGCTGAGACATAGGTCGAGGTCGTCTGGAGTAGACCTGGATGGGTGAAGGCAAAGAAGGTGGTGGAAATGTTGGAATCGGGAGAACGGTGGACACAACCTTTTGATTTAATGGGTCAGGAGGGAAGTATGGGGAGGTCTAAAAAAAGGTAACATCTGCTGAGATTAAGTACCTATTTGTAGAAGGATCAAAGCATTTGTAACCTTTCTGTACACGAGAATACCCTAAAAAGACACATTTGACAGCCTTTTGTTGGAGTTTGTCTTTTCCAGGGGTAAGATTATGGACGAAGCAGGTACAACCAAAAACTCGTGGAGGAAGTGGGAACAAAGTTTGGTCTGGATAAAGGACAGAGTGTGGACTCTGGTTCTGCAAGACAGAAGAAGGCATACGATTGATTAAATAACATGCAGTGATAACAGCATCACCCCAAAAACGTAAAGGAACATTATTGTGAATTAGTAGTGTTCGAGCCGTTTCAATAAGGTGTCTGTTCTTTCGTTCGGCCACTCCATTTTGTTGAGGAGTATGTGCGCAAGAAGACAAGTGCAACATACCCTGTGAGGACATAAAAGAAGAAAAAGAGGAAGAAAAATATTCTCGAGCATTATCACTGATTAATTTCTTTATAGAAACACCAAATTGGGTACGAATTTCAGCACAAAAATTCTGAAAGATAGAGAACAATTCTGATCTATTTTTCATTAAAAATAACCACGTACACCGAGAATAGTCATCAATAAATGTAACAAAATACTGAAATCCTAATGAAAAACTGACACGACTTGGACCCCATATATCCGAGTGAACAACTTCAAACATAAAGGTAGCCCTATTATTGATACGCTTTGGGAACGAAGCACGAGTATGTTTACCAAGTTGACACGACTCACATTCTAATAAAGGTAAACTAGAAAGACTTGGAACCATCTTCCGTAATTTGGAAAGAATTGGATGTCCCAATTGACTATGAAGTAAGCTTGAGAAAGCAGCGGAAGTGAAGGCAACTGGTGTTCTCGGAGTTGATAGCTGGTACAATCCATGTGACTCATGACCTTTTCCAATCATCTGTCCCGTACTCCGGTCCTGAATAAATACAGAATCAGCAACAAAGGTAACAGAACAGTTGAGGTGTTTGGTTAATTTACTAATGGATACAAGATTATAAGGGCATTCGGGTGCAAAAAGAACTGAAGTTAAAGTTAAAGAAGGTAAAAGATGAGCTGTACCTACTCCTTTAACAATAGTTTTTGATCTATTAGCTAAGGTAACAGTAGAAAAGCTAGATGGAGGATTAAGGGCAGAAAGAAGATTTTTGTTACCAGAAATATGGTCAGAGGCACCAGAATCAAGAATCTATGATCCAAATGGTGAAGATTGTGCGACATAGGCAAAGGAGTTACCAGGCTGCACTGTGCAAACTGTAGATGAAGATGATGACTGCTGTTTTGAAGCCTGGTACTGAAGATATTCACTGTAATCTGCTCCAATCAAGGTGATCGAGTGAGGTGATCTATCCTTAACATCTGGTAAAGGTAGGATACCATCTCCACTGTGAGTCAGATTAATTGCAGGGCGAGGGTGATTATTATTATTATTATTATTATTATTGCGTGGGGGCTTACCATTTAGAGCCCAACAATCATCTCTTGTATGTCCCCCCTTATTACAGTGTGAGCAATGTTTGAAGCTCTTTCCCTTTCCATTTCTGGATCCACTTGAAAACTTGTTAGTTTGAACAGCCATGATAGAAGTATCAAATAAATTTACCTCCGGTGTAGATGTGATGCGCATTAACCTCGCAGACACTTCTTCCAAGGTAGGAACAGAAGGACTAGTGAGAATTTGGTCTCGAACTGAAGTGAGATCAGATCGCAATCCGATCAACGCCAACACCATAAAAAACCTGTCTCTTTGTTTCTCCTGATCATCCAACTTGTCCGTCAAAGGCATAAGAGAATTAAATTGATCTTTTAAGGATTCTACCTGACCCAAATAACTCGATATATCCTGCTGATTTTGCTGCAAGTGAAACATATCAGACACTACCTTGTAAATAAGTTGTATGTCATTTGTATACAAGGTTTTGGCTTTGTTCCAAACTTTACAACATGTCTTACAAGACTGAAACAAGTTTAATAACTTAGGATCAAGTGAATTCCACAGAAGACTACATAATTGTGCATCGATTTTAACCCAAGTTGGCCTCTCAGATGATGCAATGTCAGTAGAATTTTTGATCAAGTGATCATCATAACCTTGACCTATAAACCATAGTTCTACCGAAGCAGCCCACGAAGTGTAATTACCACTACCATCTAACTTTACAGTAGTAATTACGGGTGAAGGATGGGAAGAAAAAATTGGCTTCCCAACACTCTGACTTTCAATTGTCTTTTCAGCCATTCCTCCTTTTTTTTTTTTTTTTTTTAAGTAGAGTAATAGACAACCAGCAGTGAACAAAAGAATCTGTAGTAAAAACAGAGTAGAGAACCAGCAGCAGAAATAGAGGTAAAAAGACAGAGAAAGAAATAGAATTTTGCAGGCTTTAGGGTTTTGCAGACTTTAGGGCTAAAGAGCCTTATGGCTCTGATACCATGAGAAATCAGAGTAAAGAGGGAGAAGAAGAATTGGGAATTGCTTGACTTGATTATTCCCTCAAGCTTTGGGGTTTAAATAACATTTTACAGAGTTCTAAATAAGGAAAGATATCAAAGGAAATAATTACATAATATACAAATCTCCTAACTTCCTATTATAAGGGATTCTAGAATATATTCCTATATTTACATACTATAGGATCTTTTCCATATTTAACAGTAATATTTATCCTCGGTCAACTTCATCGAATGTCGTTCTTTTTTTACTTCCTTGTTCCAATTTCTTCCACTATTGTAGGCGTGAAGAGGAAGAGGGCAGTTTCAAAGAAGCCCTCCCGTTCGGTGGCTCCTCGCACCGAGGTGGAAACTCCTCCCCAACCCGAGGCAGCAGTTGAGGGGCGCCGAAGACTGATCGATGAGCCCGATGATACAGCTGCTGAAGTTTTAGCTCGGAGAGAAGTTGAGTTTATTGACCTCGAAGATCAAGAACATGGATCCGAGTTGGCAGTTGCCAAGGCTAAGGGCAAGGCCAAGGTTGTGGAGGCCGGCACTGCTACGTTTGAAGAAGGGGCCCGCACCGGCGTGGTTAGGGCGCATTCCGAACCCGCGAGGATTTCATCCTCGGTGGGGTCTTATCGGAAACTTGAAGTGCCGACTTCTTCAAATTTGTTGGCATGTGACCGAGCCGACATCTTGAGTCTTACGCCTTTGTTGGGGCCGGAGGAAGATAAAGTCGTGCAGGAATTTTCCCGAGGCCAAATATACAATACCATGGCTGTCAATGCTATCAGGGTAAGTTTCATCGATCTTGAGTTATGCCTTAAAATTTCCTTTCATCTTTACCTTCGGTTCATAGCTGATTTTGATTCCCTGATTAATCTTTGTTCAGAGCTTCATTCTGTCATTGAGGGCTATCGAAGTTGAGACCTTGAGGACTGAAGAGGTCCGACGTGTAGCTCGCCTATGGGACAAGAAAAGGGACAGTTTCAACACACAGATAGCTGCATTGAAGACTGATTTGTCCAAGTCCCAGTCCGATCTGTATGAGGCCGAGGTAGCTTCTGAGGTGAAAATCAAAGCCCTTCGTGATGGCTTTCAGGCTGAGCGCTCGAGGCTGGAGGCCGAAGCTGTGAGATTCAGTACCGAGCTTACCCAAGCAAAGGCTAAAGTTGTGGCGATGGACAAGAACCATCACGACCAGCTGAAGAAGCATATGCTCCATATCAAAAAGCTGTAAGGCGAGGCATCCAAACATTCAGCTAAAGATGCTGAGATCGAGGCCCTTCGAGATAAAGTCGCCAATCGAAAAAGTAGGGCTGCGATCAAGGTCAAGAGAGTCGAGCTGGATAAGCGATGGGCCATTATCAAATCTCGGCTGAAGCTACTCAAGCGATGCCGCGCCGGGGAGATCAACTTGGATGAGGAGATTGCAAAGGCCGAGGTGAAATCGGCGGAAGCCCAGGAAATCATTGATGAACTTCCCTCAAGTGAAGCCTCGAGCGGCGATGAAGATGAAGAGGATGACGAAGATGCCGAGGGGGGCTCCGAGGATGGAGGTGATTCTCCCGAGGCATAGACTTCTGGTAGCATCGTTTTGTAAGCCTTCGGGCTTTTATGCTTGTATTTTGGACCTTTAGGTCATTTTTTATGTAAATACTCAGCCTTCGGGCTGTTTTAATGAAAGGTTTTTATGCTTTTATTCCAAGTGTTGGTTTTTGCATGTACCGAACACCTTGTAAAAAATAAATAACTTGCTTGCAATACTTGACTGAATTTAATTGATGCAAACTTAAGAACGACGTCTCGTCCTCGAGTCGATGCATTGTGCAGCTTCGGAGTGCAAGATTTATACGGATAAATAGGATAAGATCAAAATCATTTCATTGATATCAACGAGCCAGAAATCGGCTATTTACATAGAACCAAGTCGAAGCGGACCTTGGGAAAAACAGAAAAAACAAATTAACAACATGCCACTGCAGGGCGAGTTTACAATGTACTAAATCTATTCCCCGGGCGTCAGTCCCCAGTTGTCGGATAGATAAGCTTCGGTTGGGAGGCTCGATGTCGACCTCGGTATCAACGCCTGCCTCTCACTCCCCCCAGTGTTCGGTTGTGAATCTTGATGAAGATCCGAGCACTGGAAATCGTTCGGTTCGCTTCCTGAAAAGGTCAAGCAAAAATGGAACGAGGAGCAAGTTAGTACATTTCGATCTAGGCCATAGGAGCATTGTTCGGCTCGGGGCTGTGGATCAATATAAAAAGATTGAAAAAACATTTACCTCGACTAGAAGTAGTACCGCTTCAGATTGTAAATGTTCCAATTCAGTGGTTCGGGTTCGCCTTGCAAATTCTCAATTTGATAAGATCCCTTTCCAACGATTGCCTTGACTTTGTAGGGTCCTTCCCAATTTGCAACAAGTTTTACCCCATTGTCTTCCTTCGTTGATCGGTTTGTAGTTTTTAGCACATAATCACCAACTTTGAAGTCTCTGAGTTTGGCTTTTCTATCGAGGTACGCCTAGATCTGTCTTTTTTGGGCGACTAGCCGAACCAAAGCTAATTCCCTTTTTTCCTCGAGCAAATCCAATTCTATGCGCATAGCCTGCTGATTTACATCTTCGGTAGTGTGGGCGTACCGAAGGCTTGGTTCGCCCACTTCTACGGGGATGAGGGAATCCATGCCATAAGCAAGTGAAAAAGGAGTCTCACCGGTGTTCTTCTCCGTTGTGCGCATTGCCCAAAGCACCCCGGGCAACTCCTCGGGCCAAGGGCCTTTCTTCTCATCAAGACTTTTCTTGAGGTTTTCAATTATGATCCTGTTTGACAACTCGGCTTGACCATTGGAACTTGGGTGATAAGGAGTCGAAGCAATTCTTTTGATTCCCCATTGCTTGAAGAAATCAGTGATGTCTGCCCCCATGAATTGTTTACCGTTGTCACAGGCAATCTCTCTTGGGACACCGAACCTGTAGATGATGTTCTTCCTGATGAAATCGATTACTTGTTTTTGCTCTACCTCGGTGAGAGCCCCTGCTTCCACCCATTTCGTGAAGTAATCGGTTAGCACTAGAATGAAGCGAACACCACCTTTTCCCTTTGGCAATGGTCCAACAATGTCTATCCCCCACTTCATGAAAGGCCATGGTGATACCACCGAGTGTAGAGGCTCGGCCTGTTGGTGGATCATCCGCCCATGGCGTTGGCACTTATCACATTTTTGCATGAAGGCTTTTGCATCGGCACTGATAGCGGGCCAATAATACCCAGCTCTTAACAATTTACGCACCAAGGATTTTCCCCCCGAGTGATTTCCTCACTCGCCTTCGTGC
The DNA here is from genome assembly GCA_029990175.1 of Petunia secreta. Taxonomy (NCBI): domain Eukaryota; kingdom Viridiplantae; phylum Streptophyta; class Magnoliopsida; order Solanales; family Solanaceae; genus Petunia; species Petunia secreta. Next base: position 648,480 of record JARKIP010000156.1, read on the forward strand.
ACTTCGGCCATCACGTACCTTGCCTCGTTGGGACCCAAACACTTGGCCATCGGGCCGCAATACAACCTTTTATACAGATTACCCTCAATCAGGTGATACGAGGCTGCTTGGGTCCTTGACTTCTTTGCTTCTTTATTGTCTTGGGGAACAGTCCCTGAGTCGAAGTAAGAGATGAACTTACTCCGCCAATCCCATCTGTTGTCTACTGAGTTGACCTGCAACTTCATCTCTATCATTTGTGCGGACAACAACTGAACCACTGAGTCAGTCCCCGAGTCAGCTTCGTCAATCGCCGAACCCAGATTTGCTAAAGCATCAGCCTCGGTATTTTCCTCCCGAGGCACTTGTTTAACTTGCCATTCTTGCAATTGTGCCAAGATTCTTTGTGCTCGATCCAAGTATGCATTATGGGCTCCCGAGCCGCATAATCACCGAGGACCTAGTTCACTACCAACTGTGAGTCACACCTCAATTCGATTCTTTCCACCCCCATTTCCTTAGCCAGCTCCAAACGCGCTAAAGCTGCCTCGTACTCGGCCTCGTTGTTGGTCACTTTTTTTAACCGAACCGAGTGCCTGACTTTCTCCCCGGTGGGTGCTCTCAAGACTATGCCTAAACCTGAACCTTTGGAGTTAGTTGCTCCATCAGTGTGAAGTATCCATAGCCCCGGGGAGATTCCTTTTGCCATGGAGTTTTCCTTTTCCGCCTCGGGCAGAATCCCAACACTAAAGTCGGCCACGAAATCGGCTAGGACTTGAGATTTAATGGCTGTCCGAGGTTGATAAGTGATATCATATTCGCTCAACTCTACCGCCCATTTTGATAACCTCCCCGATAACTCAGGTTTATGCAATATACTTCTTAAAGGGAAGATTGAAACTACCGCTATTGGGTGACATTGGAAATAGGGCCGTAGTTTTCGAGCAGTAACAAGTAAAGCGAGTGCTAGTTTTTCCAAGTATGGATACTTGGTTTCAGCGTCGAGGAGTGTCTTGCTCACATAGTAGATGGGCTGCTGCTTGCCATCTTCTTCCCGAACCAGCACAGCGCTGACAGACACCTCGGACACGGCCAAGTAGACCAGCAATGTTTCACCTTCTTTTAGCTTGGCGAGCAACGGTCCGTTAGCCAAGTATTGTTTCAAATTTTTCAACGCTTGCTTACACTCCGGTGTCCATTCGAAGTGATTATTTTTTCTCAAAACGGAGGAGAACTTGTGGCATCGCTCCGAGGACCTTGAGATAAATCGACTCAAGGCGGCGACTCGGCCAGTCAAGCGTTGAACTTCTTTCACCCCGGTCAGCTCCTCGGGGATCTCTTCGATAGCTTTGATTTTATCTGGGTTAGCCTCGATGCCTCGTTCAGAGACAATGAATCCCAAGAATTTGCCTGATCCAACGCCGAAGGCGCACTTTTCGGGGTTCAATTTCATGCCGTATTGCCTCAAAATAGCAAAGGCTTCCCTCAGATGATTCAAATGATCTTCCATTCGGATCGATTTGATGAGCATATCATCTATGTAGACCTCTATAGACTTTCCAATATACTCCTTGAACATGCGACATACCAACCTTTGGTAGGTCGCCCCGGCATTCTTCAGACCAAAGGGCATCACCTTATAGCAGAAAGTACCTCGGTCAGTGATGAACGAGGTCTTTTCTTCGTCCTTCAGGTCCATGAGGATCTGATTATAGCCCGAATATGCATCCAAGAAGGTCAATAGTTTGTGTCCAACCGTAGAGTCTATTAACCTGTCAATTTGTGGCAATGGATATGAGTCTTAGGGGCAAGCTTTGTTCAAGCCGGTGTAGTCTACACACATTCTCCACTTGCCATTCTTCTTTGGTATGACCACCACATTAGCCAGCCATTCTGATATTTCACCTCTCTTATGAAACCATTTTCTTGCAACTTGATGGTTTCATCTTCGATCGCCTTCTTTTTGACCCCGGCATTAGGTCTCTTCTTCTGCTTCACCGGGGTAAATTTTGGGTCCACATTCAGCTTGTGAGTCATGATCTCCGGATCGATACCCGTCATGTTTGAATGGGACCAAGCAAAACAGTCATGGTTGGACTTCAAAACTTCAATAATCGCCTTTTTCGACTCCGGGTCCAACTCCGAGCCGACAAGCACTTTTCTATCGGGGAAATCTTTCAATAGGGTGAAAGATTCCAATTCCTCAACGGTTGAATCCTCGGCCTTTTGCTTCCGAGGCTCTTGAATACAAACCGGGATCTTTTCGACTTCCCCTCGGGTATCCTCCCCGCTTGACCCCGGTTGCTGTCGTTGCTATTGTTTTGGCCCGGTCGGGGCGACTCCACTTCTTAACGCAACCGAATAGCATCCCTCGCTACTCGTTGCTCCCCTTTGATTGATCGAACTCCCCAAGGTGTAGGGAATTTAATCACTTGATGCAGAGTGGAGGGGACAGCTTTCATGGAATGGATCCACGGGCATTACTTGGAACAGTGTTTCCTTAATAACTCCTTCGGCGAACGTCTTGAGTGTGATCTCACCCAACGTTTTCTCCGTGGAGTTGTTGAAGCCGGCTAGCACTGTTGCTTTGGGGACAACCTCACCTTTGAGCCACATTTTTTTAACAGCCATGTAGCTGATTATGTTGATTGAGCTACCGGGGTCGATCAAGACTCTTTTGATGTCAGAGTCGTTGATTCTCAGCATGATGACCAAAGCGTCGTGATGGGGGAACATCATCCCATCACAATCATCATCGTCAAACACGATTTCTTTACCCGATCCGCCAATTCGGGTTCTTTTCTCCATGGTGATAGATAACTTGCGAATTTCTTGGCCGCGACGAAATTCACACCGTTCACCTCTGATCCCCCGGTAATGACATTCACCACTCTTTTCGGGCGTGGAGCCCGAGGTGGTTGCCCATCACCTCGGTTCTTGGAGAAATTGTCTTTTCCTTTGTCAGTAAGGAAATCAGCCAACACTCCCTTCTTCAGCAAGTGAGCTACCTCGAGGCGCAAGGCTTTAGAATCCTCGGTCCTCACAGTGCAGATTATGGTCTCTTTTATCCGCCGGGGCCCTCATGTCCTTGGAACCCTTACCCCGGCAGTGCCTTTGACTATATTGACCAGCTCCGAGGTTAATATATTGAAGTTGTAGTCAGGGATCCGAGGTAGATCCTTTTTTTGGGCCGACGCTGGGCTTGAGGGATTTCTTTGGTTGTGTTGGGTTGAACCTTCCCTCCGAGCCGTTGGCTTATGTGTGAATTCGTGTATGAATTTTCGAAGGAGTTTCCCAGCCTTTGGCTGACATGCTGCCTTGTCGAGGTATATGGCTTATAGCTCCCCTTCGGATTGCTTCGCGACGCCTCGGCGCGGTGCGAAGATTCGCCTCGATTTTTATGATGATAACCTCGGCTTTTGAATTCAGCCTCCTCCAATCTAATTTTGGAGTAAGTTCGCTTGTGCAGATCCTCCCATGTTAGGACCTGATATTGTTGGAGCTCTTTTCGCAATTCAGCGGCAGCGTCAGAATTGCGAATATTGATACTTTTTTAAATGCCATGATGACCAGGGTATCGTCCATCCGAGGTAATTACATGCGCTCGGCATGGAAGCGCTCAAGAAATTCTTTGAGTGCCTCATCGGGCCTTTGTTTTACTTCGCATATATCCTCATTCCTATGGAGGATCTTTTGGGCCCCGGTGTGCGCCTTGACGAAGGCGCCAGACATTTCCTTAAAGGTGGAAATTGACCCCGCTGGCAGGCACATATACCAACGTAGAGCCCCCTTCTCTAAGGACTCGCCAAATATTTTCAAGAACATCGACTCGAGCTCTATAGCATTGCTCTTCACCATTGCCATGTATTCTCTCACATGTTCTCTGGGATCGGTGGTCCCATCATATTTCTTCAAAAACATGAGTTTGAAGTTCTTGGGGGTTGGGGCTGGAGCCACTTCGGGCTTGAAGGGCAGCTCCCTGTATTGATCAATATCGAGGTCATCTTCCTCCTTTGTTAGCCCCGGCACGCCCTCGAGGCATTTTTCCATGCGTGCCTCGATGCGAGCCTCAATTTCCTTGGTCAATTTTTCGACATCGACCGAGGATGTTGTTTCAGCCACGGTGGGAATCGTCCCGAAGTGTGGCGTCGTAGTTGGTATGTTTCCCGAGCCCCCAGACGTGGCCCCGTTGTGAGGTCCCCCTGTTATCGCACCCGTAGGATTGAAAAGCGGGATGCCTCCACCAGGAGCCGAAGGCTGGGTGCTGTTCGGTGCTGCACTGTTCCTCGCTTCCAACGAGGCGCGGAACTCAGCATTATTGTTAAATTGCTCATCCTGTCTATTTTGGAGAGCTCTTAGTGCAGTGACAACATAAGCTTGGAACTCTTCGGTTGTCATTGGTGATGCGGGCTGTTGGCTCGACGGAACGCCAGCCCGTTCGCTATTGTTATCGCTATTATCAGCCATAACGTCGTTGAATCGTAAGCTTTGATGAAAAAGGACGTGAAACTTTGGAACAAAGCGTTACTGCTTATATCCCCACAGACAGCGCCAATTTGTATGGGCCTAAATCAGTTTAGGATTACAAATGGAATTTGGATTCGAATATAAGCAAATCTTCGTATCAAAGTTGAATAAACGCATAAAACAGATGTAAATACGAAAGAATAACTTGATTTCAATATATGATTGAGAGTACAAATTTGGACAGAGTTTCAGTATATATTTCTGGATCCGTACAATGTAAAATGAAGGGCTATTTATAGATACAAGGTGTTATCCCACGTTCTCCACTACTTGTTCATGGCCAACTCACGTCTGGAGCATTTATGGGTGGAGTTAATGGGTAAGGTAGTGGGCTGAAGAAGTGGGCTGCAAAGCCGCTTGAGCCGAGGGGATTCACCGAGGCGCGAATAAATGACCTCGGTGGCAATGCCCTGCTACTTGACCGAGGTGGCCGTCACCGAAGCTCAGCTTGCGGCTTGCCTTCGGTGGCGACCTCGGTGCCTGGCTTCGGCGATCCATTCATTTGCTTCGGTTTCTGGCTTGCCGACATGTGTTCGGTCGTTATTCGATTTGCATGACCGGGACGAATCATCGCGGGTCGATTTTTACCCAATACAAATACCATTTGAGTAAAGTTTTCCACCATCCGACCGATAGGTGGTCACGAAGGAATATTCGAACTTTAGAAGATATGTTAAGGTCTTCCGCAATGGGCTTGAAGAGTTGTTGGCACGATAACCCGTCTCTTGGAATTCTCATGTAATAACGGTGATCAGGTTAATATTTAGATGGGTCTAGTCAAAGCTTTATATGGTAGGTAAAGTGTGCACCACATGGTTATTTTGATGTGGGTGGAATTAAGCTTATTATACATAAATAGGTCTAGGATGCCTTAGAAAAGAAAGTTGTATTCAGGCATGACTTCGATTAGCTCAGACTCGTCCGAAGTCATAATTAGATAAACAATACTGAAAAGAACGAGTTTAATAAAGGTGATCAAGTGCTTTTGGGAGTGCCCTATGACGGGTGTTACAAGTTTTCTAGGAAAGGTTAACTCAACCTATGATGTATGATTCTTAAGAGGATTGGCCTTACATCTTATTGATTCTGTCATTGCCAAATTGACTAGAGTGCATCCAGTTTTTGCATATCTAAATATTAGAAAATATTTTCATGACCTGAGTCATGTGAGTCCCAGTAAAGGAGATAGATGTGATAACACTCCATACTACGATGAGGTATATCTATTTGACCTAAGCGGGTCAGAAAGTTGAGAACTATCAATACCATTTTAGTTGGTGCTATACCAGAAGATGCAATTGCTTGTGAAGTAAAACATGCCATGATGGCTAAGTACCCTTAGCTATTTCAAGGACCGGGTACTTCAATTTTAAATTATTGCATGAATTTTGTCCTATGTCATTAGTCTCATAATATAAGAGTTGTTACCAAGAACGTGATGTAGTAGTTTTAAGGAATGTGCGAGATTGCGAGCTGTGGTATTATTTGGTGATGATTGTGGGTCATATTCATATTCTTTTGCTCAATCTAGAGCCAAAGGAAAGTCCACGATTATTTTTACAAAATCTCGGAGTTAGCAAATTTTTAAGACTCTAAGGTGACAAGAATTACAACAAAGCCTTCCTTCACCAGTTAGGGAACATCATACTCGACATCCGAGGACGAATGTCATTTAAGGAGGAAAAATGTAAGGTCCTGCTTATTCTTGCATTTAATTTTTTCTAACTATGGCTCTAGTGATAAGTACTTAAAGTAGAAATAACGTACTTGTAATATACTTGTGGAATTCTTGGGTGCATACTTAGATTTAATTCCTAGATGATAATATTAAAGATTGTATTTATAGAGACAATATATTATAGATATGGTCCGTGGTTGACATATAAATTTCAGCACTTAGCAAAATATATTATGGACCCTTTAGCCCATTATTATGTTAATCCACAGCAAATACAGCTAGCCCTTAATACCTAAGCTAGCTACATACGTGGTAACAAAGAACTCAAAGGCCAAAAGGAACTTGTCCCTTACAGTAGTGAAGTCAACTAAGGGACTTTGTCTCTTCAAGAGAAAAGCAAACTAGGTGGAGGTTCTTCGTGGTAGCGAAACAGAGTACTGTCAACGCAAGCGTAAAAAGGTATTTCCTTAAAATTGTAAATAGTAATTACTTATATGAGTACCAATAATATAAATTATAATTAATACTTAGTGAGGTTTGATGGTAATATATTAGAATAATCTACCAAATTCAATTCTAAGTTTGTATCACATAAAATAATGAGATTCAGCCGGTAATCCATAATGTGGTAAGTTAATATTTTGAATTCAATCTAATTCGACTCAAGGTTTGATAGTTATTATGATGTATTAAACGATAGTAGATGTATTTATTTTACTCTTAGAAAGATAGTACATAGTTTAAACTATTTGTGAGGTGGTTATTTTTTTAAGGACTATAAATACGTGATGTAATTTGGTTCCTGAAATACTAATTCTATACCAAGTCATATTCATATCTAATTTAGAATTGGATTAAGGATTTAGTGTTGGTGTGCCAGCTATAAGAATAGCTTCATTGGGAGCAAAGTACATAGTTTTATGTCATAAACTCAAGCTCTGTCATTTTTCCCTTTTCTGATGGTATTAAGACATATATGTAAGTAGTACTAAATAGAAGCTAGCATCTTTCTTACTGCCTTTAGGAAGATCACTGTATCAAATATGTTTACTGCGTTATTCCGTGGAATGTATCATGTAGAACGACTTAGATGCTTTGCTTTACAAAACCATCTTAGTAAAGTAGTAGTGAAAGCCAAATTGACACATGATTTAGATCAATTATATAATAAATAGAAGTAGAGCATGTTTTGACGACTTGAGTCCCAATATTGTAGATTGAGATTCGGTGAACGCTCCGGGATATTGAGTTGGCGAATTTGAGCTAAGCCCTGAGGTAAGTTGAGACAATCTTTCCAATTGGGACTGAACAAATAGTACAGTACTAAATATAGCTTCGTATAAATTTTTTATGATCCAGCCAATTTAGTAGTATATCACTTGCTTGAGTTTGTTTGGCTTGTGTGAACATGTGACATCGTTCTTATGATGTTACTGATAGCAGTACAATATTCAGACTAAGTTAGTATTGTGATCACATTACTTGTTGGGGAGATAGTCCGACACTCCTCCGTGCGTGTTCCCAGATCTCACGTACGCAGGGCCACCGTTTGATTGGGAGATTTGCCGACACTCCCACATATGTGCCAGTAATTGCAACGTATGCAGGGGTATTACTTGTTGGGGAGAGAGACCGACACTCCCCCGTGCGTGTGCTAGATCTCGTACGCAGGGTCACAGTGTGAAATTATGTTCTTTTCAGTAAAATTACTTCTTTGAATAGCTCAGCTCTGTTTAGCATCAGTTAATAGTTTAGTTTCTTAACTATCATAATAGTATTAAATTCTCAGACCATAGATTGATTACATGTTTATGAATATGTATTTTCTTTCTTAATATATTATTTTCCAGTAAGTCTTGTTCAGCCTTTTAGAAGGATGTCTATAAAATTTACTGGGTATCTTGGAGGTGCTTAGCCCGTGAGGGCCTGCTTACTTTTTTGTGGTAGGTGTTGAGGCAGTAGGTGACACAATTCAAGGCTAGTGTCAGGCTCGTTCGTAGTTCAGTTGGTGAGCGCCGTTTTCTTTTCAGCGGCAGCCACTATTCAGACAATATTTATTTTATCCACTATTTGATTCTCGGGGAATGCCTCGTAGCTTATGTCTTTATATTCTCAGTCCATTCTTTTAGAGACTCATGACTTAGCTAGCGGATTTTTTTTTTCCAGATAGTCAGATTGACAACAATTTTAAATCTTGATAATACTTTAATCCTCATACCAGTATACTACGTTAAATGTCATTTTGCTGTATCTTAATTATGTCTCATTGGCCTTAATGTATTAGTTAATTCAGTGTTCGCTCAACGGTAGTTCAGGTTGGGTGCCAATCACGTCCTCTCCTAGTTTGGGGCGTGACAGAGAAGACCAGCTGTTCAAACGAGATAGTTCAAACGAGATATTCAGTCAGAGCTGAAGAATGAATGAAAAGAACAGTTGGGTCAAAGTTTCGATTCTACCGGAAACAGAAGAAGCAAGAAGCGGTTTTTAGAAGGATGCGGTTCATAAACGTAAATGGATTGGGAATTAAGGCAAATTAACTTAGGTTTTAAATAAGGAAATATGGGTAACCTTGTTTAAACTGATTTCAAAGAGGAAAAGGAATGCTATACTTAGTTGGATCCGGCTAAGTCTAGTCCCTTAAAATACAAGTTAATTTGGCCAAATTCGAGAGGCACAAAAAGACATCTCAACAGAGCATATCAAGTACAATCAGATCGTGAGAAGCTTTGTGTGTAAGAACAAATGATGAGCAGCAGAACCTTGCGAAGGAGCAGTTTCATAGATAAGTCTGTTGTTTTAGTTTCTTTGTTATAGGCTATTGAGTTGTAATCTATCAGCTTATTTGAGAAGTATTAATTAGAGATTACTTTTTGAGGTTAAGTAGAGGTAACCTTACCAGCTAACGTGTGGCTGTGAAGGTTCTAGGTACTAGGGGGTTGTAGTTCCTTGATTATATTACATTGTAGTCTAAAACTTGCTCAGGTTTTCCTTTAGTGGAAGAGTTGAAATCCCAAGAGTTTGGGTCATGATTTTTTATCCCTTGAGCAAGGATTTTTCCACTAAAAAATCTCTGTGTTTTTTATGTTTCCGCAATTTGTTTAGTTTCAGAGATAGGTGAAACTTGCAAGGAACCTAGTTCTTTATGAGTTAGGCGCAGAAAGTTAAAAGCAAGTTTTAGGATTTAAAAATCGAGTAAGGACACTATCTACCCCCTCTAGTGTCTTACAAAGGTGCACCAAGTGCAACAGGTTTGAACTTCACTTATTATTTGCTTACCATTGACACTCTCCTTTAACTGATTTAGTTACAATTCCAGTTCTGTGATTGTAGAGTTTGACACAAGAGTCTGCCCTTTCAAAATAATATTGATTTCTTTCAGTTCAATATTTTGTTATTGAAGACTCTTCTGCTTAGTTCTGAGATCACTTATTTCTTCAGTTAATTTGTCTTTCTCAATTTTCTCCTTCTCATAACCCTCAATCAAAGTGGCAATAATTAAGATCAAATTTTCAGTAGAGTATGTATGTAGATTTTCTTTTAGTAGAATTTGAGAATGCTAAGTTTGCAGAATATTGTAATTAACATGGTGTGGATCACAACTTCTCTGCACCAAGGACCCCTTGCAGAATGGTATAATGGAGAGGAAGAACAGGTCGTTGGAGGACTTGGCTAGAACTATGTTATTATCAAGCGGTCTATCGAAGAATTTTTGGGCTGAAGCTGTCAACACCGCTTGCTACTTGCTAAATCATTGTTCTATCCATCCCCTGTTAGAAAAAACTCCCTATGAGCTGATTAGAGGCAGGAAACCTAATATTGCACATCTCAGAGCTTCTTGGTGCAAGTGTTTCGTCCATAACAACGGGAATGAACCTCTAGGGAAGTTTGATGCTAGAAGTGATGAAGCCATTTTCTTGGAATATTCTTCACAAAGTAAAGCTTATAAAGTGTTCAACAAGAGGACCTTGACCGTAGAAGAAAGTGTGCATGTGGTATTTGATGAATCTAAAAGTGTTACAAACAGACAAGAAGATGATGATCAGGAGATTGGTCTTGCAAGAGATGAACCTGCTGAAGTCCTTGAGAATTTGAATGGAGTTAAAAGTAATCAGGATGATAAGGATCAAACTCAGGAGGAACTAGAAGGCAATCAGACATGGGGAACTGAAGAGCAGGATGAAGAGGACTTAGATGACTCAGATCCTCTTGGAAACGACACTCAGCAGATTCAACCTAAACCTTGGAGATATCAAAGTTCTCATCCACTGGAGAACCTCATGTTTGATCTAAACACTGGAGTTGTTACTAGAAGAGCTTTGAAGAACTTCTGTGCATTCTTTGCATTTCTGTCCTCAATAGAACCAAAGAATGTACGTGAAGCACTTGAGGATCCAGACAGGGTGATTTCTATGCAAGAGGAACTTCATTAGTTTGAACGCAGTAAGGTATGGCACCTGGTCCCTCGACCAACAGACCGGTTCATTAGTTTGAACGCAGTAAGGTATGGCACCTGGTCCCTCGACCAACAGACTGGTCCATCATTGGTACTAAATGGGTCTTTAGAATCAAGCTGGATGAACATGGCATAGTAACAAGGAAAAAGGCAAGACTGGTGGTTCAAGGTTACAGTAAGGCACTATATAAGTTCAAGGTTACAGTAAGGCACTATATAAGTTGAAACAGGCTCCTAGGGCTTGGTATGAAAGATTGTGTGGGTTCTTATTGAAGAATGGGTTTACTAAAGGTAAAATAGACAATACTTTGTTTTTAAGGAAGAAAGCCAAGGACCTGTTGATTGTTCAAGTGTATGTAGACGACATCATCTTTGGTGCTACTAATGAGAACCTTTGCAAGGAGTTTGCCGACCTGATGGAAAGTGAATTTGAGATGAGTATGATGGGTGAGCTAAATTTCTTCTTAGGCTTACAAATCAAGTAATCTCAGGAAGGCACAATGATCCACCGGCAGAAGTACATCAAAGAGATACTAAGGAAGTATGATATGAAGTCTGCTAAGGATATGAACACACATATTGCTCCTGGAATGAAGATAGATCTGGATGAAACTAGTGCTTCCGTTGATGAAACTAAGTACAGAGGAATGATTGGTTCTTTGCTGTATTTAACTGCAAGTCGTCCAGATATTATTTATAGTGTGGAGTTGTGTGCAAGGTTCCAGTCAAAACCAAAGGAGTCACACTTAACTGCAGTAAAGAGAATCTTGAGATATTTGAAAGGAACTCAAGATCTTTTTTTATGGTGCCCAAAAGGTAGAAGTTTTGATCTTATTGGGTATGTTGATGCTGACTATGCTGGTCACTTAGTTGATAGGAAAAGTACATCTGGGATGGCACACTTCCTAGGTCCTTGTTTAGTTTTATGGGCTACAAAGAAACAAAATTCAGTGGCATTATCCACAGCTGAAGCTGAATATGAAGCAGCTGCTTTATGTTGTTCACAGTTATTATGGATCAAGCAGCAGTTGGAGGACTTTGGAATCAAGTGTGGACCAGTTCTAATCTTTTATGACAATACCAGTGCAGTCAATATTGCCAAGAACCCGGTCCAGCACAAGAGAACAAAGCACATTGATACTAGGCATCACTTTTTAAGGGACAATGTTGAGAAAGGCCTAATTACTATGAACTTTTCAGGACTGAGGATCAAATTGCTGGTATCTTCATTAAGGCATTGAACAGGGTACAATTTGAAAAAGAACAGGCTTGAGCTAGGGATGACCAAGATACAATGAACGAAGCAGCACCTGGTTCTGCCAATGATTGGCTAGTGAAGTTTCCTTGTTTTACTTAGCTTAACTTTGCTTAGTTGATTCTACTATGAAAACTTAATTGTTTTGCTTGCTAACCTGTTTGGAACTTGTTTTCATGACTTAGATACTGGCAAATTTCTGATATAAAGGATATAATCGAAGAAACTGGTACATGGACATTCAGGTACACATTCTATATCACTTATTGAGTATAAGTGTTGTCTTACGTGGCCTAATTTATTACCAATCACCCTCACTTGACGCCGGATCAGTGTAAAACCTTTAAAATTCAAATACTTTGAACCGTGATGGCGTCAGCTCCTATGCGTCATAAGTAGTAACAACTTTTTCCAATCGCATCAACCCGTTCCCCTTCCCAATAAACCTAAACCCTTCCCTATTCCACTACTTGATCAAAGAAACATTGTTTCTATCGGCAAAACAGAAAGAACTCTCTCAAAACAATTTTTCTTCTCTTTCTAGAAACTCAACACTTTGTAAACATGTCGACTAGTTCTAAAATCAATTCTCAACTCTCTTCTCCCAAACTCAAAATGTCAAAACTAAATCAAAAGGCTAAGCAACTAGCAGCGAGTTGCTCTGTGGCTGTGGCGAGGAAGTTTGCCAAACTAAGACAGAAGAAGTTGACAGATGAAGCAACTAGTAAGGGAGAAAGTGTTCCAGAAACTGGTACGGAGGAAGGGATCATTGAAACGACTCAAGAAATCGTTCAAGAAACTAAAAAGGTAAACCCTAGTTCTCCTACTGGTACTATAGTCGTCAATACTAGTTTACCTTCTGTGCCTGTAGATTTAGTAGAGCCTGTTGTGAATAAAGAAGAAGAAACTGAGAAGGTAGCTGTAGAAAATATTGAGAAGGTCGTAGAAGCAGAAGTTGTTGTTGTTACTAAAGAAACCGTGAACACTGTTGAGGAACCTGTTCCTGAGACAATTCCTATGGTAGAAAAGACCGTTAGTGACAAAAGAGAGGAAAAATCTGCTGAACATGCTAAAGAACCTGACAAAGAATCTGGTTCGTTCTCTGGTTCTGTGGCTGGTGATGATGCAGATCTGAGAGATATTGATGATTATGTGGAAGAGAACGAAGAAGGTATAGGTTTTACTAAACCTTTGGATGTTGCATTGCCTGAGCCCAATCCCACTCCTCAAGCTAGTGAAGGTTCCTCCAGTGAGACAGATATTGTGGTGGTGGAGGAACATAGGAGATTGGGAAAGAGGCCTGTGGTTCAGGAACAAAAACAAATTGTGAAGAAAAAGAGGTTGGTAAAGGGAGGAGAAGTTGTAGGTAGTTCTAAGATTGGAAGTTCTGGAGATGCAGAGGGTATGGGAGAAAGCAACAGAAAGGCAGTGAGTCATACTAGGAGACCTGCTACTCGAGTTTCTGTGAGAGAGCAGCAGGAGAGGATTGTGGAGGAACCTGAGGTTCGTATGAGAGGTTCCAAATCAAAGCTAGTGATTGGAGATGACAAGGAAGACAAGAAAAGGAGGGTGGCCTATTTTAGAGGTCTGCCAATGGTGAAGGGTAAAATTCTCACTGACCTGGAGCTAGAGGGAATGACTCAACTTGGTGCTAAGTTGACGGCTCAGGGTTGGTTGAACCTGTTCAGTGATCGTGCTAGACAGCCGAGGGAGCCAGAGGTTTGAGAATTTTATTCCAACTGCACAGTGAGTGAATATTGTTTACTGTTGTCTCTTTAATATTGTTTACAACCAAAGTTTGCACCATTGTTTAACTGAATTTCAACCATTTACATTATTGTTCTTTAGTTAATAAAAACTCTCACTATTGGAAAAATATCCCTGAGTAGTTCTTAGGAAATTGTTTGCTAGAATTAAGTTTGAATAGTCCTCGTGGGAACGATACTCTACTTATCACTTTATTACTTGTCAACCACGTATACTTGCGTATGCGTTGGGAGCAACAGTAGGGTAGCTGACATGGGGTTAGGCAAACATGTGTTGGTCTATGGGTTTCTTCTGGGGAAGGTATTTGATTTCTTTGGGGTGCCTGTTGGTAAGTAGACTGAGCCGGACCACCATGACTTGTTTGGGAGGAATATTCTTAAATCCTGTGACTATGTGTTGGATGGTTGAACCTGCTGGTGAACCAGAGCGTATGGAGGAGGAAGCTGAGGAAAGAAGGAACAACAGAGTAGACAGGAGAATTGAGGGGTTCAGGAGGCAGCTTGAAAGGAAAAATGATAAGCTGGCCTGGATGAATGCTGAAAACACAAGGCTAGATGCAGAGCTGGAGCGTGAAAGAGAAGGAAACTCGCGTCGCCTCGCCTTGTTGCTTGCTCACTTTAACATCCCTGATATTCCCTAATTCTGAACCAGTTCCTTTTCCTAGTCCCTTCCTGGTTCTCTTATGGCCTGTTTTTAAGACAATATTATATCTCGGTTTGTAATATTTGAATGTTGTTTGGATGTTTTAAGCCGGTTTAGCTCTGTTTTGATATAAACATCCTATCTGCTTATATTTATTGTCTGAAACAGGTTCTTGACATTTAAAGGTTGGCTTGCTGCCTATTTATTGGTACTAGACTCAACTAGACTTAATATTAGTTGAGCAGGTTCTAACAACTGTGAAACTTTTCGATGATGCCAAAAAGGGGAAGTGTAGTTGTTGTTAGTTCATTATATGTTTGTGACCTATTTCTGCCTAACTGTTATTACCCTGGTTCATGGTGTTGTTGATTTTTACAGGTTTTTGAGAGGATAAACCCTCGATGAGACAACATTGTTTGTCATCATCAAAAAGGGGGAATTTGTTGAAGGATGAGTTTTGAAGATGACAAAGGACCTGGTGCTAAGTGGACTGTGAAAAAGTTCACAGTCGAAGTGAGAAGACCAGCTGTTCAAACGAGATAGTTCAAATGAGATATTCAAGTCAGATCTGAAGAAGGAAAGAAAAGAACAATTGGGTCAAAGTTCCAATCCTACCGCAAAAAGAAGAAGCAAGAAGCGGCGCTGAGAAGGACGCGGTTCCTAAACGTAAATGGATTGGGAACTAAGGCAAATTAACTTAGGTTTTAAATAAGGAAATATGGGTAATCTTGTTTAAACCGATTTCAAAGAGGAAAAGGAATCCTATACTTAGTTGGATCCGGCTAAGTCTAGTCCCTATAAATACAAGTTAATTTGGCCAAATTCGAGACGCACAAAAAAACATCTCAACAGAGTATATCAAGTATAATCAGATCGTGAGAAGCTTTGTGTACAAGAACAAAAGCTGAGCAACAGAACCTTACGAAGGAGCTGTTTCATAGATAAGTATGTTGTTTTAGTTTCTTTGTTATAGGCTATTGAGTTGTAATCTATCGGCTTGTTTGAGAAGCATTAAGTAGAGATTACTTTTTGAGGTTAAGTAGAGGTAACCTTACCAGCTAACGTGTGGCTGTGAAGGTTCTAGGTACTAGAGTGTTCTAGTTCCTTGATTACATTATGATATAGTCTAAAACTTGCTTGGGTTTTCCTTTAGTGGAAGAGTTGAAATCCCAAGAGTTTGGGTCGTGGTTTTTTATCCCTTGGGCAAGGATTTTTCCACGTAAAAATCTCTGTGTTCTTTACGTTTCCGCAATTTCTTTAGTTTCAGAAATAGGTGAAACTTGCAAGGAACCTGGTTCTTTATGAGTTAGGCGCAGAAAGTTAAAAACAAGTTTTAGGATTTAAAAATCGAGTAAGGATACTATTCACCCCCTCCCCCTAGTGTCTTACCAAGGTGCACCAAGTGCAACAGGTTTGAACTTCATTTATTACTTGCTTACCATTGACACTTTCCTTTAACTGATTTAGTTACAATTCCAGTTCTGTGATCTTAGAGTTTGACACAAGAGTCTGCCCTTTCAAAATAGGATTGATTTCTTCCAGTTCAATATTTTGTTCTTGAAGACTCTTATGCTTAGTTCTGAGATCACTTATTTTTTCAGTTAAGTTGTCTTTCTCAATTTTCTCCTTCTCATAACCCTCAATCAAAGTGGCACTAATTAAGATCATATTTTCAGTACAGTATGTATGTAGATTTTCTTTAAGATCAGATAGACATACCTCTGCTGAATGAGCAGCTTCATCTCCATCAGTTGCCATAAGAGCTGAATCCTTCTTTTGGTCATCTTCTGTGTACATCTCTTTCAGCTTTTCCCATGCTTTTTTAGCAGACCTTTATTCAAGTATCCTTGCCAACACATCAGTAGTCAGCCCTCTCCTCAGGTATGATTCAGCTTTAGAATTTGCCTGTAGCCAGTCTAGGTCTTGAGGATCTAGTTCTTCTACCTTCTTTGGAACGAGAACCTCGTTTGATGTTCTCTTTACAGGAACGTGAGGTCCTCTTTTCACATTTAACTAGAGACTGTAATCCGCTGCTTGAAGGAAGTTTTTCATCTGTTTCTTCCAGCACTTGTAGTTAGTCCCATTAAACACATGTGGCTTTGACGGATCTCTTCCTCCTCTGAATTCTCGAGTATCCTCCTCATCTGATCCAACATCTGACAATCCCATCAGTGCTAGTGGAGCTTCATCTCCAGATTCCTTTTCATGATCAAATTCACTATTAGTAGGTCCCCATGTAGCATAAAAGGCTTTCTTTTTCTTCCTTCTTTCTGCTCTGAAGTTAGAAGGTCGTCTCACCTTCTTCTTATCTTTGTCATTCTCCTTTGATACCTCCTTCTCTTTCTCCTTTGTTGCTCTATTTTTCATCCATTCTATTTTCCACATTGGACAATCCATGACAGCATGGTCCTTCTTGAAGCACTTGAAACACCGTGAGTAATCAGGACTGTCAACTATGTTCTTTCTTCCAGAATTCTCCTTGTTGTTTCTTTTGAAACCTTTGAACTTTCCCAAGTTGAACTTCTGTTTCAAGGTACTAATCATTGCTGCCTCAACCGATTGCAAATCAACATAATCATCAGTTTCATCAGTTGCTTCGAGTGCAAGGGTCTTGTCCTTCTTGAGAGCTGGCTTAGCTTTTGAATCTTTCGTCATCTCATGCGTTTTCAAGCTTCCAACCAGTTCTTCAAGTTTGATGGATCTAAGAGGTTTGGATTCTATGATAGCAGTCATCTTGGTTCCCAAGCCTCAGGTAAAACATTTAGAACTTTATCCACCATCTCTTTTTCAGGCAACTCCATATCCAGGGATCTCATCTCATTGGTAATAATGGTCAGCCTGGTCATCATATCCTGGATTGATTCCTTCTCTCCCACAGAGAACAACTCAAACTGTCTCTTCAGCATTCGTCTCTTGGAGTCCTTCACTTCAGTGGTTCCTTCATGTGAAACTTGTAAGGCATCCCAGATTTCCTTAGCAATCTTGTAGGATGATACTCTATTAAACTCTTCAGGACCAAGACCACAAATTACCAGACGTTTGGTTTTGTGGTTCTTTTCAATCATCTTATAGTCCGCCTCAGTGAACTCCTCTTTTGGCTTAGGTTCTTCTTTGGCAGTAGCTCCTTTACCCACTATTTTGGTAGGGGTTAAGTTTTCTTCAGATACCATAAGCCACAGTTGGTAGTCTTCAGCACATATGTAATTTTCCATCCTGTTCTTCCACCAGGCATAATACTGCCCATTGAACTGTGGGGGCCTTAGAACTGACTGTCCTTCAGTGATAGTAGGTGGTGCAGTCATGATTCTGATCCTTCTCAAGGTGTTAACCTAGCACGAGAAAACCTGCTCTGATACCACTTGTTATACTTTAAGCACCTTCTAAGGACACTAGAAGGAGAGGGGTTGAGTAGTGTCCTCAAATTTTCGTTGCAAGGACTTGATTCGTCTGTGTCAAGAACCTTGTTCTTGACTTAACAGTGTGCACTCAACCACCTCTACAGACACAAATAACAGGCAAAAGGAACACGGTGTTTTTACGTGGAAAACTCCTTGCTCAAGGGTGAAAAACCACGACCCACACTCTGGGATTTTAGAACTCAATCCACTAACACAAAGAGCAAGTTTTTGATGACAAGACTCTGTAACCAAGGGGCTACACTCTAGACCTTAATCACTCAACAAAGCTAAACTCTAGCTTTACAAAGCAATCTCTCAAAAGTTCACCTAGCACAGTTGCTTCTAATATAATTGAACTTATTAAAACGATGTCTAATATTCCAAGTTTTACCATTAAATATATTCAAACACACGGCCAGGGTGATTACCAGAATGTTAGGATCATTACCAGAATGTTCCAGGGTGAAAATTCTACTTTCCTCCGGCCCCTTTTGTCATTTTCTGGCATTTTTATTTACTGCGTTATTTCATTTTTTCTCTGTTCTCGCTTCTCTATCTCCTCATTTGATGCTTTTTGATCTTGTTTAGCTTATAAGCTCACCCCAACCGCCTTTCATTTATTTTCCATTTTCCTTTTTGTCTTTTACTCTTTTTCTTTTATTTTATTTTCTTTTCGCGACGAAAATTAAAACGGTACCCTGCGATATTCAAAATAATTCCAACTTTTGCATACAAGTTATACAAAATATATGTAACATACTCGTGAAGGCGGATCTCAAATCGGACTCCCGAAACTCAATATGCAAATTAAATGAAAAAAGATCAAATTATTTAACTTTCGGCATTTTAGCGGAAACTAGCCGAACAATATCGAAATTCACTTTCAAAAATTCACAAAAGTCACAAATAACCATACGAACCTAACGACACTTTTGGATTTCAAATCGGAGCTCATTCAACAAAACCAAGCTCGAAAATCTCTTTTTAATATTTATCGATAATAAAAACCGAAACCTTCTTCCGATGCCTACCAAACGAGGTCTGATTTTACTCAAATTTTACAAACAAGTCCCAATGGACCTTACGAATATTTTAAAATTATCAGCACACCAATCGGAGTCCTATCTTCCGAAACGACTAACCGAGGTCGTTTCATTCTCCTCCACTTAAACTCTCGTTCGTCTTCGAACGAGCCTAAGTCTTAAAGCAAGATTCACGCAAATAGCAAAATAACTTGGAAGACCTTCATAAAATATCCCACAGACATTATCTCATGATTACAGGATCAGGATTATATTACGCACATTGTAACTTTTGGAATAAAATATATCTGGATAATATGATAATACTATTGCACAGCTTATTCTAACTAAGCTGATTCTTTCTCGATCACGAGAAGATAGCTCTGTATTTTCGAAACAAAGATACATGGAATTCTGGATGAATTAACATGATTCTGCCGGTGAATCACTTCGTCGATATACTTTTCGATATAGAATAAGTCGATGAAACAAAAAATTAGCTTACGCTTCAGCAACGCCTTAGAGATTTAATATTATGATTCGGTATCAATTGGAGGAAGACTCCTCCACTTAGAGCACAAGCTCATACAGCTATTTGAATAGGAATAACCATCCCTGCACAGTCTACTGGACTAAAGAAGATTTAGCTATAAGTCGAACATAGGCAGACCTAAGCTACCAACTACCCTTTCGAGTTGCCAAACAGTTGCAACTCTCGAGTCACAACTCCATACATTTTCTGTAAACACCACCGCCTGTTGGATCAAATCAACGGTCAAATGACGCCTCTCATTACCCTTAGTAGCCTTGAAAAACAACAATGTGCCTACCCGGCTACCTTGACACGCACTCTAGCTCAACACAGGAAATACCACAAGCGGCTACCAACCGCCCAAGCTCACTAGTGCCAGACGAAGAAGAGATGGGCACAGGCTGAGGATAGAAATAATTAGAGTTTTAAGAAGCTCTTCTTCTTATTTGCTTGGCTCCCAGAGCTACACTACTTCCAAGTCAAGCTAACCAAAGAATCGCAATTGAAGAGATAGACATTAAATAAGCTTTATGGAATGACATGACTCTACAAGAATCTTGAACCAAAGGAAGACACATAAATCGAGTATTACTTACTAATAACTTTACATCAGAAGAAATAATGACACTTTCTGATGGTGATGAATAAGAATCCTATCATCCTACCAACACTGAGTTCCAAAGAGAGGTAGACTGAGTTGACATTATAATAGAATGAGGCACAACAAGATGCCAACTAGACAATACCAATACTCACTCACAAATCTCTCACATTTAAACCAGATAAACTAGTAGGGTCATCATAAATGCCAGGAAAATCATATCAGAAGCTCACCCTTCTATGGCAACCGATTCTTAATAAAAACGACCTCCAAGGAAACCATCGAAACATGATAAGACACACCATTTCCAGATCGATCGAAAGAACCAAATCTTACTCATATTTAAGAGAAGAAGAAATCTCAGGGTCTACTATATCGGATACCTCAGCATCCCGCCAGACCAGCAGTTCATAGAACTGCCTCTGCAGCTGAGCTGAGCCATTACCCTGACAACCACTTTCTGAAGAACCACTGCCACCACACTCTCAAAGTCTACTGGATAGTGGCATTTCTTTTGCTGATTGAGATCTAAATGAAATCGCCTGCGACTGCGCAGACGCCTGATAACGAGAGAAAAGACGACTGCCTACTTGCCAGACTAAGGGAGAACTCCACCCAAAATGACAGGCTCACAACAATGATAACACCTTTTCAGTGAAAATGGTAGCTGGACAGGTTGTTGTTAGCTATAAAGAGAAAAACTGGATCAATCTTAATGAACTACTACCGTACTTAAACACCCCGTTTGGATGGTTGTTACCCATCGTTTCATAATGTGTTGTATTGTATTGTATCGTATGGTACTGTATCGTATTGTATTGCATTATACAATATTTGGATAGATTGTATTATTTACCGTGGTTTAATAATTGAAAATAAGGTAAAGGGTAAAATGTAAATATTAAATAATAAGCGAGGGCATGATGGGTAAGAAAAATAGGTAACGGCGCGATCCCACCAAATCGGTCGTTACAAAAAGTGACAGTTTTCATGAACCATGAATTTAACGATACCATACAATTTTAATTAAAGAAACAATCAAAACAAACATCGTACCCATAATAACAATATAATACCATACCATGGGTTACAACCATCCAAACAAGCTGTAAGAATTATGCTCTATCAGCTGAGATAACCTGGCAGGTGGCCTCCCAAAATAATCAGAACTCTTATCTCTAAATGAAGTGCCATGGTTGCCCACTAGGGCCACGGGATATCTTGCTGTCCCACTCTAACTTATTGTATGCTTCGTACCTTCGGGTTATATCAACAACATCAAATGAAATCCCGACCTCAATCTCTCGAGCCATATGGGATCTCAAGAAAAAAAGAAAGGTCATCAATAAATCTTTGAATCTCTCGAAAGGCTCATGGACTAGTTCTGATGCATATTCAGCCATCTATAGAATTCAATTTCATATTCTGAAGCACCAACAGGCTAGCCGACAGGCTACCCTGTCCAATCCACTCAAACTGGCAACACTTTTCATCTCGCTCGCTACTCAAAAGGAACTTTTCCACGAATCTAGAAGAAAAATCGAACCAAGTTAGCTAATAAGAGAGCGGTCCACCAATTCAAGGCTGGACCCCTGAAACTGGAAAGAAGAATAATCAACACCATACCGCTTGATATGATCAAGAGCCTGAATAATATGCTGACATCATTTTATTTTTTAAAAAACGTACACAGGGATTATCTAATGCATGGCTTGAGAATATCAGAAGGTTCAACCGCGTAAAATAACGTAACCACTTTGGGCACTCGGATCGAACCGTTACCTCGACTGACTAACCAATCAGAACATTTGGTGGCGCAACACATGCTGCTTCTAGTACATAATTTACTGGGGCAACATCAGGGACTGGAACAGGGGCTCCCTGAGACAGAACGTCTCCATCTGCGGCAACCTGATAAGCTGCCTAGAGAATAATAGGTTCTTGCGGTATCTGCATCGCCAAAATTCTCATAAAAGCATCGTAGAGAGCCAACGGAACCACAAGGCCCTGCTCCCTTGCCCATCGCAAGCTCGTACATCCGTAACTTGATCGACAGCACGATCAAAACTCTCGGGTCTTCGTCAGTGCTAGCCCCACGCTAGACTGCTTTGTCTTGAACTCATACCATTTGCTGATTTGTTGCACGAGGGTTCACGATTACCACGAAGGAATTAACGAAATACTTTTGCATCCTAGACCGACGCACGATCAGGAAATACGGAGGTGAAACTTCCTAAATGCCATCATAGCCTCTCGTAGATAAGTACGGACGTCTACGTACTCACCAGCGAGACTCTACTCGACACTGTCTTAGTCTGGATATACTCTAAATCGGGCTCTGATACCAACTGACACGACCCAAAATCCGGCTAGGCCGTGCGGGCACCCGACATCCTCCCCTAGACCTGTTGGGCGAACCCTTACCAATTAAATTAGAAAAATAAATATAAATCAATTCATAAATAAGAACAAGACTTAGAAAAATCACAAACATACTGATATCTCTAAGCTAAATAAACGAAATTACAGCTGACAACCCAACATACTAGGTTTAGGGCTATCCAGACTAGACATCTAAGAGTACACAAGAAGACAGATACCTCCTGAAGAGAGCAAAATGCAACTGAAATGATAACCAATAAACTGGTGGCCATCCGGAATAAAAGCTGGCTCACCCTGACAGCTGAAGTCATCTTCGCTCCTTCACAACGTGGAAAACTCAATCCTGGAGCGAACCTGCCGACACGAAATAGATAGACAAGAAACAAACAGCAAACAAGGGTGAGTCAAAAGGACTCAATAAGTGGGGCAGACTAGCCACCTCAAAAATAGGATAGCTAGCCAGAGAGAAAAGAAATAAATCAAATTCCTCTTATTTAAATTATGAAAAGGCAGAGCCAGATAATAACTAGAAACACGTATGGAATCACAAACTCATTAACCACCATAAACGTAAGATAGCCAGAACATATATGTATCCCGAACATATCAACAATCAGAAATACATCCTGTTGCGGTGTGCAACCCGATCCATATATTCATCCTATCGCGGCGTTCAACCCGATCTATATATTTATACCATTGTGACGTTCAATCGATCCATATATTCATACCGTTGCGACATGCAACCCGATCCATATGTTTATATCGTTGCGGCGTGCAACCCGATCCGTATATTTATACCGTTGCGGCGTGCAACCCGATCCGTATGTTTATACTGTTGTGGCGTGCAACCCGGGATACAAGCCAGAAATATATAGGCAAACTGAGATATGTTCACAACATGGTATACATACCGCATACATAAAATACAACACAATACACACAATAATCAGTATGCGGTGCAATGAGATGGGATGAATGCGGTACGATGCAATGCAGTCACATATACCTGATACCTATATCTGGCGCGGGACTCTCATCGTCTACCAGGAGATATATGCAATAATGATCCTTCACCGGCTCGGGACTCTCATCGATTACCGGGAAGTATATGCAATGAGACCCTTCACCGGCTCGGGACTCTCATCGATTACCGGAAAGTATATGCAATGATGACCCTTCACCGGTGCGGGACTCTCATTGCCAACCAGGTAGTATATGCAATAATGACCCTTCACCGGCTCGGGACACTCATCGATTACCGGGAAGTATATGCAATGCTCAAAACCAGAGTGCAATGCTCATATGCTCAATGCAATACCAACAATAGGGCATAACATATAATATACAATGTAAATTCAAAGTTAAGGCATAATGAGTACGCCTATTGGCAGCTACACACGTAAGGAACACGTGGTAGAATATCCACAAGGCCAAGAGCCTCCAAAGAAATGGATACAAAAACTTACCTTGTTAAAAAGTTAGTACAACCCCTCAATAACCGCTTTGTCCTTTGGATTTATTGCCAAACGACCCCACTATGTTCAATAAGCAGTAAAATATATCAAATTAGGCTAAAGGCTTCATTCCCCCACTTCTTAGGGTAATCCGGTTAGGAACCTGATACCCTTATCGCATATGCAATACGCAGGCCAGGCCTATATACAAGGTTCAAAGTCACATAACCAAACCCTGAATAAATTACATTTATATGTTGCCCATAACTCACTGAGTACGAATATATAATCAATTTCATTATCGAGGTCCATTTGACCCTTTAAACTATTAATTGAACTTATTAAAACGATGTCTAATATTCCAAGTTTTACCGTTAAAACATATTCAAACACACGTAATAAACTCAAATAATATATTAGGATCATTACTAGAATGTTCGAGGGTGAAAATTCTACTTTCCTCCTGCCCCTTTTCTCATTTTCTGGCATTTTTATTTACTGCGTTATTTCATTTTTTCTCTGTTCTCGCTTCTCTATCTCCTCTTTTGCTGCTTTCTGATCTTGTTTAGCTTATAAGCTCACCCCAACCGCCTTTCATTTATTTTCCATTTTCCTTTTTGTCTTTTACTCTTTTTCTTTTATTTTATTTTCTTTTCGCGACGAAAATTAAAACGGTACCCTGCGATATTCAAAATAATTTCAACTTTTGCATACAAGTTATACAAAATATATGTAACATAATCGTGAAGGCGGATCTCAAATCGGACTCCCGAAACTCAATATGCAAATTAAATGAAAAAAGATCAAATTATTTAACTTTCGGCATTTTAGCGGAAACTAGCCGAACAATATCGAAATTCACTTTCAAAAATTCACATAAGTCACAAATAACCATACGAACCTAACGGCACTTTTGGATTTCAAATCGGAGCTCATTCAACAAAACCAAGCTCGAAAATCTCTTTTTAATATTTATCGATAATAAAAACCGAAACCTTCTTCCGATGCCTACCAAACGAGGTATGATTTAACTCAAATTTTACAAACAAGTCCCAATAGACCTTACGAATATTTTAAAATTATCGGCACACCAATCGGAGTCCTATCTTTCGAAACGACTAACCAAGGTCGTTTCATTTTGGTTGGCATCTCTCAGGCTCTAAATATAACATTAAATTAGGAATCACAATTAAGCAAATCTCGGTTTAATTTCTAAAAAACACTAAGCACAAATCAATAATAAATGGTCACAATTTAATCTCTCTTAAAAAATTTCAAAAAGAAATGTTTGCTTTATCTCAATTTACCAACAATTCATAAAATTATTTCTAATTGTTGCTTTCACTCTCAATAACCATAGGCCACTCAATATGATATCAGTTTAAACAACAAGAGTTTCTTAGCATCTACCTCTAATAGTTCGTCTCAGTAAATATCACAGGACTAATTGAATCAAACAAGAAGGAAAAATTAAGATTGATAAGAAATATTTACACACTTAGCCCAATGGAGTTGAAAATAAGAACTTGCGTGGGAGCTGTAGTTTGAGAAAAAAATTGAAATGGGCAAAACACAAGTAAAAGGATTTGCATAAGGCAGGCATATTGTGAACGTGGGTGAAATTGGATGGAGAGGAAACTGAAAAGGCGGGTACTCTGTACAATTTAGGAGAGTGGGTTTTGTTTTTGGCGATAGACACGTTTTTATTGTGCTTCTTTTCTTTAGGAGACTGGGTTTTTATTGGTGTATTTTTTTAATTTTCTAATTAGATTCTTATATATTATATTATTGGTGAATATGTTTGGGTATGAACGAGCGAGCCCAGCCCCAGCCAAATCTAACCGAACATACTATGCTACCGAGCTAAGCTGAATCTAGCTTTACACCATACCGAAATGAGCTAAGTTCAACCGAGCTTTGCTAGAGTTTGTCAAAGCCAGAGCCGAACTTTAGCTGAATTTATTTTATGTCCCATACTTAATAATATTAAAAATTATTTTTAAATTTTCTTTTTAATCCAATAAAGATTGAAATAATAGTTTATCAATTGTTAACTTTTACATTAAAATTTAAAATATCATCTAGACTTCTAATTTATTTTGGTAATTGAGCCTAATGAATAACAATTATATTTTAAAGAAAAAACAGCACGATAAATCAAGATAATTGAGTCGAGCATAGGCGTAACTCTCCTCAATTTCATCCAAAATGTAAAATGTTACACCCGGTTTGTCCAAAGTGAGGTATATCCTTCTAATGACATGTTAAGAATGATTTAAGTGAGTTTAAAGTCATAATATGGCCTTATATGATGTTTATATTTTGAATATAAAGTTTGGGAAAAATCGAATTTAAGTTGCGGAAAAACCGACAAAGGAATTGCCTTGTAACGAAGCTTTTTCAGCAATTAATTTCTTGTGCTATATGAGGTCTTTTGGGGACATATCATGTACCAAATTGAAGGTCTTGGAGTGTAGTTTCCAACACTTTTGACGGTTTGTTCATACAACCTGTGGATAAAAAGATATGAGCATCAGAAGTTAGGCCAGAAAAAGGGACATAAGCGCAAAAGAGAGCTAGAAATGAAATGTTTTAGTATAAAAGAGAAATACCTTCTCATTCTCGGCATTTTCCAGAAACCTCATGATATAGACAGCTCTTTCTTGAGTTTGAAACAAATTTTTATGATTTTGAAGAAACAACATCAATCTTAACTCGAAATTGAAGACGGATTGCGTCAAAACGCTCTACGCACTTAAGATAACGTTATGCTACCTTCAATTTCGTCTATAGCTTGAGCTTTAGAATTATTTCATGGCTAAGTAAAGTATCTAAATCCTCTATTATAGCTTTTTTAAGCTTTAGAAGGTGTGGAATTCAAAGGAAACAAGGTTTAGAAGCAAGAAACATCAAAGGTATGTAAGACTAGACCTTTCTTTTGCCAAGGCATGTATCTTGTAGCTTTTGAAGTTTTTCTTAGTTCCAAACATGGTTTTTCTTTTTGGTTAATTGTATATAATCAAGGGAACCTTGTATATACTTAATTTGGTACTAAAATCCAAGGTGAAAGACGTTCAAATCAGCAAGACAAAATGTTTCAAAATCTGGAAAATTGTTTTGATCTTTGGACAGTTGTTAGTATATTGATCATAACTCCTTTTACAAAATTGATATTTAGATTATTTAAGAATCCACAGAACCTTAAGACATATATCTAAAAATTTCATGAAGACCATGAAGTCTATATCTTTGATCTATACTCTAAAAATTAGGTCGAAAAGCAGGACAGCGGTGCTGTCCGGACATTCTATCTGCGGATTTGTTATGTCATCCAGTCATCTCATCTTGTTATCCATTTAACATGTTTATGTTATTAGTTTATCCGGGTATCCATTTCCATGTGTAATATAGTGCTGGTTCGGTTTTTGTGGATCATCCAGTTTTCAGGGGAAACTTTGCCGAAAATTTTATGGAAATTCAAAGAGTTGGACAAATTTTGAGTTCTAGGTTGTGTCTATAATTTTATCCAGAGTTTTCTTCTCATTCTTTTGAGTCCATATCTATTGTTGCCACATGTGTTATGCCTCATGCTTATACTTATATTGTGATCATGCTATGTGTAATTTGGAGTCCCCCATAGAGGCTGGACATTGGACACACAGTCCGATCGCGTGGGTATCATGTTCCTAACCGGATTGCCTTAAGATGTGAGGAATGAAGCCTTTAGCCCTATTTGATATCGCTCTCTGCTTATTGGATACAACAGGATCGTTTGATAGTGAATCCAAAGGATAAAGCGGTTGTTGAGTAACAATGCTAACTTTGTAACAAGGTAAGTGTTTATATCCATTTCTTTGGAGGCACTAGGCCTCATGGATTTTCTACCACGTGCTCCTTACGTTTGTAACTGCCGATAGGCGTACTCATTACGCCTTAGCTTTGAATTTACATTGTATATTATATGTTAAGCCCTGTTGTTGGTATTGCATTGAGCATATGAGCATTATACTCTGGTTTTGAGCATTGCATATACTTCCCGGTTGGCGATGAGAGTCCCGCACCGGTGAAGGGTCATTATTACATATACTTACCGGTAATCGATAAGAGTCCCAAGCCGGTGAAGGGTCATTATTGCATATACTTCCCGGTTGGCAATGAGAGTCTCGCACCGGTGAAGTGTCATTATTACATATACTTCCCGGTAATCGATGAGAGTCCCGAGCCGGTGAAGGGTCATCATTGCATATACTTCCCGGTAATCGATGAGAGTCCCGAGCCGGTGAAGGGTCATTATTGCATATATCTCCTGGTAGACGATGAGAGTCCCACGCCAGAGATAGGTATCAGGCATATGTGACTGCATTTCATCATACTGCATTCATCCCATCTCATTGCACCGCATACTTACTATTGTGTGTATTGTGTTGTGTTTTATGTATGCAGTATGTATACTATGTCGTGAACATATCTCAGTTTGCCTATATATTTCTGGCTCGTATTCTGGGTTGTGGGGATCGGGTTGCACGCTGCGACAGTACGAATATATGGATCAGGTTGCACGGCGCAACAGGATGAATTTCTTATTGTTGATTTGTTCGGAATACCTATATGTTCTGGCTATCTTACGTTCCTGGTTGTTGATGAATTTGTGATTCCATACGTGTTTCTAGTTATTATCTGGCTCTGCCTTTTCATAATTTAAATAAGAGGAATTTTGTTTATCTGTTTCTTTTCTCTCTGACTAGCTATCCTATTCTTTGAGTTGGCTAGTCTGCCCCACTTATTGAGTCCTTTTGACTCATGACCCTTGTTTGTTGTTTGTTTCTTGTCTATCTATTTCGTTTCGGCAGGTTTGCTCCAGAATTGAGTTCGCCACGTTGTGAAGGAGCGAAGACGACTTCAGCTGTCAGGGTGAGCCAGCTTTTATTCCGGATGGCTACCAGTTTATTGGTTATAATTTCTGTTGCATTTTGCTCCCTTCATGAGGTATCTGTCTTCTTTGTACTCTTAGATGTCTACTCTGGATAGCCCTAAACCTAGCATGTTGGGTAGTCAGCTGTAATTTTTTTTTTTTTTTTGTACAGCTTAGAGGTATCAGTATGTCTGTATTTTTTTAAGTCTTGTCCTTATTTGTGAATTCTTATATATATTTTCCTGATTTAATTGGTAAGGGTTCACCCGACGGGTCTAGGGTAGGATGTCGAGTGCCCACACAGCCTAACCGAATTCCGGGACGTGCCATAAAATTTGGCTCGATTTCATTGAAAACTCAAAATTTGGCTCGATTTAATTAACCACGTCATTTCATTCAAAGTTTAGCTCTGCTAAAATATGCGCAATAAAATCTCAGGGTCGATTGAGCTAGCTCGTCTCGATTAGCTCAATTCGGAAATATAGTATTTTAGCTGCTTTTTGAGGTCATCAAACTAAGGTGTGTACACTCCTGCATAGGCTCGGTGTGCTCAGGGTGAAAGAGATCATGGCTAAATTGAAAAATAAATGTTGCCTCTATCCTCGATTTCATCCAAAATTTAAAATTCTGCTCGATTTCATCCGATATTTAAAATTCGGCTCGACTTCGTCCAAAACTCAAGATTAGGCTCAATTTAATTAACCACATCATTTCATTCAAAATTTAGCTCTGGTGAACTAGGCGCAGTCAAATCACAGGGTCGATTGAGCTAGCTCGTCTCGATTAGCTCAATTCGGCAATATAGTATATTAGCAGCTTTTTGAGGTCATTAAACTAAGGTGTGTACACTCCTGCATAGGCTCGGTGTGCTCAGGGTGAAAGAGATCATGGCGAAATCGAAAAATAAATGTTGCCTCTGTCCTCGATTTCATCCAAAATTTAAAATTCTGCTCGATTTCATCTGATACGTAAAATTCGGCTCGACTTCATCCAAAACTCGAAATTAGGCTCGATTTAATTAACCACGTCATTTCATTCAAAATTTAGCTCTGGTAAACTAGGCGCAGTCAAATCTCAGGGTCGATTGAGCTAGCTCATCTCGATTAGCTCAATTCGGCAATATAGTATTTTAGCTGCTTTTTGAGGTCATCAAACTAAGGTGTGTACACTCCTGCATAGGCTCGGTGTGCTCAGGGTGAAAGAGATCATGAGGAAATCGAAAATGTAAATGTTTTCATGAACTCAACAGTTCCACTGATTAATGGACGCAAACATTTATTGGTAAGCTTATCAACATTATAAAAATTTGTTGACAACTTCACCAATGGCGTGACTGCTCGATTTCATTCAAAAATTAAGCTTAGTGTTCAGAAAAAATTGTACCAGTTTGTCAGTCATAGTAAAAGAATCAGTAGCTGAAATTTTTATCTAAAGTTTTATCAAAAGTACGATGCTAAACTAATTTGAAATTGGAATTACACACAGAGAGAGATTATAATTTCATAATTGCAGACATTTGATTTGATGCTTCAGACACTACCATAGTTCTAATTACTTCCATTTTCACCACATTTGAGTTTTAACATATATATACACTTCATCAAAATTAAATACAAGTACTTAAGTTGTTCACCAGGAAATATTAAACCATGAGATCTGAAATCGAGCTACCTTGTTTCCAACAAATGTACAATATAATAGCAATAAAAATAAATACCAAATTCAATAGTAATAAAACCAAATACACTATGCTTTATTCACCCTAACACTTATCTTCGAAGAATTAAGATGACTTTGATCCTATTCACTGTCAGTTGCATCTGATTCTTCATTACCATCACTATCATCATTTTTGTCATCATCAGATTCAACATGAAGGTCTGCCTCATGTTCTAAATCATCATCCCCGTCTATTAAGTCTATGAATTCACCATTTGGATCATTCAGGACAACATTATAATAGTCGAGTACCATTTCAAATGTTAGGTCATCTTCAGCAAATTGGAATGGCTCCACATCATCTTCTGGAGGCAGTTGTGAAGATGAGGGAGGCATCTCCACAGCACCCCATGCTTTTATTTTGCACACAGCCTATCAGTCGATCTTATCACGTTGCAAGCTAGGATAAGCTGCATAGCACGCTTGAGCTGCTTGCATTGCCAAAACAAATGGTTATACATTTTTAATTTCCTTCTATAGTTGACGTCCACAAGTTTATATTGCGAGTGAATCATCATTGCTATATTTGGTGTGGGATCAAACCATTCAGACTTGAATAAAACAGTTGTCTTTATTGGCGTACTGCCCTTGAACTCCAGTTCAAGAATTTCAGTTAGCACACCATAATAGTCACTGTCATTTTCTTTGTAATTGGTACCTTTTATGCATACACCACTGTTGTTAGATGCTCTGGAAGAACTCCGGCTTTTAGTATGAAACTTAAAGCCGCTGATAATATACCCACTGTATGGTTTTGTTGTTCTACACGGACCTTCTGCAAGAGCCTTGATGAATTTGTTGTCTATATGGACTCGTGTATATTAAATAAAAATTGTCAGAGTTTCTCATAGATGAGGTTAGTACACATTCAAATATGCTATCGAATTACTCACATATCTTTTGAACCATGATGCAAAATCTTCATCAAGTTTCTTATACACTTCCTTCTCCATAATTTGTGGAAAAGTTTGACGAAGGGAGTCGATAAAAATCCTTTCAATTACATGCAAGCAAATTATACAGTAAGTCTTACTCAATATATGCGTGCACTTCTTCGCAATTTAATAGCATGTAAATATGAGTTGCATCAAGTTCTTCTTCTGTCAGATATCTCTGGATGGGAGTTCCCCAAATGCTCGACCTGGATAAGTGAACATAGAAAGATTACCCTCATATTGATCCTGCTCACCTACACCACCATCAACTCTCCTATTCCTTGTGTAAACATGAGGCTCGAAGTAGTGAGAACAAAAAGATGAAGCTTCCTCAACAAAATAAGCATTGCATTTGGATCCTTTAACTTAGTGCCTTATTTCGGACATTATTTTTCAATTTTCGAAGGTTTATGGAAAGAGCACACAAAGTCAAGGTGTGAGTAATCTTAGAAACTGAAATTGAGGTTATGATTTTTGCAGTGCTTTAATTATCAAATTAAAATGGTCTAAACACTTCATATGAATATTTATTTTTGACTAATAATGTACAAGTGACTATCTGCTTGTGTAGATAGTCTAAAAAAAGTTTATCTTTGGAATTTATCATGCTGAATGAAGGGCATATTTCCCTGCATCTATAGTTTGGTAGTGTTTCTGGAGGAAATACAATTGTCAAATAATGATTAGTTTCTTCAAGAAGCAGGCAATAAGCTACCAGCAGTAGCCAAAAAGAAACAAGCTAGGAGGCAGCAGAAACGGGAAAAAGACAGCAGCCAGCAGTAGCAAGAAACAAGCTAGTAACTACAAGAAAAGAGCAGGCAGTAGCAAGAAATAAACAGTAGGTAGCAGCAGCAAGCAATAAACAACATCACCTAGCAGCAACAAACAATCAGGGTGTTTATCTTGCCTATGTGTTCTTTATTCTTTTCCCTCTAATGAATCTAGTATGGTTAGTGCAGATTACCCCATGTGCATACTCTTGGATATCATCAAGCACAATCTTTGAACTCATTGGTAAGCATTTAGTAAAATATTTAGTTCAGAATAAAGTAGAGAAGTTATTATCAACTACTTCTTAAGAACAACTTGCTTGATAGACAATCAATACTTATTATAAATTTGTTGCATCTTTTTATGTAGATATAGTCTGCAATCGCTTTCTGAGACAAGATTAAATTTGGAAATGTTAATGCATTTTCTTGGGTAATATGGCAGATCAAAGGCATCATGGCTAAAATGTCTAACAGAGGGCCAAATCTCAATTGTTCACTTGTTGTGTCTGTTATATGCGATACAAATGGAATTCAAGTAAGGGCTTCTTTCTTGTGTATATGGGCTCTACCTTTCTCAAGTGACATTTCTTTGGAATTGAACCGATGATTTTCTTTCATTGTATACTGTCATGTATACTGTCCTAATCTCAATGTATACTCAGTGTATACTGTCCTGTTTGTCCAAATGGCTAAAACTCGTCGGTACATAGCTCTAATCTCACATTACGACTTTCAGCCGCAAAGCTTGGATGCATCTTATCAAAGTATTTCCATGCAGGTGAATCTGAACAGTGACTCATCACACCTTCCTTAACTTCATGCTCGGCGTGCCATCGCATGTGCGCAGCAGTAGATTTAGAAGCATACAAGCGCTTCAACCATGGAGTAAGGGGAAAGTAGTACATCTGTTTGAATGGTTTTCTGATTGAATTAGATCTTTGCCTAGTAGGCTTGTACCTGAGATGATTACAGAATTTGCAATGGACAAGTCCATTGTCTTCTCCCCAATAAATCATGAAGGCATTAGTACAACAATGAATTTTTTCTACATGCATATTCATTCCCTGCATTAATATCTTTGTTTGATAGAAAATATCTAGGGCAGATCCTAGAGAGAAGATTTGTGGAGAAGAAGAAGTTTCTTCATTTACTGAGTTAGTTAAAAATGTGCTGACTTAAAACTGTATATATACTAAGTAACTAACTACTGACCGACTAGCTTAACTCCTAAGCTAACTAACTAACTAACCATGTAACTAATCACAATAATTAACTTCTACTAACTACATTCTGTGTAATTAATTATCTGCCATGAGTACTTTCAACACTCCCCTTCAAGTTGAAGGTTGGAACACATCTACCATCTTCAACTTGTCCAGTAAGTACTCATGTTGCTACCTTCCAAGCCCCTTTGTAAGAATGTCTGCTTCTTGCTCTGTGCCTGAGACATGTTCAGTTCTGAGAAGTCCCTGCTGTAGTTTTTCCCTAACAAAGTAAAGATCTATCTCAATGTGTTTTGTTCTCTCGTGAAATATAGGATTAGCTGCTATTTGTATTGCTGCCTTATTATTACAGTACAAGTCTAATGGCAGTCTTACTTTCACTCCTAGCTCCCTCATTAATCCAACCAGCCAAATGACTTCAGACACTGATGCTCCCATACTTCTAAACTCAGCTTCTGCTGTACTTCTTGAGATTGTCCTGCTTCTTTGATTTCCATGAGATCAAGGAATTTCCCAGTTGCATGCAATATCCAGTAATGGATCTTCTTGTGACTGGGCATGATGCCTAGTCCGCATCACAAAAAGCTGTCAATGTATTTTCTCCTTCACTACTTAACAACAACCCCAAACCTGGTTTTCCTTTGATATATCTCACAACATGTAGAGCAGCATTTAAATGTGTCTGTTTGAGTGCATGCATAAACTGACTCAAGGTTTGCACAGTATAGGAAAGATCTGGTCTAGTCATTGTTAAATACAGTTATTTTCCTACTAACTTTTGATAGCCTGTGGACTCCTTCAGTAGTGGATCACCAGTTATGCAAACTACTTTATCATATCCCATACTTGTAAACTTCATGTTTTGTTATAGTGGTGTCAAGGCAGGTTTTGCTGCATTAAGACACCATTATGAAACCAGTTCCAAAGCATATTTCCTTTGTGTCATGAAAATCCCATTTTAGACCTTAGGAATTCAATCCCAAGAAAGTATCTCAGATCCCCCAGATCTTTAATCTTGAAATGACTGTGTAGTGCAGTATTTGCTTCCTGGATCATTGTTAGATCATTTCCAGTAATCAACAAATTATCTACATATATGAAAATTAGCACCATCTTCCCTTCTTGATGTTTGGTAAACAAGGAGTAATCATGTCTGCTCTGAATGAAACCTGAATTCTTCAGAGCTGCTGTGAGTTTGATGTTCCATTGCCTTGAGGCTTGCTTAAGGCCATACAAGGACTTCCTAGGTCTACACACCTTTGGAGAGATGGAGAATGATGAAGAAGTGGAATTGAACTCCCCCTTACTGCCAAAGCCTTGAGGCAGTACCATGTAGAGTTCTTCAGCAAGATCACCTTGTAAAAAGGCATTAAAGACATCCATTTGAAAAACAGGCCAACATTGCATAGCTGCTACTGAAAGCACACACATAACAGTAACCATTTTAGCAACCGGGGAAAAAGTATGATGGTAGTCTAAACCTTCCTATTGTGTGTACCCCTTGGGCATTAATCTGGCCTTAAATCTCTCAACAAAACCATCAGACAGATATTTAATCTTGTACACCCATTTGCATCCTATGGGATGTTTGGCTACTGGTAAATCAACTATATCCCAGGTATGATTTGCTTCAAGAGCTTCTATCTCAAGTTTCATAGCCTGAATCCATCTATCATCCTTGGCTGCATCTTTAAAAGAAGTAGGTTCTTTTTTAGCAGAAAAGGCACTGAGATAGGCCTGATAATGTGGTGACAAGTTAGCATAGGAGAGAACTTGATCAATAGGATAAAGGGTGGTATTTCTTGACACTGGTGGTTTGTGTACATAGTTAGTAAGCCAGATTGGAGGATTGGTTGCTCTTGTGAGTTTTCTGGGAGCTGGACAAGGAGAAAGAGAGGGTGATGGGCTTGCGTCTGGGGAAGAGGATGGTGAGTGAGGTAAGAGAGAAGGTGCGTGAGAGTCTGGTGATAATGTATATGAGAATATAGGAGCTGAATCATGGGTTGGTGCAAAGGCCAGTTGATCATCATCCTGATGTACAGGGGTGTAAGTAACATGTGTCTTAGAGTGACTATGGGATTGAAATGGGAAGATATGTTCCTTGAAGTGAACATCTCTACTAACAAAAAAGGACTTAGTATGAAGATTATACAGCCTGTAGCCCTTCTGAACTTCTGAATATCCCATGAAAACTGTTGGAGTAGCTCTAGGACTAAATTTGCCACTAGAGTTCAGGATGGTGGAATAACAAAGACATCCCAACACTCTTAAAAGAGATAAATCGGGCTTAACCTTGTGAAACTTTTCATATGGTGAAAGACCCTGGAGGACTGAAGATGGCAACCTGTTAATAAGGTAGACTGCTGTAAGGATGCAGTCTCTCCAGAATTTAATTGGAATATACCCTTGAAACCTAAGAGCTCTACCCATCTCTAATAAGTTCCTGTGTTTCCTCTCAACAACCCAATTTTGCTGAGGGGTATAAACACAAGTCCTTTGATGGATAATACCAAAGGAAGTGAAAAGTTCTTAGCATTGAGCATTAAAAAACTCTAGCCCATTGTCTGACTTAAGAACCTTAATAGAAGCAAAAAACTGAGTCTGAACAAGTAGTATGAAGTTTTTTAGATGAATAAGACAATCACTTTTCAATCTCAGCAAAAAAATCCATGTCATATGAGAGAAGTCATCCACAAGAGTGAGAAAATATCTATAACCATTGTAAGTATTGTGTTTATAGGGGCCCCATACATCCATGTGTAAAATTTGAAAAGGTGCAGTAGAAACACTCTAATGAATAGGAAATGGACTTCTTGTTTGTCTAGCTACAGGGCATACATGACAAGTACATTCTTGTTTTTTATTTACAACAACACTAATGGAAGGTATTTGTTTCAGGACATGTAGTGGAGCATGTCCTAATCTCTGATGCCATAATTCAATAGATGAAACGACCCAATATTTTTAAATGTATTATTAAATTTTTTGTTATTCCCTTAATTTTGGTACATTTAATTTAATTTTTATTATAGGATAAAATTAATCATATAAATTATGAGTTGAGAAAAGGGTTAGAGATATAATTAAAGTAAATTATTGGATCAATTAGATATTATCCGCATTAGTTGGTATTTAAATAAATAAAAAAATAATGGAAGGTTTGGGGTTTGCATGATCAGAAATCCCTTACCATACATTAAGGTTTAAAAACAAAACATAGGGTTTAATTGAGAACTAATTGGGAGAGGACGAGAGGATCTATTCATCAAAGGTGTAAAGATACTAGAAAGAATCGGCTTCCAAGTTCGTTCTCATAATAGCAGAGCATGATCGTTTGGAGTAGATTCAGTGGAGAAACACAGTTGTTGAGTAGTGTTTGCTTCTTCAGATGGAGGTAGGTGGTTTTATCCCTTTCTTTGATGGAATTTGTCCACGCAGGATATTGTACATACGTTCCTTGTATGTGCACTGCCCTAGGTGTAACCGTTTACACCTTTCATTGTGTTTAAATCTTTACTTGGAATATGTGTTGTTTTCCTGGATTGTGTTTACTCCTGGTTGTTGTTTAAAGTATTGCAAGTTATGTGCATGTTTGACCTGAAATTTTATGATTACTTTGATATGTCGGAGTTGGTCCAATTGATAATATTTCGGAGTTTGTCCATTTGATAGCCTCGGAGTTGGTCTACTATCTATTTTAGAGTTGGTACGTTT
The DNA here is from genome assembly GCA_029990175.1 of Petunia secreta. Classification (NCBI taxonomy): domain Eukaryota; kingdom Viridiplantae; phylum Streptophyta; class Magnoliopsida; order Solanales; family Solanaceae; genus Petunia; species Petunia secreta. The sequence goes on from JARKIP010000156.1 coordinate 685,449, forward strand.
GATAGCCTCGGAGTTGGTCCACTATCAAATCTTTTCGGAGTTGGCCCACATATTCTGTTGTTCTATGAATTGAGCTTAATTGTTGGTTCTCTGAATGAGATTTGTTGATGTTGAATGGTGTGATTTGATGAACTATGTGACTAGCGAGTTATAATATATTTCTTTTCTCTCTCCAATATTCTGTTAATTTATTGCTTAGACTAGTTTCCTGTCTTTCAAAGGAACTAGTCTATCCACCTACTAAGTACTTTTTACTTACGTTGTTTTCTTTATTATTTTCTTATTAATTGTTCGGGCAGATACGATTTCGAGCACCAGCAAGCCCCGTGGCTAGAGTTGAAGATTTTCCTATTGATCAGCGGTGAGCCAACCATCCTCATTCCGTGGTGGCGCACCTTTCCATTATTTCATTCCTGTCATTTATTTTTTTTCAGATATTCGGGATATTTTATTCAGTATTTATCTTATAGATGTTCATGACTTATGATAGAGGACTAGACCTTTCATTTGTGCCGTGGGATATTTCGCGTATTTCAGTAATAAAAATCACAGCTTGAATTTATTATATTGTTTCTTTAATATTACTGTGATTAATTGTTAATATAGCTAGTGGGTTCGCCCGATGGGGTTAGTTCGGGTGCCCTCACGACTATCCAGGATTTTGGGTCGTAACAGCAGATGAGACAGGAGAAGCAGAAGTATGTGCAGAAGTATGATGTGCTGAACCAATGCTTGAATTTAAAACTGGCTTGGCAGGTATTGGTGGGTTGGTAGTCAAGATGTACAGTCCATGCCTTTCCTTACCAATTCCCTTCACCTTGCCACTGAAGAGGTCCTGAAAGACACAAAATTCAGGATAAAAAATCACTGTACAGTTAAGGTCTTTAGTGAGCTTTGAAACTGACAAAAGGTTATATTGGAACTGTGGAACAAAGAAAACATCAGTTAGAATTTGATCGTGAGTGAGGTGGCAAGTTCCTTTATGAGTTATGGTTACTAATGCACCAGTAGGCAAGTGGATTTTCTTTGAACTATTTTCAGAGACAGTAATGCAGGATGACAGGAGATCCTTTGATGAAACCATGTGATTTGAAGCTCCTATATCTATCACCCAAGAAATAGCATCAGTTCCAGCAAGAAAGCAAAAAGATGTACCTTCCATGTTGGCTGTGTGATCATTGCTGAATTCCTCTTTGTTAATCAGTTTGAGCAATTGTTGATATTGATTTGTGGTGAATGTAGGTGCAGGCTCATAGGTAGTTTGTGCTGACTAAAAACATGGAGGCTGAAAGCATGGTGCAGGCACAGGCTGGGAATAATGAGTTTGAGCAAGAGACTGTGCAGGGGTTCCTGAATTAGACATATAAGCAGGCCCTCTGGGAAGCTCTCCAGCATGAACATTCACATTGTTAGCCATATAGTTCCCATTTCTTTGGCCATTAGAGTCTCTCTCTCAGTGTTCTTTTGGTAACTAGGAGGGTATCCATTCAACTTGTAGCATCCCTCTCTTGTGTGGCCATTTGTATGACAATAATCACAATATTTCTTCTTGTAGTTATTGTTATTTCGCTTTACATTATTTCCTCTACCATAGTTCTTGTAATTTTGATTGTTGTTAACACGATAGTTGTTGTTGTTAACCAAGTTGGCTGACACTAAAGCACTAGATTCCCCTTCATCATGTCCTAATTTGTTAGGGACAGATTGTGTTGCCATGTTCAAGTAAACTCTTTGACTTTCCTTATGAATAATCATAGAGTAAGCTTGATTTACTGAAGGTTTAGGTGTCATCATCAAAATGTGACTTCTGGACTGATTATAATTCTCATTCAGGCCATCTAGAAATTGTATTAATTTCTGCCTCTCCAGCTGAATCACAAAATCTTTGGATTGCTCACAAGCTCAGGATGGTGGGGGTACAAGGGACTCATATTCATCCCACAACATATTCAGATTAGAAAAATAACTCGAAACAGTAGAAGTGCCCTGACTCATTGTAGAAATTTCTCGGTGCAGAAGATAGATCCTAGTGAGATTTACTTTGTCATATCTCTCTTTTAAGGTCACTCATATCTTATGTGCATCAGTCGAATATACAATTCCATTTGCTAACTCCTTAGAGAGTGTACCCATTATCCACGACAAAACAAATGCATTACATCGCTCCCATTGATAGGCCAATTGATTTGTATACATTTCCTTTTTGTAAGTACCATTAATAAAACCAATTTTATTCTTACCTAAAAGAGCAATTCGCATAGATTTGCTCCACATAGCATAATTCTCCATGCCTATTAACTGCTGTGGTACTTGAATTGAACCAGGAACATCAGAAAGATATCAGTACAATTGATCATTTGGATCAATTCTAATAGAGGAAGAAGAAGCTCCATTATTAATCGAAGTAGAATCCCCAATATTCTCAGTAGTAACCATATCGAAAAGCACAAATTGCTAAACTAGGGTTTTGTAAAGGCAAAGGCAAATGCAAAGAAGAAACAAGCAGTAAGTAGAGCAGAGGAGCCGGTCTTAGCTCGATTAAGAAATAACAGAGAGGAATCAGTTACCAGTTCCGCCGTGTACCGCCAGAGTATCTGCCGCGGTCCTTAGCTCTGATACCATGTTAAAATATTTAGGGCAGATCCTAGAGAGAAGATTTGTGGAGAAGAAGAAGTTTCTTCATTTACTGAGTTAGTTACTAATGAGCTGACTTAAAACTGTATATATACAAAGTAACTAACTACTAACCGACTAGCTTAACTCCTAAGCTAACTAACTAACTAACTATGTAACTAATCACAATAATTAACTTCTACTAACTACATTCTGTGTAATTAATTATCTGCCATTCAACACATCAAATTATCTGGAGGAATCATCTCCTTCATATATTGGCAAATATCATCAAAACATCTCTCAGACAAGTGGTGTTCTATCTTGATGTGAAATAGACGTGCAACAGCTAATAAGTGAGAGTGTTTTTCACAACCATCCCACACTTTTTCATTTGCAGAACCAATCATATCATACAATTTTTATGCATCGGGGTTTTGTGATTCTTCCATATCATTCGGACCGAGTGAGGGACCAGCAACATCAAGGACCATTCTGTTATATGGAGATGTTTCAGGCTCATCAAATATACTTGCATTCATCGGTGGATTATTCATAGTATTATCCCAGTTTTGCATCCCTTTATCCTGATCGATATTTCTCGCTACCTCATTTTCTCCATCGAAGTACCAAATATGGTATCCTGGTACAAAACCATTGCGCAATAAATGCTCGTGGACAGTGTGAACAGTTTCAAAGTTTCCATTTCGACATTTCTTTCGATTACATAGACACCTTAATCTCTCGCCATCCATCCCTTCTGGACGATTCTTTGAAAACTCAATGAACTGATCAATAGCCCTTACATATTCCGGATTATACAGACCTCCTACTAATCTTTTGTACATCCATTGACGACTTGAACTCATTTTTCTTCTACACTTGCATTCCTGCCAACATGAGAAGACTATAAGAACATTTATTTATTTTCGGAAATCTTTGAGTAGTAGAAAGGAGTGCAAGTAACACTCAAGTAGTAATAGAAATGCATACTTCTAGTCCTTTTCAACTTGTTTAAACGTGTAGACACTCAAGAGTACTAGTTAGTTTACTGATTTTGGTTTGTTTGCAAGTAAAACAACAACTACGACAACTACCATTTTTCAACTATTAGAAAAATGAAACAGAAATACTAAAGAGCAATTAACCATCAGTCCCAATTAACTTCATATTACGATGGGGTGAAACTCTTTTATTTTGGTTATCATAAACTTCTGGTGTCAGCTAGTGTGTAATTTGTGTTTGATTTCTCCAAAATCTTTTTTCGTGACATTAAGTATCAATTTATAAGTTGACAGATACGTGTTCTCCTACAAATTGATTCAATCCAAATTTTCAAAAGTTATATGAACCACGTTCCAACTCCCCTTACATCAGAATTCTTATGTATCTCCAAAATTATAGCTAAGAGTCATAATATTTTTGTATACTCCTAGGTACATATCAGTGTTTGCTTTGGGAGGAATTGGTAATAAGGAGTTCTTTTATACAACAATAACTACATCGCTAAATTAAAAAATAATGTATTATTAAACTCATCAACCATATGAGTACTACGTACACTAAACAACTGATATACTGCATATTAGCGTATCTTTAATGAATTGATTGAGTCACAACAAATAAAATAAAGATTGATAAAGATTTACCACTTAGCCAAATAGGTTGCAGAACAAAGCACGATGATAGATGGAACAAACTACATTGGAGGGGATTGCATATTTTGATCATGGGCAGAAGAACTGGAGTGGAAAAGAATTGAGATTTCGCGGGTAACTTGGTAAATTTTAGGAGAGTCGGTAGTTTGTTGGAGGCAATAGGACTCCTCTTTCTACGCTGATTTTCCATTTTGCTTTAGAAAACGCCTAGTAAATTGATTTCCTTGATATTTTATATGTTATTTTATAATATCTTTTTAGGTTCTTGTTGTATTATGTTAGTCATACATGCATATAAAATAAAAAATTTATATTTGCACTATTTAATTTATACGAAATAATAAAATTTTAATTGACGCACATTAGTTGAATAGTAAAAATTGAAAAATAAAATTTTCTATGGCTTCACTATTGTAATAAATTGTTGTCGATAGTTTACCATTGAACAATTAATTATTAATGTACACAAAATTTTTGATAAGGAAAAACCTTCTAGCAACTTCACTAAGAAGGTGAGAATTCTAGTGATCTTCCAACATTTTGTAGCTAAAATACTAATGAATACAAATTCATTTTTGATTTATTAGTAGAACAGAAATTCATTAGTAAATTTACCAAACGACTTCATAATTTTTTGGTAAAATACCAACTAAAATGAAAATTGTTGGTAAACTTGCCAACGAATAAAAAATTTGTCGGTAAATTACTAACGGATTAATATTTCACTAGTGATTTATTAATCGGTTCAGAGTTGGTTGGAAAACTTTACCAATGAAATTAGAATTGGTTGGCATATTTACCAACTGCTTCTGAATCCATTGTTAAATTATCAACAAAAATTTATTTAGATGGTAACATCCCAACTACTTAACTATGTTGGTAAAAATCCGTTTGTAATGTGTTGCTAAATACCCTCCAAATTTTCCCACTCAATTTACCAACAGATTTAGAATCTGTTGGTAATTTACCAGCATAATTTTTTCGTTAGTAAAATTTTGTCAGTAATCCGTTATTAATCACTCTCTAAATTATGCGACGTATTTTTTCTGTAATATTTACCAACTAAATATTTTGGGTGGTAAATTTTGGTTGGTAATTTTATAAGTAATCAGTTGCTATATGTCTGAGAATTTTTTAGTTGCTAAATCGGTTGCTATTTGTTTGTAATTTACTAACGACTTTGATAGGCTGGGAAAATTTGTTGGCAATTGGGGTTTTTTTTTTTTTTTGGTAGTGGTAAAGTGAAGGTTATGTGTATTGCTAAGAATCGCAAGTGGGAGTTGTTTGCAAGTGTTGACAGGGACTCAGGTGATTTCAAAATTAAAAAGTACATCCCTGTCCACAAGTGTCAGCCCATGAACACCAACAAGCAATGTAATTCTAAGTTTCTGGCCAACAAATTTAGGCAAGAAATTGTTGTTGCACCTTATATGAGAATCTGGGAAATTCAAGAGATGGTTAGGGAGAAGTTGAGGTTGTACATTGGTAGAACCTTTACTTATAGGCAAAGCAACTGGTTTTTAGAAAATTCATGGGTGATTGGAAACAGAAATTTGTTAGATTGTGTGATTATGCAGAAAGCATTGAAACATCAAATTGGTAGAACCTGTTGGATAAAATTTTATAGGGAATCAGACCTGGGAAGAATTTATTTAAGTTCTTCTATGTCTGCTTTGGTTATGTCAAGAAAGGTTGGATAGAGGGTTGTATAAAATAATGGGCTTTCATGGATGTTTCTTGAAAGGGCATGCAAGGGGGACTTGTTAGTTGTTGTTGGTAGAAATCGGAACCAACAAATGTATCCCATTCCATGGGATGTTGTGCATCATGAGACCAAACATTCATGGAGTTGGTTCTTGAACCACTTAATAGATGATCTGAAGCTTGGAAATAGAGAATGCCTAATAGTGATGTCTGATTTGCAAAAGGTACTAACTCTCAAATATTTATACCTGCTCTTTTATTTCATTATTTTTACTACATAATTATATGTTATTCATTATTTTGTAGGGAATTGTACTAAATAAAAAAGAATTGTTATCTCGGGCTGAGTAAAGAATGTGTGCAAGGCACATATGATCTAACTGGTCCAAAGATTGGAGAGGTGAAAAGAGGAGGAAATAGTTTTGGAAGATGGCTAAGGGCATCTCCAACCCTGTGCACCATTTTTTGCACTAAAAATCTAAAATAGTGCATGAACCAAAATGGTGCAAACTAACTCCAACCCATTGCACTATTTTTTGCACCAAAAAAAAATATTTTATTTATATTCTTCTCTCTCTTCTATATTATATTATTTTTTACATATTTATCCATATAATTCATAATCCATTGTTATATAACTATTTAATAGCAAATTATTTTATACCATTAAATTTTAAATAATATAAATTGTAAGCAAATATTATACGTTATACATACTAATGGATAATTCAAATAAAAGTAAAATCATTGGTACAATAGAATTAAATAAATATTACATTACGGTAGAATTTATTTTAATTCTACATAAATATTCAACTTCCATGATTAGCACGTTGCTCCCATAAATGCTCTATTAATGCACTACGAAGTGCAAAATGAGACACTCCAAAATTAAGACGTAAAATTAATATTATAAAATTAACTCACAATTTTCATAAAAATAATGCACGAAAATTAATTATAAGACACTCCAAAATTAAGATGTAAAATTAATATTATAAAATATTAGATAAAAAATTATTAGGTATATTAGGACTCTAAATGTTAAAATTAAAATTTAAAATATGTTAAAATAAAAGTGTTATAAAAATAAATAAATAAAATAAAATATTAATGAATAGTAATGTTGTAGATGAATAGGCATATTAGAAATTTAAATTAAAAATTAAAATTTATATATTAAATTAAAAGTGTTAAATAATAAAAAATAATAATAAAATAATGTTAAATAGTAATGGTGCAAGTGAATAGTGTTGCACCAAATTTGGTGCAACACTATTCATGCACCAAAATGAAGCAAAAAATAGTGCAAGATTGGAGCTCCCTTGCACCATTTTTTGCACCAAAATAGCATTTGGTGCAAGAAATAGTGCAAGGTTGGAGATGGTCTAACGCTAGTTATGTAACCAAATACAACAAAGAGTTAGCAACTATGAAGAGACTTGGTAGCAGGAAAATTGGGGATAACTTGATGAAGTTTCCAAGAGAGGTATGGTGTAGAGCAATTTTTAAAGATCATTCTAGGTGTGATATAGTAGAGACTAATATCTATGAGACGTTCAACTCCTGGATATTGGCTGCTAGGCATAAGAGTATTATTACAATGATAGAGGAGATTAGGCATAAAGTTATTAGAAGGCAGGTTGACATGCTCAGGTTTGCTGGTGGTCGGATAAATGACATAACCTCTATGGCTAGGTTACCACTTGATGAGAGTAAGGACCATGCTAGATCATATAAAGTTGTGAGGAATGGAGATAATATGTTTGAGGTCCTAGATGATAAGATAAGGTTTGCTGTCGACATGAGGGGAAAGGATTGTAGTTGTAGATTATGGAGACTAAGGGGCATCCCTTGTGCACATAACTGCAGATTATGGAGACTAAGGGGCATCCCTTGTGCACATATTATATGTGCATACAACTTTTTTAACCAAAATCCAGATGAGCATGTAGAGCACTGCTATAGAAAGATTACATTTCTCAAGGTTTATGAACATTTCATTCAACCAATTCTTAACTTGAATATGCTTCCAAAGGGAGACCATCCAATTATTGAACCACCAGTCCCAAAGCCTATGCTTGGTAGACCCAAGAAAAAATAAGGAACGAAAGTATGAGCTCAAGAAGAAATGGGGCAAGCTGTCAAAGAAGGGAGTGAAGATGACATGTTCAAAATGTCACCAAACTGGCCACAACAGATCTGGATATACAACCAGGTTAAGAACTCTTCCTTTTTGAATTTTATTTCACTGAAATTACATTATATTAACTAGTTATTGCTTCTTCTATTAGAATGGAACTGGAGCATCAAGAAGGCAACGAACTCAGACAAGTCATCATACTCAAGCAAGCAGGTCTAGTCAAGCAAGTTAGTCAACTTTAAAAAGCTTTGTATATGATGATACATGAGCTATTGTAATTGTTAGGCAACTAGCTAGTGTAAGCAATAGAGAAAGAGATAGAGGAAGAGGTAGGGGCTGGAGGTTCATCTGCTTCAGCTGGAGGACCTATAAAACCTACAAGAGGTGTGTTTTTAGATGTACCTCCACAAACTGCTCTCAGGGGAAGTGGCACTATTCCTAGTGGAGTTTCAGTTGGGGTCAAAAGGTCTACTACATCTGCAAATGGAAATGCTGCCTAACAGAAAAGATCTAAAGATACTGTTGGTTATGGATGCTACACAAATCCTACAACTCAGAGAAATGATACGCAACAATAGAAATGGAAATGTTGCCCAACCAAAAAGATCTAAAAAAGTTCTGTTAAGTGTTTTCTTGCCTAGTTGTTTTCAGATTTATGCCATGTTTTATGACTGTTTGTGGTATGCTATTTGTACAAATTGGTACTTCATCTCAAAGGGTGGTGAACCATAAGACTACAGTGACTAGTTCCAGTGAAGTGCCACCTGATCATGGCTTCAGGGCTCCAGATTTTGGGTGGAATGGAGGAGCAGCTATCAGAACATCACAGCTTCAGAAGATGTGTGCAAATAGGAGAAACAAAAATAGAGGTTCATCTACTTTAGCTTGAGCTACTCAAGATGCATCTTCAAGTGGAATTTAGAAATGTAAGAATTATGTAGTTATTTTTGGACATTAGAACAATTAGTGATTCTGGAATGTACATTGGTATAAACTAATTTGTTGGGAATTAGATAGGTTGAACTTCCCGGTCAAGTGCACTATTTTTTATTCTTTATTTTGGACTATCATGTAACAAATATTAAAGCTATGTCGATATGCAATGAAAGTTGTTTTAGCCGTAATTATGCCTTAATTAGCAGCTGCAAATGGAAACGCCAACACTTTCAATTCATACTAACAATTCACTTTCATTACATTGAGAAAGGAACACACACTAATCCAACTTACCCACCAACCAAAACATAATACGGCGTATAATTTTTCAGTCTAAACCAACCAAAATATAATCAACATCTTTATGAATAATAACAAACCAAACTAACTAAGGCCATTAGAACAATAGATAAAGGCCATTTGAACAACATATAAAATCATCTTTTTCGCCCTTTTGCTTGGTCGATCTCTTTCTCTATCAAATGCCTTGACGTTGTTCAACAAACCCCAAATAACTCTATTTTTTTTTTTTTTTTTTTTTTTGTGGAAAGAAAGATTTTCATTGATCACCAACATCGCCATTTACACAGTTCAGACCACAACCAACCCAAAACAAAAGTAAAACATAGCAAAATCCCCAAGCTTTAGCAGCTATACATTATATTCCCCCCCCCCCCTATGTACTACCCTCTATTTTCTCTTCTATGTACTCTATGTGTTGATCCCCTACTTATCTATATAGAGCTTCTATCCAGTCTGCATCCTTCCTGCTACCTTTGTGACATCGTATCCTGTATTTACACTCATCAGCAATCCTTGTGCATAAACACTTAGGATGGGGCACTCTTTTGTTCCATAGTGCATCATTACGAGCGTTCCAGATCCCATACACAAGTGCAGCTAGGGTCGCCAATATGAATTTCCTGCTTAGCTTGCCTTTCCCTCTTCTTGCTAGTCTTCTCCATATCCCTTGCCCTTCCAAGTTATTCACATGTTTTCCCATCCATGTTAATAGTTCTTGTATGCACTGCTTAGAGAAATTGCATTCAAAGAACAAGTGGTTTATTGCTTCAATAGCATTTCCACAGAGCAACATGTATTATCTTGACAAATCCCAAACCTCAGCAGTCTATCTTGGGTCATCATCCTATTGTGAGTCATCAGCCAATATATGAAGCTGTGCTTTGGTACATTCTAGGGGTTCCAAACCTACCTCCACCATTGCCTTACATCCCTGCTTCCCTTCTGCCATTTTTATCCACTAGCAATCGTGTACTCCCCTCCTGTTTGTAGCCAGTCATTCCCCACATATCCCATCCTAAATTGATCTTTGATATTACATATTTTCCTCCAATACCAGCTACATTCTCTGGGAGGTTTATACATCCACCAATCTGTCCCTTTTAAGTAGATATGGTTAATCCACTTTACCCACATGGTATCAGCTTTTTGCGCTATATTCCATACGTATTTAGCCATTGCTGCCTTGTTCCATTTGATACGGTCAGTGATCCCTATACCACCCTCCATCTTGTCTGTACATACCAGGTCTCATGCTATTAGTGGAGCTTTGGAGCTCTGTGCCTTACCATCCCATAGGAAGTTTCTGCAGACAGAGGCGATACCTCTAAGTACTTTCTTTGGCAGTAGAAATATTGATGCCCAATACATATGAAGGTGCATCAAGACTGAGTTTATCAATTGTGTTCTTCCTGCATATGACAAATGCCTTGACCCCCACACTTTAATTCTGCATGTAATTTTGTCAACCAGTTCTTCACAGTCAATAGCAGTCAGCCTTTTGGGTGATATTGGCTCTCCCAGGTACTTGAAAGGTAGTTTACTTATTTGGTATCCTGTCAATTCACTCAGGTCTTCCAAACACTGCCTACTCATGTTTGTACTGAAAATATTAGACTTTGAGGCATTTGTTGTTAGTCCTGATGTCATAGAGAAGGTTTTCAGCCCCCTAAGCATTGATAAGACAGCTTGGAGTTCTCCTTTACAGAATAACAGAACATCATCAGCAAAGATCAGGTGGTTTAGTTGCAGCTGCTTGCATTTTGAGTGGAAATCAAAACCAGCATGTTTGGCTACATGAGCAATGATTCTGGAGAAGTATTCCATACATATTACAAATAGAAAGGGTGATACTGGTCCCCCTGCATCAGTCCCCTTTGCCCCACAATATCTCCATATGTATCTCCATTCAGTTTAATTGTATATCTTTGTGTGGTTATGCACTCCATTATCCACCCTATAAATCTACTAGGGAATTTTAAAGCATGCAGCATCTCTTTGAAAAATTTCCATTCCACAGAATCATAAGTCTTCCTCAGGTTTATTTTGATTAGGCAGCTTTTTGTAGTTGCCTTCCTGTTATAGAGCCTCACTAGGTCTTGACATATCATGATATTTTGTACAATTGATCTTCCTTCAATAAAAACACTTTTGTTTGGGGATATAATATCTGGTAGTACCCTCCTAAGTATATTACAAATAACTTTGAATATCACTTTATAGATTGTATTGCAACACGCAATTGGCCTGTAGTCTCCTACACTTTCAGCATGTAGACTCTTTGGCACAAGGGTGATTACTGTTTTATTCATTACCTTGAGCATTTTACCCTGGTTAAAGAATTCCTGAACACATCCAACTACATCAGCTCCTACTATGTCCCAACTATCTTTAAAAAATTGGATGTTGTAGCCATCAGGTCCCGGTGCCTTATCTCCTTGTATAGCCCACATTGCCTCTTTTATTTCCCTGTCAGTAGCATCTCCAGTCAGCATCAGCCTGTGTTCTTCCTTCACCACTTCACTCTGCTGTACTAGCTCACTTCATACATGCATTCTTTCAGAGTTTGCTTTTCCTAACAAGTTGGTGTATAACTGTATAAAAGCTGCTGCAACTGCCTTGGGTTCTTCATGTATCCGCCCCTGGTTATCTCTTATAGAGAAGATCCTGTTAGCATTTCTTCTGGCCTTTATTGCCTGGTGGAAGAATTTTGTATTTTGGTCCCCCCACTGCAACCATCTGATCTTACACTTCTGTTTTAGGAATAGGTCACTTGCTTTTTGCCAAGTTTTGTATTCCTTAGTCAGTTCTGCCTCCTTTCTTATTAGTTCTTCATTCAATGGTTCTTTCTAGATACATGCTTGGCATTCTTTTAGTGTTTGTAGAGCTTTTTCTGCTTTCAACTCCACCCCATCAAATTTCTCCCTATTCATCTTCCTGAGTACACTTTTCAGCCTATTCAATTTGCCAACCATCTTGTACATCCTTGTACCTTGACGTTCTTCCTTCCAGCTCTCTTTTATCTTCTTCTTTCCTTAGCTAGGCTCCACATATTAAAGTATCTAAATGCTTTCTTGCCCCCTTGTACTGATTTGTCCCATCTGATTATTGCTGGACAATGGTCATAGGTCCCCTCATTCATATAATATACATCTGAGTCTGGCAGTAAGTTCATCCAGTGTGCAATTATTATTACCACTCTTTCTATCCTCCTCATCACTCTGTCACTGCCTTCTTATTTATTGTTCCATGTATAGAAGCTGCCTGCTGATTTTAAATCCTCTAGCTCATATTCAGCTACACATTTTCTGAAATCTTTGATTTCTGACATTGTTACTCTCCTCCCTATTCTTTCTTCAGTATGCAGCACATTGTTGAAGTCTCCCATGACGGCCCAGGGACCCCTTACTTGCTCATAAATCTTCCCTTTAGTCCCCAACAACCTCTCCTCAATCCTTGGTCATTGAAGCCATATATCAAGAATAGATTAAAAGTCTTTTTGTCCCTAGATGGATCACATGAGCTTGCTCGGGAAATTGGTCATCAAACCACCTAAAGTAATTACAACCTTCTTTGCGCTTCAAGAATCAAAACCAATAAAGGGGAAAAAATTTAAACCATGTTACTGTTTAATTTGAGCATGTCGGGAGGAAAAAATTAATTACTTACTTTACGAATTTATAAGTAAGGAACCTCCTTCCAGAATTAGTTGCAGTCTATGAAACTTTAAACTCACATGGACGACCACAACAACAACAATCAAAAGTTTGAGTATTGTTTGACATTGTACAATGTACACCAACGGGTTAAGAGGAGGAAAGAAAAGAAAATTAATTATAGGCGGGAACACTAACTAGCTCAAGAAATTTAGGGAAGAAGTTATGGTAGAAATTTAAAAAGAACTCTGATTTGAGTAAAGGATGAAGCAATTACAGAATAGAAGAATTAGGATTTATGTTGGGGAAACTAAGTATGGTTGAAAGGGGATAAAATAAGGAGGGGTCCTTTTTTACCGTTGGAATGTGTCTAGGTCAGCTTATTTACACACTGACGCGATCAACATCAGTGTTTCACACACTATGTGCCCTACCAACTTTTAATGTTTAAGTGACAGAGTCATATATATGTTAAAGTGTTTAAGTGGGACAAGCCTGAGTTGGAGCATCTAAGTAAAAATTTCAAACAAGTTAAAGGAGCTGTCAATATGTTTTGCCTTTCTACAAAGTTTAGTGTTAAGAAAACTACGACAAATTCGTAAATCAATTTAAATAAAAGGCCATTTTGCACAAATAGTTAACAATCTACTGTTTTCCAGAAACAATCTCAATTTTAGTCAGAAGTGCACTTACACCCTCAAATCTGGACAAATAACCTAAATTTAGAAATTAGCTAAACTAAATAAAAGATCCTAAATATTATTAACCTATTCGGATCAAGTTGCGGCTTTTATCGGAAAGATGGTTTCAAAAGCCACTACCATATGCATTACTGGGTACAAATTCATCATATTCCTCGGGCTTAATAATCCTTAATCCCCCAACTTGTTAAATGTGCGGGCAAAAACACACTACCTATGATTGCGGGGAAACACGTCCAGCTGATGAGACTGCACTTCGCTTACAAGTCACCGGACGCAGAGGATTGTATACATCCCGCCGCTTTAGAGTTACAATCTCCTAGTTAGGGTTTAGTATATACCGTCGTCTTGAGTAAACAGGCACACAACCTTATTAGTCTTTGTATTTTTACCATAATTCAAGCTGGGTAAATCACAGCAATAAATACCCCTACTTACATTGTATTGTTTAAGCAAGCGATTCACATAGAATCCAGCTATTCTCAAAAATAAGATTATTTACTTTCTCACTTATTACTTGTCTCTGTTTTTACTTGCTTTCCTTCATATGTACTATATTGCTTGTTACCATTCAACAAATTTAATTGCTTAATCTAGACGACCAATTTTAGGCCTAAATAGTTTGGCGCCCACCGTGGGGACCACGTAAATATGGGTTTCTACTAGGGAAAAGCGCAGTCATGTCGGATGACAATGATAATGTTTCAAAGAACACTGCTGAAGCGGTAGACGACTATGCAAAGGATCCTAATGATCCCAATGGATAGCCAAAGGACCATACCAGATATCCAATTTCTGTAAATAGAGACGGCGAAGATGATCAACCGCACGGAAGCAACTCCAAGCTTAAAGATTTCCTTGCTGACCTCTACAAAACCCATGCAAAAGAGGTGGAGCAAAAGTCAGCCAACTTGGTCGAAAGCCTAGCTCAGAAGTTGGGAGCGGTTTTCGCTGGTTCGTCCTAGAGGCCAGCATCACCACGAGGACCTGCGCCCGTGTACAAGTCAGGAGCCTCCATCCCAAATCAAAGGCTCAACATGGAGACCATCCCTGGGAGCTCTACCATGGCCAGCAATCAAGGTCTCAAAGGAGCACCTGTCATAAAGGATATCTTGAAGGAGTTAAAAGTTATCCATGATCGGATGGGTAACTTTCCGAGTGCATATAAAGCGAGTGATGCCCCGGTCCGCGTATCTAAGCACTTCTGCCTGCCGGATAATCCCAAGTACGACGGACCCATTGAACTGGACGAGCACATCGCTGCTTACTATACAACTGTCAAAAGCAATGAGATTTTTGAGGAAGAAACTCAATCTGCTCTGGTAAAGAGGTTCGGCTCGACCTTAACCAAAGGCGCCCTTGCATGGTACACCTAGCTACCATTGGTATCAGGCGACTCATTAACCCTAATACAAGATCTATTCAAGAAAGAGCATTCCAGAGTCTGTAAGTGAGAGAAGCACATGGAAGATATATTTGAAATCCGGCAACGTGACGACGAGCTTTTGAAAGACTACCTAGAGAGATTTTAGAGGGAACGCATGGAGCTCCCTCTAGTTCCCGATAATATATAAGTAGAGCCTGAAATCCAGAGGTTTGCTAGCCACTCGAGAATTATAGTGGAGTTTTACTCAACATCCAGTTACAACATGGAATGCCATGCACTAGCAGTATAATGAGAAACTCTGCCTCGAACCTAAGCCACCCCTAATGCCTGGAGAAGGTGTATAAAGGAAGCGAGCGGGTAGCCCGCCACTAGAAGGAGAAGGCAGCAAAGGAAGAAAAAAAGGAAGGACTCAGTATAAAGCGGAGTCTGGGAAGGTATCAGACAAGCAAAATAATTACCGAGGAACTGGATAACGCGAGAAAATTTCAGAGCAATCAACTTCAAAAACTTCGGGTAGTTGGTAAATGCAATAGAGCTGGTCAAGGATCACTTTGGAACTAGGTTCTAGGGTGCATTGGCCACCTACAACGGCATTCATCAGAGCGATGACCATGTCAAGGTCGATTGTAAAGCTTTGATGCTCAAGATGGAACACTTGTTGAATGAGGGTCACTTAAGGACCTGATCACAGAGGGGGGCGAGACGATCTAGAGCATCTGACCCCAAGACAAGCAGAGCATCAACGCGATCTTTGCTGCATCCAGGTTCGACAAAACTGGGAAGAAAATGGTGCTAGGATCAGCTGCCAGACCGATCATGTTCAGGTCGATGAATGGAGAAAGAAGCCACCAAAAGGCCCTCACTGTCCCAATCAAGGTGCTCGATTTCCAGATCAAGCATGCTTTGATTGATCCAGAAAGTGGTGTCAATATTATTCGATGAGAGATAGTACAAATATGGGTTAGCATCGCTTGATAACCATAGGCTCCTGCAAAGTAACCAACTTCAACAGCGTCCATGAAAAGCCTATTGGGGAAATAGCTTTGCCGGTCTATATGCAAAGGTGATGAGCAGAAAACCTTTTCGGGTAATGATATGACCTCTCGTACGATGTCATCCTAGGGAGTCCTTAGGTATACATAGTAAAGGAAATACCCTCAACACTTCATCAAGTCTTTAGATACTTGACCCCATACAGGATCAGCGACTTGTAGGGTGAGCGGTCCTTGCCCAGAGAGAATCAAGTACCGGATAAGGACGCTAACACAAGGTTAAAAGCGGAGAAAAATATGGTCGAAAGAGAGTAATTATGGGACGCATCCATTGAGTGGAAGGTCAGAATAGTAGTAGAGAAACTCAGAGAGCGAGTCTCCGAGATGAGTAATTTGGTTCCGCGAGCCGCAGAGCTGTGGTACCAACTCTCGGAGGTATTGGGTAAACCACAAAGATACTGAACAGCCAATTAGGCTAATTCACTATTTTGACAACCTAAGCAATGCCTTTGTTTTCGATTGAAATACTGCGATGTGTTTAAACCTAATTCATGAATCTATTCCTAGTATCACGAGAATAAATGAGAAAATTAATTAGGGATCCTACCAATTAATAATAGCAAACAGTTGGTAAACAACATAGATAGGAAGAGCTAACAAAGTTCATTATTATCACAACAATTACCATCACAAAAGTATGTGGAGTGGGTCAATCAACCCTAAAATGGATGATTTAGCTACTCATAGTCATGTTCTAAGACAAAAAATAACTATAAGCATGTAAAACCACAAGAATATGAATATATGCATGAAGTAGAGCCTTGAATCTTGATCTTCTCTCTTCCTTGCCTCTTTTGATGTAGAATAGGTTAAAAGTTATGCTTTTAGACGTGTTGGATGCCTTTTATAATGTCCCTATAGACCCTCACAAGTCGGGAATCCAAAATAAAAGTAGGAATAAGAATGACAGAATTTTAAGCCTACAGCACCGCGCAGCGCATTGCGCAGCCCAGTGCAATAGGCTAATTTCTATTAGATTTTGAAATTCTATATTCTCTGAATCTCGCCTTTGTTGCGTCGCGTGGCGCAGCAGGCTTATTTTACTGCTTGTTCACTTTTTATTATTTTTCATCCACGCTTTCGTTTGCTCGACCCTCTGGCTTCTACTCAGACTTCAAAACCCTTGATTTCACTAAACTTTGCTCCACGAATGCCTCATATCATTAAAATAATTCCTATAACATGAAACACACCAAATGAGAGAAATTTAGCTCAAAGTGCTAACAAATATGTCAAGTAAAAGCATGAATACTAGGCGAAAGTATAGGAAATATAGTAATATCTAGTCTCGTATCAAGATGTATATCTTAGAGTTGGATAATTTCCTAATAAAAAGTGGATTAAGCCAGTTTTAGCTTCAAAATAGAGTTGAATTATTCTAATTGTATCATTTTATTTTATCTAACAGGATTATTGGAATATTATTAATCGTCAACATATTTAGCTAATAAAAATATTATCTAACTTTAGCGAGTAGAGTTACCAAAAATATTCATGAATGATCAAGACACATACATGGTGGAAAAAAAGCAATAAAGATTGTTAAGTAAACTTAAGGCCTCTTATTATGTTTTGCTTTAAGCCATCAATTGCCTTGGACTGCTCCTGCTTGTACTGTGGCCAAGTCTCTATAAATGGCAACAACTTCATTCACAATCCTATGAATGCCTTGTTTGTAAAGCCCTTATACAAGAAAAGAAATCAGTACCTCTTTACGGCAAAGGAAGGACCTCAACTAACCCAACATTAAAACCGGTCCAGGGGTTTGAAATTCCTAACTTGCCAGTAGAGCAAAGACCTGAAACAACACTGAAATTAACCTCGCTGCCACCTCTCTTGCCGTGATTTTTTTTTGTGTGTGTTGTTTTTTTGAAGGATTAGAATGACTTTGTTTTATTTTTTATTTTAAAATTTTGCATATGATTAAAGTGATATCGATTTAGAGTCATCAAAAAAATTACGACGATTTGAATTAAAAGTAATTGATTTGTATTCAAAGTTGTGTTGAAGGTGATGGCCATATGTATTCAAAGTGATAACAATTTGTATTCAAAGTTGTGTGCAAGGAAAAGAGATTTGGCTTTAGTTAATTTGCAAATGATGCTCGATTGATCCTGTTTTATTTTTACTTTGAATTTTTATATTTGGGCAAAGTGATGACGATTTGCTATCATTTGTTGTAAAATACACAGACTAATTTGGCTTACTTGTAAGTAATGCAGACGGATTGTCTTAATTTTATTTGTACTTTGAATTTTTATATACGATTTGGTGACATTTACTTCTAGATAGTCATAGTAATTTGACTCACTTGTAAGTAAATGCAGACGGATTGTCTTTATTTTATTTATACTTTGAATTTTTGTATATGGACAAAATGATGACGATTTGGTGTCATTTTCTTTTAAAATAGACACATTAATTTGACTCACTTGTAAGTAAATCCAGATAGAATGTCTTCATTTTATATGTTATTATGTATTTTTATGGATGAATGAAATAAAGACGATTTGGATTCATCTGTTTGCAAGAATATACTTAATACTTGGTTCATATTGTGAATAAATAATGACAGATTGATGTAGTTATATTTTTCTTTAGAGTTTTGTTGATTTATGTATTTTCATATGTATAAATATCGATAAACGAAGTACAGACGATTTGGAATCATATGTTTGCAAACTGACGCATTTCGATTCAATATATGCATAAATACAGACAGATATTCGCAATTTCTAAATATATGAGCATTTGAAGGTCATTTTTGTATATGTGTAAAGTGACACCGATTTGGACGCATTTCTTCACAAAACGGGCAATTTTTTTGTTCAATATATGCTTAAACACAGATGAACTATCGTTATTTCTAAATATATAAGAACTTGAAGGTCCTTTTTGTGGATGTTGTGAAGCGAGGACGATTTGGTCCCATTTATTCACCAAGCGGATATAATTATATGCATAAAAACAGATGGATTATCATTATTTCTAAATATATAAGTACTTGAAGGTCTTTCTTGTGAATGTTTGTGAAGTTAGGCCGATTTAGTCTTATTTCTACACAAAAATAATACACTTATATGTATAAAACACAGACGGAATGTCGTTATTTCTAAATAGATAAGCACTTGAAGGTATGTTCGGGGAATGAATAAAGTAAGTACGATTTGACATCGTTTATTGACAAAATAAACATGATTTTTTGCTCGTCATATGAAAAGATGATATCAGATTTGGACTTATATTATGTTTTGCTTTGATTTTTGTATATGAGCGAAACAATGACTATTCACAAAAAATAGACGTAAAACGCAGACGAATTGGCATTATTTTCTGCTTTGTTAGAAGCAGGGGCATATTATATAATTTTTGATTTTAAAAGGTGCGGTAGCATTTTTGTTATTACGGGAATTGCTCTATTACTAAGGGTACTTTTATACTTTCAGCTTCATTTAATGTAAAAGTTCTCAATTATTAAAAATCACTTTTTTAAAGTATTCAATTTTTTAAGACCACCCTTCTCTTTTTATATTTTTTTAAAAAATTTCCCAAATTATTTACCTCATGTAAATGGTGACTGCTGGTTAATTTCATTTATATATTGATATTCTTCCATGTTTCTTTCTAATAAAAATTTTCTGCTCCATATTCTCTTTTCTTCCTCTTACTAAAGTTGAACTATCTTTTGTTCTTTCTAATGCTTTCAAGCATGGCGGAAAGCAATTAAAATATCTAAATTACATCGCTCTATGTAAATAACCCCATATAGGTTCGCAGTGCTACAAACACAAAAAAATAATTGAACTTTTGTTCTTACATCAAGTTATCAATTTCTAGAACCAATTTTTACTTTTCTAACTTTCTATTTTGTCTTCTTTGAATTTGAATTTTATCTTTTTGGTATTTAATATTATAGTTGTATGTTGTTTTTATTTTTTATTATTTCTCCAAATTGATAAATGTCAAAGACAATGCGCATCAGGTTCAAGATGAAATTTTTTCCTTGATTGCTGAAGGCCTCTTAATAAAGTTTGCATGTTAAGTGTTGACCCCCAATGTTATTGAGTTGTCCCTAAAATTAATCTCTGGTGGTATAAAATATTTTTATTTTGGTGATAATAATAATAATAATAATAATAATAATAATAATAATAATAATAATAATAATAATAATAATAATAATAATAATAATAATAAGTAAGGTGGATTACACAAGATGTTCATATGGACACCCGTAGGATCCAGCACATGATCAGTAGGATTTACACAAAACATAAGAATGACATTAAGCACATTCAAGTTGCCTAGTGATGATAAATTACTACACATACTATCCGAAGTTGTGATCACAAAACTTGTGCTTGCCCTAACTTCCATAAAAGCTTGATAGACGAAGTTAAGTGGCATTGCATGGTGGACGGTAACATGTGGATTGGACTGTGAGGGAGCCCCTTTTGCCAGAAGATGGGCTACTCGATTGCTTTGTTGAAAGTTATACCAGATTATTGGCATCTACAACCTGGACATCGATGACTTGCATGGTTGAATGATAGATGCATAAGATGGAGTAGGCTTATCTAGTATATTAAGAACTTCTGTTGAATAAGTTTCAATTTTGAGACCTTCTTTTTATTTTTATTTCATATAATAAGATTAATAGGGATATTACATGATTCCCTAAATTGTCGTTATTTTATCAGTTATACTCTTTAACTTCACAAGAGTCTATTACTACCCTAACTAGTTCTAAATAATATAATTACCACCTTCGTTGGCTACTAAATTGTGTAGTATTTTTCACGCATAGATAACGCGTGATGGAATAAAAGAGCAGCTAGGACCTGTGAAAGAAATATCTTTTTTCTCATGGCATTACTTTTATTTTTTAAGTAAAGATTGTCTAAATTCTTTTTAAAGACAACATCGCAAAAACTGCAGCGTGTCACGCATGGAGGTCTGTATGGCCTGGAACTGTTTATTTTTTTTCTCTCAATTATTACATACAGCTTACCTTGCGACGCATGGAGGCCTGTATGGCCTGGGACATGGCCAATTCTGCTACTTTGGCGTCTGGTGCAGGTCCTTTTCACTGATCTCACTATTTTCGAGCCTCAGGAACATGGAAAAACAACTACACAAACACATTAATTCCACCAAATTTCTATTCTTTTTGTTCTTTCCGTTTGTTTTCAAATTTTTTTTAATAAAATAAAAATACAGATTAACTAACTATAGAAAGCGATAAAACATGGGTTGCCTCCATGAAGCGCTTGAGTTAACGTCGCGGCACTACGTGGATAAGCTTTACCACTTTTGCCTCCACTTCGAACAAATAAATCGTTTTCCAAATTTGGTTTCAAGCTTGTGACTGTGCTCCTGGGGTGGTGGCATAACACAAAAATAACCAAGTAACATATGTCGCATCTTGCACTTCTTGGTTTTTAAATAAGGGATGTCGTTTTGTCTCCTCGGCATCATAAATTTTAGAATATAGGCACCTTGTTTCTCCTCCCATGACCTTTCTATTGGCTCGAATGGCTTAATTTTCATGTCGCCATCCAAAGACAATGTCAAAAAGTGCATGGAATGAGGTCCAATGCGCCCCAACTCCAAAACTGTATCGGTCTTGACATCCTCATCTTCTCACACACTAGAGTCTCCAAAAATTTGATTTTTCACTTCCTCCCTTGAGTCTAGTGCAAATTTTCTCAACTTTAGCATCATCAACTACTACTGGGTCAAACTGTTGGAACTCCACACTTAGCTCCTCAAATTGGCTCTCAACTTTTTCTATCTTCTCAACTTCATCCATCTCAAATATAATATCAACAACAATCGATTGTCGGGCGTTAGACGCCTTAATCGATTTAATTAAATTAGCCTCAAAGTCGTGAATAGCATCGCCAAATCGGTCGATCTCTTGTTTGAGCACACTTTTCCATTCTATATAGCATATAGCTGCACTTGTAATATCATCAACAAGACCCCCACATGCATCCAATCGTTGAGATTGTTCAATTTGCCAAGTTTTGCTCACGATCTCCATTTCTTTAGAATTTTTATCATACAGTAATGCATCCTGCACTTCATTTCTCCTATCATACACACAAGCAAGGTTAGTATTATCGTGAGTATTACTTGGGAAAGGAGTACGACACTTAGGACAATCATTCCTCAAACCACCACACAATAGACAACAATTCTGATCAATTGGAAGAACGACTAGATAAATAATCCCATAGGATATCAAGGTGACGGCAATCTTCCCACAACTGATGTCCAAACACACTATGCAAGGAGTACCAAAATACGAATAGCCAACATTTGACCAATTTTCATTAAAAGATGCCATGTTAACAAGTAACGAAATAATCTAAACAAAACAAAACAAAAAACTAGAATAGACAAAAGTAAAAGCCTAATCTAGAAAATAGCTAATTCTAAGTCCCCGGAAACGGCCCCAAAAACTTGTCGCTCTAAATGCACACGCAAGTATACGTGTTCGATCAAGTAATAAAGTGATAAGAAAAGTATCGTTCTCACGAGGACTATTGATTAACTATTGACTATATCAGACAATTCCTAATAATCTAAACAAGTAGGTTTCAAAAGTTTATGAGAAATAACTAGAATTAATTAACTAATTAAACTAAGAAAACAATTAATAAATAAGATACGAGTTTGGATTCAAGAGAGATAATAGCTTAGGATTATGGGATATCTGCCAATCCTGTTGAATTCTTTCGTTAATCTGACTAAATCAATTTATCTGGGTTATTAGTCACAGGGTTAATATTACTCACAGGACTCTTTCGATATCCTGCTTGCCTATTCAAGCTAACCTAATGCCTATATGTCTGTAGAATTAGAATTAACAAGAATGCATGTGCCTCTCCTGTATAGTGACTAAGCATGACTGTTAGGTATATTTCTATCCTAACCGCGAAATCATTCTCCAATGCCTAGGTTAAGGAACATGCTCTATTCAATACTATTACAACCTATGGTTTCCACTTTCGAGTTCAACCCTAGGTTCATAGATAGTATTCAATTGGTGATCAATCAATCAAATAATTAAGCTTAGGATATGAACAAATAACCCAATATATTAATTTAATAAAATAAAACCATCATCCAACTGTCAACATTCATGGAGAATCCCACAACTCTAGAACTAACAAAGTATGTAAAGGAAAAGAGAAGAAAGCTCAATGTATACATTGTGCTCCAACCCATCTCTAGCACTTTTCTGCCTCCAAAAGCTCGTCCTCTCCTCTAAAAATATGTTTACAAGGGTTTAAATATGAAATACAATAAGTGGGCCACGCTATTAGCTTCTCCAAACTGCTTTGGGATTGCCTTTCAGCGCGCACAGCTGAGCATGCCTCGCGCTCATGGCTGTATGCGCAAGCTATGAGTTTTGTTCTTAATGATCCAAAAACCTTGCCGTATGGGTAGTAAAAGACATTAAATTGAAATTCAAGTTATGAAAATATGCAACTTGATAAAAATTAATTGATACGTATTAATTGTGCAATTTGGAAAAAGAGAATTTTAAGTAGAGCAAATTAACTTTACGAGAAATATGTTGCCTTACATTCAGTTGGATTAACTTACAGAATCTATGAAGTGTCTGCAAGTCATGGCTATTGCCAAGAGTTTAAGTTCTTATGCAATGGATATCTTGCAAAGACTTTTTGGCTATTGCGAAGACTTTAAGCTCTGGTGTAATGAACAACTTGCAGAGAAAGTCTATGGCCAAGACTTTACGCTCTGGTGCAAGGGCACCTTGCAGAGAAAGTATCTGCAAGTCTTGGCTATGGCCAAGAACTTAAGCTATAATACAATGGCACCTCGCAGAGAAAGTCTATGTAAGTATTGACTATTGTCAAGAGTTTAAGCTCTGGAGCAATGAGTAACTTGTAGAGAAAGTCTCTACAAATCTTGGTTATTGCTAAACGTTTAAGATATGGTGCAATGGGCAACTTGCGGAGACTAATTAGACCATCATCACCACGAGATTTCCAAATAAAATTGAGAACTGAACCATATTTTAATCAACACATCAAAGCAACTTGCAATCTATTTTTACGTTTCGAAGACAAACCGTTTTTTTTTTCTCCACTCCAAAATCGAATTTTGTCCAAGTTGAATAATCATCTCTATGGTTCGTTGTGAGGAAAGAGTCAAAGACTCACCAAAACCAATTTCACCGTGCAGTAAATTATATTTTTCCCGAGATGTCAACGATAATGGCGGAGTGGCTGGTGGGTGGTGTCTAGGTAGTTTTCTTGAAAAATAATTTTTTTTTTACCAAAATAAAAAATGAGAAATTATGAATTTGTCACGTGCTAAAATCATTTCTTTTGCCATAAGCAATATGTGTTTAATAGATATACATACATTCAATAAAGTTGATGTAGCTTATAGGTCCACACAATTCATTTAAGGAAGCTAAATGACAATTTTAGTCAAATTTAGGGAGATGTTATTGCTGCTGCCAAGTTTAGGGAGATGATTAGACAAAATATGACGCACCTTCAGGCCAAGGACATAACCTTAGATAGAAAAGCGTTGAGATCAAGAATTAGTGTAGAAGTTTAGAAGATTATCTCTAAACATAATCTGACATTTTATTAGAAATCTAATCATCTCATTAAACTTTTCAAAATACATTTGTCACCTTCAGTACTTTCTATACCTTGGCGTTTTATTTTGTTTCTTAAATGTATTTTACAAAATATTTTATTGATCCAAGGTCTATCGGAAATAGTATCTCTACCTTATTCAAGGTAAGGACCGGATATGGTGTGCGTACATCTCACCCTCTCTAAATTCTCATTTGTAGGATTTACTAACTATGTTGTTATTGTGGTGGTGGTGCGTGTGCTCGTGGTTATGGAGTATAGCTAGTACCTTATGTTTAAGAAATAATGATTGTGGCGACATGTCTCAAATTTGATACAAATATGTACTTCGAATTTTGAAGAACATTTTGTGAAATACTTTTAAAATCCGTTATTTTTTGTTTGAGCAGAGGTATGTTAAACACTTTCTCCAAGTTGCATTCAGAAATAAAATAGAAAAAAGAACTAAAACTTCTTATTCATAGGCATCAAGCCCGATCCAAACATAGGTTACAACCTACAAATTACAAAGAAAATGTAGATCATTTAGTTGGAAAGACAGAACAAGTGGTGACTCTAAAGTCTAATCCACCACAAACACACACAAAGACAATGTACGGCTATGGCCTTAATAGGAGCCAGATCCTATGAATGCATGCTCGGCTCCTCTAATTCGTCCACACAACCATGCTTAAGCATCGATCTTAAAAGGCTCCAAACATGGCTCCAAACATGCATTAGCGACTGATCTCTTACTGAAGTAGTGGGGCATAAATTCTGTAAAAAAATTGAAGGATGTGTATAGTGGGGGACTGGACGGACCAACAAGTGATTTTGCAGGCTCAACGACATCTTGTGGACAAATGAAAGTACCAATAGATGTTCGTGCTTGAGTTGTGTTCGTCACCACTCGATGTGCAACACTTGCTAGCTTCCCATTGCTAATTACCTATATTTATACAACCCATAAAAATATATATATTTCATGTTGATAGAGGAAGAGGGGAAAAAGTTCCAAGGCAAGAAGATCCATAAAAGTGTAAAAAAGTGTACCGTCATTGCCAAACCAACAGTGACAACAAATGCGTTACGTATAGGTTCTACACCAATCCATTTCTCATCTTTCCATAGCTGAAGGCCATATACTTCTTGTTGGAGTAGGGTAATGAGATTAGGATCACAATGTCCACCAACTCCCAAGGTTGAAGTTGGATCTGGGCATGCTGGGTAGTGATTGCCAAGCATTCCATGCCCAAGTTCTTTGTCAAAGTACCCTGCCTCCAAGCCTAGTCCTTCACTTACGAGAGCCAGTATGATCTTGCTCAACTTTTTCAATTCAGAAGAATATGAACCAATAACCACCCTAAACAAAATCCATTCGAAATGAAATTACAAGGGAAGAATACAAATAAAGAACAAATTGTCCATTTATACTTAAGTAAATTGTTTCACTTATTTCTTGAAACTTTTCTCTTTGCTCTCTTGTAGTAGTAAATGTTTGTAAAAAAATTAAATTTAGGTGGGTACCTAAATCTTTGAGGGTTATCAGGCCAGGTTTTCATATCTTCCTCGTTATTGCAGCTGTGTTCCAAGACATCCCTCCATTCTCGATACCCTTCTGAGTCATAATGCTTGCCACTGCCACTATACACTGTTGATCCGCCTTTTCTTGAATTATTTGCTGCTGCCTTTGCATAACCCGCTTTGTCTTCCACTGGCAAATTGAAGAATTCCTGGTACACTTTCATTGCGTCCTCCATTAGATTTTCTGGTACTCCATGATTGATCACCTGTTCCACCAAAGCGAAAAGAAGAATAGTCGGATCACTTTATAACAGTATTTTCTAGGAATATAAATATTCCACTATAGCGGTTAAATTTTCCTTAAAACCAATTTTTCATGTTACTTTATATAAGTATATGTTAGCTATTCCTCTGTAGTTTGGGAATGGAGTAACTCCTATTTGCGTATTCTTATTGTGGAAACAATTAATGAACCTGAAAGCAACCATAGTTTTCCCAAGCTTTCATAAGTTGTTCAATGACAACAGCTCGTTCTTCGCCCATAGCTTTTCCCAAATCAATTACTGGAATTTCCTTGACAATTGGAACTAGATCCAGTGGTCTTTCATGCAATGGTGCGATGTGACTCTGAGGAACTGCCTTCACTTCGTGACACCAGCTAGAGAGAAGGTCCGCCATATCTTTTTTCGTGATCAAGTGTAGCAGAAATCAAAAAGGAAAAATAAACTTAGAAAGATTAGGAATATACAGGCAAGGAGGAATATCTTTTAAAAAACAAAAAAAAAAAAAACTAAGGAGCGCTAGAAGATAAATATGGGATATACCTGGGAAACAAATTAAACTTCAGGGTTACTTGCTTTGTTCTTTTCTGTTTTGTTACAACAGCTGAAGGACCATTTATAGGGAATGTTAATTGCATAACAAGTCCTCAAAGTTCTTGGAACTTATCTTCACAAGCCCAATGCTTCAAATGCAAAGGAATACCTTGTCATCAAGAATAAGATAGGATGGACGTACTTTTATTCTAATATTACACTTCGAGTTAATGTCAAGCTATATATTTTGCGTTGTTTTTTACGCTTAATGAACTATAAGAATAAATAAGTACCAATCTAATAGCCTTTTAGGAACACAAATTATTCTGATACTTTGTTGGGAAAATAAACCATATACTATAGCAAAGGGTGGCGTCTTTGCTCCATTAGTTATTAATATAGAAATAGCTTAGTTAAATGTGCTATCAATAAAGAAATAGATTAGCGGAATGTATCGCAGTGAATTTTAATGGATCAGATATATTTTGACTAAAGCTCTATTAGATTTATCTATGTTCATTCTTTGTTGTTGTATTATGGTTAAATTAAAAGTATATATAATTTCAGGAATCACGCCTCAAATTTGGCTTTATAGCTCTAATACCCATTATGGTTTTACGATATCGGATTTAACTCGCTTATTTTGATTTGTTGCAACAATTCTTTTGAACTAATTAGTAATGATGGAAACAAATTATGTTTGGACTAATTTTCCATGGAAATTACCCTAGAAAACTCCATTTTGAAGCTTCAAAAATCTTAGCAGGAAGAGATCAATTTTCCATGTAAATGAAAACGCTTAAATCTCCTGCACAATCCAAATTAAGGATCTAATTCTCCATACCAACTTAGGCTATACTTTTTACTAATTCTTTATAATGTTGTTTTTGTGAGTTTCTTAGTAGAATTGTATGTGGTTAAAAATATACTATCTATAATTACAAGGATAGGAGTCCAGCTGGGATGCAGATGTTAAACTTATTCTACAAGCTCTCAGACGCCGAGGATATACGCTCGCTTTGTAGCCACTGCCGCTCGTCAGGCACGACCCTGGGCTCGTGTGTCCAGCTGGGATGCAGATGTTAAACTTACTCTACAAGCTCTCAGACGCCGAGGATATACGCTCGCTTTGTAGCCACTGCCGCTCGTCAAGCACGACCCTGGGCTCGTGCTTGATGAGCTGTCGTGTGTCTGTGGAGTAGGCGTATACCCTCAGCGCCCGATAACTTGTAGAGTTAGTATGTGCCTGATGAGTGGTTGTGGCTGTGGAATAGACGTATATCCTTCGACGCCCGATAACTTGTAGAGTAAGTTTAGCCTATATCATAGAGGCGGACCCACGTGGCAGATTTGGGTGCACTAGCACCCACTGGTGTCAAAAAAAAATAATGAGTATATGTTGTATGTGTGTATATACCATAGAATATAAATATGTAAAATGGAAGCCATAAGAACAAAAGCCATATTGTTGTACTTGTAAGCTGCTCTACTATATATAGTCCTCTATTTAGCCCACTGACTTGTGTTCGAACCCCTACTCCAACATTCCTACTTTGGCTTTTTTCTTGAACTCTATTATGTGCAGCCTTGGCTGCTACAATTCCCGTGACCCCAAACCCCCCTCCCCCCCAATTTTTGTTTACTTGTTTTATTTAACCTTTCATATATCCTAGTAAAAAGAAGAAGTTACTCCTATATTAAAATTCTCAATTCATAGTTCAAATCCCTTTTGCTTTCTCTCTCCTAACTCTCCTTTTGCCTTGCCCTGCTATTGGCACTTTTCTCGATAGCATCGTTGGATCGCCACTATGCCATGGATTGTATGTCAAACATTATTTACTCCCTCCGTCCCAATTTATGTGGCACCATTTCCTTTTTTGTTTGTCCCAAAATAAGTGGCACCTTTCCTTATTTGACAACTATT